>OZ017740.1:3690000-4367500 GCA_963969285.1 Odontomyia ornata | reverse complement strand
TATATATATATATATGTATATATATATATATATATATATATATATATATATATATATATATATATATATATATATATCTTCTTCTTTGTAGCACTACACCACTTTCGGGCCTTCGCTTAGAGATAGTAAGAGTATCTCATTTTCATGACCGTATTGATTTTTTCGGAAGTTGGTTTGGTCAGTACCATGCTCCCGTGTGCTTGCTTGGCTATGATATTGATCTGATTAAATCAGTATATATCACCACTGAGGGAACACTCGTAGACTGTCCGAAAAATCTCCTGAACTAAATCACGTTACTCCCAACGAGATTTGAACCTGGGACCTTCGGCTTATGCGTTCATGCTCTAACCACTAGACCACACAGACGACTATATATATATATATATATATATATATATATATATATATATATATATATATATGTATATATTTATATATATATATATATATATATATATATATATATGTAGATATATATATATATATATATATATATATATATATATATATATATTTATACATATATCTGCGTATATATAATGGTTCCTGCAGTCGAGCTGCTCGAGGTGAATGGCTGTGGTAGCTCCTGAAGAGTGCTGGTCACCTCGATGAAACTGCGAGTGTTGACAAATGTTATGGAGCCATACCCTTTTTACGATTATCATATGCCGATTTCCTACATTTCCAAACAGGTAAACGATCCCAAACACACTTCACACCGAGTGAAGTGTTTGTTTAAGGAAGAATAGGTAAATGTCCGAAGATGGTTGCTGCAAAGCCCCGATCTCAATGCAATTGAGAACTTATGGGTTGATTTGTCAAGGAGTTTGGAGACAAAAACTTTGAAAAGTACTGCTGAATTATTTAGTGATATAGAGCAAGCTCATCTCAATATATCACTAAAGCGATGCCAGGACTTTTTACATGCCAAAATTATATTGTTAATGAGGGCTATCCAACAAAATATTAGTTTTTTCTTCGTCGGAGCAAATCAAAACTAGAGATATACCGATTCATAACCAAATACACGAATGTTTCTGGAGGAACAAAGGCAATGGTAAGACAAATCTCAATATACTCGTCAATAGAGTCGAACTGATGCGTAAGCCAGGGATTTTCGTTCACAGTTACAGAAGTTGCGATATGATTGCCAACAAGCTTCATAATAAATGTATCGATTCTCATTAGTGTGGCAGTTTTGTTACGATATGAATTTCTCTGACGAATAGAAAAGAAATATTGCAAATATTACAGTGAAAAGTACAAACACTATGCATCCACTTTAACAAATTTGCACAAGTTCTCAACTGTTCGAATGGAAAAGAAAATATAACAGTGAAAACAACAACCTCATACAAACTCTAAACTGTTCCAATACAACATCCTTATATCGAAACATTGATCGTAAATATTCAAGACGTCTACCGGACGTACATCAAGAATAGATGTCGCTGAAAACGCCGAATAAGTTTTAAAATTAAGTTTTTTCCTACTTTTTTTCAAAAGACCACTTTGCCGAGTAAGCAAAAATAAAGTATATAAACAGCGAAGTAGGCAAAGAAATTCAAGCAACTACTAATCATTGCTTCTTGCTGGTTGGCTTTGCTTAGCAATTTTTCGAAAATCAATTGTCCTTGTGCCTGGTTAAGTCTAGTTGGCTTAAGTGCCTAGACGTTTTTCACTAGCCTTTTGCTGATTGATTTTGCCCAGCTGAATCACCTGGAGGAAACCAATTGGCCTTGCGTCTGGTTGGGTCAAGTTGGTTTGAGTACCTAGACGTATTTTATTTAACCTTTCTGCTGGTTGACTTTGCCCAGCAGGATCGTCTTGAAGAAACCAATTGGCATTGTGCCTGCTTTGGTCTAGTTGGCTTAAGTGGCTAGACCTGTTTCTACTTACTTCTTGCTGGTTAGCCAGTTGGCTCAGTAAGCGTAATACTTGTCTGCTTGGCTTTTTGGGTCAGAACCGCAACCGCATATCTAAGTACTCTAGTTGGCTATCTATCTAGAACCCACAGATGCCGTCAAGACTAAATTTGGCAGAGGCCATCGCAGTGGGCTTCCGAGGCGACCCCAAACGTATAAGCATCGCTTAATACCAGGCCCAGCAGAAGAAGCCACTCAACACAAAAGTGGTAGAAGCAAAATCACCGCCATTGTAAGTTGACTGGCAGGTGCAGTTACGGCAGCGCACCTGCGAAGCAAAACTTCTGGCCAAGGTCGCATCGACTGTAGCGGAGTGCGACAAATTTTGGCGCCTGGTCAGCAAACTGCGGTGGGAGAAGCGGCGTCACCAAAAGGGCCATCAGTGACAGACGAGGAAAGTGAAGGCATCTCAACAACTATACGCTGGACAGGCAGCCCCCGACTAACGAGGCAATAACCACAGGCAACCAGAGCGGCAACAAACATCTCCAACCCCGCAGCTCAAATCTAAGGTTTGCAGGAGATTAGGGTCCTTAATTCTTAAGTGCTAAAGTCTAAGTGCAATATGACCTTAATCATAATTAAATTTAATTAAAATAATAAATAACCAATCCTCACTGGAATTTGGTAAGAGTCTGAGTAGGTTGAAGTTAAAGGTAAGTGTCCTGGAGTACAGACAAAAGATTTAATTAGAAGAGTAGGGCTATAAAGATAATAATATGACAGTTTGATTGATTTATCTATTCGATATATAGTGCACCCAATCCGTATCAGGCTTTCTGTATAGGCCAATACATGCACAAAGCTATTTTCTTCCGTAAATCTTAACATTTCCATTGTAATAGCACTCTAATCACACAAAATTATACATCCACATGTCAAAACTGGTTTGCCTAGGGCCTTACAACAGATAACATTGACCTTTCGATCAATGTACCTGAAATAAAACAGTCATTGAAGAGACATGACTACTTTTTACGTTTTACTAAGCATGAATTTGACATATCTACTATAGTAAAGATACTGATCGGGATAAATACTGAGGTATCAAATACACTACACTACGTTGTGATCTATCGCCCCAGCCATAATGTGGAAATCCGGACCTCAATTGATTCGCATTTTTGTGCATTCAATTTTATTTGCCAATTGCCCGTATAGACCTGCACATCGTTCAACGCTTCCTCAAGGTTTCTTTGAAAGACTGATGTATTTTGGACTGCCGTATAAATTATCAGGTCATCAGCTAATGCCACTAATGATCACGTTGGCGACACGTTAAAATCAAAGCTGGCTAATAAGTTGTAAACGAATGTGGGCAAGAGCAGAGGCGCAGTACTGTTCAATGCCGTAAACCATTCGAGACCTTAGAATCACGCAACTTCGATTGATTTTCATCAGTTACAAGAAACAATTTTTCATACGAAATATTACACATCATGGCGACAAGGTGTCTGGTGAACTTGTCCTGAAGCAGCATACAAATTAGTCCATCAAACCAAATTGTATCGGAGGCTTTCTTTATGTCAATAACGCATGCTCCAACATATTGCCTATTATTTAGTTTCCAACAGATGTCCTAGGTTACTTTCGTTATCGCTTGTACGGTTGGACGCCTGGCACGGAAATCAAATTAGTAACTCGGCATCAATTCATATTTCTCAATGTAAATTATATTGCTAGCCGAAAATAATTTTTATTTGCCCGATATCATTGATTAATACAAAATAACAAAATATGCACTATCCCTAATAATTTATATTTATGTGTTAGTTTGCTGACTGACCCCGTCTGTATTTTCGTGTCAAAAATATTCCTATATTTCACCGTTGATAGAATCAGTTTCATCTTTCTGGTTCAGTAAGTAGTAACCAAATAAAAAAGCAGCGAAACATTCACTACGAAAATTTTTCTGTGTGGATTAATCATAGAACCATTAATTCTGTTAATACTATTTCAACAATATTAACTTCCAACCACCATTTTCCAACCAGAATTCAAATAATACATCCATTCAACTACTTCAAAAGTCACGATGTGGTATGAATGAGCCTAATCGTCCTTTGGTCGCCACTTTGTTCTTGCTACGATTGTCGGCGAAATCCTTCAATTAGATACAAAGGAGCGCGAAAAGGGAGCTTATTATTTATTTAGTGCGATTTGCGACAAAGTCGCTTGGCAGCTCCTTTGAACGATCTCAAATTATAATCAAATGAAGACTCTGCCAGGATACGAGTACAAAGCTCGGAACACTGAAACAAACGGAGCGAGTTGAAGGGATAAATCGAGAGAGACTGAATGCGTCTTATTAAAAATTCAAGTAGGCAAATTGCTCCGTTGAGCAGCGAAAAATCGTGGAATCCGCAAACAGACAGACAGACAAGTGAGCAAACGTTCATGCTATATCAAGTCGTAACTAGTGTAATCACAGATTTAAGTAATATGAGAAGTTGTTGACGGGGTGGAGTACGAGTATTCAACTCCTTTATACGTTTCTACAAGTTTTGCATAATTTATTCGATGATGATTATGGAGACCAGGCTTTATGATTTGCCATAAAAGTTGATATGTTGAAATTCGTTTTCGACTTTCTCCGCTCTTTCTCTCTCCGCTGAGCTTGTGGGTACTTATGGTGAACAAGTGCTTACCATCCCCATGTTCTGGTACTTCGTCTCTTTTTGAATTGTTAACAACAACCCACGTCATCACATTCATAAGTGGAACATAAAATTTCAGAACGGAGAAAAATTCCAATTACATTAATTCAAGTCAACAATGTTGAGAATAGGAAGGATGGGAATTATCTCAGTTGCTTAGGCTACCCTCGTCCTTGCGTTCAGTTAAGAGTTATCAACATAAGTTACAGCTAGAGTACAATGCAGATTTAATGCGAAATTAATAATACTGGCTCTAATACAATATATTCAAATTCCTCTTGATGTCTTTTGCTCAATATCCTTTTTAAATTCAATTCTCATTTTCCCCTTGTGTTATTTCTTTTTTAAGTAATTTAAACTTGACACACTGCCCTGGGTAAAAGAAGAATATCGAAATCTTTATTTGGTCTCCTCATCGGAACGATTCCATATATACTATATGCACCCAACACAAAGTCCTTTGCATAATAGAAAGTGGACAAGGGGTGAAATGACGTCGTTTTCAACAATTCCCATTGTTTAATTAGCTGCTGATCAATCATAATTCATCACTTTGAGAAATTCAAATAAGTATGAGGACATGCCTAAAACGTTCCTTTCGTATTTTGGCAACATTCGAAGAGTCAATGTTCCGTTTCGTTTTTAAGAAGGGTAATGGGTGATGAGGAATTATTGTGAAGATCAATCAAATGGGATGAAGTCCAATGTTTCAACTTGGAGTTTGTTTTTTGTTGAGTGTCGAAAACGAATAAATTGAATGACGAATTTTTTTCCATGCATTTTTCTGAATCCATTTGACAAATTGAAATCGTTTGAATGTTAGTTATGCGACAAAAAACGATGGATTAATCTGCTTAATAACAATCGAACAAAAAGATTGATCATTGGTTAGATTAATACACTCAATGATATTTTTTCATACTCCAAAATGTGTGACAACCACATCAGAGGGACCCAGTGATTGTCAGAGTGTGAAAATTTAAAGAAAACTAAAGACGTTGAATTTATACTGGAGATCCCTTTTGATGTACATAAGTTCATTTTAGTATTGATTAGAAGAAAATAAATATTCTCTTTAAAATTCAAACAATTATTTTATTAATCATAATCGAAAAAAAAATTTCAACGGATTTTAAGGGGGTCTCCCCATGTAAGAATGTGAACCCATAAAATTTTCCTTTTCATCGAACATAGTTGAGTAGAGTCTCAAATGACAGGTCTGGCTGAAATTTTTTAATAAGCGTTTATTAAAACTATAATATCGATAACTAGGTAGGCAGAGAAATCGAGGAACATGAAATAATTGGGTCTGCTCGCGATTGATCACCTGTGGGCCGAAAAATCTTGAACAAAATCATGGAAATAGCTCTTCATGAGTATAACAACAACAAAAAGTACTTCAGAAGTTGAACTTCGCTAAGCTTTGTTAGTCATAGTATGACTTATCAATTTTATTTTAAAGTTTTCCTGAGTTTATTCATTATTGGTGTTAATAACAATACCCTGCTGACATAAGCATAGCTTAGTCTACTCAACTTGTTTTTTTAAGCATAGTATCTGCCAACAACGATGACATGAGCTCTCCCACCAAGTCACCTTTCGAAGTGAATTTTTCGATTTTTCTTTCGACATTCACTCGAATGAAACCACAGTCCACTTTGGTATTCATCACTATACAAGGAAACTCTCTTAAAATCCTTTAAATTTTTTTAACTATAAGACTTTGATTTGCCCACCACTACTGAGCTCTTCAAAAGGTTTGTTGATTTTGGCTTCTCTTGTTCCTAAGAAAGCTTGCTATAATGTATTGATGGAAAGATATAGGGTTTTCCAATAAGAGGTGTTATTTTGAATAACCCGTTTTTCGGTAGATGTCACTTTTGAGGCTGTCTTTTTTTGACATTTTTCAAGCAAAAACTATGCCATTGATAAAAACAGAACAATACGCTTCAACAATGCATTGAAATTATTAAAATTTGCTATAAAAATGGTGAAAATTTGGCAGAGACGGTTCGTAAAACTCGAACATTTTTGGGTTGTTGTGAAGCACCTTGTCGGACCGCAATACAGAAATTGGTAGAAAAATTCGAGCTATTGGGACAACTTAGTGATGTGAGGAATAAAACCGAACAGCCGAGAATATTGCAGATTTAGCCGAAAGTGTGGAAGAAAACCCAGGTTTGTCCATTCCTCGCCGTTCTTTGGAATTAAGCATTCCACAAACGTCATTACACCGTATTCTGCATAAAGATTTGGGTCTTAAGGCTTATAAAGTTCAGTTAACACAAGAACTCAAGCCTGTCGATCATCAACAACGTCGTCTCTTTGCTGATTGGGTCCTTAAAATGCATGAAAATGACTCGGAATTCCATCGAAAAATCATCTTTAGTGATGAGGCGCATTGGCTTCTCAACAAGCAAAATTGTTGCATCTGGAGCTCGAAAAACCCAAGAGTTATTGTTGAAAAGCCTCTCTATCCTCAACGCGTGACTGTTTGGTACGGTTCATGGTCCGGCGGAGTTATTGCACCTTACTTTTCGAAAATGAGGCTGGAGCAACAGTTACGGTGAATGCATCACGCCATCGAGAGATGATTAATGATTTTTCATGGCCGAAATTAGATGGTATTGATCTGGACAACGTTTACTTTCAACAAGACGGCGCTACGTGCCACACAAGTAACGAAACCAATGATCTTTTAGGGAAAAAGTTTCCGGACCGTGTTATCTCTCGAAGAGGTGTTCACAATTGGCCACCGAGATCTTGTGATTTAACACCTTGCGATTTCTTCCTTTGCAGCGACGTGAAATAAAAGGTCCATGCCAACAATCCAGCGTCGATACAAGACTTCAAAGATAGAATTCATGAGGCTATCGAGGGCATAGGGCAGCCACTTTGCGATTTGGTTATGAAAAATTTCATGAAAAAGATATGGTCCTGTAAGCGTGGTGGTGGTGGTCATTTTCTTAACATTTTCACCATTAACGGCAAATCTTTTTCTTAATAATGAAACAAACATTTGATCATTTATATTAAAAAATGGCATTTTTCTTTTAATACCAAAATAACACCTCTTATTGGAAAACCCTGTAGACGGACGGACCAATAGGTACCAATCTGAGTAGGGTATTGAGTAATCTCGTATGGAGGCAGACGTAGCCACCTCTTGCTTGTGCCAATCAGCTCCAGATAAATTGCCAAGCAAGAATTCGGCTTACCAAAGAATTTCCCCGTGACCAGCATTGCTCTTTCCTTAAATAAACTATCATTTACTCTACCTTCTTTTCATACATTTTCGCTCTTGCTTTAGCAGGGATGGTATTACATAGCGGCCCTACTCGTAGATTCTGCAAGGCACTTTGCAAAACGAAAGAGACTTTTGTCATACAATTTTTGGTGGTGCCGTCTGCAAATGAGATAATGCGTTGAAAAGTTACACCCCTCCTTAACTTCCACCGAAAGTTTGGTGACATTCGGTTCAGTGGAAGCGAAAATATTGCGTCTAAAGTGACAGTATATTTGTCTCATCGGTACAAAAATGAGTTTCAAATAAAGAGCTAATATCAAATTTTGTTTTAGTAAAACGTTTACCGAAACATTTGAATTGATGATAAAAGTTTATTGCGAAGATTGTCTATCTCGTGCCAGAGTTCGTGAGTGGTTTACACGTTTCAGAGATGTTCGTGAGGATACAAATGACGATGAACATACGGACCGCCCAAAATCAGTGATTACCGAAAAAATCCATCAAAATTGTGCGTGAATTTATCAGAAATGAGCCAAAATCATTGTTAGAATTGATGAAATTGAAGTTGAATATCTCAAAACTGTCGATTTATTGCATTTTAACTGATCATTTGGGCTTACAAAAGATCTGTGCACGTTTTGTTCCAAAATAAACGAGAATTTTGTCATAAAAATTCACTCTTTTGACTGATTTTTTGATAAGAACCATCAATCACTCAGCGTATTCACCTGATATGGCTCCCTGTGATTTCTACCTATTCGAAAAATTGCATTTGGCCATGAACGGAAAACGCTTTTCGTCCATAGAGGGCATTGCAAAGGCTTGTACTGACATCCTCGTATATTTCCCCTCCCTGTGCGCTCCTCGAAGCAAATTTTGCCAAACTAAGACCTGTTTTGAAAAGTTCTCATGAAGACCTTACATTTGATACCCATATCGGCTACCTTCAATGAAATTTTTTTTTCAGGGGGTCACTCTCCTATATGGGGAGACCCCCCTTAAATACCTTATAAAATTTTTTTGTAGTTGAACTTTAAAGAGATCACCACTTTACACCTACACACAAAATTTGATGTTTCTAGCTTAAGTAGTTTCCGAGAAAAACTGCAGTGACACACGGACGGACGGACGGACAGACTGGTCGCGAAACTAGTAGGGTCTTGTAAAATTATTTTACGAAACCCTAAAAATGAGGTCCTTGAACACCAAACCCACATGAAACCATATTTTCGTCTATAGCGAGGGCAGCACTAGTTTCATCAGGGTAGAACCATCATGAGAAACTTTTGTGGTGTTGCTTGCCCATCCAGTATCAAAAAGTTGGCTTTCATGTCCCTCATAAACTGCTGAAACACGGTTTGCAAGTCTTCGCTTGGAATGGAAGCAATTTGTCAGTGGGACAACTTTTAAACCAAATATTGATCTAAGAAGGTTCTACGGGTTTGGGATTAAATATTACACCAAGATCTTTGCATGAGTCTGCAGAGGAGGGAAAAACATCACATAGGATGTAATTGTAAATTAAAGGAACAATTTTCAGAGTAAAAGTTATTTTAAAACGTTTGGGAACATTGATACAAAAGGAGTTTGCATTACACCAGTTATAGAGGTTAAAAAGATCATTTTGGAGTTGCTGACAATCTTCAAGGGAAATAATTATCCAGAATACCTTGAAATCATCAGTATATTGAAGACAAGAAGAGAAGATTCCATAGGAAAGATCATCGATAAACAGTAAGAAAAGAAGAGTTCCAAGGATTGACCCTCGAGGGACGCCAGATGTAGAATTCAATGGTATGGAGGCTGTGACATAGAGATTAATACGACGTGAACAAGAGGATAGGTATTCATTGAATTTAAGGGTACCGTTAAGATTTTATTCAAGAAAGCATAAAATCGATAAATCATACTATTACTAACAAAGTTGAGTGAATTGCGACTTCTAACGCATTTGTTGTTGTTGTACCCACCAAGGCCTACATTCCTGTTTTTTTCCAGATTTTTCGGATCACAGGTGTCCAATCGCGAGGGGGGGGGGGACACAAATTTTTCGTATATTTCCCCTCCCTGTGCACCCCTCGAAGCAAATTTTGCCAAACTAAGACCTGTTTTGAAAAGTTCTCATGAAGACCTTTCATTTGATACCCATATCGGCTATCTTCAATGAAATTTTTTTTCGGGGGGTCACTCTCCTGTATGGGCAGACCCCCCTTAAATACCTTATAAAATTTTTTTGTAGTTGAACTTTGAAGAGATCACCACTTTACACGTACACACAAAATTTGATGTTTCTAGCTTAAGTAGTTTCCGAGAAAAACTGCTGTGTCACACGGACGGACGGACGGACGGACGGACAGACGGACAGACGTACAGACTGGTCGCGAATCTAGTAGGGTTTTCTAAAATTATTTTGTGTGTGATTCCGCCAAATTTTTCTGTGAGATTTGATCGTGTAAAGTGATCGTGGCAGGAGAGCGAAAGGGAAATAAAGTTGGGGTTGGAAAAGTGTCGTGTGCGTTCTTGCGATGAAGGAAAAAACATTTTGGCAATGCGTTTTTTTCAAAACTTTGATTCTTGCAGAATGGAAAGTGGAAATCGTGGCGTTTAAAAGTTCCGGGCAAACATTTTATTAAGTTAGCGGCTTAGGATATTATAAATACTCTCTTTCTAAATTGTATTCACACCACCAAATTGTACGGTGTGGTAACTGTTTGGGATGCTTAGCCTGCAAATTTTGTAGATTTTTCTAACTTTAAAATTGTTTATCGTTATTATGCTGGTCTCTACTTCTGCATATGGGTCGATAAGAACGGTAATATTCTCTGTTACTTGGAAGCTATTCATAATTTTTTTAAACTCATCAAGGAATACTTCCACAATGTATGTGAATAAGATCTTGTGTCCAACTTCATAAAGTCTATATCTTTGTTGATGAGATGTTTTTGGGGGTCAAAATTGAGAGTTATTGCAAACAAATCTTTAGCACTCAATTCCTTAAAGTAGCTTCATCCAGACGTTATTTGTACGGAAAAATGTGCAAGAGTACATACATACTAAGGCGTTTTTATTATAAGTGAATTTTTAAGGATTTTGTTTTAAGTTATTCACCTTTTAAATTGTAATTAAGTGTTATGCGAATTCGGTAACCGCCCATCGTGTTAAAAAATTAATTACGAATCGTCCGTCGTGTTAAAAATTAATTAGTAATCGTTCGTCATGTTAATTATAGCTTTATTAAATTCAAACTATATCGAATCTGCCGATCCTCAATAACGAGCGCTCGTCGAAGGAGTGGATGAGTATCTTTTTAAGGTTTTGTAAAATACTTGTACAAAACCCCACTAAAATTGCAACCTGTCTGTCCATTCGTCCGTCCGCTCATGTATCACAGCACTTTTCCTCGCCAACCACATAAGCTAGAAACATAAAATTTCGTATTAATCTTTTAGAAGTTTCACAATGTCATTTTTTTTAAAGTATTTAAAGGGGTCTCCCCGTATCGGGGAGTGGCCCCTGGAAAAAAAATTTCACGAAATGTAGACAATGTGGGTATAAAATGAAAGGTATTGATGAGAACTTTTGAGAACAGGTTTTAAACTACCAAGTTTTGCCTCGAGGGATACAGGGGGAAAGACAATTTATGAAAATTTTGTGTCCCCCCCTCGTGATTGGACGAAAATTGTGGAGATGTCTTTAAGAGTACAAGGGCAATAAATACCTCAGAAGTCCAAATTCAGTCAACTTTGCTAATAACAGTACATTTTTGTTTTTATTTAAATATTTATCAGGTTCATCTTTTTATTTACCTTTGAATATACAATTTATTGCGTCTATCTATTTATTTTTAACTATTCATCGCATCTGTTTGTTCATAAACATTTGGATATTTATTGCATGTTCATGAAGCTCGCCCGGGGATCTACGTATGAATGGTGATTGATTTCAATACTTTGAAATTTATTTTCAAAAGCACATGACTGCATTATTTTGAGTCTCATTGTCACAAGCACATTATTGTATTCCTTCGAGATTCATCGTCAAAATCATATTTATGTTTTATTTGAATTTTAATTTCCGTTTAAATAATCATTCCATTTAAGTAATTGCTTGCATTTAAATACTTTAGTATAATTCGAACAGGTTTCTAGAACATTTGGTAAAGTTTTGCCCCACGTAACTTTATTTTTGGTCTTAGCACTACAGCCCCTTTCGGGCTTCGCTTAGAGATAGTTGGAGTATCTCATTATCATGATCGAATGTGTCGGCACTCCACAAGGTAATATGGTCAGCATCACGCTTTGGCCATTTGTCCGTCCACCTAGCTGCAATACGTTCTGATTTACAACTAGCACGTATCATAACTGAATGGGCTTATAGTCCGTCCGAAGAATCGCTCGAACTAAATCGGGTTGTCGCCAACGAGAGCTGAACCAGGGGCCTTCGACTTACGGGATGAGTGCTCTGACCACTACGCCACGTAGACTTAAATACTTAATATATTTGAACCGAGTCAGTGTTTTTCTCTATTTCTGTAAACAAGAGGAAGAAAAAAATAAATAAAATGAGGCATTAAAAAGTAAAACTGATCTTCTTAATATTGTTTCGGATGAGTATGGGACCCGTCACGTTGGCTGGCTCTTCCACTGATGAGTTAGCCATGGGATAAGCTCCCTCTCGTTTGATGTTTCAGGGGCTCTCACCGGGATGCTTGGCTTTCCTTGTCCGACATGGGTCAAGGCATCACTTTGGATCCTTGATCCAGCTAGCAAGGTTATTAGGAATGCCACCACCATCTAGATGCTCCACTTTTATTTGTGGTTTGAAAATTGTTCGTGGTAATTATGAAATCGCCTCGAATTTTGCGCGCAGTTAACCGGGCATCGTCATCATTTTTCTCCATTCAATCCGTTCGGTATGTTATCTGGGTTATTGACACTTATTGGTGGTGATTCACTTCTGTGTTTTTCGATGACTCTAGTCATTACCTAATTAAGTGCAAGAAATATTTTTCTAGTGGGCCGTTGTGCTGTGGAAAAAGAACCCACCCCACGACACTGCAAAGCTAGTTTGCTGGCCCACTTATGCGTCTCCAGACAAGGCCATTTCCAGCTGAGCATATCCTGAACGGACATTTATTAACACCCTTGCAAACACTTAATGAATGATAACCACCTTATAAGCAGCCACTAACATGAGTAGTTAATTTTTTCCTTAAAAGGGTAATCCAACACCATTATGAGGAAAACATGCAAAACATTAACATATTAACTACTTATCTGTGAAACAAAACACCGACAGATCCTTTACGACTTTAATTCAAACACGAAGGCACTACACATTTCACTTGGAAATCGTAAAGTAATTTCACAGTATTACACGTTAAAATTATTCGGATCACATAGCACAATAGATTGTTTAAACACTTGGAATGAATTCAGATCACGAACACTTTTCACAGTTTTAATATTGGATAAAATTCGCGACGAAACTTGCAATTTGTCATTTTGGCGTTCAATTTGGATCCGTCAACTTGACAGACAGATCCAATTGAGTGAGGAAATGACAGAAAGGTCCTTTGGATGAGAGCAGAAACCGGTCGCATGTTTTCCTATCTGTTTTATATGAGCTTAGCCCGTCCAGTTCTTATTCATCTGAGGCTGCAAACAACAAACAATATCATGCTACCATTTCTTATCACCAATACCCCCACCAAAGCTGCGATTCCACAACCGATTCTGAATAGCAAGCTTTGGAAATAAACCACAAAAAAAAATCAAAAGGTCAAAAGCGGTGATAAAAATTACGAAAAATGTTAGCCGTTCTACATGCAGGAGGAAAGACTGAAGCAATACACTAGAAAATTTTATACAACGCTTGTATGTGCTCATTAGGTCTAGCCTCGTTGGTTTCGAGTATATAAGGGGACGATGGGAAAAGTCTAGATATTTTGTAGATGATAAGTTTTAAGAGTGGCAGTGTGAAAGAAAGGCATTGCAGTAATTTCATAATAAGCATTGCAGTAATATCGTTACCTACAAGCCAGTTGCAATCAAAACATTGCAGCATTTCCAGACGCTATTCACAACGTCCTCAACAACTACGGAAGCTATGAATATTTCAGAAGCAGCATAAGAGGTTGCACTTTCATCACTAACTAGAGGCTTCAGGAATAGGGGGAGAGAGGCACTCATCTAAGTAGCATTTTCTATCGATTAATATGTGGAATATGATCAGAGGAGCTGTTATCAAAAGACTGGTGAAAAAGTATAAGACGTGCTGGATACAAAAGGGGGGGCAAGCTAAGGTTTAAAAATTAAAAAAGCATAATTCTACTGTGTCTCCAAAATCAAAGAAAGAAAATCAAAGCCGCACTATGAAAGTATGATGGTAGAGTATCAGGAAGGCTTTCAAAGTGGACTGTCTACAATAAATCAAATTTCCTAGCTAAGCAGGCACTCCGAATATACTGGGAATGTACCATTGATGTGTATCAACTCTTTGTAGACTTCAAGTAAGCCTATGACATTATTGATGGAAATGCGTTGTACAAACTAATGCTTGGCTTTGGCGTTCAAATAAGCTGCTAGTCTACATGATCAAAGTCATGTGCTAAATACAGACTCCGTGGTCAGGGTAAACGACAAACTAGTACACTGCTTGATAATAGAACTCGAACTTAAACAAGAGGATGGAATTTCTTCAGTGCTCTTAATACAAGTATTATGCATGAATACGCCATCAGGGAGATATCAGCTGAAACTTCTGGTACACTAATTTTTAACTCCACATAATTAATAGCATATACTGATAACGTCAATAATATGGCACTTTCAATCTCAGATGCCAAAGGAGCATTTCTGAGTCTAGAATTTGAAGCAAAAGAAATTGGGCTACGTATTAATGATATTAAAACAAAACTCATGGCGAAAACGAGAAAGAATACTGCAGTCCACCAAAATCTGACCATAGGAGACCATAGAGAAGGTTATACTTGAAAGTGTGAAGAATTTTATGTATCTTAGAACCAACCTGAATAGAAGAGGCGTTGAAAAAGACAAGATTGGATGCCACATAATCGTCACAAATAATGGCTATTACTCCGTACTTCCCATTCTAAGCTCCAAAATTTCACATAGGTAAAATCAGTTTCGTATTCACAAATCACTAGCCAAACCTGTGCTGTTATAGGGAAGTGAAATGTGGACCCCGATGAGCGGGTCCAAAAAGGCAGTTGCCATATTTAAATGCAAAGTACTCCAAACAATCGACGGCCTATTAAAACAAGAAACAGAGTGGTGACTACGTTACAACGATAAGTTGGATTAATTATTTGACGAACCGTATGTACCTGCTTGCGTAAAGTTACACAAATTACAATGGGTAGGCCACGTAGAAAGGATAGAAGAACACCGGCTACCCAAAAGAATATTAAACAGTAGAGCACAAGACAGATATCAAGCGGGAAAGCCGAGAACCTGATGGGAAGACATGATAGAAAGTGACAACAGACCCTTACTGGGAATGATGAACTGTCAAACGAAGATGCGGAGCCGTGATGATTGGAGATTAATCCTGGAACCCAAGGTCCACCTAGGGCTATCATATCATAGATAATAACGATGTAGTATTTGAATTAAAATTAATGAATATTTGCAACATTTTTACCACTAGTTTAATTATTATTATAAATACTAATTTAAAATTTTTAGTCAATTAACGATACCCATAATTTTAATTCTACTACAATAGTTTATAGAAATACTCAATTACATACACTGAGGGAACAAAGTGAAGCTTATGAAACGTACTGGTTTAAAATCAGAGCGTATTGCCGTTGAATGGACGGAGACATGGCCAAAGCGTGGTACTGACCATATCACCTTCTCAATTGCCAATACATTTGATCAAGATAATGAGATACTCTAACTATCTCTAAGTGAAGACCTGAAAGGAGCTGTGATGCAAAAGCAAAAAAAAAGTTATGTGGGGTAAAACTTTACCAATGTTCCAAAAGCTCGTGTAAATTATACTAAACTAGTAATCAGCATTACGCATAATAACCCTACGACAACCGATTGCTCATATAAGCCCAATGTTGATGGTTTGTTTTTGTTACGCACATGGGTTCGATTCCAGCACATATTGGTTGAATTTTAATATATAAATCTTTGAATAGACTTGATTAGGAATTCACTTAACATTGAATCGAATGTAAAAGTTTCTGTTGATGGGTAATTTTGGATAAATTTGGATGATTCACCCAAGAGCCAAGTACAAAATCAATTCCTAAACATTTATTATTTTTAGGGTTTTGTACTAAAATACAAAACCCTATTGCAATCACGACCTGTGTCCGTCTGTCCGTCCGTCCGTCCGTCCGTCCGTCCGTCCGTCTGTATGTCACAGCACTTTTTCTCCTAAACTATAGAAGCTACAGTCATGCAACTTTGTGGAAAGGTCAGAAGTGGTGACCTCTTGAAAGTTCAATGGTGAAAAAAATTTTCAAAGGGGTTTAAGGGGGGTCTCTCCATATAGGGAAGAGACCCCCCAAAAAAAAAATTTCACCATTGGTAGTCGAATAGGGTGTCATTGGAAAGGTATTAATGAGATCTTTTCAAAACAAGTCTTAAAATTGCTTTATGAGTACCGAGGGGGGGCAGGGGAAGGGGAAATGTACGAACTTTTCGCGTACCCCCCCTCGCGATTGGACACCTTCCATCCGAAAAATCTGAAAAAAATCATGGATGTAGGCCTTAATGAGTACAACAACAACAAATACATGAGAAGTGGAAATTCACTCAACTTTGTTAGTAATAGTATGATTTATTGATTTTATGTTTTCTTGAATAAAATCTAGACGGTACCCTTAAATTCAATAAAATTTAGCACACAGATGACTATTTATAAGATTGATCTTTTCTGAAAGTTTCATAAAGATTGAATAGTATTTAACGAAGTTATAGCGATTTGAATTTTCCTGCATTACTATGGAACAATATGCCCTATATTACTATGGAAACATATGGCTATGGAGCCATATGCGCTTTTTACCGACTTAGAAACTACAGCTTTGCTAGGATTTGCATGAAAATTTCAGGAATGATAGGTATCATGAAGATGAGTACATACAATTGAAACAAGTCGAAGAGGCAGGAGAGAGCTCCTAGCAAAAGGGCTTTGTAACCATTCTAAGATTCGAAAAAACAGGCCATGAATCGATGATTACAGTACACAGGAGTGGCCCCTGAAAAAAAATTTCATGAAAGGTAGCCGATATGAGTATCAACTGAAAGTTTCCTATGAGAGCTTTTCAAAACAGTTCTTAAACTGACAGTTTTTGCTTCAAAATGTGTTTCCTCCCTCGCGAATGGACACCCGTGATCTTAAAAAATCTGAAATAATTATCAAGGGAGATATTTGTGGGTATAACTATAACAAATACCTCAGAAGTCAAAATTCTTTCAACTTCGCTAATAATAGTATGATCCTCGAACATGACATGTTTCTTGATTTTATTCGTTACTGGTTACTGCATTGTGTAAGTTGAGTACAAAACCCTTCTGACATGAGCATAGGTCTGTCTACCCAACTTGTTTTTAATTGGCTTATAGTTTTGCTAATCTGAAAATGGCTAAGAGCTAATTAGATATCTACACGATTTTTGTGTTATTTCAAGTTTCTTTCTTGATGTAAATTTAAAATTACTTTTCAAACTATAAAACTTGACTACAAAACAATTGAACAATTAGTTTGGAAACCAGGTCCTTTAATAGATTCCTTCTAAGTTACTTTGTCAATTTCGTCAGAAAGTACAAAGCCACTAATCAATCGCTTCTAATAAAAATAAAAAAATTTCCACGGGTTGAATGAGCCGGCAATTATATGGTGAAACCTAAAAGTAGAATATAAGAAAAAACATGGAAGTTCAATCATGCTGCTCAAAACACAATCTTTAAATTTACTTCCTAGTTTCCTGAAAGCATTAAAAAAAGATACATGTTTCCCCACCCTGTTCAATTGCCCTGAATCCGATGATAGTGTCGAAATAATACCAAATAGCTGTTTTATTAACTGAACTTGTCCGAATTAAATGAGAAATTGGTAGGTAATAGAATATCCGAATAGACATTGAAGATTTATAGCTACATGACTTTCACGCAATCCTCCAATGGCCAGGACTCAAATCAAAGTCCTAATATTGTTGCTGGGCCCACTCTATCATATCCACGATGGAATACATGGGATGGAAAGAAGAATTTATTGCCGGACTGGTCAAGGCTGATAAAATACTTTTTTGCTATTTTTGGGTGTATATTGTTTTGGATGCTGTGAAATGGAACATTATTGCAATTGTATTACATATGTGACTCAAGCCTTATTTTCAATGTTACAGAGTGCAATCAAAGTTTGATGATTGTCAAATAATGTTAAGTCTTCTATAATTTTTAATTTAGATACTAGCCATCCAACTACCATTGAAAACATGCGATACCAGAATTTCGTTTCACCGACGAATCCTCCTGTCTTTCAACTACTTGCAGTAATTGTTTTAGATGGCAAGATGGTATGTAGGGTGTGGAACTTACATCCTTGGGTGAGTTGTTTTACTGCCCGTGTGCAGCAGAGGAAGAACCTAGTGCCAGCATCGGAAACTTAACACGTAGAAAGAATTCAGTAGATGAAGCAAAATGAAAAAGAATCAGTAATAAAAAGCATTCAGTCGTAACAGATGTCCAGAATCCACCTTTAATGGTCAAAGTATCAAACTTAATAGATACTTCGTTGGAAATTTCTTTTCATTATGGTTTCTCCGCAGGTACGTTGTGCGTTCTTATTTTGAACTTGGAATCACATTATTCCTTTTGAAATAGAGCAGACTTAGGCACAGTGGTAGTAAATTGAAAGATTCTTTCTTTTCATTTTGCTTTTGTTTCATTAGTTCTGGGGAGAATAGTAATTTTTGAGTTTTAAAATGAATTTGTAAGAAAATGATCCTGCTTTGATATTGGGGATTAGCTTTAGAACTTCTTTAAGTTTTCTGTTTGATTGGAGTTTCGGGACTTTGCGTTTCTCAACCGACATTTCATTAAATAATGACTAACTGTAGAAAAACCTTCTTAAATAATATCGAGAATCTTCACAATTTGGCTATTATTTCACACATGCATTCACCCTTTTCATTAGCAGTTAGGCAAGTTAACCTTTTGAAGCAGTTTCCATATCCTGAGATGAATCAACTATTTTTGAGATTATTCATTTTTGAACTGAAGTTTAAAATAATGTCGCGTGTATTGGTTCGCGGCTAATAATTTTAATGTTCCGGGAAAGTGAAAACGCACTGTCTTTTAAATGAAGTTAAAAGAGTTTATTTGCTTAAAATGCACAATCATTAGTTTTACTATTTCACCAATTTTACATTTCACTTTTCTATACATTTTTTAATTTTATTGTTTTAACTGTCGCCTTTAATTTGCACTCCACACTTATCGCATTTCTTACTATCGTGGTTTTACTATCGCAGTTGTACTCTATCTACCCATTTATCAGCTCGGCTTTATATAGGGTCTCTAGTCATTCAATCCATTTCTCGTACATTGGCGAACTACCTGGTATATTCGAGCGATCCTGAATGGCCACACTGATGTCACTTTCAGATATTGATCATGCTTTGTGTGTTTTTGTGCTTTCGAGTACATTCGTTTATTGATCATCATGTTCTTAATAGTTGCGAAAACAATTGCGAAAGTAGCTCGCAAAATCAATTGCACATGTAACAATAATATTGCAAATATCAGGTGCGCAGCCTATAATATATGATTTCCACGTAGAAAAAATTGCATTTTAATAGGACCAACATTTTCATTTTTCACAATTTGCTCAGTTTATTTATCACAATATCCATCGATAATGCTTGTCACGATATTAACTTTCTACTATAATTTCATCGCTTTTAATCTAGTGGATGTCATTACTAATTTCTTGAGTCTACTCATAATTATGTTCAACTGTACTGCCTTGTCCGCTTTCAGCTCTCATGTACTGTCAAAAGTCGATTTATCACGCGTGTGTGCCGTGGCGCTTCATATAGGGTAATCCATAGATCTTGAACAATCGCAGATGCTCTCAACGGTTTTTAATTATCAATCACATACATTTTATTGTTGTAATGTCAAAAGCAGACTTCAGTGTGATCAATTATTATCGGTCGCATAGTTGTAGTTGTTGTAATGACGTAAGCGCTGGTGTTGCATTTGTGTTTTGAATTGGCAATGATAGAAGTATTTTCTTGATTTTTCGAATAATAATCCATTGTTTTCCATGTAATGTTTTACTTTCCTGATTATGGAACTAAAATATATTGTTAATACGTCCTAAGGTCAGGTTTCGTTGGACTGTTACGTTTTTCCTCGTTTTGGGCAAGTTTTTTTTGTGATTTCTCGGTGAAAGCTATTTACGGCCTGAGTAAGGAACCTTTAGAAGTCTAAAATTCCCAATAAACACCTTGCTTGTCAAACTGAAAGCCTATCTGGAACCAATTAATACATAATTTTGGTCTAAGTCTCGTTTTGCTATTGCATGAAGCGCCTTGAAGATTTGCGATCCTTTTATTAGTGAAAAGAAAGGAAAGAAGAGCTAAAAAAGTAATCACCCAGCCTTAAGATGCCTGGTTGTTAGCTCTTTTGAGTTTTTTAAAGACTGCCCGAACATAATGCGCTTAATGGTTCCATTTGTCAACCAATCGAAATATCTCCCTGATTAGACTATGTTAGGGAGAAATCTTCTGTTTTCTTGTGAAAAATTTGGTGCAGCTATCGAAACCATTCGCATGTAAAAAACAGGGTGCAGGAATCATCTTTCACTATTGCCCAAGGCCCACGGTCTAGAAACGATGTACATGACCAATCTTGTGCAAGTAAGAATCATGCCCGTGCAAGATCGGAATCAGGCAAAAGTCAGTCTCAATGGGCGTTCAATTGAGCCATGGTTTCAGATCAGGGATGATGTGCACACTTTACCTTCCCTACATGCTGCTCACTCAGGATCGCTCCCATTTATTAAGTGAGCATTGTGTCTCCTAGTGGGCAACTAACTTTTGTACCTTCGTTTTGACGCTAGTAGATGATACGCTACTCTCAGATGAGTATCTCACGTGCAATGACTAGAAACACTAAATGAGTAATAGTCGGATATGTAAACGTAGTCCTTAGTGCTTCTCTTCTCATTGTCTGTGCCACAAGTTCTCGGCTCAACTTCGATACAGTGGAAACAGCTCTACGATAATCATTTTAAAGTCGGCGTCTTGATGAGTTGGGTCTTCCTTTGCTAGCCATCAAATCAGAGCAGGTTTGCCTGAGGTAGCCTTATCAGTCGTTGCCCTGATTTGCTCAGAGAAACTTATCTTTGAGTTGATCAGCATTCGCAGGTACTTTCCTGCTTGTTTTGATTCAACTGGGAATTTGTAAATATGACCACTTTCGTTTTCTCCCGTGCAAGACTGAACCCGCGAGCAATCACCCAGTGTCTCCACCAGCATGTTAGCATTGCTATTCTCATCTGCGTCTATTTGGATATGTGCTCAGCAACTACTGCCACAACATCATCTGCGTACCTGATATGGCATAATTTATCTGGAAGCTCTGACTTCAGTAGCCCACCGTACGATATTTTCCACAGATGTTCACCAAGGATGTACTCTTAAGCAATACCCGATGTAACTTTCATCCTTTGTCAGCTCTTTTCCATATCATACACCAGGCTTTGGTTCTTCAGTTAGCCCCTCAACAGCCACATAAGATATGAAAATTGAGAAGGGACTCTCGACCCTTCCAGAATATCCACCCATCTACCGAAGTTGAAGGCGTTACAAATATCAATTTTCACAAACAGAACTAACTGCTGCTTGGTACAGCTGTGCTTCCACATTTTGGATTGCACTCATTACTTCTGTAACCGCATCCATAGAGGTATAATTTCCTACTCTAAAGCCAAGCTGACAAGGAGATAGGTCTCCAGTGGCACAAATCGTATCAGTGAGTCTTCCCGTGATGAGTTTTTCAGGCACTTTCCAAGCCGTATCTAGCAATGCATAATGGGCAATATGTAGACGGCGATCCAGTGTTTTTCTGTCCTTTGCTGATCAATAAGAGCCACGTTACCTTCTACTGTTCCAGGGAGATCCTTTCTTGCAGGCAAGCATTGAATATACTAAGCAGTAGGCTAAGACAATTTTGATAGACAAGTTGTAACACTTAAGCTGGGATGCCATCTACTTTTGGAGCTTTCGTAGTTCTCATTGGTAGGACGTTCAGCTCCAGCTGCGTAAAGAGTGGGCATTGTGGATAGTGTCAACATGGAAAAGATGGGTGAAGTGCCAATATTATCTAGTCTTTCTTTTCACCCACCTTTCGCATAACCAGCGTGTAGCCAAGACTCCACGGGTCCCTTTTCACATTGCCTACTAGATCTCACCTGTAGTGAGCTTTCTAACTGTCAATCAATTTGCGAAGGTATTTCTTAGTCAACTTCTATGCTTGTAATCGTTTGCACGCTTCATCCCAGTTTGGTGCTTATCGAGCTTTATGTTGGAGCTTGTGGCATGCTCTTAACTTTTCAGCAATTTTAGTCGACCACCAGTCCGCTGGAGAGTTGTCGTGCCAGGATTCCTAATGAAGCATAGAACGCTGCAAGCTGGTATAAAGACGCTCATTGTTGAACTATCTTGAGCTTATAGCCATTCAGTTCCCTATAAATCTTCCAATAGCAGCACACCTGCTGTTAGTACCTCGAGATACCTCTCGACGTTTATCCGATAAATATTTCACCTAATCGTGAAAGATTGAGGGCGTGGGCACTGAGAAGCAGCATCATGAATCTTAACCAGAATATACTGATGTTCACTGGGTGAGTAGTCCTCTAATACTCTCCAACTGCTTTGTTCGGTATTAAGTACACACTAAAAAAACGTGGTCCCTGAACATCAAATCCCCATGAACCCATATTATCGTCTATAATGGGGGCAGCACGAGTTTCATCAGGGTAGAACCATCATGAAAAACTTTTGTGGTGTTGCTTCTCACCCAGTACCAAAAAGTTTCTGATCAAGCGCAAAGTGCGAATAGGGTGGGTTGTCTGTAGGATATGGTGAAGAGCAACGCCTCTTCAATGCTTCAAATGCCTTGGCTATGGTCACACCATACAAGTATGCAAAGGACCTAATAGGAGTTCCCTATGTTACAAATGCAGTGAAATGGGGTATAAAAGAAAAGAATGTATGAAGGAGGCACATTGTATTCTATTAAAGGATGCTGATCCAAAACCTGATTTTGGGCATTTCTTGGGATCAGGAAAATGCCGGGTTTTCTAGGAAGCTCTAGCCAAAGCAAAATCAGAACTTCGATGACCCACATCCTGCAGCTTAACTTACACCGCAGTTCAACCGCCCAAAATCTGCTTGAGCAGTTTGCGAGGGACATGAAAGCCGACTTCTTGCTGCTGAGTGAGCAATACCATGATAAAAGTTTTGTATTATTGTATCCTGACATAACTGGTACTGCTACCATCTGGGCTCGGAAAAGTGATTTTCAGGCGGAGAGCTGTGGATGGAGGGATGGTTTCGTGTGGGTTTGGTGTTCAGGGACTACCTTCTTTAGTGTGTACGTAACGCCGAACGAATCGATATCATCTTTCCAAGCCAAGTTGAATGCTCTGGACGGCGCTGTCTTGAACGCAGAGGGCAACGTGCTCGTTGGGGGCGACTTCAACGCTGAAGCAATCAAATGGGGCATGTCTCAAGTGGATCCGCGAGGAAAACGAATCCTGAAAATGGTGGCTAGGATGGTGCTCGTCGTACTAGACACCGGGAATAAGCCAACTTTCCGCCGTATTGGCTGTGGAGGAACCAAACCAGACGTGACATTCACCTTGAAGTCCTTGGTATGGAGGATACACAATTAGAGAGTATCAGAGGAACATTCAGCCAGTGATCATCAGGGAATTCTGCTTGAGATCAGTAATGTCTCCCGACGTCGTGCTCTCAGCTTGCTGCAACTGGATGGGACATCGGAAGGATGGACATCAAGAGGTTCGTCGAGGTGCTCACATCAGGTGAGCCGCTGCAGGGAGCTTCATAGGGGACGGAAGAACTGGCAGCTCAAGACGTGGTGAACGCAACTATGAGCATCATTACGACTGTTTGCTGTACTTCTATGCCCCACTAAAAACTTCGGACCGGCAAACCGTCAGTGTATTGGTGGTCAATTGAAACCGCTGAAAAGCGAAGGAGGTGTCACAAGCTTCGACGTGAGGCTCAACGGGCGCGGAACCGTGATGAGGCATGCAACTGGGTGGCAGCATATAAGTCGACCAGGAAGTGCTTTCAGAAATTGATAAACAATAGCAAGGCTCGCTGCTGGCAAAACCTAGCCGACAATGTGAAGAAGGATCCGGGGGGCCTCGGCTACAAGCTAGTTATGTGGAAGCTTTCCGCCCTATGGAAGCCTTGCATACATGATGCGGAAAAGATTGATGAAATAGTGCGGGCACTCTTCCCCGCTGTCCATAGTGAAACGGTAGGTGAGTTTTCACTCTTCACATAGCCGGAACTGTAGGAGACAGTCCTTTCACTGAAAGCAAGGAAGGCTCCAGTTCCACATGGTGTTCCGGCTGAGGTGTTGCAGCTTGTCTATCACCATTGTTCTGACTTGCTGCTCAGAACATTCAACGCTTGCCTATAGGAGGTTTTCCCGGTACGATGGAAGGTGGCGACGCTCGTACTGATTAGTAAGGGTAAGGGAAATTCCGAATCACCATCTGCATTCTGCCCGTTATGGAGGCAAGACACTGCTGGGAAAGTGCTAGAGAAACTCATCAAGGGAAGACTCACTGACGCGATTTGTGCTGCTGGAGACAGTACGGCTTTAGAGCAGAACGTTCTACTATTGATGGGATTGCAGAGGTGGTGAGTGCGATCCAAAAGGTAGAGACACATAGTTGCACCAAGCGGTGGATCGTCTTGTTGGTGACACTCAACATCAGGAACGCCTTCAGCTCCGCTAGATGGGTGGATATTCTGGATACGCTGCAAAACCGTTTTCAAGTTCCAGAATATCTAATGCAGCTTTTGAGGGACTACCTAAAGGACCGAAGCTTGCTCTACGACACGACGCAGGGCCAACGAAGGATGGCTGTTACATTGGATGTTGCTCAGGGATCTGTCCTTGGTCCGGATCTGTGGAAAGGCTACTGAGACTGGAGACGCCAGATGAGTCACGCTTGATCGGCTATGCGGATGATGTAGCGGCTCTGGTCACTGGATGCACCGTTGAGCAAGTGCACCTTAGGCTAGGTATGCTAATGCGCCAAGTGAGGGGCTGGATGACTGCTCGTGGGTTCAGTTTAGCACTGGAGAAAACCAAAGTGTTCATCGTGACAAAAAAGAGAATCCCTTGATTAAGGATGATCAGTATTGGAGACATACGAACCAAATCGAAACCAGCGGTGAAATACCTGGGGCTACTTATCAACTCTGGGGGTTTTGGGGGCTTTGGGGCTGAGGGATCACTTGTCTGGCACTTCCTCTTCCCCTCTCCCCCCTCGCTAGAAGAGGGATCCCCCAGCTTGAAGGCTGCTCACGGCGTAACAAAATGAGACCTGGCCCGAAGTAATATGTCAATAGAAAGGAGTACTCTTTGCCATGCCCTGCAGATGTCCCAGCCTAGTCTTACTTAGTCCTTGCTCAAAAGTTGTTCGCCTTTTTTTCTCAGTTAGCTTGATGAAGACCATACGTTATTTCAGATTATTTTCTGGTGTCAGCCTCACTTTGACCCTTCCTACGCTAGCGAGCTCTCTTTTGATCGCCTCATCTAGCTTGAACAGGTCCACGACATAGCTAATATTTTGATTTCAACCGTTGGTCTGTAGCAGGGGACATTGAATTCATTACAAAATTATTCTTTATTATGTAGCTCTGCTCCAAATTCGACCAGTATATGGCCAGGCTGGGTTGGTCATACTGCGTTAATATGCCTGTCGCAGCGGTTTTTGTCTTGGTTTTTTCCTTTCTGATTCCTGTCAGGAACTTCTTTTTGTTGGACGTCTGCGAGAATTTCATTTTCTGGAAGCTTTTTGAGATGTTTTTTTGAGCCACTACTGGCTCCCGTCATTTATTTATTTAAATGCATTTTACAGACAAAAATCCAATTACAAAATAGACTTAGAAAACTAAATATCGTTTAGATTAAGACACATTAATACAACAAAATCAAGCAGAAAAAATTTAAGGATACTAATTAAAACATATAAGAAAAGAAATTAGAGGCGCTAGGATGCGCATGATGTCTGTAATGCAAGTCTTCGCTTAGAGTGGAAGCAGTTTGTTGGTGGTACAATTTGTAAAGGGGTACACTGATCTAAGAAGGTTCCACGGGATGACAGCAAAGGATAATTAACGACGCTCATATAACTCATAGATTAAGTTTAATTTGAAGAATAATTTATGGGTAAATTTACGCTAAACAGCTTCTAGCGAGCTCACAAGATATAAATGTCTAGGAGACCACACTGCTGAGTAGTACTCAAGAAGCGGGCAGACAAGACATGTGAACAAGCAAACAGTGGTTGCAATGTTTGCAAACTTGTATAAATGCCGCATAATAAAGCTAGAAGCTTTTGATGCCTTGGTAACTATGCTAATAATATGGGCATCGAATTTAAGCTTAGGATCAAATATTACACCAAGATCTTTACATGAGTCTGCAAAGGAGAGAGAAACATCACATATGTTGTAATTGTAAGTTAAAAGAACAATTTTTAGAGTAAAAGGCATCAAGGGATCTAATTATTCGGAATACCTGGAAACCATCAGGATACAGGAGATAAAAAGAGGAAATTATAGAGGGAAGATCATTGATAAATGGTAAGAAAAGAAGAGGTCCAAGGATTGACCCTTGAGGAATGCCAGATGTGGGGTTGAATGGAAAGGAGGCTGTCACAAAGAGATTAACACGACATGAACAAGAGGATAGGTCCAAGAATGTAGGGAACCAGATATGCCGAGCAAAGCTAACTCTTGACAGAGAAGAACATGGTTCACGGAGTCAAAAACTTTGGAGAAATCTATGAATATCACATCAACTTGAAGCTGTTTATCTAGAGCTCTTGCAATATAACCTTCAAACTCAGCCCAGCTTGAGGAAGTTGAACGACGCTTCAAGAAACCATGCTGCTGTGGTTTGACAATTGAACACAACGACTCAAGAAGCGTGTTGTGTACAAATCATTCCAGCAGCAGAGAAACAGGAGAGGAGTGATATGGGACGATCGTTTGAAGCAGTTCATGGGTCAACATGAGATTGAATATAAGGAATGTGGGAAAAAGCAAAGAGGAACAAAGTGATTTTAAAATATATATTTGGCAATCCATCTAGACCAGGACTAACATCTTGTTGCATTTTTTAATTAGATTGAATTTTTTAATCTGTGAAATAGAATTTCAATAAATAAATAAATCCCGGAACGGCATATTGTTGGTCTCCTTGCGCATTTTTTTTGCCTCGCTTTATTTTCGACCTCGGGCTCATTATGGGGGTTCCTAAGTGTGCGCTGTTTTTTTATTTTGTCCTGCTGAAATTTCCTGAATTCAGTTTTAGTTTCATTGAACAGGAGGCTGACTTTCTTTGCCACAGACTCCAACTATATGAACGCTTCCTTCGCGCCTGAAATTTATTTAGACATAATGCAAACATCACTGGCAGACACTACTTGTAGCATGGACATGCATAGTAGCGTGTTCGTAGTGTCTGCTGTTATTTTCCTGATCATATTTTCCGGAGCGATTTTGAATGAAACGAAAGCAAGCCTATTCCCTGTTTGAGCTCTGAGTTAGTTGGGAAACTTTTCATCAATCTATAGTTAGCTTCAACCTGCGATTTGCTGTTTAGAATTGTAGTCTTTGTCATGTGGATGAGTTTAGTTGAGAAGTCTATATCAAGCATTATTTAGTGCAATACGTTTTCGTCAACACTGTCGCATGCTTACTTGAAGCCCACAAAAAGCTGGTGCACATCGGCTTTATATTCCTAGCGTTATTCGAGCACCAGTTTTACTGAAAGTAAAAAGTCAATCATAGATTGACCACTTCTAAAACCTCTCTGGTACTCTCCGATGATATTCTGATAAAAGGGCTCAGTTTTCATTCAATGACTTTAGACAGCACTTTGTATAATGTGCACAAGATAGCTATGCTGTAATTTTCTTAGCGTAGCTTATCTTTTTTTATGTACGGGGCATATGCTGCTTTTCCACCAGTTATCTGGCATCTGGTAGGACAGAGGACCATATACACAGAAAAGGAGTTTGTGTAGATGTTTTCTTTGGCTTGAAACAGTTCTATCCACATTTAGTCAATTCCAGGAGTTTAATTTTTTTGAGGCTACGATGGCTATCTGCATCTAACAGGCAAAGTTAAAAAGTCCCCGGTGTAATACACAGATGGCGGCGCTAGTATTAAATCCATATGATTTTTAGTTCGTACCAACCTTCAAACGATACATTTCAAAATTTGACAGCAGCCCGACCATTAGTTTGTGAGATATGGCGTTGTGAGTGTAGCTACTGTTGTTATTTGAAAAAAAGATTGAAAAAAAAAGAATTTCGTGTGCTGATAAAATATTGCTTTTTGAAGGGAAAAAATACAGTTGGCTTGATGAAGAGTTTCCGGGGTCTGCACCACGAAAAGTTTAAACGTGGTGAAATGGGCACCGAAGACGGCGAACGCAGTGGACGCCCAAAAGAGGCTGTCACCGACGAAAACATCAAAAAAGTTCACAAAATAATTTTGAATGACCATATAGTGAAGTTGATCGAGATAGAAGACACTGTGAAGATATCATTTGAATGTGTACATCATATCATTCACGAATATTTGTACATGAGAAAGCTGTGTGCGAAATGAGGGCCACGCGAGCTCACAACCGATCAAAAGCAACAACGTGTTAAACGCAATAAACCTGAATTTTTGCATGGATATGTGACAATGGATGAAACATGGCTCTATCATTTCACTCTGGAGTCCAATCGACAGTCAGATGAGTGGACTGCACAAGATGAACCGAATCCAAAGCGAGGAAAAACACAACAGTCAGCTGGCAAGGTTATGGCATCAATATTCTGGGATGCGCAAGGTATAATATTCATTGATTACCTCCAAAAGGGCCAGACCATCAACAGCAATTATTATACAGCGTTATTGGATCATTTAAAAGGATGAAATCGTTAAAAAAAAGGCCCCATTTGATCGGGGACTTTTCAATTGGCCTGTTATTATGATGTTGGTAGCGTTATCAAAACATCTTTTTCAGCTCTTGGAATGCTCACAGTTTCGATCATATCGATAGACTGCCCAAACTGCACCTTAGGCAAATTTGCTGAGGGTTATGCACTCTACGTACCTCTCTAAAAGCTATTAAATGAAGGCGTATGATGATCTGGTTTCATCCAGTGTCACATGTTCATTAATTTGCTTTATCCTTCAGTTGGTGGCCCGCCGTTTCTTCGGTTGACGCAGTATTTTTGCTTGTTGATGGAGGGAAATGTGTTGCATCTTTTGTGTCGGAGTTGGTCTTGCAACATATAGTTTGTGTGCCTGGTCTTTTTTTCGTTTACCACATCTTCAAATTTTTCGACAAACTATTTATTTCGATAATTTGTTGGTCGGTGTTCTATCTTTTACGTTCTATCTCTGATCGGAACATTGATGATTTTTAACATAATTTGGATATTGTTGCAAGTTGTTCCTGTCTGCCAGATCGTTTGCAGTAGGTCTACTAGTGAAGGTATGTATGTGGAGTTCACCCGATTGTCATTGAACTTAGGTAACATAGATCTTATTTTGTTATCAATGGCTTTGATAGTTTTTGATATTTGGAGGTATTGCATTAAAATGTAGCCTATGATGAGTAATGGTCTGATCCGCATTATACTCCATGAAATGAGTATGTGTTGAGAATGCTGGTAGATGCTCATTTTTCTATGAGTACGTGGTCTATTTGATTATCCATGCAGCCATCAGAGGAAGTGTTATAGCATGTCATAGTGTAGGAAGCAGGTGGAGCTTATGCCGAGGTTTCTGCATGACGCAAACTCTATTAGGTGCTGTCAATTTGTGCTGGTTTCTGCATGTACGCTATGCCCTCCTGTTTCCTCTGTGAGCCAGCTCCCTGCAAAGTTGAAGTTCCCTGGTATATTTTAAATTTCTGTAAGAAGAGTTTTTGAATGCTCGTCCATTATTTTCAGTTCCATATTCAAAAAGAGCAGTGGTTTTCAATGCGAGTATCGTCGCCGTTTATCTGATCCAATTTGAACTAATGTACTGATTATATGACAAGAGAACTCTGAGTGGTGCGTTTTGATTCGTGGATAATATTTTATATCCTACCTATCCACTGGCTATCTGATTGAAGCGTTCTTTCATCTGCAAACTGAGAGTCCTTCTAATGGGGGCCCAAAGCCATACATTGAAAGCAATTAACATATCAACATTTTTTAAAGCCCTTTTCAAGGTTTTTATGTTTGAAAATCATTTGACTATACATCTACCAACATAAATTTTGCATGCAAAGAACTCGAACGTTGATTTTTAACTCATGTCATGCTTCCTTGTTGTCTAGGAGAAAGTATTCTTAACATTTCGTTTAAGGTAGCCAATCGTTTGGGTTTCCCTCACCCAAAAGTAAATTTTGTACACAAGTCAATGGGGTGTCGATATTACATCTGTATATCAAATCATATGATGACGACAAACATGACGACGATGATGATGGCATGATGTAAAAATTACCCCCATTGCGATGCTTTGAATTGAATAAAAACGAAAATCATGCTTGACATCTATAATACACCTAAAAAAAACTCAAATGTCACCCCAGTTTGAATCGACTTTTCCACTTTTTCAAGATCCACTATCCGCCACTTTAATGCCAAAAGCTATTGATTTGGAAAACATCTTTCAGTGAAAATGGAAAGTAGGGTTCCTTTATATGCTCCGGATCACAATATCCCTTTGTTGGTCGCAAATCAAACGGATATGTCTCGGTTTCAATTGGTTTGTTTAGAGTTCAGTGGGAATACTTTACGAGGATTCAAAAAATTCCAATAAGGATGTGGGAATCCTTTTGGCTTATAATGTAAATATTTTGAGTTAATACAACAAGAAAAAGAAAACTCAAATTAAATTTTTCGATCAACTAAAATTCAATTAACACCGTCTGAGTTCAACTCAATTTCCGAAATTCTCTCATACTGTACTACTCATATTTATTTCCTCATTTGAAACGAACGTCCTAGGAACCGTTCGAAAATGAGATTACCTGCTTATTGTCTTAGAAGCTATCAGTAAATATACACTAAACATCCAAACAGCGCACATTGTCTCCAACATTGAAGATGTCTCCTGAGAATTGGCAACGATTTATCCAACTAATCTTACACGTAAATATCCTTGTTGAGTGAGTCCTTAGCTCTTGCTGCAACACCAAATGTAAAGTTTTATTTCGCTCAAACCTGGCCCCAGACACGTAAAAGGGGAAACGATATTATTTTAGTCTCAGAATGTGATTATCTGTGAAATTGAAAATTAAATGCTCACACAACGATACCCGATATTGTATCCTTTTATCACTATTCCATCCTGACAATCTTTTCTACCCCTCACACTCTCGCATCAAACTCAACCTCTTCCACCAAAATCCCGAATCCTGAAAGCATAACAGAATAATTGACTAAAAAGCATGCATATATATTATTCTCTCCATTTTTAACTCCCTCAATTCACATGGCTTAAGAAATGAAGAGAAAGGCACCCAACGGATGGGATATACTCGTACTCGTATTGGGAAGGATTCGCCTGCCTACTTCATATCCCAGTTCGTTAGTCTTCCGTTTTGTATGATATAAATGGGGATAAACAAAAATGATGAGATGGCAGCTGATTATTCCGAGACTAGTTTTATGCTCAAACGCATTTCGAGGTAATTACATCATGGGAACGATCCACACTATTGGCGAGGATGCTGGCGTACGGTAGATTTGGTAGTTGGAGGGAAGGATACTCTCTAATCAGCTTTGCACTCAACGATGGCGCTAACTTTATAAATTAGAAATTAGATAACTTGTGTACCACAACTATCCTTTAGCTGGCATCAAACTATCTTGTAATTAATTTTTGTCATCCGATAAATTGTGACCTTATAAGAACATAACACTGAAAAAAAGAACATAAGGAGATGTGTTAAAAAATTTATAAAATTTCCTTCTGGGCTTAATTTGTAAATTCTATAGGAAAATTTAATCGATTGGTAAGAAATCTAGAGTATTGACTTGTGAAGTTCAAAGAAAAATACTTAATAACTGTGGTAGAGGATGCTTTAGCCACAAATAAAACAAAAAGGAATAACGGTAGGATCACTTAGAGAAATGAAATATTTTAATTAATGATTGTATAAATCCACTTCACTGATATACTCTTTGTACTCTTCTCCCAAAATTTTCAAGTACTTTGAAATAATTAAGAAAGCTCTGGGAGGCTTCGATGCACAAAAGAAAATCTCCATAAATGTAAAAGACGGTTTTTCTAAGCTAAAAGAAGCACTAGGTGTAAGCAGCATTATGCAGAAAGGAAATTGAACATTATGTCAAGACGCGATCGAGATTTATAAAATTTGTGGAAGTTTTGCCTAGTGGAATACAGTTAAACAGATCAAACCCAGCTAAAGATGACTCTCCAACACTGAAGACATGCAGGAGGTCGGGGTTGAAAATAAAATTCTAGTTGATTGTCTACTAGAGTAGGTACTGTCATAAAAAGGAACATATTGAGTAGACAGGAGAATGGCTACACCCCGCTTGACTATGATCCGATTTCAATGAAATTTTGTGGCTTCATGTACCATACTCGTTTATAAAACCTCATTTTTTGTATATTTTAAGAGATGTTTTGGACCTCTCATTTGACACTCCACCTAACTATCCTTGGGGAAAAAATGTTGCGGCTCCTCTTTCAATATGGGAAGACTCCCCTTTAAAACCGTTGAAAAACTTTCTGATACCCATATTTTTAAGATGTCATTACTTCTGATCCACCAACAAATTTTGGTGTATATAAGAGTCGCTATGATAGTTTTCGAGAAAACTGCGATGACACACAGATGGATGGACGCACGGATGGACATATGGACATACAAAACTGATTTCAGTAGCACTTTGTAAGTAGTAAAAGCCCAGAACAGAATTACTTGAGTCATACAAAAAGCAAGGCAGGAAGATGAGATAAAAAGTTTTTGTACAACCAGTGTGTATTCGGTATTCGTTGGGAGTATCGAAGGCCGGAGGCCAGTGGGGAAACCGAGGAAACGCTGACCTGACTCGGTCGACAAAGACAGTTCATCCCTGCTCGGTTTTCGGAATCGGAGGACGCGGTCAATAGAACGAGACAGTTGGAGGCGCTGTTTGCAGGAAGCGAAGACCCAAGAGGGGCTGTAGTGCTAAGAAGAAGAAGAAGAAGAGAGTATTTATTAGTGATTCTAAACATATAAACTGCATCAGATTCATTCATCTTCTTTTCCGCAGTGCTATAGCCCCTCTTGAGCCTTCGCTTCCTGCAACAAGTGCTTCCAACTGTCTCAGTCCATTAACCGCACCTTCCAATATCGAAACCCGAGCAGCGATGAACTGACTACGTCGCCCTTCCATATACCCTATAAATACCTTTTTGGGCATCCGTTGCGCCGAATTCAACTTAAACTTTATGGGGCATAAGTGTGTGATACTAAAATTATCGAAAAATACTAACAAGCATGCAAAAAAAGGGAGCATTACCAATAGCAGGTTACTATCGTGCTTTGAAAGGAACAGTTATATTCCACGGCATTTCAATTGAACTTCTCGCATAAGAAGAGAAATGAAAATGTGAGAGAAGCAAAGAATGAAAGACGGATCATTTGAGAAGCAAGCACAAAACAAAAAGAGAATTGTGAGTGAAATGGGAAGCAACCCCAAAAGGCTAATGAAAGTTTAAATTTAAAAAAGTCTGATGAAACCATGATATGAGGGGAAGTGCCGAGACATAAACCTTTGCTTAATGCAATCTGAATAAGATTTTTCTTTTTAAAATGGAAACAAACAAATTCTGACATGACAACTGAGTAGCTGAAGATGTGGGGCATGCTTTTTTTCATAGCCTAAAAGTTAATCTACCACTGCGGGAAGAAGTGTTGTAGCAACCACGGAAGTCACCGCAGTTGCAGACATTAAAAATTAGCAGAGGGGTGTGTAGCCCGGGGTGGCATACTGAGGCCGGCTAGCGCTCAGTCGTGTCGTGGGTCTTCCGGGACACCCCCTGCTCGTGCTGAGCCACCTTACATAAAGAAACTAACACAGTGGGAAAAGGACGGGAAAGGGAGAGGTCATTTTGAGAAATGAAAAATTTAGAAAAAATTTAATAAAACATGGCCGTTTATTGAACTCAAAAGAAAAAGAAATTTACAAATTCAACAAGAGTATGTCAATTCAAATAAAACAAATCGGCCCCTCAATAATTTTATGTACGGAGCAAAAACAATCTAATTAAATAATTCATTTAAAGGAAAACAAAAGAAAAATAAGAATTTGTTGATGTGATAGATAAATACTCACAATAGGTAAAACTCACTCCTTTTCCTCGTTGATCTCCGAGCGCTCGGCGAAGACAAAAAAAAAAGGTGTGGGGCCACTGAAAACCAAATTTTAAATTAACTTTAAAATTAATTTTAAAATTCAATCACTAATAGAACGGCCAATTATCACTCTCCACGATCCGTCAATATTGTACACTCGCAAACACTTTGTTCTATTTCAATTACGTCAATTTCATTAATTAAATCTTTTGCATATAGTAAAGACTGAGACGGTCCCGCACTTCAAATTAACAATATAGTTCTCAAACTTCAAACTCTCACTTATTCAATTTTTTCATATATTTAGTATTGAGGCGGTCCCGCACTTCAACTTATCAATATAATCCTCCAAATTAAAAATTCCTTCAGTTTTCTAATTTTTTTACTTTTGCCCTCCGTCACAAAAAAAAACTGCCAAAATACCCATTCCACGAAAAGAAACAAAAGAAAAAAACTCCCTCTTCTTTCCCAAATCAAAAATCTGCCTGCCTTTCGCGAATTAATTATTCCGTCCCGCCAAACACAATTCTTTCTTCACTTCCAGTCAAATATCCACTCCAAAATCAGACTCTATCCCAAAAAAAGAACTCCTTCTTCACAAAACCAAATCCGGAATTTCATTTTTATACGAATTCACCATTCCGCACCGCAAAGCACAATTCATTTTTATATTAACAGTCAAATACCGCTACCAAAACTCAATTTTATTCCACTCCGAAAACTTCTTGTCTTTTTCCCATCCGAAATCTGACTCCCTAATCCCAACCACCTAACTTCCACTTTCCACCTTTCTCCTATCCGATCCCGCAATCCAAATTCTTTTCCAATTACCGCTGCCGCATCTGGGTAACGTAATCGAAGTTCATTACACTTCGATTCCGCTACCCACACATCTTTTGGTCCGTATCGACAATCACAATAGTTTCCATTGACTTGCATATATGGCAATTTACATCCCCAAGAATCGCTTGATTGAATGTAAAGTGTCACACATACGAGTACATTACGAAAACTATTGATTTTGCCGATACCCCAAAAAAAAAGTGCTTCCGTGCGCCCGGGGGAACTTAAACTCAGGGTTCCAGCAGTCGCACGGTTGAAACTCGCGACGTAACCAATGGAGCTATGCCTTATCGATCTCCCATTAATCAGACTAGCAACTTCAACGATTATCTGGGCATGAGATTGATCTTTGGTTAGTAGGGAAGCGTGAATTAATTTTCGTTAGTAAGAAAAATAAAATTTGGTAATGGGAACTAGTGAATAGAATTTGTTAGTATAAAGGAAGGAATTAGGTTTTATTAGTAAGAATGAATAGAATGAAATTTTGTTAGTGGGAATTAATGTAGGGAGTGTTGTTAGTGGGAAGATTAACCTTCTTATTATATTACTAGGGTGTTCTTATTGGAAATCAGGGAAAGGGTAGGATTGTGATGAGGTGGACATAAAAATTAAAGGGAAAAATAGGAAAAATGTTAATAAAATAAACAAATACACACAGGAAAAGGTGGGAATGCCCAAAGGAAAGTGACAATGTCACGGCGGCAATTTGAAGTTGCGAATGGGAGGAAGTTGGTACGCCGGAATTCGCAACAGTGTGTAGGAATGATTTTCAAACAGACAAAGAGCACTTCATAGGGGTACCGGCTAATTCGTGCGGTTTCCTAACAGATGGCGCTTGATTTTCATTCCAGTGATTCACCTTTCCAAATATGTGTTGGAAAGCTTCTGTCATATAGTTTCAGAATCAGTATGAGTCATTTAGCTGAAGCGTAGACAAACAACAATACTTTTTTTACTCTGAAAATGTCAAATTGCGTGCCGAATAAAGTGTTTTTGGGGGGAGTACTTCTTCATTGAAGAAAAAGGTTGCCGTAAGCCATCGTATTTTGGTGGAAGTGTTTGGTGTGCATCCTCTAGCTGAGCGTACGTGCCAGAAGTGGTTTTCCCGGTTTAAAAGTGGCAATTTTGACTTGGAGGACGATGAACGGCCCGGACAGCCAAAAAAGTTTGAAGATCACGAATTGGAGACATTGCTCGACCGAGATCCATCCCAAACTTGCAAAATCACTTGGCGTCGCTCAACAAACTATTTTCGATCGTCTGAAAGCAATTTTTCATAATAAACCTTCAATTTTTGAAAACCGGTACGCCTATTAAGTAAAAGTATGTCGCAACATTATTAAAAATAATATCAGATAGAGTGAAAAAAAGAGGAGTGAGGGAGAGAGAGAGAGTGGAAGATAAAGAGCTCTATAACAGAGGTCTCGATATAAAAATTGTAGTGAATTGAAAGAATATCAAATGTCCGTAAATGATTGAAGTGATAGTCTGCTGCCTCGGCGAGTGAAGATGTCGGTGCTCGCTGAAATCGGCCTTGTCCGAGGACGCATGAATGCGCTGGCAGGCTAGCTTTGCGGCATCGTGGGACGGGTTCTTTTCCCCAACACAAGGGCCCACTAAAAAAAAAATTTGCATCCACGAATTAAATCATCGGATGACTCGGTTCGACGGTGTAGACCTTGAGATAACCTACTGGAGAGATGAATTGCCAAAGCGAACTACTGACTGGGCTTGGTGAACGCAAGCGAGACTTGAGAAGATATAATCTTTACCATGTATATGTACTTACGGCCCCCGAATAAGAGTGGACCATCCAGTGGAAGCGGTGCCCCCTCTACAACCCCACCAGCATGTGGTACCTTAATTAAAATTTGAGATTTGGAATAGAATAGGTTATTTTGGGCACCACATCGGTACGCTATTCGGTGACAGGTGTTTTGAAAGGTTGTTATGTTTTAGTTGTTTTACGTTAGAAAGGAAGCGAAGGTTAAAGTAGATTCAACGTACGGACATTTGATCGGTTGCTGGTCATTGTATCCGAGCGTAGTCTACTTGCAGAAAACCTGCAACCGAAATTAAAATCCCAGCCATCTCCGAGTAGATTGCAAGCATCCGAACTTATAGGCCGCAAAACTTCACATCTTGAACTGTTTAGATTTCGCTTGGGAAATCTCGGACAACGGGATGGACCCTTATAATTCTCCATTACAATTTTTCATAATTACTATCAATAATGATTTTACTGGTTAGTATTCACAAACCCAACAAACGAAAGAGTGCATGATCAAGTCAATCATTTTTTATTGCTACAATAATTTTCTAAAAATACACTCAAAATACTTTTCCTCAAGAAAATTGCAAGTACCATGGCTCTCAGAATAGAAGTATTAATTCCATGTTAGAGTTAACTCTAAACTAGTGCCGTGCAATCTATCAGACTGCTTCCCATGCCTCAAGAGGGAGTTTTCACTTCTACTGGTAATACAACCCATATATTCCTAGTACCATCGAGTTCAGTTGCATTCAGAATGTGAGTAATATATGTCGTGAAATACTGTGGAAATGTGGTGATTCATTTTGATTTAATGTCCAAGAGCGGTCTATGAGACCGCACGTCACCATTAACGTAAATTTTACGTTACGTTTACGTTACTTCAGGCCAGATCCCGTTTTACTGTACCGTGAGGTGCTTTTAAGCTTGGAGATCCCTTTTCTAGCGGGAGGGGAGAGCCGTAATGCCCCCGGCTTTTGTGAGTCCCTTTCATCTTTAAGGACTGCCCGAACATAATGTGCCACCTGGTTCCATTTCAACTGGTTCGAGCACCATCGTGGCTATATTATCCAAGGCGAGCTCTCCCTCCTTGTTGAGGTCCCTTCCCAGCCTGTTCAATTTTGTGCATGCGAAAAATGTGTAGCAGGCATTGTCTTACTCTACTGGGCAAAATCGATGATTGGGGGACCGTGACATACCAATCTTGTGCTGGTAAGACTGAGAACACCCATGCCCACTCAGAAGTAGGGTAAGATAGAAGTCAGCCTCACTATGCTTTTGATTTAGCCACGCTGACACATCTAGGATGAGGAACGCAATCCACCTTCCTTTCGTGCAATTCGGCCAAGACTGCTGCTGAGTGGGCACTGTCTCTCCTCACTGAAAATCATCTTCCTCGCGTCCTCGTTTTGATGCAGGTAAATAGCGCAGCGCTCTCTAGCAAGGAGGGTAACAGGCATCTTGGCTGCAATAAGTCTCACCACCAAATCAGAGACTTTCAGATACACAGATGCAATCCTACATGCTCTCTTCCCTATACCTATGCCAAGCGTTTTCAGTATACCTTCGTCCTGAGAGCGTTGCCCCACATTTCTGCTCGGTACAGTAGCATTGATCCTACAGCACTCAACAAGAGGCATTTTCTTTGGTGGGCTAGGTCCCCCTACGTTGGCTGTAGCTCAACTCAGTGCCGGCACTCCTGTAGCAGCTCTCTTAGCTGTTGTTGTTCAGAGAAACTCATCTTTGAGTCGATCAGTAGCCCCAGGTAATTCACCGCTGGCTTCGATTCAATTAGAATGTCTCCAATACTGATCATCCTTGCTTCAGGGATTCTTTTTTTTTCTCAGGATAACCACTTTGGGTTTCTCCAATGCTAGACTGAATTAGCAAGCAGTCATTCAGTCTCTCATACGTGGCCTAAATTGCACTTGTTCAACGGTGTGTGCAGCGACTAGAGCCCTACCAGCATAGGCAAAGCTGAATAAACGCGACTCGTCTGGCATCTTCAGTCTCAATAGCCCGTCGTGGGACACATTCCACAGGTCTGGAGCAAGGGTAGATCCCTGGATAATACCTAATGTACGTTTTATCCTTCGTTGCCCTTGTGGCGTGTCATAAAGCAGGTTTCAGTCTTTCAGGTAGTCCCTCAAAAGCCACATGAGGTATTCCGGAACTTAAAAAGGGTTTTTCAGCGTATCCAGAATATCCACCCACCTAATAAAACTGAAGGCGTTCTTAACATCGATCCGTCCTCTGTCTTTTGGACCACGCTCACCACTTCTGCAATCGCATCAATGGTGGAGGATTCTGCTCTAAGCCCGTACTACCAAGGAGATAGGTCCGCAGCAGCACGAATCACGTCAGTAAGTCTTCTCTCGATTAGTTTCTCTAGCACTTTCCCAGCAGTGTCTAGAATGCATAACGGGTGGTATGCAGACGGCGATTCGAGATTCCCCTCCCCCTTGCTGATCAGCACTAACCTTCTATCGTGCTGGGAAATCCCCGTCCCATAGGCAAGCGTTGAATTTGCTGAGCAGCACGTCAGAACAACGGTCATAGATAGGTTGCAATACCTCACTTGGAACACAATCTAGATCTGGAGCCTTCCTCGCTTTGAGTGAAAGGACTACCTCTTCCAGTTCCGGTTGTGTACAGAATGGACACTCGACTGTTGTTTCACCATGGACAGCATCAACACAGATGAGTTAGGCGGGGAAGTGTGCGCGCACTATCTCGTTCATCTTTTCCGCATCATGTATACAAGGTTTTCGTAGAGCAACAAGCATCCCCATGACTAGTTTGTTGTCAAGGCCCGCCGGATCCTTGTTCACATCGTCCACTGGTTCTTGTCAGCGGCTTTCCTTGCTTTTGTTAATTAATTTGCGAATGCATTTCCTGGCAGGCTTTTATGCTTCTATCTGGTTGTATACCTCATGATGGTTCCATGCCCGTTGAGGTTCACACCGAAGCTTGTGACACTCTCTTCACTTTTCAGCGATTTCAGTCCCATACCAGTACACTTAGGGCTTGCCGTGCCAAGGTTTTCGACGGGGTATAGAAGCATTGCAACCAGTCGTGATGATGTTCATAGTTGAGTTCACCATGTCATGCGCTGCCAGTTCTTCCGTCCCCTGCAAATCTCCCTGCAGCAGAGCACCTGTTGTGAGCACCTTGACGAATCTCTCGACTTCCATCCTCCTGATGTTTCACACGATGTTCTACTCATGTTACGATGCACGAGCAATTTAGTTTCCGAACTAGCTGGTCAACGCGCAGTCACTATGGGGTAGACTGCCGAGAATCCAAATCTTTTGACCTGAAGGATATGACTCGTTGGTGAGTCTCATGGCATAATATCTTTAAACCGTTGATTTAAATTTAAATCGAGAAATCTCCGGATGAACGAGTGTTAATAATTTCTTAAGTTATATCATTCTATGTGTCTGCATATCGTTCGTTGAGTATAAAACACTTTTGACATAAGAAGTGTAGTTTTGTCTCACCAACTTGTTCTAAATTTCTATTCATCCATGACAATTTGAGCTGTTCCATTCAAACAATAAGATTCTTATAAGATTAAACGATGTACGATGTGAATTCAATTAATCTTAAGATTTGAATTTCGCAGCGATTAAGCTTACATAATTCTCGTTAAGAGCTAATTACAGCATAGAATGCTTTCAATCATTCTACAAAGTTTTATTAAAATTTACAAGCTGGTCATACAGGCGCCTCTTAAGCTATCATTCCTAGTAAGCTACTCACTCCAAATTGACAACACAACACAATCTTCAAAAACGTTTTAAATTACTAAAAGCAAACCAAAGCAAATCTTGCAATATAAACTCTGAAAATTTCTTTAGAGCTGCCCAAACACAGCCCAACCACAATCTCTTTTGAAACTCTTTACCTCCTCAAGGATGGACAATGTCTGACTGAGAGCCTGGACAGGCCAAAGTGTCAAGGCATTTAATGTATCCGATTAACACTTTGAAGTAGGATTCCTTTTTAACGTGAAACTTCAAAGTCTTTTGTTATGAGATGGCCTGTCTGAAATCGGAAACTGTCGCCAGAAAATGGTTTGCATATTTTTGAAGGCATTTAAATTCGGAAAATTTGCGAGAAATGATCCTAGAGAGGAGTTAAAGGTTGATTATTTTGTTTTAAGGACATTTTTGATTATTTTGAAAAGAGAATTAATTTAAATGAATGATATAAAATACTAACTGGTGACTACTAGGATGACATTTTCAAAGGAGCGATTCCAATCAAAAAGAAAGTTTGATAAAAGGAAGAAGAAGAAAAAACCAGGAAAACTTTAAGCTACGATAAATATATGATTAATGATACAAAACAAATGCTCACACTTAGATGCTGATTTCAAATGACGTTATAGGAATAACATAGTGTTGCGTTTCAATTTCACACCCTTCGGATGGAGTCTGATGGAGAGAAGTGCGAAAATATTTCGGATCATCCCCATATCTAATTACTTTCACTTTTCAATCCTCCCACATCGAGCGGGAAAAAAAGCAGCAGCATGTCAATATCATATTCAAGTGTAAGAATGTACGTATCCTGACATCACACGGTGTTGGTTAAGCACATCATTTGTCAAAAAAGTTTGTCATCGTTACAAGGGCAGAATGTCAAAACAACATTTCCGTTGAAGTCTGTTGCCAGCTAGTATTTCCGTGGCTTCCATGTATCTTTGTAACGATTTTCCATTGTGTCTTTCTAATATCGGTTTTCTTTCTCGCAATGCTTTTTATATTGTTTTCTGCAATCACATTTGAGATTCACGCATTCAACTTCTGCTTACTTCATCCCCTGATGATCCACTTGCTCTGTTGTCCTGAGTTACTTATGAAGGGATACTAGGTGATGAAGTAGAGAAGTGATGGATGACTGGGTGTGGAAGAGTTGTGAAGGACTAGAGAGACTCTTAGGTTTTAGGTCCAGATTCCAAAAGATGCCTTATCGTTTTGAAAAAGAGGTTTTTAACATTTTTGAGCGAAAATTCATTTGCTTAAACTCCTGCTTAGGTACCCTAAATGATTATTGATTCATTCCATTATTGTTTTACATTTTCAAATTTTTTAATAGACTTCTGTTACAAATCTGCAAGAATACAAAACCATAATTCATGTACCTTTAACATCATCCCCTCATACATTATTGTGGAAAAAGCTGTGAAAGTTTCGTTTTCAGCCCCCGAAGTGATGTAAGGTGGTGGAGATAAACGATTTTCCATTTGCTGGCGAAAAAAGACGTGTCAAAATGAATCTTCTCAGACCTTTATTCGAATAAAAAACACTTTGTCTGCATACTGCAGAGGATGTGGTTATATAGCGGTGGCTCTAAACTCTCTCATCCTCCGGCGTTTCAGAAGAAATCTAAGCGGAGTTTGTATGCAACAACGGTTGTCCTCGCTATGCAGGCAGGACCGGGCGGTTGTGTTGGAACAGCACGACTTCGTGTAAAACTTGGTTGGATTTGTTTTATGATATGAAAGGTAGTCTGTTCTTTCAATGTCATTTATCATAATTTCTTACCCTCAACGAAGGAATGAGCGAAACGAAAGAAGCGAAAAAATATGAAAGATAAACCTACTTTGGCGTTGAAAAGCGATGACATAGGCAAGTGAACTAAATTGTCTGGTTGAACGATGAGGTGCATTTTTTCGGGTGTGATTATCGGAGAGAAATATAATTTATTATTGTGTTTGACTTGAAATCATTTTAAAGGTATTGGAAAAGAAATAATTCGTGAAATTGTAAAGTCATGCAAAAAGATAAATATTGGGAACAATTTATCATTACAATTATATTCACATTCTGATAAAATTAGATGTCATTTAGGGATTGTGAAAAGCTGATTCAACTCACTCATACTTTTCATAATGTTTTGTTATTCCATTCACTGTAATCTTTCTGAAGCTTTTTATTAAAACTACCATTTCACCACAATTGATCAGTAAACTTCCAGAATTAGTCAAAAGAAAGATTTAACTTTTTGAAATCGTGCTTAAAATCATTTTCATCACAATTTTTTTCCATTTAATGCTAGGCCAATTATCCTTCCCTTAACCAGGTACAACAAAATCTCTAATTGTGCCTAGTGAGGAATTGCCAATCGTTACAAAGTGCCTATTATTGGCTATTTCACGGTCAACGTTGGCTTTTTAATGGCAATTGATGTGTAGTAATCGAGGAGTCGTCTAATCAAACCATTTGCTCCCGTACTGCAACCCGCCACTATCCTCACTATCATTACCAGAAGAATTGCTTCCCAGCGAAATAATAAGAGAAAACAAGTTGGGTAAACAGACCTACGGTCATGTCAGAAGGGTTTTGTATTCAATTTACAAAATGCAGTCACCAGATCGAATAAAATCAAGAAACGATTTTATTGGAGAAAATATGAAATTCGAAGATCATACTATTATTAACAAAGTTGAACGAATTTCGTGTTCTGAGATTTTTGTTGTTGTTATACACATAAATATCTCCCTTGATAATTATTTCAGATATCCATTCGCTAGGGAGGAAACACATTTTTCATGTATTTCCCCCCTGTGCCCCCACTTAAGCAAAAACCGACAGTTTAACAACTGTTTTGAAAAGCTCCCATGAAAACTTTCATTTCATACTCATATCGGCTACGTTTGATGAATTTTTATTTTCAGGAGCCACTCTCCTGTACTGTTATCATCGATTAATGGCCAATTTTTTCGAATCCTAGAATGGTTACAAAGCCCTTTTGCTAGGAGCTCTCTCCCGCCTTCTTGACTTGCTTCGCTTATGAGTATTAATTGTAGGTACTCATCTTCAGTCATTCATTAAATTGAATCAAGTGTTCAAAGCATGCACCTTAAACGTTGAAGTTGGGAAAAAATAACTCAAAATTATTAAATTTTCGCATTTAAAACAGCCACCATTTTGTTTTACGATTACTGATACCACTAGCTGAACCGATTCGCAAAGATATTCATGACACCTATCATTCCTGAAATTTTCATGCAAATCCTAGCAAAACTGTAGTGTCTGAGTCGGTAAAAAGCGCATGTTGTTCCATAGCCATATGTTGCCATAGTAATAAATGCAACGCATATTGTTCCATAGTAATACAGGAAAATTCAAACCGCTATAACTTCGCTAAATATGATTTGATCTTTATGAAACTTTCAGGATAGATTAACCTTATAAATAAACATCTACGTACTGAATTTCATAGAATTTAAGGGTACCGTTAAGATTTTATTCAAGAAATTATAAAATCGATAAATCATACTATTACTAACAAAGTTGAGTGAACTGCGACTTCTAACGTATTTGTTGTTGTTGTACTCACCAAGGCTTACATTCATGATTTTTTTCAGATTTTTCGGATCACAGGTGTCCAATCGCGAGGGGGGGGACACAAATTTTTCGTGTATTTCCCCTCCCTGTTCGCCCCTCGAAGCAAACTTTGCCAAACAAAGACCTGTTTTGAAAAGTTCTCATCAAGACCTTTCATTTGATACCCATATCGGCCACCTTCAATGAAATTTTTTTTCGGGGGGTCACTCCCCTATATGGGGAGACCCCCTTAAATACCTTATAAAATTTTTTTTGTATTCGAAATTTGAAGAGAACATCACTTTACACCTACATACAAAATTTGATGTTTCTAGCTTAAGTAGTTTCCGAGAAAAACTGCTATGACACACGGACGGACGGACGGACGGACGGACGGACGGACAGACAGACGGACAGACAGGACGCAATTTTAGAAGGGTTTTGTAAAATTATTTTACAAAACCCTAAAAAAACAAATTAAAAATTACAAAAAAAAATTGCAACGAAATTTAGCAAAGAATTGCAGTTTTATCTCGTAGAGAAAAAACTACCGTTGCCGCCATGCAAGGGGCTCGCCGAGAAAACTTCCGTTGGCGGCATACGGGAGTCTCTTCGAGATAAGCAATGAGTGTGCCTCGAAGGGGAGACTGTGCTAGTCCTCGCAAATCTTGTGATTTTTGTCTGAAAGCTGATGAACAAATACCGCGTTAACCTTTAAGTACACGCGTCATTTCTTGTAACCTAACGTCACGGGTGGGGTCCGCACGTATCCCCATACATTTATTGGGTAAAAATAAGTTTATGTATTAAATGTGGTAATTTAAAGTTTACATTATATTAATAAAACATTATTTAACAAATTGCTAATATTTCTACTCTCACAGCTTAAGACTCTTTTGATTCACATGGCTCACAATAATTTATTGACTTTGAATGTAGTTTGCAAATTGTTTTTTTACAAGTTTTGCAAACAATAGTGCTATCTTTGGACCTAGGACAAACATAACATCTTCGCTTCATTTTGGGAGAGCTTGGACCAGCCTCGATTGAAATAGTTGATATGGGGTCTCTGCCTACTATCTTGCACATTATTGATTTTATTTCCTTTGTCAATCCAGGGGTGCTATCCAATCTTTTGCAAATATGTTGTTGTATGAGTTCTTTCGCCGTCGGATTAATATATTTACGCCGTGTAAGACGTTTACCTGGATTGGAAGCCACCCATAGCACGTATCCATTTGCGACAGAAATATTCAATATCGCACCGAAAATTGCATTAGGCCATCTACGTGTTCTACGTGAACAGGAATAATTGGAACATTTCAAATCCAATGCATCAACTCCACCTTTAGTGCTATTGTAAAATTCAACGATCTCAGGTTAGGTTGAGTTCTCGTTAACTGCTTCTTCATGGTGCATTGATGAAAGTAAAACTACACTTTTATTTTTCTTCAGTACATGAGATACCAATGTCATGTCTCGAACGAATCCAAACAATGATGTTCCAACTGGCCTATTCTTGTTAGGCAGAAATTCGCGTGGAATTTCCCGCTTATTATTTCTCAATGTGCCCACATACGTCAGCCCATTTTCTAAAAGTTTATTTACTAGTTCGACAGAAGAAAACCAGCTGTCTCCTGTTATATTTCGATTTGTTCCATAAAATGGCTCAGCAAGTTTCAACACATCCTTTGTGGGCACTGACAAACTTGAATTTTGTTGTGCCACAAGATTCTTACCGGTATAAACAAAAGCGTTGTACAAATAATGGGTCTTTGCGTCACAGATGCATTGAATTTTCAAGCCGTACTTTCCAGGCTTACTTTTGATAAATATTCTAAAAGAACATCGACCTCGAAACTTGACCAGCATTTCATCAACACACAGATATTCGGAACATGAATAGTTTGCAGCACAGTTTTGTATGAACTTCTCAAATATTTCTCTAATCAAAGTAAATTTATCCGTCGATTTTCGAAGGTCTCTTGTATTGATATCATCAAATGTTAGATTGTAATGAATAAATAAAAATCTATTGATGCCCATAGTAGCACAAAATATGTCTCTCCTTGTAAAATCAGAAGCCCATAACGATCGCACATTTTCATGGTTTGATTTGAATATTGATGTAAATAATAGCAGTCCCAAATATGCTCTAAATTCACCACTATCAATGTTTTTGGCATAGTATGGGCGTGATAGAGTGGAAGAATATTTTGCATCTAGTTTCAAATTCGTATGATATACAATATTATCTATAATATCCTCCGTAAAAAGCAGCTTCCAACTCTCCAATGGGGTCATATTATTATTGGTTGCAGCAGGGCCTTTAAGACCAGCTTTCTGTGCAACTATATTATGTCGGCGGATACGTGATGAGTGGGGCGCACTTTTCGCCCATTTAAATTTATTCTTACCATAAAAGCTGTTTCCGGATGTTTCTTGTTCATCAGAGCTGGATTCCGTGTCATCGCTTTGCTCCATCTCGGATGAAGAAAGATGCTCACTGTGTATTGATTGTTGGTCGCTGAGGTCTCCATCTTCCTCAGCAAACCCTGCTTCAAAAGTATTTTCTTCATCTCCAGAGCTGCCCGATTCCTCCAAAATTCTTCGGATATCGTCTTCACTCAATGGACGGTTCATTTTTATAAGACTATCTGCAAGTAAACCGAATTATATCAATTATAATATTTGTAACAATAGTCACTTAAAATCACGCGTGGGGTCTCCAGGTACCCCAAGAGGTAAAAAAAGGTACTTACCAGTCAGTATATTTGATGCACATCCACTCTTCAACAGACCACTCGGCACACTGAGATTAGCTGAGAGCGTTGCAAGCTAGCATGCGTAACATCGAAAATAAGACGGAAAAACTGTGCTTGGAGTCCACGTAGACCCCACCCGTGTAGTTAAAGGTTAAACTAATCTAAAATTTTACAAATCCGAAACGAGATTTTACGATAATTTTAAAGGAATACGAGGTAAAAGTGTCTTCTAGTGTTTGTTCGGTCGTGTCCCATTGCGTTCGGTGTGAAAAATATTTCCCCGACCATCATTCATCAACCTCAAAGCCGAGCCAAGAACGGGCAAAAAGCTGAGGAAGAAATATAATTTCCTAATCGAGGCATTGACGACAACTCGATTTGGTTACCATTTTGAAAATTTTGCTATAACAAAGTTAGTACAGAAAATTATTATCACCGCCGTCATCGTCATTGCTTGCAATCCGATTTGAGTCATATTTTTCTGGAAATTGAAAGAAGTTGAGTGAGTACGCGAAGCGGTGTGATTCGAATTGTGCAATTTAATTTGTGGTTTTTGTGCGAATTTTCAAACGTAGTTTGCACCATCGAGAACCTCGAGCAAACCATTTATAGGGAGCCTGTGTTACCTGACGTGAAATATTTTTGCACCCATCATCCAGACTGACCACATGTAACCCATAATACACGAGTGGGTGAGCGGTTGAGGAGTGTGTCGGTTCGAAGGCTTGCCGCTACTTTATTCTTTCGAATATTGGTGAGCTTGCTCGCGCGCGTAGCCGATGTAACTTTTGGGAATCCTCAAAGTGAGGTGATACGGCAGTGACCGGTGCACTCGCGCATACCATAGTACAATAAATACTGCCACATATATGTATGTGTTCAAACAAAGGCAAGAAGTTTGGAGCGAATCGGGTGTAACAGAGAGACAAAAAAGTGATCCTATACTGATACCATTTCGAAATTTGGATGTACGGACCCCTTAAAACAAATATTTACGGCAGATTCCTCTGTATTTCCCGTTCAAAAACAAAACAATTCTTGTTTTGACTGCTTTCTACAAATGTATTGAGTCCCGGATTCACGTCGTAATAAAAAACGATAAGGAAATGATGTAACTGAATACGAATACCCTTCTGAAGAGAAGCAAATATTAAAGCTAATCAAATTTTACTAAATGGAAACAACATAACCGTACCTTTCTTAGAGCGTCGGTTGAACTGAACTGCAAAAACTTCTTTACGCGAAGAAGTTATTAACAAGAATTGCGCGGAAATCATGTTCACCGAGAACGATTTGGATAGTTGGGACAAGTTGAAACGTGGATTCAACAGAAAATTCAGTGCCGCAGAAGCACATAGAAAATTATTCAAACGTACAAAGAAGCCAGAGGAAAGCCTGTTAGAGTACGTATATGAAATGTAGCGCATAGCAAGGGCAGGGAAGATAGATGAAGCTACCATATGCGAGTATGTATCCGATGGTATAGCTGATGACGCAACGAACAAATCGATCATGTACGAGGTGACCACCATCACTAGGCTGAAATCGAAATTGGATGTCTATGCGAAGGTGAAAGAAAAATCCAAGGCAAAAACCCATGTAAAAAGGGTGGCAGCGACAACAAACGACATGGACGTTCTTCGAACGAAAGTACGTGATCTTTTTCATGTGGCGAGACGGACGGGCGAATAAAGGCAAGGGGAATAAGTGTTTTAAATGCAGAACATATGGACATTGATCGCGACAATGCCCGCAATGTGTGAACAAGTCGATCCCTACGGTGAATTTCATTGAGCGTTTCACTGGAGATGAAAGCGTTGTTAATGTGAAAGTCGGTGACCAAAAAATTACGGCAGTGGTGAACACTTATAGTGACTTGAATTTGATCAGACATGCGTTGTGGCAGAAATAAGAAGGAACAGTTCGGAGTACGGTTCCAAGTAACATAAAAATTCGCGGATTCGGTAACGCGATTTCTCACGCGATTGGAAGAGTAAATATGGAGATCGAAATTGAAGAAATAGTGTTTTCTATTGAACTTTACATCGTCACGAGAAACACCATGAGTGTTAATATGATAATCGGTAAACAATTTTTGAAGACGGTAAGCTACATTATTACGCCCAAGTATGTGAGGATTAAGCCACTCGTGCAAACAGTTGGAAAATCGGCTTTAAACGCAATCAAAGATTCAGTCAATGACGACAGCTGGATGATGAGAATTTCATGCGATCACGGGGAAAACGATTTCAACGTTCGAAGCAAACTCAAAGACGTTATACAAAAATTGGTGGAAAGCTACACTCCGATGGAGAAAAATAAGCCAGGTATTGGGACGGTTATAGCGCTGACGGATGAAACGCCCATATACCATCGCCCGAGACAATTGGCACCTTTAGAAAAGGCCTTCGTTGAAAGACAAGTAAAGGAATGGTTGAATGCAGGTGTAACACGGCCATCATCGAGTGACTTTGTAAGTCAAATGACGGATCACATAGGCTCTGTATAGATTACCGTAGGCTGAATAGTAAAGTTGTAAGAGATCAATTCCCTATGCCGATCATTGAGGACCAGCTCGATCGATTGGTGTCAGCACGAGTTTATACGACACTTGATTTGAAAAATTCTAATTTCCATGTTCCTGCGACCGAACCCAATCGAAAGTATACCGCGTTTGTTACGTAAGACGGCCAATACAAGTTCTGTGAAATGTCATTTTGTCTACGTATAAGTGGCAATAAGTTTGAGCGATTCATTAACGAAGTTTTCCGAGACTTGATAAAGGACGGAACAGTTTTCACATTTGCAGATGACCTGATAATACCGTCCATAGACGCGAATGAAGGAATCCTGAAACTGAAACGAATATTAGATGTGGCTGAAGAAAGCGGTATTCAATTTAATTGAAGGTAATGCGTCTTCTTAAATATTGATCGTCTTCTTCTATATTGATCGTTTGTCATATCTTAAAATTTCGACGCTGGAAAATAGAAGTTTGTTCCTTGATGCGATGAGCTTGAGAAATATTTGTGTATCTGATGTAGATTGTCCAGAGCTTCTAGCTCAAATAAAATTTCGAGTCCCACGTATCACGTCTAGATCGTCCCATGTATTTGTCTTGACTAAGTGTCGAACTAACGCAGGTCAAAGAGCTCCTTTGTACAGATTATGCAGTGATTTTAACCGTTATTTCAGTAGCTGTGATTTTTACAACAAAAGCAGGGTGGCTTTCAAAAATGAAGTTAAACTAATCATAATGTAACGGATATTGTATTGTGTTGAAATTTATTTTGGTTTTGAATATAGTAGAATTAAGTTTAGTATTTAGTAAAATATTAATGAAAAAATACAAAAAAATTAAAAAAACAAAAAAATTTAAATAAAATTAAAAAAGCTTCAAAGTATACGTACTACACTGTCATTAACATTCAATTTCTATATTAAATCTCTCAGTGAGAAAATGTTTTTAAGGTTACTGTTTACTACTTTTTCCCTGAATATGTTCTTTTGAATTATTAACTGAAACTGTAACTGTTGTTTTCTCCAATATGTAATCTGTCGTGGAAAAATCGAGCCTTCACCACCGAAGATCGACAAAGCTATGAAGTATCCAGAGCCGAGAACAGCAGTACAGCTGCAGAGGTTCTACGGACTGGCAAGCTACTTTAGGAAATTTGTACCTAAATTCGCAAGGCGAATCGCCTATTGAGTTTGATGCTGAAAAAAGGGAGCTGTATTCGAGTTCGGAGAGGAGTAGATAGTGGCGTTCGACGACATTGAGGTTACGCTGTTAGCCCGGTGCTAAGTCTGTACGACCCCTGCGCTGAAACAGATCTTGACACAAATGCGAGCGAGAAATGTCTAGCTGCAATCCTACTACAGAGGCAGCCAAGCGATCAAAAGATGCACCCATGTTATTATTATAGCCGTACTACCAATGACGCTGAAAAAAGACATCATTCGTACGAATTAGAGTTTCTAGCGATAGTTGAAGCGGTCAAAAAGTTTAGGTTGTATCTGCTGGGAGTCAAATTCAAAATCATTACGAATTGTCCGGTGGTTAAACTAACAGTAGCAAAGTAGGAAATTCACCCTACGATTCCACGATGGGTCATTAGTCTATCAGAGTTTGCGTATACAGTGGAGCATCGACCAGCGAAAATAATGGCACACGTGGACGTCTTACCTCAAGCAACAGTAGTTATGATAGCCAAAGATGTCGCGAGTAAAGTACGTGCGGCTCAATACGGTGATGAAGGTATCAATGCGATTAAGCAGGCACTTGAAGCTGGGTTGCATAAAAATCGCATATATCACGGCGATATATTGTTCAAGGGGGACGATGGAAAGAGAAGAGAAGAGGGTTCATAGAAACACTCAAAAATATTCGACAATATACAAGCCTACACGGATAATTGATGAATGAAAGTGAAGGTGCAAAAATGCCAAACATTTTTGTTCTGGACAATGGTGTAGTTGGGCAGCTAAGTCCTGAAACGTAATTGGAAAGACTTTCACATTATGGCTGGTAAGCGTAGTTCAGAATGGGTACCATTTAAATCTTAAGTTCGATACCTCAGTGTTTATCTCGATCAATATCTGTACTATTGACATGTTAAAACTATACTCAGTAAAGCTCGTAAAGTTTTCATGTCCCCTTATTGACTCTTCCATACCAGAAATATTGATAAAAACGTCAAGTGAATTTTTGTAGAGGCATAGAACTTTAGGTTGGCTGCACATTTTAATGCTATGCATGGAGTGACAGCTGTCATGCATTTTCGGATAGTTTGATTTGCCATTTTAGCATAAATAGGATGGAATGAAAGACAATATTCGTCGTGTTATTGGCGAGATACGGCTTCAAATATTAATTAGAATAGTCAAAAAGTGTACCTCTCGTTTGGACTTCTTCTGCGCCAGTCGCGGCGTTCACATGCCCTTAATAATGTTTAAATAAAATTATCGCAGAATTTTTTTCCAAATCACCATTTTTATGGCAATGAAAACAGTTTATCTGTATATTATATTTTATATCAAAGCTATATATCTGTAAAAAAATATGATGTAGAATGGAAATGTGACGAGTTTTCTAAAGTAACTGTCATACTAGTCTGTACAGGAAGAATAAGACGGTTGGAAATACTGTGTATCAAATCGAAAAACTTATCAAACTGCCAAAATGATGAGAGCCTATACATTCGTTTTGAAGCTTGTTTGAAATAAACTTGTAACAGAGAGTGGAAATCTCAAAATTTGGCAGGTGATCCACCCTACCGATGGGTATATTGGGACCTGTTTCGCCACTGGCTTCATTCTTCTAGAAGCAGTCGTGTATTTAGGCATGTTTTGGTGTATTTCTGATCTTATTGGTGCTCCAATTATGTATCATATGTGTATAGAGGCGGGGTACTAATGAAAAGATTGATATCCTCCGAATTTGAGCTCGCGGGATCATAAACGCGTGGCCTACTATAGTAGAACAGGGTCTCATTATAAGCAATATTTTTTAAGATAGACATACTGGAACACTGCAATTCCAGGAGAGCCTCGTTCAATAAATTTGTAAACAGTTCAGTCACATACAGGATGCCAGTGCGTATGCATATTTCTGCGATTTGCCGCCAAACTTCCGGGCCGACTGTAGTAATCCGCGCGAGCATTTACTTATTGAATTTAGGTAAGGATTTTTTCTTGATTTTCACAAGTAGTTTATAACGTTTTTTTTTATCATACATACCATGTTATTACAATAAATATTGAAATGTATGTAACACAAGTATAATGTTTGAAATTAAATATTTGTTCAAAGGGGATAGCGTTTCTAGATAAATACATATCAACATGAATACGGATGGAAACAGAGGACAATGACGATGAAATTATAGAGAGCGAAGAAGATGAGGCAGAACCTGAACCCAACTTGCAGGCTTTGGTCTACGAAGCTGAAATCAAGGAATCAAGCGAGTCTGACTTTACTTCAGTTGATGATATTCCACTCTGGGAATTGGCCGGCGGAAGACAATGCCAACTTTATAAATGGGCCAATGGTACCACTTGGAGTAAAGAAGCGCCTCCATCAATGCAAACTCGTGTTCAAAATATTCACTTTAGAGCACCAGGCCAAAGAGGTGAAGCTACTTGCAATACAAAGGATCCTGTGGAATGTTTCGTCCTTTTTTCTCCCAAGATATTTTGATATATTGGTAAGGTGTAAAAATATCTTTATAGAAAAATTAAAAGAAAATCATCAAAGAGAAAGGGGTGCTAAGTCCACTGATCTGTTTGAAATGAGAGCCTCTTAGGTTTGTTGTACGTAATGGGAGTATCATGAAATATTGTTGACAAAATGTGAAAGCAGTAAAATGTTTGAATAAACATAAGCAGTCGAGCAGCCCCGTGGTGATCAGGAGTGGCTGCTCCTGAAGAGATAAGGCGGTCGCTCCGTCGAAACTGCTTAGTTTGTTGTTTTACTAGTGTAAAGTAAACTACAACCGTCAAGTTTCCATCCTTCAGGCAGAGATGAGTGGTTCACTTCAGCCACTTGAACATCTTTAGGTTTGACATTCCCCTTGTAATGCAACGATCTTCTTCGGAGAAAGTAACGATTGGTTTTTGTGTAATGTTTGCGTTTGTCTCAAGCCTCCGTGTCCGCCAACTTTAACGAGGCAAAAAAAAATTGAATTACTGTAGAGTAGCTTAATTGACACCTAATAGAACATTTCTAAAGATAATAAAAATTGATCGGTAAGCCTTGTAGAGTAGAGTAGGCGTGATAAGTATTTTGTAGTGTAGCTTTGTGGCTCGACAAGAACCCACCTCATATGATCCCGCAAATGCTACTCGTCAAGCACACGTGCGCGGTCACTAAGCGAAGCTAGTTAGCTGAGCTCGGTGTTGTTTATAGCTCGCTGACACTTGTGCCAGACCATCGGCATCCGTGTCCTACATGGGCATTTCGAAAATCATTGCAATGTTCTAAGGAACAGCCGCCGATGGCCCATTGCAATCTTTTTCAATGTAATGAACATTGCCGCGATAAACGCGTTGGTAATCAACCAAATGAACGCAAATCCAGAAACATATCCTTTTCATGAAATTTTCCATAACCAAATCGGAAACATATCCTTTTCATGAAATTTTCCATAACCAAATCGCAAAGTGGCTGCCCTATGTCCTCGATAGCCACAAGAATTCCATCTTTGAGGTCTTAAATCGACGCTGAGGTGTTGGCGTAGACCTTCTCTTTCGCGTGGTTCCAAAGGAAGAAGTCGCAAGGTGTTAAATCACAAGATCTATTCAAAATAACACCTCTTATTGGAAAACCCTATAGTTTTAGTAGAAATGTATATTTTTGTAATGAACTTCAGAAGTCCCATTTTTCCTTTTAGTAACATAAGAAAATTTTGTTTATTATATATTTAGATAAAATAAATCTATCATTCCTACTATAATTTCATTCCTACATTAACTGAAAAATAACTGACAGGGATTTAAAGTGGTCTATCACAGTAAGCGATGCGTGCCATCGTGAAAAAATAGGGGGACGTGTACTCCAGTGTTAATTATTCGTGGTCATTTGTGGATTTTCGGTTTTGATTTTTCACTGCAGCTCATTATTTTTAACGCTAATTTTAATTGTAATTTGATAAGCTCAGCATGTAGGCTAGGGATATTATAATACTATTCTGTTAGGGTTAGTGAAATTTGTTTTTGATAACTTTTATTCGGATGAAATTGTTACATTTTAGTTGTAAGCTCAAATTTATACGTGATTTTTAATAAGAGCTATGTTAGTTGGTTTTTCTTCCTTATTTCCGAATAATTGTACAATTTTGAAATACTCATTTGATAGCATATGATATTGTATTTTATGACGAATTTTTTCATTGAATTTTGTTTAAATTTAGAGTGCCAATTGTTTTAAGTAAAATTTATAACTATTGAATCAGTATAGCACGTTTTAAATTGAAAAAAAAACGTGTTTTGGTCCATAATTCTAAAGTCAACTATTTGAAGGACACGGGCATTTAAACTCCAAACAAGAAACTGCCCACAAATGCAGTGAATTGTTTTTAAGGTGCTGCTTATATTCTTGGTATCACTTAAAGGAACCGTTCGCAGCATCAAGCTTTGCTTGCTTGTTTTATATGACATTTTTAAACTCGTCTGCACCAATTGAGTGATTTCGGAGCTATTGACTCATCCATGATAGGTATGGTATCAATGAATGATTTATATATTTCGAAATAAAGCTGTAAATAAAATCTGTTGCCTCATTTCTCAGCATATGGCTCAAAATCTATAATTTTCTAGTTTGTTGAAGCAGAATTATTAGGACTGCAATTTCTTTAAATGCAAACAATCAAATTCTCATTCAGGTAATAATTAGAGAGGATCGAGGGTTCATCACCGTAGGAAATTAATTAAAGGTCTTAAAACTTATTTTCAAAAGTACGTCAAGATCTGGCCCATCAAAAATTAGTTTGAAACTCTTAAGACTGTTTCCGTACTAAATTCATAATTGACATACCCACATGAGCACATTAGTACGCTTCATCAATTTAAAAGATGACATTTGATCCAAACCAACATTATTATCTCACTTTCGACTAACATGAACAATATTCCTTACAAATTACCCAACATCTCATTTGAATGCCCGCAAGGTGTCGGCAGACATACTTGCACTATAAATTCAAATTTGTAAATCAACTCCTCAGTGCCTCACTCGTTCATTCTCTATTCGTCCTCGCCATCGCCGTTGATGTCGTCCATTCAATTTCATCCTTCGATTGTTGACGGCCTCATAAATCTTCGTCAATCCGTCAAAGCGGAACATCCTCGAAACCATATCTTGTGAAGCGTACGTATGCTAAAAACCACCCATCGCATCGTCTGCGAGAGATTAAGGGTTTTTTCTTCCGGGCGGTTGTGTAATGCGACTCCCGAAATTGCCTCTTGTTCTAAGCAAATTGTCGTCGCACAGATGCCATGCGTCATCTATTTTTACTTCTATTTTGATTTAATAATTTCTGTTGTTGGCATATTGCTACTCTCGCTCGTCCTTGGCTGCCTTGGCAGCGTCTTCGCCCACGTCCCAAACAACGTACGTCGAATCATTGACGAGAATTTAATGACCACAAAGATGTTCAACTCCAGACGCGATGGCAAGCTTTGTAAGGATTCGAAAGTATGTCGGGAAATTTCCACTTTTTTGAAGTTTTATTCGACAGGACCCAAAATATTCCATCAGGTATTGATTAAATCCTTTAAACTTTGTATTGATTCGGCGAAAAGTTTTTCAATTTACTTGCGGAGCTGTTAGGATGCTTAGAGGTATCTAAATCTTTCGGAAGCAATCTCAACTCATAGAAGTACTGTCTGAAATTCAAGGAATCTTAAAAGATCCTTAATACGCATTTAGCTCTCCTGCCTAAGAGAAGTTAATTCACTTGATACTCACGTACCAAAAATGAAATATTGGACATTCAAAAGAAACTTTCCATATGGATTCAAACTTTATACGGATTCGATTCAAAGTGAAAGATTTCCTCTTCGATTAATTGGAAGTTTATCAGCTCAGTTCCTGCAGAATGTGAATCCATTCATATCCATCCCTAAATTCTGATAAGTCAAAGTCTTAATAACCAAAGTTGAAACATTTTTCACAAAAAGCAAATCCTCACTCCTAGAGAAACGCCTGGGATTACATTCTTCCTCCCTCTTAATTGTCACGCACACACATAAAATGATATGCATCAAAGGATCCACCGGACAGACAGGATAAACAGACCAGCTAACTTTTAGTAGTCATTATTCAGAGAAAAATTTCAATGGACAAATGAGTGAGTTGTTCTCCAGCATAATAAATAGGAGCAAACAGAAAAAATCTTTACGGGTACGATTATTATTGAGAGCGGCATCCGCGTTGGTATCAGAAGTAGTTTTAGGAAAGCAATTTATATGCAAATGTGTTGGTGAAAAGTAAAGATCAAATGTAACAAAATTTTAATGTCAAAGGGTTCAACGGCAGAATGGGAGATGGAAGTACTTTTAATCAGAAATTTGCATTTCAAATAGATACGAAAAGCAACAAATGAATACCATGACGACTTTGTTGGTTTGTCTGTAATAACGGGAATTGTGTGGAATATGATATAGATTTTTAATATTTTTTTTTCATAGTACCTATGTATAACTATACATTGCATAGAGTGAGGTCAACCATTGGAGAACATTTCTAGAATGACGAAAGCATTTCCAGTTCCTGGGCAATTAACAACAACAAGAGACGATTTATACTACTTGGTTCTGCGTTCCTCGAAGGAAAGGTGAAGAAGCACGTGTGTATATTGCTACTGGTGCTTTTTGTAGAGAACTATCTTTAAGTAGGAAAAGACAAGGAGATAAGTTCAAGAAAGTCATACTGTAGTGTCAGGACGGCGGAGAGTAGGAACTAAGAAGGAATTTCTCACAGAACGCTGATTTTTGTAATACAGCTGAACAATTTGGTGTAAGTCTTTTCATGATGATTAGTCAAACAATACCGAATAAAAATTACATTCCAGTTTGAAAATAGTCACGCGTGATCTGTCAAAAAAGGCCTGTTGAGAATCAAATCTCATAATGAAAATTGAATCATAATAGCAGTACGTAAGTCTGTTTGGAACTTATTAGTGTGGTCTTTGTTTACTAGCTCGTATCCGTTGGTCTCTTGTTTTTTGTACGTAGTCGATTGTAATTTGAATCACCGTTGTATATCATTGGCCAGCCTTTGTCATTGTTAGATGGCTGTTTAAATATTTTAAAGTCTTTATGGAAATTCGTTTTCTTGATACTGGTGCATATTTTTTGTAGTGTATCTACTGCAGTGTTGTTCCTGCAGCAGTTTTTCCAATGGCTAGTTCAGTGTGAATTACTAGTTGTTCTAGGTCTTTGTTGTAGTTTGTGTTATATAAGTTGTGTTTTTGTGTTGTAAAAGTGGTGTCTGATAGATTTACAGCCCATCTAAAGAATGCTTTGAATGTTGGAATGGTTACACTATTTTTTTTTTTCATAAATTTGTCAAGTTTTTTGTCATGGTTTCATATTTAGTTTTGAGCTGAGTATCAATGTTTTGCCTCAGGTTATTGTAGAATTTTAGAAAGTTTATGTTTGAGGTAAGGTTAGTTAGCCCCCTCCAATACATGCATTTTTTCAAGGGAAGAATTTAGCAATGTTTTTAGTGACCCCCAAATAATATGTTTACCGATAAACCACGTTTTTTGATACCAAACTCTACCTTTCTTTAATCTAAAGAGAGTCCCGTCCAAAAGCAAATGTGTGCAGTCAATCCATATTAAAAATTACTTTTCAATCACTTATTTTCTATTGTGACAATAAAGAAAACAAGTTGAGTAAGCAGGAGAGTGCTCCTACCAGGAGGTTTTTGTAAACATCCTAGGGTTTGAAACAAGTTTTCTAATAGCGTAAATCGATAACTTGAATTATTCATCCAATACTTTTATATGAAGTCGTTCAAATTTATACAAAAGATGCACGGTTTCTTTCATAAGCACAGTGCAGCCGCCATTTTAATCTAGCTTAAATGATTTTTCTGAATGCTCGGCCGATTGAACATGTTCAAGTTAAACACTATTCCTTAAATTTTCATGAAAATTGAAAGAAAATAAAAGTCAATTTTAAATATATACTCGTATATAGGGTTTTCCACTAAGAAGTGCTATTTTGAATAGATCTTGTGATTTAACACCTTGCGACTTCTTCCTTTGGAGCTACGTGATAGAAAAAGCCTACGCCAATAGCCCAGCGTCGATTCAAGATATCAAAGATGAAATTCGTGAGGCTACTGAGCACATACGGCAGCCACTTTGCGATTTGGTTATGGAAAAATTCATGAAGAGGATATGGTCCTGTAAGCGTGTCGTAGTGGTTATTTGCCCAATGTTAGTTATTGCTATTAACGGCATATCTTCTTCTTTATAATGAACTAAACATCCGGTCATTTATTTTAAATTACAAAGACTTAAAAATGGCATTTTTCTTTTAATATCAAAATAACACCTCTTATTGGAAAACCCTATATGAACCATAAACACGTGTTATCGTTGTTGTAATTCCATATAATTGAAATGGCTATAACTCACTTGATTATGATTCGATCTCAATTAACATATATATCTTATGTCAGTCTATATAATTGCAAAACTTCAAGAAGTTTACAGGTACCGTTTTGATTTTATGGGCAAAAATGTAAAATCTACAAATCATACTATTATTAACAAAGTTGAGCGAATTTCGATTTCTAAGGTATTTGTTGCCCTTGTACTCATAAAGGTCCACATTCGTGATAACTTTTAGATTTTTCGGCTGAAAGGTGTCCAATCGCAAGGGGGGGGACACAAATTTTGGGTACATTTTGCCTTCCCGTGGACCCCCTAATTCATCAAATGATTTTTTTATTTCAGATTCTAGAAGTTCTAATCAAGGCCTTTCATTTGATACCCCACTCGACTACCTTTGATTAAAAAAAATTTTTAAGGGCCAATTCGTTATTAGGGGGGACCCCCCCTTAAACATTTTTTAAATTTTCGTTAAGGCCTTAACTTTTGAGAGACCATCACTTCTAACCTTTTCACAAAGTTTGAGCATTCTAGCTTCTATAGTTTCTGAGGAAATCAGCTGTGACGCACGGACAGACGGACAGACAGGTCGCGAAACTAGTAGGTCTTTGTAAAAAACAATTTTTACAAAGACCTAAAAATGGTTTTTGAGTTTCATCACAGAGACTTACGAGTATATTATATTTCGTGCAATATGTTTGCGTTTCCGAACTGCATTTAGGAAACTTACATTGTTTTTTCCCTGATTTGTTCCGATAAATGCACCAATGGTTCATTTGATTATATCGCATATCTATGGTTAGAAGATGGGGGTTGGCTTTGGTGAAACAATCGGAGAAGAAGAAGACGTTAAACATTGCGTTTCACGGGTACAACTTTGGAATGAAATTTTAGAAGTTGTATGCTTCTTTCATTGTCATGGGCCCGGTGATACAATTTTCAGGCTTTCAACACCGCAACGTTAAAATCATGGTAGAGTACGCAATTTGTAAATTTTTGAGTTTTCATTCTTCAGTGGTACAAGTTTAATATTTCATACATCAGATCTGTACCTCCCATATGGCGATTGTAATCGCGGATAATTTGAGGGCAATTGACATCTTTGTGTTTTCTCTCCTTCTTGCTTCAACGTTGAATTTTCAAAAATTAATTCGTTCTGGTTTTTGATAAAAATTGTGCTATTCATACGCACATGGAAAGTAGCCTCAGTGATTTTGCATCATTTCATAATATAGATGGAATATATATTCACATGCCCTTGTCCTTTACTCTTCAAAATATGTACGGCAGGCCTTGTACTTGATAAATTTGCATCACTTGAAAGCATATACTCGTATGTACAATATTTTGGCACTCAATTACCACGAACCGTTCCTAAGGCATATATACCTCTGGTCCGAAGATAAATCAACAAGGCTACATTTGTATAAAAATTACCAAAATATAATATGTAGTTCACAAAGTTAGGATAGGATCCAATGACAACATTTTATGAGCCACTAAGGTCTGCTGTACCTGTGTTATTGCCTGCTCCCGTGTAAACTTCAAATGCATATGAGAATCCATTGGAATCATATACTCGTAGTAAAAAAAAAAATTTGGAATCCCGTTTATGGGGCTTGTTTGGTAAATATTGATGAAAAAGTGGTCCTGAAATTTTTGTGGCACACATTTGTTCATCCACGCAAAGACGTTACCGCATTGACGCAGCAGAAAATCGGTCATTGAAATGTTTGATGATTGTTCCAACTTTGTGAAGCCAGTCAAATGCTGATTGAATTGTCGTTGAAATACAAATTATACCGCTTAAGCACAAGTATTACCAGTCAAATACTTTCAAATAAACCTCTTCCCTAATATCTCCTCAGATTTGGATGTCTCTAAAGGGACATGTACAAGAGAAATCAAATATATTTTCAAAGCTCTTCAGAGTTGTAAATTCCGAAATAATAAAGAACCATCCTGAAGTTCACGAAGAGAGAAAGGCAGGAAAAGAAAGGAATGACCAGAAAAATAAAGCGCCGTTGTGTGATTTCATCGCCGCCGTCAAAAATGTGGCGGAAGTAATGTACTCGGAAACGGAAGCCGACAATCTTTCCCAAGAAAGGTGGTTGCAAAGTACGATTGCCACCCAGCGACATGAAGAAGCAAAGGCTAATCCAAAAAGCAGGAGATGTCCTGAAAATAATAAAATCTGCATGCGACTCGCCGAAAATCAACATAGGAGTAAAGATTGGGCTTCTTGAACTAAAGGAGCTCCTAAGCCGCACAGGGCATTAATGGAGGAGCTGGTTAAAGGCCAAAGAGGACCAGAAGGCCACAGAAGAGCAGAAGGCTAAGAAACCGTTGAAAGCTAAGTCTAAAGGGCATGCACAGATAGCTCCATCATCAAACGTCAATGAAAAGATATCGTCTGGCCCAATCGAAGGAGATCGGAACAAAAGAAGGAAGGAAGAAGCACTTGATTGTTCCGGAACACAAGATCAGGGGTTCCAGACAGTGCTGATGAAAGAAGCGAAAAAAGCGGCAAAGAAACTCCTTCAAAAAGTGCCAGAAAATAAAGTTCCCATGGACCCCCAATAAGAAAATAGACCGGATGTGAATCAGAAGATAAGCCCCGACAAAGATCCCGGTAGCAGGAACTTCTCATAAAACCCCAAGATAGCCGATCTTACGCAGAAGTGCTGCAGTATACCAGGGACAATGTAACGCCCGGAGACACCACCACACGTTTTTAGGGTTTTGTAAAATAATTTTACAAAACCCTACTAGTTTCGCGACCAGTCTGTCCGTCTGTCCGTCCGTCGGATGTGAATCAGAAGATAAGCCCCGACAAAGATCCCGGTAGCAGGCACTTCTCATAAAACCCCAAGATAGCCGATCTTACGCAGAAGTGCTGCAGTATACCAGGGACAATGTAACGCCCGGAGACACCACCACACGTTTTTAGGGTTTTGTAAAATAATTTTACAAAACCCTACTAGTTTCGCGACCAGTCTGTCCGTCTGTCCGTCTGTCCGTCCGTCCGTCCGTCCGTGTGTCACAGCAGTTTTTCTCGGAAACTACTTAAGCTAGAAACATCAAATTTTGTGTGCAGGTGTAAAGTGGTGATCTCTTCAAAGTTCAACTACAAAAAAATTTTATAAGGTATTTAAGGGGGGTCTCCCCATATAGGGGAGTGACCCCCCGAAAAAAAATTTCATTGAAGGTAGCCGATATAGGTATCAAATGAAAGGTCTTGATGAGAACTTTTCAAAAAAGGTCTTAATTTGGCAAAGTTTGCTTCGAGGGGCGCACAGGGAGGGGAAATGTACGAAAAATTTGTGTCCCCCCCCTCGCGATTGGACACCTGTGATCCGAAAAATCTGAAAAAAATCAGGGATGTAGGCCTTGGTGAGTACAACAACAACAAATACGTGAGAAGTCGCAATTCACTCAACTTTGTTAGTAATAGTAAGATTTATTGAATTTATGTTTTCTTGAATAAAATCTTAACGGTACCCTTGAATTTAATGAAGTTCAGTACGTAGATGTCTATTTATAAGGTTGATTTCTCCTGAAAGTTTCATAAAGATTGAATCATATTTAGCGAAGTTATAGCGGTTTGAATTTTCCTGTATTACTATGGAACAATATGCGCTGCATTTATTACTATGGCAACATATGGCTATGGAACAACATGCGCCTTTTACCGACTCAGACACTACAATTTTGCTAGGATTTGCATGAAAATTTCAGGAATGATAGGTGTCATGTATATCTTTGAGAATCGGTTCAGTTAGTGGTATCAGTAATCGTAAAACAAAATAGTGGCTGTTTTAAATGCGAAGATTGAATAATTTTGAGTTATTCTTTCCCAACTTCAACGTTTAAGGTGCATGCTTTGAACACTTGATTCAATTTAATGAATAACTGAAGCTGAGTACCTACAATTAATGCTATAAGTGAAACAAGTCAAGGAGGCGGGAGGGAGCTCCTAGCAAAAGGGTTTTGTAACCATTCTAGGATTCGAAAAAATTGGCCATTGATCGATGATAACAGTACAGGAGAGTGGCCCCTGAAAAAAAAATTCATCAAACGTAGCCGATATGAGTATGAAATAAAAGTTTTCATAGGAGCTTTTCAAAACAGTTGTTGAACTGTCAGTTTTTGCTTTAGTGGGGACACAGGGGGGGGGGGGGGGGGGTTGTAAATACATGAAAAATGTGTTTTCTCCGTCGCGGATGGACATCTGAAATAATTATCAAGGGAGATATTTATGGGTATAACAATACCAAAAACCTCAGAAGTCGAAATTCGTTCAACTTTGTTAATAATAGTATGAGCTTCGTATTTCATACTTTCTCCAATAAAATCGTCTTTGACATGTTTCTTGATTTGATTCGATCTGCATGACTGCAGTTTGTAAATTGAATACAAAACCCTTCTGACATGAGCGTAGGTCTGTTTACCCAACTTGTTTTAATTATATTATATTTTTACTGCAAAATACCATCAGTCTCCAATCCGGCTATTTGCGTATTTGCAGGGCCTCAAGTGATTTTGCGTATTTATTTATTCGATTAGACATAGTAGGTTATAAATAAAGCGAACCCAATCGTGAATAATATCACCTTTCATCGTTTTCCTTGTTTGTGTTCGTACTTTGAAGCTCGTGTACAAGGTAATGGCGACAGATCACGAATTCTACAACCAAACTGACTGTTTTCGAAACCTTGCAGCCCCGAAAAATTCTTCTACACTTTACCTCTTCCTTGCGGAATATACAGAAATTTCATAAATATTGCAACTCACGACAATGAATAAGGTTAGCAGACGACAGAAACAAAAAATGAAGCCGCAAGGTCTGATGGCGGTTCCCGGACAAACATCTGTCAATGTGTCTCAAGCCGTAAACGAGATAAAAGCGCAGTTTTGAGAATATTTTGTAGATACGTCTCAAGAATTTTGAGAGGGAGGCATAATGAGACTTTCTGAGAGATAGAAGACAATAATAAAGCCGATCAGTTCAAATAAATTATGGCTATGTATCTCCAATTACCTCATTTAGCTCTCGTAGTGTAGTGGTTAGAGTGCTCACCACATCCCTAGTTCAAACTTCTGCTGGTGACAACATTTGTTCCGAGTAATTCTTTGGAAGAACTATAAACTCGTTTGATCAAAACTTTTTACAGCTGGGTGGTACATGATCAAGTTTGTTTCTGACATTAATACTTCTTTGAGTACCAAAAGGCTAAAATAACAAAATACTCGGACTATCTCTTAACGAAATCCTGAAAGGGGCTGTGGTGCTAAAACAAAAAAGCCTAATTTTAAATTATTTATTAGCTAACCGTTATTTGATATTGATAGAAGTGGCCAAAATTAAGTGCAAAACGGAAGCTCGTTCGAATATGTTATAACCGTTTTGGAATTTTTTTTACAAGCCGATATAAACCTTATATATAAAGTATTCAAAGGCGCTCCTACAATTTGTCAAGAAGAATGAGAAGAGGGTTTGAGTCGAGCAGTCTTGAAGGCAGCACGGATCGAGCAGCAAATGATTCTCGGAGGATTTTTCGAAGGATTTTTATGAATATTGAAATACGGAAGGAATTGGAAGTTTCAGGAGTTGCGGAATTTTGGAGGAACTTTGGAGGTAAGAGGAATATTTATTGAAATTGTGGAAAAGGAAATGGAGTTAAAGCACCTAGGAAACGCACGTAGATTAAACATGAGAGGGAAAACAAGTGAAATTATAGGAGTGGAGAAAAGGAGTGGAATTGGAATTGGAGTAATTGAAAAAAATATAAAAACAAAATAGTTAAAGATATTCCGCCTTTAATAGAACTTTCAAATATAAAAAAAATGAAAGAAAGAATATGCCCTTTAATTCTACTATTTTTAATTTAAATTTAGTATACATTTGTTTCGTTCTCTACTTGATACGATTGTATACTAAATTAAACATTAAAAATAGTAGAATTAAAGGGTATATACTTTCCTTCATTTTTTTATACAAAAGCAAAGAAAAGATTATTATTAAGGTTTTTTAAGTGTTTTTATTTTTCTTCACAATATAATTATTTCGCTTTTTAGTTTTTTAACTACTAGGCAATGAGGATTTCAGTTTTTACCTATTATCATTTTTCCGTGACAGTATTCCAAGTTCTATCTTGGAGTCTCTGGGTATGGGGGAAATCATGAATATGAGGAGCTCTCCGCCGCTAGATCTAGCTTCACGTGAAAAGTGCGAAAAAACTTGCAACGCTTCTGCGAGAAATCTGGGGGGAACATATGTTCCCATCCTATATACGAGGGATTTATTCTAGACTTACTTGCTAGTTGCAAGATGCAACTGCAAGTGCCGGAAGTTTCCAGTGACATGGAGATGAACGAGGGTGGAATTTCAACGGACAGTGGGGACGAGGACCAAAAAAAGACAGATGCCAGAAAGAGGCCAATGGGGTCTCCAACGCAGGAGCATACTTCAAAGGTATTGAATACCCTTGAAGCGAGCGAGCGGGATTTCCCCCGCTCAAAAAGTTAGCGAAAATAGCTTCCACTAGTTTTTCGGGGACCATACCTAAGCCGGGTGGAAGGCCGGACATTGAGGGAAATATAGGGAAATCGAAGCCCTAGAAGCCAAGCGTGGCTGCTACAAAAAAAGAGAGGGTGCCTCATATAGTGTACTTTATGCTTGACCTGAAGACTTTCAGGGATAGCGTCAAAAAGGCATGCGCATGAAGCTCTGAAAAGAAGACAGAGTTCAACGTAATGGTTAACAGCTCCTCACGAACTTTGCTCTACCCTAAGGAGGGAAGGGGGAAGGGAAAAAAGGACGCTTTCACCTTTCTTCGTCCATTTCAAACCAGACTTTGTAACGAAGAAAGCGGGCCTTTTGTATCAGAAGATTCAATGAGAACGTCTACAGAAAAGTTCAATTGCCGAAGATTTGGCCCCGTCACTTCTAACTGCGGACTTGAAGTTAGATGCGTAAAATGTGACAAGCAACATAACTCCATTGAATGTTCAATCTCGAAGGACGAGAAAAAAGACGAGATCTTCTGTGTAAATTGCAATGCTAAGGGGCACGCTGCGAGTTTCAGAGTTTGTCCTAAAGCAAAAGAAGTTGAAAAGAGGAGGAAGAATCTCCAAAAGAAAAAAGAGGTAATGAAGGATTTCATCACCACCTCTATAAAAAATACTGTACGTTCTCGTACTCTAGCCTTTTGCAAGTTTTAAAGAGGCACCCTGCACCTCAGCCTAAACGGCAATCCAAATAGCAACTAGTGCAGCAACCCCTGCAGGCTCAGAATGACCAAAATATGGTTTTGAGTACTGACTGCCAACAATGTTTCGGGGGGTGACTCGAAAAGTAGACTCTTATATTCCCCATTATAAAAACTCACTATTCCTAGTGAGGAAAAAGCTGCTTACTTAGAATTCGTCTTCAAAGTATGGTGTCATGGTGATTTCCGTTAAATTCTCCATCCATATGTTCACTAACTTCATGCTATATTTCGTTCAAGAATACTTAAACACCCACAGATCAGACTTCTTTTTTATTCCGGAAACAAGACACAAAGAAAGTCACAAAATACATCTGGGAAAATGCAAGATCATCAGACGTGATGATTCAGAGCGAAGTCCTGGTGTGGCTATGGCTTACAAAGACCACCTGAAAGTCCAAAGGCACTGCCTTCTAAGTCTGACATGCTTGGAGGGTGCACCTTTACGTTCGTGAAAATTTATTTGGTGGGGAAATTCAGTGACGACTGGGAAATAGTGCTGACTCTGTGCAAAAAAATTCGATTTCTATGCCATGGGAGGTGATTTCAAAGTGAAGCATCCCTCATGGGAAAATATTGCTTCTAATGGCTATGGAACAGCAATCTCTAACTGGTTTCAATTAAATATGGATCTCATACCAATCGCCCCAAAAGAGCTTACCTTCCACCGAAGCTCGTCTATTATTGACTTCTTCATTGTGTCCGCCAATCTGGTAAGTCTCTCCCACAGTTGGAGGAATTCCAAGTGTGGAGTTCTCGACACCGAGTCTAACCAGCTTTTGGTTAAGCTAACTTTAAGAGTGAAAAAGGATGTGAAACTTAAGGTTGTAGATCCTCAATTTTTCACTACATACAAGTGAATCGATTGAGCAGTAGTAAGTGCTGACCTTGATGGGAAATTGAAGGAAATTTCAATCAATAGAACGAAAGATCTTTCTATTCCTGAAATTGATGAGGGATTTGCATGTATAAATTCATCCCTGGATACGGTCATCTCAAAGACCTCCATTGAAAAATCCTCGACGAATCACTTTTATCGAGATTTACCAGAAGACATCTTGGAGCTTCATCGTCGACGTAGTTGGCTTAGAAAGCTACTCGCAAGAATCTACCACCGCAATTTAAATATGGTCAACTGGGAGTATGAATGGATTCATGTAGTGATTACGTTTCTAAACCGAATGATATCAAAGAGAATTACGGCTTTTGTTGATGAGTGATTTGAACAGGCTCTGGAAAGTATCAAACCAGGTCTTTGTATATTTTCTCACATCAAAAGGATAACTGGCAGAAAAAGGCTGCTCAGGGTCTTCACTTATGATAAATCCATGCTCATGGATGACAAAGCTGTCGCTGACTTTATCGCAAAATACTTTGTGAAAGTTCTTCAAAGAGAGAAACCAAGTGAGCAGCACCACAACAAATTTTGACAGGGACAATGAGCAATTGTGCTTGACCAGGTTCTGTAATTCAAATCCCTCTGATGCACCTACTGGCCATCGTCATTTTGTCAGTCCTGGGCGACTAACTTTGTTGGCACAAGAACGAAATTTCAAAAAGAAGTCGGGCAGTGCTGACGTGGTCGATACTCGTCCGATTTCGCTGCTTTGAAATATTGGTAGCTGCTTGAAAGGGTAATACTTGAAGACATCACACGTTTCTTTGCAGGGACAAGAATTGAGCTGGAAACACATTTTGGCTTCTAAAAAGTTCACTCCGCGGCGGATTCTATGACCGTGTTCTAAGCTGATATAACGAGACGAGGTTGTAGCTTGCTTGTTTGATGTGGAGAAAGCTTTTGACTCTGTATGGATCACTGGACTTCTCTACAAAATGGTAAATTTGGCTTTCCGGCCCATATTCTAAAAATTAAAAGCAGCTTCATGAAGGAACGAACTGACTTTGCGGTGGCTGGTGTAGCTAGGTTGGTTTTTGTATTGAATCGGAGGTCCGACAGGGGTCTATATTAGGCCCATTTCTCGTCAATATATTCACCTCTGACGTCATGGGCGTAAGAGATATATAAAGCCGGAATCCAGGTGAAACTCTTCGCTGACAACTTGTTAGTGTAGTCATCTGAGCACGATTTGTGCTTTGCTAAGATGAGGCCCCGCAAATATTTGGAATCTCTTACTGCATGTTACCGGAAATGGGGAATCAAGGTAAATGCAATGAAAATTGAATACATTGTGTTCAAGGACCCCCACAAAAACTTTGGTCGTCGTGCAAGAGGCATCTGTTACTACAGGATTTAGTTGGATGGGTAGATGGCGCATTGCTCCAGGCAAACGAAGTACTTGGGGTTAGTTTTCGACAAGAAGGCTTCCTTTGGTGGTCACGTTGGTAATATTTTGAATAAAGCAACTTCTGCGTACAATCTTCTTATACCTCTTTTCAGGAAACATTCAACAGCGATTAAGCGAGTCAAGTTTTTGGCCTATAAAACCCTGATTCGTCCGATCAACACATATGCGGTGATGATATGGCATGGAGCTCCGAAAACCAAATGGAGCAAACTAGGATTAGAGGAGCGAAAAATCTTACGGGCTTGCACAGGCCTATACAGACGGGAGGACGGACGGACTTACCCTAACGAGGCACTGTAACAGGAGGCAGGAATGGACCCAATAAAATCGTATGCAGAAAAGCTGGTAGAATTGGGAATCAGGGGAGCCAAGGAACACAAGGCGGGGGTAGTCAGGAGAACTGCAAACAACCGCTCAATGCATGCAGCGAATGAGTTGTTTTAAGGTAGTCTTACGAAAATAATGTACTTAATTTTAAGGAACTTAATTGTTAGAGCAAATGAATTTTACACCAAACTTCCTTTTATAATCTATTAATGTTTGATAATGTTGTGGGTGTCAACATTTTAAAGTTTTGTTTAATCGAAAAATTAATATTGTAATCTAATTAAAGTAAATTATTATTGAACTCCGGGAAAAGCCCTAAGGCACAAACCGCATGAATATTGTTATGTTAAATTATTTATGAATTTTATATATTAGAAAAACAAAAAATCACTAAATAAAGATCTTGAATCCTCCAATTTCTTATCAAATGAAACCTTAGCATAAAAATTGTGTGTCTTTCTCTCTCTCTCTAACAAATGCCTACAATACCAAGCAGAATTATAGCATGACATCAATCGGGATCCGTCTTGAATATTACTTTTAATTCCAAATATTTTTCCTTCTTAATACCTTTGAAACCCTTTCAAGAAAACACAAACGAACGCGGAAAGCCTCTCGAACTCCCAGAAGATATCTTAATTGCATTTGTTTCAGCTCTGATTTCATTAATTTTTAAGATCCTGACGTCATTATTATTTCATGAGTGGAGCTAATTAACGGAACAAGTCAGACAGCACTAGAGTCGAATTATTTTTAATTTCACTCTCAAATTACTTGAAAATGAGATAAGAATTCCTTGGAGATTGAATTGCAAAGACTGAAGGAGGAGGAAGTGCCGGACACAAAACGACTTGTCCTTAACAATAGGAAGTACTTCTTGTGTTTTAGGATTTGCTGGAATTATGTTATCAAAGAGTGTTGTCCTTAAATTAGTCAGTTTAGAGGGTGTAGGAAAAGTGAAAATCGGGTTGCTAAGAATAATAAATTTTGGAACATTTTCAAAGCAAACATTCCGATTCTCCACGATTTGCATTATGTGATTTTGGTTACACGTATCGCACCCCAACAAGTGATTAGGCGTTGGAAGCACAAATATGCATATGTCACACTTGCAATATATCATTTTAGGTAATCCACAATTCAGCCGTGACTTCGCAAAGGAGCAGTTTTGTGGTTTGATAGCGTCTCCTGGCATCAATGACTTATGGAATCCGTAGGATCATTCGTTATTGAACTTGGCGATGACGGATGACATCGCTTATGTCACTTACACAGAGAGGGAGCGTCAGAATATTTCTTTTTATCCTCTCATTTCAATGGAATTGACAATAAAAGGGTCGGTGCTGTATTGGATCAACTTTCGAACATGACTGATATTTTCTAGTATGAAAGTCATATAAAAAGTTCCTAAATTTGGGAGGAAAAATATGGATTTATTTGAATACACAAAAATGCTGTTAGTCTTCATTCAACTATTTTTATGCAGACTAATAATTCGCTAATTCAAATAACTGCTCCATTTTAACCTTGCCTCAATATATTTTAATTTTCTTATAAAAACCATTCAAAGAGAAAAACAACGACAAAGGAGACTAAGTGCCAGCGACGACATTTTTATGCAAATTTTTGCTACCATTGTACATGAGCTCGTGTACCGGTCAGGCTCATTTATTTTCCTAAAGTTCAACCCCCATGCAATTCAAGGAAAGACTTCGGTGCACTGCTCCCGCATGCACTTTTATGGCACTCCCATCTTTTGAGCTGGTAAATATGTTTTGGTTGAATTAATGCTTTATGTACGTATTTCAGTTGGTCGTTGCAAGTTTAGCTTGGACTTTAATTTAAAATAAATTTTTGATGGGAAATTTAATAACTTAATGTGGAATAATCACGCAATCGTCCATTCAGTGTTTTGTTTAATGGCCGCGAATTAACTTTATTACTTGGGTTAACAATAGTGGGCTGCGCTATAAGATTCAACCTCTTAAACTATTGGTATTAATTAAATAATTAAATTTTTGCTAAAAACAGAGAAAAAATTTAATTTAGACGTGAGATTTCTAAAATGATAGTGGTTTTTAATCATACTTATTAATGCCGTTAAATCTAATTTGAGACTTCTTAAAAAATCTCTTTACATTTATAGTTACAAAACCACAATTTCACCTGATCAGCAAATACGAACCATCTTGCTCTTATTTTTGGACCAGGCTGGTTATCATTTCTAACCGAATAATAGAGTATCAATTTCGTCCGTATTTTTTTGGGTGCTTGTTTAGGAGTTTATATAAAAATTATTTTAAAATACATAACCTGATTTTCAGTCCGTCAGTGCGTCACAGCAAGATTTCTCGAGAACTGCAAGGGCTAAAAACTTCACATCTTATGAATAGTTCAGAAGTTTCTTGTTTATGAAAATTTCATAGTCGAGAAAAAAATTCAATGGATTTTAAGGAACGCTTCTCAATATCAGGATGCCACCCTTTAAAATTTCATCCAATGAAGAAAATCCAGTAGAGTATCTAATGAAAGGTTTTCATGAGGTCTTTTGATATGACCTGTTAGAATTGTCATATTAATAACGGAGTCGACATGGGAGCAGAGAAAATAGTGTGCCATTTTCGCGATTAAACACCCGTTGACTATAAAATCTGAAAAATGTCACGAATTTAATTCTTTATGAGTACAACAATGACAAATACCTCAGAAGTCGAAATTCATTAAATTTTGTTAGTAATACTACGATTTATCAATTTTAAATTTTCCATGAATAAAGCCATGAAGGTACCTTCAAGTTCAACGAAATTTGATGCCGTAATGGCTATTTATCAGACTAATCAATCTGAAAATTTCAGATACATCGATAATTATTTAACGAAGATATGGTGGTTTGAATTGTCCCATGTTACAACAATAATGCATAGCCATGGGATAATATACACTACATATCGACTCCGACAAAACTGGATTTGCATGAACAATTCACAAAGGATATACAGGTATATAATGAATATCTTTGAGAATGATATCAATAAGCGTGAAACGAAATGGCGACCGTTTTGAGTGAGAATATTGAGTGAATATGTGATATTGTTCCCCAAATTCAAAATTAAAATCGCAACTTATTAGCTTTGGATGAAGGCGTGAATTTTTAAGTGACAAAACTATGATAGTAGGGGCAGCAATAATAGATACCTTAGAAGTCAAAATTCAATCAATGTCGGTAAAAATAATGGTAGGGGCTGTAAACACAATATTTTTTTTCATTCAATTCATATGCGTTTCTTGAAATTCATTAGTATTTCCATAGCCCGATAAAATGTCATTATCATTTTATTTTTCGTAGCATTACAGCCCATATCGGGCTTTTGCTTCCAGCAAATACCGCCTCCAACTGACTCGGTATATTGACTGCGTCCACCAAATTTTGAAATAAAAGCAGCGATAAATTGTCTTCGTCGACCGAGTCAGACCAGTGTTTCTTCGGTTTCCCCACTGGCCTCCACCTTTTAGTTCTCTAAACGAATACCTTTTTGGGTATCTGTTGTTCGTTCATATACTTCATGTGGCCAGCCCATAGCAGCTTCAGCAGTATTTCAATCGTTGAGACCTCCGGTTCGTCAAAAATTTCATGCAGCTCATGGTTGTATCAAATTCACCATTAGTCCCCGTCTAGCTTCGCTCCTATTATTTACCTCAGGATCCATCGCTCAAAGGTGTTCAACATATTTGTGGATGCTTGGATCTCGGGTCATGTTTCAGACCCATACCATAACACTGGTCTTATGACAGATTTGTATACTTGGAGCTTTGTTCTCCAGTGTATGAAGCTGGTCTTCAAGATCGTCAAAACTGAACAAAATATTTTATTTGCGAGCTATATTCTTTGGCGCATTTCGTATCTTTCATTACCGGCTCTTGTTATTTTAGCAACTAAATACACGCTAAATTGAATAGCAATAGGACCAGCCCATCTTCCTGCTTTAGCCCGATATTTGTTTCAAAGGCATCGGTGAATTTGTTGTTGATGCAGACTTGGGAGGTTGTCAGCGTCATTGTCATTTTGTTAAGATGGATTAATTTGACTGGGCTGCCAAAGGAAAGTATTAATTGGTACAATACGTTTCGATCAGTACTATCGTATGCTTGCTTAAAGTCAACGAAACCTTGGTGTACGTCTATGTTGAACTCGCAGCATTTTTCAAGTACCTGCTTGAATGTGAACAATTGGCCAATTGTCGATATACTTGTGTAATAAACATAAGCAGTCGAGCAGCCCCGTGGTGATCAGGACTGGCTACTCCTGAAGAGATAAGGTAGTCACCCCTTCGAAACTGTTTAGTTTGTTGTTTTACGGGATAAAGATTAACTACATTCGTCAAGTTTTCATCCTTTAGGCAGAGATGTGTGGTTCACTTCAGCCAATTTTACACCTTTATGCTTGACGTTCCCCTGGTAATGCAACGACCTTCTTCGGAGAAAGTAACGGTTGATTTTTGTACAATGTTTGCGTTTGTCTTAAGCCTCCATGTCCGCTAACTTTAATGGGACAACAAATTTTGAATTACTATAGAGTAGCTTAATTGAGACATAATAGAATATTTCCAAAGATAATAAAAATTGATCAATACGCTTCGTAGAGTAGAGTATTTTATAGTGTAGCTTCGTGGCCCGACGAGAACCCGCCTCATATGATCCCGCAAATAGCTAGTCGACAAGCACGCGTATGTGGTCGTTAAGTGAAGCTAGTCAGCGGAGCTCGGTTTTGTTTATAGCTTGCTGACATTTATACCAGACAATTGGCACCCTTGTCCTACACGGATTTTTTGACGTGCTAAATCAATGCACCTGATCTAAAACGACCTTCATACTCCCTAATAATGCTGTTGGCGTATGATCTGATTTTATTTTCCAAATGCTTGGAAATATTGTGTATGCCGTTCAAAGCACTATTATGCCTCCATAATTTTTCGCACTGTAATTCGTCACCTTTTTTGTAGATATTGAATATAATTAGTGGCTCCACTCATTTGGCATATGTTCTTGTTGCCAAATGTGCCGGATGACTCTGTGAATAGCTTTATGAATATTGCTGCCGCTATATTAAATGAGCTCCACTGAAATCTCATCGATACCCGGTGCTTTATTATTATTTTGGGCTTTGATGATAGAACTAACTTTATCCTGAGTTGGTGGCGCCAATAGAAGCTCTCCGGGAATATTTAAAGGCTCCAATGCTCTAGAGCTGTGCGGGGGATTAAGAAGCTTCCTGAAATATGATGCACATCTCTTCTTAATCCTGTTTTCAGCAACGGTGATATTATCGATGTCATCATGGCAGGGCGTGGGCTTAGGCTGATAACCTCGTTTCAGGCTTTTACCACTTTGCATGCTTGCCTTGTGTTGTTGCTTGCTATACTTACATCGATACTTCTCAATTAGTGGTCATACTATTTTCCTTTATTAATTCTAATTATCTTTTTCGCTATTCTTCTGAGATTTTCATAGTATTCTCCCTTTGTCCTGGTTAACCCACTTTTTTTATACGCCTGATTCTCTTTGTTCAACGCATTCTGGTACTGATCATCGAAAGTCCGATTGTGTTTTCTGCCTCGGTCTTAATAGCCGGTATCACTTCCATCCAGAGCTCGTTGCTTGTTTTCAGGAATGCCTCTGATCAGATGGGAGCTAACTGTTCATCGAGGGCCTCCGTGAAACTTTTTGCCACTGATGCCGGTTGGAGTCTTTTGATGTCAAATGATGAAGCGGGCTGGTCCTTGCCGAATACGCCATTGACATATAACATTGATAGGTTAATTTGATCAAGTAATGATATATATGGACGTCAAGTGTGCTCGAGGCCCATCATTGTTGGATCAGAACATGGTCGATCTGGTTTTGTGTGTTGCCATCCAGTGATACACAGGCCATTTTATGTATGCACTGATGTGGGAAGCAAGTCAAATGTGTGACTAGATTTCTGCTACATGGAAAGTCAATTAAGCGCTGGCAGTTGTCATTTGTTTCATCGTGGAGGCTATACCCTCCAGTTGTTCCCCATCGAGATATATCGTTGCCAAACTTCACCCAAAATTATGTTTGTAGGCAATAAGTCGACTAGTCTTTCTAGGTGATTCTAGATCATTTTCTTTGTTCCTTCGTCCTTTTCTTCGGTAGGAGCGTGTAAGTTTATCAGCCAAATTTTGAAAAATTTGGCTTTCATACGGTTTACACACAATCATTCATTAACTGCCTTAAATAACGTGCGATTTGAGCTCCCTATCAACAATGAAGGCCACTGCAAATTTTCGTTTTCCAGTAAGCCTCTCACTTTTGAATATTGTTCGCGATCTTATGTCTTGAATATCATCTTCAGACCGGTTCGTTTCCTGTATTGCAAGTATTTTTAATTTATATTGACTATTTATATTCACAGTGCTAGCGTAATTGAGTAAACTGATATTCCAGGATCTAATAACATAGTACTTTTTCCGTTTGTGAGATCTTTGGTGTGAGTCCAATTCATTTTGCAGCCCTTCTGCAGCTTTTACCTCGAATCCGTTATCCTCTTACGTCCCCACAAATTAGCTTTAAGTAGAATTTAGTAGCAGAGCCGTAGGTGTATTTATAGTTATTGGCGTTTCTCGGCATTTAATGTCCAATTATTTTGGGAACCAGTAAACCCAATGTGCGACCCCGGGAGCATTTGCTACCATTTAATTGGGGGGTTTGGGATGAAAAATCATGGAATTTGTGGGTTGTGGAAACAAGGGGATCCCTCCTCCTATCTCAAATGCATTTGAGACCATCTATGGTGGAATTAAAAGGGCTTTGTATCCTGTATGTTCCAATGAAATTCAAAGGTTTGCTATAGAAGTCACAGCTGTTTAAAATTTCTAATCTTACAACAACCATAATGAAAGGTTTTTCTATCATTCGGGCTTTCCATCGAATCTGATACTCCACTTTTGATGGGTCCATTCCAAATTTTCTTATAAAGTGAATAAAACAAGTTAAAGTAGCAGGAGGGTGCTCTTGCCAGAAGGGTATTGTAAAACAATCAGTAAATCAAACAATGTTTTCTGCATATCAAAACCTGACTAATATACAGATTCCATGAATTGAGTTGGAAAAATTATTATGACTTTAAGCTCGCCACCATTTTCTTTCAAGTGTTTTGACCCCGTCACTTGATTAGCCCATGACAACACATCAATATTACAAACCATTTCGAAAATTTTTATCTAAATTCCTACATTTTTGTGGTGTCTAGGCCCGCTGCAAACGCGTATCTCCCTAGTATCACGTGTTAATGTTGTTGTAATTGTTAAATATTCAATCGCCTGTAACTTAACTGTTTATTGTTCAATTATTGTGAAATTTTCGGGACGCATACAATTACTTCTTGAAAACTCAAATTGTAGGTTTTAGGAAATTTAAGGGTCCCATCTTGATTTTATAGGCAAAAATGTAAAATTTATAAAATGTACTATCATTAACAAAGTTAATCGAATTTTGACTTCTAAGGTATTTGTTGCCCTTGTACCCTTAAAGTTACACCTCTGTGATTTTTTTTCAGATTTTTCGGATCAAAGGTGTCCAATCGCGAGGGGGGGGGGGGGGCACACAAAATTTTCGTACATTTCCCCTTCTCCTGCTCCCCTCAAAGCATTTTAAGCCATTTTAAGACCTGTTTTGGAAAGTTCCCATTAAGACCTTTCATTTGATAGATATTGCCTACATGCGATGAAAACGGTTTTTTCAGGGGCAACTTCCCTATATAATGAGACCTTGTACATTTCTTTTCGTGATGAAACATTGAAGAGAGCGTCACTTCGCACTTACCTACAAAATCGTATGCTTCAAGCTTATGTAGTTTGCGAGAAAAAGTGGTATGACACACGGACGGATGGACGGACAGACAGGACGCGAAACTAAGAGGGTATTGGAAAATGATTTTACAATACCCTAAAACCGGTGTTGAGATTTCATTTCATCAATGGTTGTTATAAATATCGCAAGAATATGGCAGGAAGATAAAATGGGGCCACAATATGGTTTTCTTTTACAGCGAAATGTATTTGTTGTAGATGTCATTAAAGTTTTTCTGAAGTTAATTCATTATTAGGGTCAATATCTCGTTTTCTGAGCACAAAACTCTTCTGTCCAGCTTCTAAAGGCTTACCATGGAAGCAGCTCTTTATGATTACAGCAATTAAAAAATATCAAGCATTTCGCGTTATATAGTGGTTAGGGCACTCGCTACGGAAGCCGAAGATTCCTAGCTCGAATTCTGTTAGTGATAACAAGACTTATTTCGAGTGATTCCTCGGACGCACTATAAGCCCATTAGGATATGATATTTACTGGCCGAAAATCAGAACACATCGGAGCTAGGTAAGAGGACACATGGCCAAAGCGTGATACTGATCATATCACCTTCTCGAGTTCCGATACATTTAGTCAAGGTAAGTTACTCTTACTCTAACTATCTCTAAGGAAAGGCCTGAAAGGGGCTACAGTACTATGGAAAAAATCACAAGTTAAAATTCCCTCAATTTTGTTTATTCTAGTGGGACTTATGAACCGCATGTTTTAACCGATAATGTTAAATGTGCGTGTTAAAATTCAATAAAATAATAATTCAAAATAAGATTGTCCTAATCTGTAAGAATTATCAGAATCCAACTTCATTTAGTGATGTTATAACCATTTAAATTTTCTCAAATCACAGCAACAGCAACGCGTGGTTTTTCTACTCTGCGGGCTTTGGATTTAACTAGATGTGACATTATTGTTTGAACTTTCTTATAACTTCAAAAAAGATTTACTACTTGAATAGCGTTGATACTTTGTACACTAATTTCTTTATGTATGTTTGGATATAGCCTTTAAAAGAAGATGGATAGAGGAATTTTGTTTTTCCAAGAGTATTGAATTTGCTTTCCACTAGTTCCCATTCGAAGGATATATTTTAAATATCTATGGTGAGAGCACAGGTTCTTCTGCCTCAAAGATGTGTGGAAGGAAATTACTTTATATAGGTGCAGGATGGGTTGAACAGGTAGGCACTAAATTAGGTTAGGTACAGGGATATTAGGGTTTTTGTCTTTTAGTTTGTTGGATATCTGTTTGTTCTGGTTTGTGTTGCTTCTATTTTCATCTGAGGGCGGGGTCTAGTACTGAGGAAATTGCGTCCAAATCGGTAATAAGTTATTCATTGATCATACTACCATCTGTCTTTCTATCCTTATAAATTTCGAATCGTTCCAGGATTTCAAGCTTTGGTCTTTGAATTTGTTAATGTAACAATGTCGCAGAGTTTGTCCTAGTGTCAGGCTCGTGTACGTAGGTCTGTAGGTGCGTCGAATAATTAAAGTATGCAAAAAAGGTCATAAGTGATCTTTGTATCTTGTTGTTAGTTTTCATGTGGTCCTACCTCTGTATACTATATCACAGTCCTTGCATGTCGATTTGCGGACACCTGCGTTTCCGTATATTGATGTTTAATTCAGTTTTGGTTTCAGTTTGTTTCCAATATTGTTGTTAGTTTTGAATGCAGTTGCAATTTGTATTTTCTAAGGAAGTTTGATAGTTTGTATGTCACTTTGTCTACGTATGTTCACGAAATCCACTGTTGGTCGTCCTTGCGGGTTTCAGTTATTTGGTGAAAACTTGAATGGACAATCAAAGAGAGCATTATTGGCATATTTTATTGTTTTGCTTACAAAAGGGCAAAATTCTGTGCAAGTTCCAAAGAAATTGTGTGAAGTGTATGGTGGGAACTACCTTCCTGACCACCAGTATCAATGTTGATGTGCTCGTTTTTGTTCTAGAAATTTTAATGTACAAGATGCACCACATACTGGTCGTCTAAGCATTACTGAAGATGACAAAATAAAAGCGTCAATCGAAAGTAACCGGTATATAACTCAAAAGATAGTAGAGAAGCTCGGCATATCAAAGCCAACTACAAACTTCCTTACGGATTAAAGGAAATCCACCTTACCAAACGCATTAACTATGCGACTCTTTGCTGAATCGTTACCAAACGACCTATTTCTCAAAAGAACCATAGTAGATGATGAGCAATGGATTATTTATAATAATTCAGTCTAAAAAAGGATCATGGACCGAGCAAGATAAGCCCCACAATCGACATCTAAAGCCAATATTCACCAGAAGAAAATTATGCTTCCTTAGTGGTGAAATTACGAGGGTATAGTCTACTTTGAGCTGCTAACAAAAAAACCAAACTATTGATTCAAATGTTTATTATTGTAAACTATCAAAATTGAACGAAAAAATCAAGAGGAAACGCCCTGAACTGGCCAATCGCAAAGGCGTGATGTTCCATCATGATAACGCCAGACCCCACACCTCCTTGATAATCCGTCAAAAATCAATGAAGCTCAATCGGAAACTGATGCCGCATCCATCCTATAGCCCAGACTTAGCACCATCAGACTATCATTTATTTCGCTCCCTTCAAAACCATTTAAATGGTAAAACTTTCGATTCTAATCAGGCTGTTAAAAATGAGTTGGACCAGTTCTTTGCATCTAAAAACCAAGGCTTCTTCAAATGAGGATATGTTCAACTTACCAAAAGACGGCAAAAGGCCATCCAACAAAATGGTTAATGTGTCATTAACCAATGTTTGTTTTAAATATAAATAAATTTACTTTAAAAAACATGAAAAATAACGTTAATTATTGAATAATCCAATACATACTCCAGCCCAACCGATCACACTGTTTTAGTTCGACCTTTGTGTCAAAGGCGTTTTCTAGTTTGTTACTGATTTTGACTTTTCAGGTAATGTTCATCAAATGGACCAGTTTTTCTATGAAACCGAGCATCATTCTGTCAAGTACTTTTTGGTTAAAACTATTGTATGCTTGTTTAGAATCTACAAAGATTTAGTTTACATCAGTGTTGTACTCCCTTTATTTTACGAGAATTTGCCCAACTGTAAATAGTTATTCAACCCACAGGGGAGTGCTAGTTTACAAGAGTATGCTTGGAAGCTGGCACTATATGGGGAGAATATTCTTTAGCGTATCTCGTCTCTTTCATTACCGCTTCTTGTTATTTTAGCGCATAAATATACAAATTCGCCCACATTTTCGATTTGTATTCGCCAAGTGTGATATTTTAGGCATTTGAGATATTTTTCCTCGACAGCTTCATGAGATTTTTTTATTCTCATTGATTTGTAGCCCTACTAGTTTTACATCGCTGTCGAGTTTCAGGAACTGTTCTTTGGCAGTTGTTAACGACCGTGACAAAATGTTGATGTCATCTGCATAGGCTACTACTTAGCTTGACTTGCATAGTAACGTACCTTTAGTATCGCCAGGTAAGTTTCTGCTGACCTTATCCAGAGCCAAATTGAATAGCGATGGGGCTAGCCCATTACCTTAATTTAGTCCGGAATTTGTGTCAAAGGCATCGGTGAGTTAGTTATTGATGAGGAAAACTAATATACGAGTATGGTTATTACGAATTTTAATTTACCACCATTTTATTTTCAGTCAGACCACATTAATTGTGTAGTCATTGATATGTCTTCTATATATTTTTAATATTTTTATCAAAAATTCCAACCTATCTGTAGTATTTGAGTCCTTCGTGATCATGCGCCTATACAGTATCATGTATAATTGTTGATGTAATTGATAAATTTTCAATTGTCTGTTACTTAGGTGTTTCTGGTTCAATTTTCATGAAATTTTCAGGAACTATGTGTTCAACATCAGAACATATAGACAACGGTTCTGGAAAATTTACTAACTTACCTTTCGATTTTATAGATGAAAACACTGAATTCATAATATGTATGAACGAACTAACGAAGTTAACCGGATTTTGACTTCTCAGGTATTTGTTGACCTTGTACTCATAAAGAACTACTTCCATAATTATCTATACTAGCCACCTTACATTAAAAAAAAAATTGATCGTGGATCATTCCCCTAAATGGAGAGATTCCTCTTAACTAACTTGTAATTTTCTCACGTACAAAATCTCATCACTCTAACTTATGTAGAATGCGAGAAAACTTGTTATGACGCACGGAAGGACAGATGGAGGGATAAACAGACGGGCCCGCGGACAGACAGGCCATAAATTTATTAGGGTATTGTATAATTATTTTACAGTATCCTAAAGAGGAGCTTCACATATCTACGAAGAAAGCGGCTTCGAGCGACGTTACGGATACAGCATATATGAACCCATCAAAAGCAAAAACGAAGACTAAGGCATTAAAGACTTTACTAAATACTAAAGATTCAAAGAACAAAGCCAAACCGATGACTAAATGAAAAGGCTCAGAGAGCATACTCATAAATCAGCCGGATATAATCGTGGCACTTGGAACCTGCAAAAAATTGCACGCACTCCAGAACACCATATAAGAGAAGCGTACATAATAAACTACCTCGAAGTCGGAAAACAAATCGTGGCAAAAAAGGACAAGATCGAGAGACCAACAAAGTGCCATCAAACAAATTTTCTGGCACCGCCAAAAATGTAATTAAAGCATAGTATCCAGAAACCGGAGCAAGGAACCCATTTCCAGAGAGAGGGTTGGAAAGTACAATAACCGTTGGGCGCTATGACAAAGAAAGGCCAATACGAAAAGTGGGAAGCATTCTAAAGCAAATTGAATCCGAATGTGACTCGCAAAAAAATATTAGCAAAAATGTAAGGAACGAGCTCCTGTAGTAAGACCATATCGGGAATTGCTGGCGGAGCTGGCTGAAGGTTCAAGAAGAGCAGATGGCTAAAAAACGCTGAACACTAGGTCTGCCAGGGAAATGTAGATAGCTTCACCACCAAACACCATCAGAAGAATGGTCTTTAGAAAAAATTTTCCACAAAATGTCTCCAAAATGTCCAGGAGATAAGATGATCATAGATGATCAACAAAAAAAGCACCTGATTTAAGGTAGACGGAAGAAATGCCACAATGAAGACCCTGGCTGCAGGTACTGCTCGTGAAATCAACGGGTGGCCGATCCTATGCAGATGTGTTACGGGAGATCAGGGGAGGCAAAAGAATAGAGACACCAAAACTACTACCAAAGCAGTGTGACCAATTCAATCTGGCCCCCTACTCGTCAAGGCCAGAGGCCAATAATAAACAAGCATTTTACGATGGAGTTGCAAAAGAGCAACTGTGGCCTTGATTGAGCAAATGATAACAATCGAAATGGAAGACATGAACCGCATCATGAACTTCACCGAGATATAGAAAGCCATCAACATGGAGCTACCTGTCGTAAGCAGGGTTAAAGCGAGGCTGACACCAGAATACAATAGGAAGATAACGTATGATTATCATTGAGATCCCTATGCTACAAATGTGGTGACAATGGATATAAAAGAAAAGAGTGTACGAAGGAGGCACACTGCACCCATTGCAAGGATGCCGATCCAACATAGGATTTCAAGTGCACCTTGGAATCAGGAAAGAGTTGGGTTTTTCAGGAGCCCTAGCAGAAATTTGATGGCCCGTATCCTGCGAGGAACATGAAAGCCAACATTTTGCTGCTAAGTGAGCAAAACAACGTCAAAATTTTGCCATTATAGTACCCATACACAACTGGTACTACCACCATCTGGACTCAGAATAATGCTGATTTCCCAGCAAAGGGCATTGGAAGGAGCTTTCACCCTTTTCTGGGCCTTTCAAAGCCGGCTTACTTCTTTTTCTAGAAGTTTTTTAACCAATGACTTTCATCAACTGGTAATAATCATTTTTAAGTAACTATTCTTAAATTTCACAATTTTCAAGTGTTTTTCTGATACATTAATTTTAGGGATGGAAAGCAATGAAAATAAATTCGAATATTGCAAATGAAAACGGTGTCAATATCTAATCCTGGTTCATTCCGAACTGTATCCCCCTGTTTATTTGTAACGACTGTTTTAGCACCCTTACCAGTATTCATATTATAAAATGATTCGCAAACTGTTTCAAGTCAGCTCATAATTTTTTCTTTTTTCGTCCTTGCAAGGAGCTTATCTAAGAAGCATTTCACAAATTGATCCAATATTTCGATTGCAATTTTAAATAAAAACACAAGAAGTAAGTCAAGAGAGAAAAATGCGGTACAGAAAGGTATCCTGAAGGGATTTTATAGGTAGATGGAACTTTCACTCGGAGATTTGCTTTATGATGTGGATTTAGTGGAGCGCAGCAGCACAGTGGCGTAGTATTTGATGGTACGTTCAATCAGAAATTCCTCCTCCGTAAAGTAGCTCGGAAACTTCTGAAATTTGATGTTAATAGTTTAAGAAAAGAAAGGATGCTTATTGAAGTCATTTATATATGTAGATTTGATGGTTCAAATTTCTATTTAAATGTATATTCCTTCATTCGTATCCTTAAAAAATCTACGCCTCTAAACACACAAACGAATATCACTCCAACTCTCAACAGTAGAAATTGATCCGAAGGCAACAATTCCAAATATTTTTTCTTTGGAGAAAACATTTTTTTCATCTCATTGATTCCCGTAGTCCCGGAAAGAAATCAACCTCGTTCGACTTCGTCACGCTACCGCCACCGTTGAAAAAGGCAAAAACGTTCAGCTACCAGCCACCATTCAATTGTACACAAACCTATCAAAAGACGTTGGCAAACTCACTTTTTCGCCTCAGATCTATCTTTTGGGGGTAATGAAATCGGATAAATGTTTATTGAAAAAGCATAAAATCGTTCCAGTAGAATAAAAATATGCTTTGATATGGCATGCGAACGGAAAAAGCAAACCAATGTTGGTGGGGGGATGATTTGTTAAAAAAATATGGCACGGGGTGATAAGATAGCATTGGGTGTATGAATACGCATCAGACATCAAGAACGAGGATACGCTGGTTGGTAATCAAAAAATGTAAATTTAGTGCATTTTAAAGATGCCGCGGGCAAAGGCTTGGCGGAAGCAGAAAGATGCGCATTAACATTTAAACGGCAGACGGATATATTCATTTGAAATTTGGATTTCAAATTTAATTTAGAGAAAATTTCTTTGAACTCATCCGAAGGGCATGCAATGGAATTGGATTGAAATTATCCTAAGTGTTTACGGAAGTGGAAGAATAACACGTAAAAATGTAAGGAAGATACTCTTAACTTCCCGATTATGTCAAATATTCAAGTAAGATTTGTTAACAGTTTCCGTATACGAGTATATGCCTAAGTTTTTCAGTGGTATCAGCCGTTATGTGGAATCTTCAACATCACATCGTTTGTAGTTCCTCCAAAAAAGAAACAAGTTGCGTAAACAGACCTACGCTCATGTCAGAAGGGTTTTGTATTCAATTTACAAAATGCAGTCACCAGATCGAATCAAATCAAGAAACATGTCAAAGACGGTTTTATTGGAGAAAATCTGAAATACGAAGATCATACTATTATTAACAAAGTTGAACGAATTTCGACTTCTGAGGTTTTTGGTATTGTTATACTCATAAATATCTCCCTTGATAATTATTTCAGATGCCCATCCGCGACGGAGGAAACACATTTTTCATGTATCTCCCCCCTGTGCCCCAACTGAAGCAAAAACTAGCAGCTTAACAACTGTTTTGAAAAGCTCCCATGAAAACTTTCATTTCATACTCATATCGGCTACGTTTAATGAATTTTTTTTTTTCAGGGGCCACTCTCCTGTACTGTTATCATCGATTAATGGCCAATTTTTTCGAATCCTAGAATGGTTACAAAACCCTTTTGCTAGGAGCTCTCTCCCACCTCCTTGACTTGTTTCACTTATGAGCATTAATTGTAGGTACTCATCTTCAGTCATTCATTAAATTGAATCAAGTGTTCAAAGCATGCACCTTAAACGTTGAAGTTGGGAAAAAATAACTCAAAATTATTCAATCTTCGCATTTAAAACAGCCACTATTTTGTTTTACAATTACTGATACCACTAGCTGAACCGATTCTCAAAGATCTACATGACACCTATCATTCCTGAAATTTTCATGCAAATCCTAGCAAAACTGTAGTGTCTGAGTCGGTGAAAAGCGCATGTTGTTCCATAGCCATATGTTGCCATAGTAATAAATGCAGCGCATATTGTTCCATAGTAATACAGGAAAATTCAAATCGCCATTACTTCGCTAAATATGATTCAATCTTTATGAAACTTTCAGGATAGATCGATCTTATAAAAAGACATCTACGTACTGAATTTCATTGAATTTAAGGGTACCGTTAAGATTTTATTCAAGAAAACATAAAATTGATAAATCATACTATTACTAACAAAGTTGAGTGAATTGCGACTTCTAACGTATTTGTTGTTGTTGTACTCACCAAGGCCTACATTCCTGTTTTTTTTCAGATTTTTCGGATCACAGGTGTCCAGTGGACACACACAAATTTTTCGTGTATTTCCCCTCCCTGTGCGCCCCTCGAAGCTAAGTTTACCAAACTAAGACCTGTTTTGTAAAGTTCTCATCAATACCTTTAATTCGATACCCATATCGGCTATCTTCAATGAAATTTATTTTTCGGGGGGTCACTCTCCTATATGGGGAGACCCCCCTTAGATACCTTATAAAATTTTTTTGTAGTTGAACTTTGAAGAGATCACCACTTTACACCTACACACAAAATTTAATGTTTCTAGCTTAAGTAGTTTCCGAGGAAAACTGCTGTGACACACGGACGGACGGACAGACTGGTCGCGAAACTAGTAGGGTTTTGTAAAATTATTTTACAAAACCCTAAAAAACAGACAAGACTGAAATAATTTGCAATAAGTTGAAAAATTGTGTAGGTAGGAATATACGCCCACCAGGAGGTTTTTGTATCTCACCTATGAAATAACAATTAATGTGGGTAGTAGGTATGCCTAATCATTATGCTAAAGGTAAAAATTTACTTTTCATGGATTTTGTACTTCACTTATGTTTTTTGTATTTCAGCGTTATTTCCAGGAATGAATTATCTCTTTTCACCAGTAGTCCTTAACTGATAAGATATTTCTTAGAAGGACATAGAACCAACTAAACACATGTATAACAGTGAAGAATCAACAAACATTGTAATTTCCTATTATGAAGGATTAACTTTCAATATTGCTTGTAATTTGATTGCCTACTTCACAACAATACCCGAAATGGTGAGTACCCAAAACAAAGAGATTAAAATTTAATAATCATCCTTTATAGCCCAAAAATCAAAGATAAAAGCAGAATGAACAGCAGGAATAATTCCTGACCACTTACTCTGATGCAGGGTACCGACAAAGCGAGCAAATCACAAAAACACATTTTAATAAATTTACTTCCATCGATGATGGTTTTCCCATTCGTGCCCATGTATTTGATGAAGAAGATGATGAGTATCCTGTGTACTTTTATAAACCAAAGCTATCCAACAATAATCCCTGAAATGCGGAAAATCGCAATAGATCAAACGAATTTGGACCAGCACGAATGCGGAGTGTGTAAGAGTAACGAAATCGGGAAAATTTCATAAGAAAGTTTGTAATACGAGTAATTGGAAATAGCGGCAACAAATCTGTTTGCATTGTTGAAATCCATTGTGGTCCTGGTTCATTCATTCATTTCGGATGTTAAAATGGACTGTTAGGCAAGGAATTGTTTTCAAACTCATTATGATGTGAATTTGGTCCCTCGCTATTGTGGCTAATCTGTTTGTATTGCTGGTCTCTGAATAATGAAAAACGTTTGCAACTGGGTATCGGTATGAAAAGGACCTATTAATTTTAGCCTCATTTCCTTGATTTTAGAATAGGCCTAGTAGCTAGTATGGATTTCATTAGATTATGACGGTTAGATGCATAAAGATACAATTGTAAACTTGAGTTTAGATGAAACTTGATTTAAATGCTCGAGTCATGGTACGTTCCTTTTGGCTTTTCAGCTTGTAGAATTCATTCACTTTGTACTATGTAAGAAAACACATACACACCTTGAAAAAACATAAAGTAATATCAAACACCTACCGAATCAGCAGATTTAATTTTAAATAATTCAAAGTAGTGGGAAAATGCTTCTACCAGACAATGTTAATTTTTTTTTTGCGAGTTTTAGGATGCGGTTAACGGAAAAATTTAAAGTTTACAAAACATACTAGAATAAACATAGTTGATTGAAAGCTGAGCTCTGATACAGATTCCGTATAGACAACTATCAAGCAATTCGTAATGACTTGCTTGGAGTTATATATGTGTATCACAGAAAATTTTTACCTAAAATCCATCGAATATTAGAAAAAATGAGATGCCTCGCATCTTCCCACGATTCCATCACGATTCCTCAATGCTAGACATGAACATTAGGCAGACTTTGATTGGAACTCTGATGGCAATTTCCTTTACCAATGGCTATTCGTTGGGCATTATATGTCCTTCTTCTTAGTTAGCACTGGAGTTCCAACATTCAACTACAACTTTCTAATATCAAATGATCTACTTTCCGGAAATCCAACCCCTAATCAATGCAAAACAGTAGTCCAGGCGGTGTAGTAGTTAGAAGAATGGGGTGATATGCCGAACGTCTCTAGTTCAAGTCTCGGTGGCAACAACGAGATTTGTTTCGAGTGATTCTTCAGACGGACTATAAACCCATTCAGTTATGATACGTGCTGGCTTAAAATCAGAACATATCGAGGCTAGATGGACAGATACATGACCAAAGCGTTGAACTGACCATATTACGATCAACATAATGAGACGCTCTAACTATCTCTACGCAAAGGCCCGGAATTCACTTTATCTCAAGCTTTCGAGATTTTTCTAAGGAAATTTAAACAGACCTCTCACCGCTTATAGACGTGAAATTTGGGAACGTGTCAATGGATTGTACCCATCAGATCAACAAGTCCGGACTCCTTTAGTCTACTCCGAGGTAGCTGCTGGCAGGCTAGCTAGTTCGAAGAAGAATTTCGGTCGCAGGTCTTCCACCAGCAGACGAAGTTCAGAACACAAGAATCAGCCACCGATTCAAAACCCCGATTTAAACCACGTCAAACAACTTCCAACGATTACACTTAACTTTATTTGAATTTCTTTTTTTTTCTTTTGGTCCGAGAAAGTGAACAACACGAAACATTCTCATCCAAAAACCACGCGTTTCCAAATATTCATCGATGCAGTGCTCGAAATAACTACTCGAATTCAAAACTAAATCAATTTGTTCTAACTAAAAACGAAAAAGCAAACTACGGCACCGCGTACTGACCGCAACACGCAATCGACCCCTCGGTGGTTTACTCATCTATCACCATCGTTTCCTTTGCAAAAAGAACGAGCACATACTGAAAAGGAAAGAATTTAGTTTTGTCCAGCGACACATTTTATTTGCACATTGTAGAATATAGAAAACTATAGTACTTAGAAATAAATTTTAGAGAAAAAAGACTACTAACGAATCCGCTTTTCTTAGTTCCTAGTGTTATCTTTTACATGTTTTTATAGCTTATTTGATCATCACTGATTTATTCGATATTTTCCAATGAATAGTTTTTATAATTTTTCCATCGTTACTATTAATATTGCTGCTTAAAGAATACGTTCATGTGGGTTCACATATCTAATTGAAATATACAGGTAGTTTCATGAAATGTTAGTGATTAACTATGCTTTCGATATATCCAGGTATGGATACTCTTATGTGTGTTATGAGGATAAACGTTGGTATCATATATATTCTTTCGCATTTATGTATGTAGAAAATAAATAATGAAGATATTGTACATAATAGACGGTGTTACGTACTATTTTTCCCCATTTCCTAGCTTATGCTACATTTATTATAAATAAATTGTGAAAAGTCCCCATCAATCCCCCTTGTGCAAAAAATTTTATTGATGGTGAAAGTTTGCAAAAATATGTTTTTCGCTTTTTTCAGCAAAAATAGTTCAGACAAAAATTGTAGATCATCCGATTCTCTACAAAAAATTTATCCACACTTTTTTTCATGAGTATTGCGATTTCCGTGATGTAGCGGTTGAAAGAATTGAAATAATATTTGATTCATAATATGCACGTTAATCTACTTTTATATACATTTTTGAACCGATATACGAGTTAACATATGAGTCCCTATGTCTTATACATACAAATTATAAAATTCTCAGAATATAAATGAACTTCAAAATCTCTGCCCCTATTTTCATTTAGTCGCCTTGAGTAACATCTGTCTTCCATTCAATTGTCAGCGTGGCGATTCTCGTATACCTGCTTCGTTTCAAAGGTCTCATACTCAACAAAATACTGTTAGTCGTAAGTATTCCTGTTTTGTTCTTTAGCATGTACCAATCGTCAAGGACAGTCGTGCTCCAATGTTGAATCGATACTAGATGAGGATAATTACGATATCAGTGATGAGAAATATGATGCATCACTTTTAGAACATATTTGTATCCAGCAGGAAGATGAAGAAAAAGAAGATGAAGAAAAAGAAGAAGAAGTAAACGAAGACAGTACACTAGAAGTTCCATTGGATTATTATGAATCCGACGAATAATTTTTCCAAATTATTTTTTCATTTATATATTACATAATTTAAACAGCTTTCATCATTTTTAATACTAAATTTGAATTCAATAGGATCACAATAGATCGTCGAATAGGTCTCTACCGGGGAAAACATGTTAAAAAAAGCGTCAAGTACACTATCTCATAGGTGGTGTGGAAACGTGTGCATATTACGAATAAAATATTTTTTTCAATTCTTCCAACCGCTATATCACGGAAATGACAATGCTTATGAAAAAAAGTGTGGAAACATTTTTGTAGAAATTTGGATGATCTACAATTATTGTCTGAGCTACTTTTGCTGTAAAACTCACCGTTTAGCTGAAAAACGCGAAAAACCTTTTTTTGCAAACTTTCACCGTCAATAAAATTTTTTGCTCAAGGGGGATTGATGGGGACTTTTCACAATTCATTTATAATAGTACTCTGAACATTCATACCAATTTTTAGCTCTATGGAAATTTTTTAACCTTACTTCTATTTTAAGGACTAATTTGACTGGACTATTATCTAAAAATTTGGAGATGTGTCGATCAAAAGTGTAGTGTCTGGTTCGATGGAAAGCCCATGTAGTAGAAATATCGTACGAGTATATGGTAGTTGTGATCGGAGGAAATTCAAATGGCTATAAAGTCCGTAAATTTGATTGAAACTTGCAGAATAAAATGATATTTTAAAGAACTAATTAAATGGCTGATTTCATCCAATTTAATGATACTAATACTGTTAAATCCTACTACTATTAGCAAAGTTCGAAAAATTTCAGCCTCTAAGTTTTTTGTTATTGGATCTAGCTCCATGATTTTTAGGGCTTTCTGAAAAAAAATTGCAAAAACCTATTAGTCTTGCATCCTTTCTGTTCGTCTGTCCACCCGTCCGTTCATCTGTCCATCAGTCTGGTCGTCCGTCCGCCATCTGTCCGTCAATTTCTGTGTCAGAAGAGATTTCTTCCGAAACTATAGAGTTACAAAGCTTAAGATTTGTGAAAAGGTCAAAAGTGGTGGTCTCTCAAAAGTTTAGGTCTTATCAAAAATATCGAACTTCCCCCTTATATCGAAGTGGCCCTTAACAAATTGTTTGATTAAATGTAGTCGAGTAGGGTATCAAATCGAAGAACTACGCACTTTCAGAATTTGAAAAAAAGTCATTTTTTGCATGAAGAGTCCAGGGGAGGCAAAATGCACGAGCAATATTTGTGCCTCCTCCCCTCACATTTGGACAACTTTGAGCTGAAAATCCGGAAACAATCACGAAGTTAGGCTTTTATGAGTACAAGGGCAACAACTACCTCAGAAATCAAAACTGACTCATATCTGTTAATAATAGTATAATTTGCAAGTTTTTCGTTTTCCCTCAAAAACCGAAATGATGCCCTTAAACTTCTTAAGGCTTTACATTTATGTAGGTTGATATAAAACCCTGATGCCTACGAATTTTCATGGGAATCAAATCATAATTAAGTGAGCTATGACATGTAAATTTGACACAGATGTCACTGACAGTACTGCCAACCTTAAAAAAAATAATTCTCCAAATCCTTCGACGCGCGCAGTTTAAATTCAAATGTCACCTTATTTTTTGGTCACAGTAGTATATATTTCAAATCGACCAGACCTTATTTTCTTCTGATTTTCATGAAGATTTAAGGAATAGTGGTTTACTTGAATATGTTCAATGAGCCGAGCATTCAGAAAAATTATTTAACCTGGAACAAAATCGTGGCTATTATAAGTTTATGATCGCAACTCTGCATCTTTTGGATGAATTTGAACGATTTCTTAAACAAATATTGGGTGAATAATTCAAATCATCGATTCATGGCATTAAGATATTTTTCTCAAGCCCTAGAATGGTTACAAAGCCCCTCTGCTAGGAGCTCTTTCCTGTCTTCTCAATTTATCTCACGGATGAGTTTTAATTGTAGATACTCATCTTCAGTCATTCATTAAATTGAGTGAAGTGTTAAAAATATGTACCTGAAACATTGAAGTTGGGGGAAAATAACTAACTCAACATTATTCAATTTTCTCATTTAAAACAGTCACCGTTTTGTTTTAAGATTATTGGTACCACTAGCTGAAACAATTCTTAAAGATATTTATGATACCTTTTATTCCTGGAACTTTCATGCAAACACTAGCAAACCTGTAGTGTCTGAGTTTGTAAAAAGCGCATATTGCCACATAGTCATATTTTTCCATAGTAATACAGCGTATATTGTTTCATAGTAATTGAGGGAAATTTAAACCACTATAACTTCGTTAAATACCATTCGATTTTTGTGAAACTTTCAGGACAGGTCAATCTCATAAATAGGCATCTGTGTACTGGATTTCATTGAATTGACGGTACCTTTACCTTCAATATTTTATGCAAGAAAATGTAAAACTGATAAATCATACTATTACTAACAAAGTTGAGTGAATTTCGACTTCTCACGTATTTGTTGCTGTTGTACTCATAAAGGTCTGCATTCATGATTCTTTTCAGATTTTTCGGATGAAAGGTATCCAATCGCGAGGGGGGTACATTCCCACTTCCCCTGTCTCCCGCAGTACCGATGAGGCGATTTTGAGATTTGTTTTAAAAAGGTCTCACTGAGGTCTCTCTAACGATATTGGTAGCCAATGGTGAATTGTTGAAGGGTCACCTTCCTATTTGTGTAGACCCCCTTTAAAACCCTTTGAATAAACTGTTCAACCTTGAATTTTCAAAAACTCAACACTTCTGACCTCTCCACAAAGTTTCATGGTTGTAGCTTTTATAGTTTTGGAGAAAAACTGCTGTGACGTACACACGGATGGACGGGCGAACAGACGGACACAGGTCGTGTTATCAATAGGGTTTTGCATTTTAGTACAAAGCCCTAAAAATGGGAAGATATCCAGCCGAATAACAATTAAAATATTTGATAGATCAATAGTAATATCATCATCTTTCAAAGTGTTGATGTTAAAATTGCGTATAATAAAATGATGTTTATATCTTTTGCTGCGCAGAATTTTGTCCATAGTTTCAATAAGCTTAGTTTCACTTAGATCATGACATCTTTATATAGCAGCAATAAGAAAAGTAATAATTTTATTAATTTTTACATTACAATTAAGAATTTTGAAAACATTTTGATCAGAGATTATTTCAGTTGTGTGCTCAATATTATTTTTAACATATATCACCACGCCATCAGCAATATTTATGATTCCATTATTGTAGTAGATGCAATAGTCATTTATTTTATATAAGTTGGCTTTAGTTATTTTCCATGTTTCAGAGCAGACTATTATGAGTAGTTTAACAGACAGATTATTAAAGTAAGATTCGAGAATACACAACAACAAACAAATTTGGTACATTTTGTCACTCCCTGGACCCCCTGATGCGTAAAATGACCTTTTTATTTCAGATTTTGATAGTTCTAATCAATGCCTTTCATTTGGTACCCAATTCGACTACCTTTGATTAAAAATTTTTTGGTAAGGCCTAAACTTTTGAGAGACTATTATTTCTGACCTTTTCAAAATGTTTGAGCGTTCTAGTTTTTATAGTTTCTGAAGAAACAGACAGACAGACAGACAGGTCGAGAAACTAGTGTTTTTTTGTTGAACGAACATTGAGCCAAGATGTCATCGTCAAGCTCGCAGGCTTACAAATCACTAACATTAACTGAAAAGGTAGCCGTGATTAGGGAAGTGGAAGGGGGACTGAAGGAGAAATTGCAGATCACTCAGGACTTCGGAATCCCCTTTAACACATTGTCGACTTATTTAAAAATAAAGAAAAGATTTGAAGCAGTTAATATGAGAACGGAAATAACCGGAAAAAGTGTAGAACACCAGCTAATCCCGATGCAGACAACTGTGTTTGAACGTGGTTTAAGCAGGCACGTGATGAAAAAATTCCACTGAGCGGCCCCTTGTAAGAGGTAAAGCTCAAAAATTTGCCACTGGAATGGGGAAAACCAATTTTCAAGCAAACACAGGATGGCTAGATGGTTTCAAAGAGCAAAATAAAATTTCTTATAATTTTATTTGTGGTGAAAGTCGTGGTGCTACTCAGCATAAGGCAGGACAATTGAAGAAAGAATTAGAAGAGTTGATCCAGGAGAAGGAGCCCAAAAATCTTTTTAATGTTAACGAGACGGGTCTATTTTTCAAGTGCGTCCCTGATAAAACGCTTGCTTTTAAAGACCAAAAATGTCATGGAGGGAAATTCAGCGAGGAAAGAGTAGCGCTTTTGGTCAGAGCAAGCATGGATGGCTCTGAAAAACTGCCTTTGTTAATGATAGGAAAATCTGCTATTCTCCGTTGGTTCAAAAATGTCAAGTCAAAATCAGCAGAGTATGAATCTAGTGCACAAGCGTGGATAAAAAGTGCTCTTTTTGATAAGTGGCTCCTGAAAATCAATGAAAAATTCGGAAAAGAAAAACGGAAGATCTTACTCCTTATTGACAATTGTATTGCTCACAAAAGTCTGCCACTTATGGACAATGTGAAAGTCATATTTTCCCCCGCTAATGTGACATCAGTCATCCAGCCTATAGATCAGGGCATAATAATAAACTTCAAATAATTTTACCGGTGTTTATTGGTTGAGAATATTCTCACCGGAGATTTCACTTCTCTCAAAATTAAACTTGATGTCCTTCAGACCTCACGTATATGTAAACAACCTAGGGATCTTGTGCCACAAGAAACAATTAAGAACTGTTTCAAGAAAGCTGGCCTTTTTTTAAAGAAGCAAACCAATTTGTAATTGAAACTGTGCCTGCAGTTAACGGCTGGGAAGATATTACGTAAGATTCTGCTATCTCTTATGAGGAATTCTTTAACGTAGACGCATATAGATTTTGCAGTGTGTGGCGAGCTTACTGAAGAGGACATTATCAACGAGGGACTTGACAACGGCAATCATGATGGTGACATTATATCCGATGATAGAGATGACGATTTAACAGTGGAACAAATAAGGCCAATTCTAAGTACAGCTGAAGCAGCAAATTAAGTTGATGAGCTCAGGCAACTTTGTGAAAGTAGGAATGAAGTAAGTGAGTCGGTTTTTCAGTCATCAAATCAGTTAGAATCGTTCATTACGACAGAGAGCCTTAATTTTAGAAAACAAATGGAGATCCCGGACTTCTTCATGAATTTGTAAATAAAATACCTTTAATTTACGCCATAAAGTTGTATTTGTTAGATCATGCAGTGTTGTGTTATTTTTAGCGGTTCCTTAAAAATTTTTCAACGCGAACTTTTTGATTATTTGAATTTTTCGAGTGGTCCCTTGAAGTTCAAATTATCCAAGTTCCACTGTACTAACACTTTTCTTCAAACTTAAAACTGCTTTTGGAAGAGCCATACATTTTAAAATCAGATATTGGCTGCCAGAGAAATTAATTTCCGATTGGTTACAGTTGAGAAATAACCAAAATTTAGGTTTAATATTAGACGTGATTGGTATCTCCAGCTAAAGTTCATCATTATCAATGATGAGTATAAAGTATTTCCAGTATACTATCTAACAATTGTCGAAATTGAGTGTGTACCTTGTCGTCCTTCCACTGACCACAAAGTCATCTGACGTGAGACCTTTTACACTCTGGGACTCAATTCAAGGGCCTTCCAAACATAAAACGAACACGCAAATACCATTTCGAGTCTTATGAAATATTCAAAACAAATACCGAATTCATCATATAACCGCCACCTGCAGCAAATTTCTACGAAATCTAAAAAAAATTGAAATTAATAGCAAATTGTCCGACAAATTCACAAGAATTTAAATCGGATGAGGGGAAAATTATATTTTACGCTCCCCAATATTTTTTCACATCAGTTGCTATTATATTTGATGGAAAAAGGCGTACAAGTGATGGTCAAGGGTCAATTCAACATCGAGTAATTTTTTTCATCCAACCTTGGGCAAAGAAAGGATATTTTCATTTTTTGAACAGAACAGAACATTCGTGAGATATAAGCAACGATATGCTTGGATCGTGTTTTGATATGATTTCACTCACTCGTTTATTCCCTCGGGAAATTTCATTGTCGATATGTCCGATATGTAGATATGTGTAAAAATAATGAAATACTCAATTTGATAAATTCCAAAATTGAAATGTAATAACATTATGCCGGGTTGATAGAACTTTCATTTGTCTGCCTTTGCTACTACGAGTGAGAGGGGTGGGGATGATTGTGTTTTGTCGGCGGATCTGCAGGGAGTTTACATGTTCCCTTGCTTTATGACGATGATGCTTATTGTTAATGGTCTATATGCTGGGTGCTAAAATGATGGATTAACTTGTTTTTGATTGAATTATGAAACAACAGAATACTTTTGTTACTAGATTTTGTATTAAATCCTAAAAGTAGTCAATCGTTGCCAGAAGGCAACTATGAATCTCGAATATGGTAAGCTGAAGGTTATGAATTCATAAATATTACTGAAAAAAATCAAAAATTTTATCGTATGACTATGAAACATCCTTTAAAAGATTCGCCAGTTCATCCTCATTCTATTTTATAACAATGTTACTGTCTGCATTCAGACCTGAGGCAAGATTGATTCTACTAAATATATTTCACCATTAATATCGTGGTTGTCGTCGTCATCGTCAACATTCTCATCATCATTTGTATCGCTGAACGCTTCTGTACTCCTTTGATGTTCCCGCGGGGCAATAAAATCGCAAGGACATCTTCTCATCATATTCCAGACAACTGTATCATACGTTCATATGCTGTATGTAATATCAAAAATTGTATTCGCACAATAAATTAATTACAGAAATTCCTGTTGGATGTGAGACAAATAACATACTAAATTCAGGAATAGCAATGAGAAGAATAGGAGTGAGATTATAGAGTAAAAGTACCCAAAAAAGGACATTTGCAGTAGAGTTTTGACAAAATCCAGAAGAAATGTGGTAGACAGGAGACAAAGTTTTCCTATGGTAAGGTTTAATAAACTAAACTAAAAAAAACGACCTAGACAGAAATAGGCTCCTGTTAGAAAGGTTTTGTACTCAATCTACGATAACAATAAATAAAGTTTTGGTGTGATGTACTTGTTTAAAGAACAACTCATGGAACTCCGTTTTGACAAACAAAATCGATTTCAAAAGGATTTTTAAGGAGTACAAAACTCTTAAAAAAATCTTCCATCTTTCCAAGACCAACCAAAATTTAAACTTATCCCATAAGGAATGCTAGCCTTGCGTTGTCATGAAAACACAATTAAACTATTCTCTATAGTTCAATCAAGTATTTAATGATCGTCTACCGTTTAATAAACCTCAATTATATCAAAAATCTTCGAATCACCGTTTTCTACATTATTGTTCAGCCATAGATTTTCTGGTTGTCTCCATATCTATAAGCTTATTTTCTATCATAATTATGATTATTTGATACGACATAACTTACCACCAAGCACTTAACTGGTTGGATAAGTCCTTGCTTTAAAATAAACCTCCTTTATGTCCATCTTCAATCTCATTTTGACTGAATGCATCGCTTGTCTTACATAATTTTTTTGGCATATCGTGTACGAAATTTTATACACTCTACATTTTTCTTAATTAAGCTTTTTGTATTTTATTGTGCCTAATTTCGTTTCAAGCCATAAATTTTGGCTGGAGTATGTTTGATCGGGATTGTAGTGAATTGATGGACTATCAGTGTCCGTAAAAGACTTCAGCGATGGTCTGCTGCCTCGGCGAGCGAAGATGTCGGTGCTCACCGGAATTGGCCTTGACTGAGGATGCGCGAATGTGCTGGCAGGCTAACATTGCGGTGTCATGGGGTGGGTTCTTTTCCCCAGCACAAGAGCCCACTACAAAATAATTTCGCATTCATGAATTAAGTGATCAAATGACTTGGTTCGACGGCCGAGGTAACCTACTGAAGGGATGGATTGCCAAAGCAAAACAACAGACTGGGTCTGGCGAAGTAGTCGAGACTTGAGAGGATCTCGTCTTTACTATCTACACTTACGACCCCCAAGTAAAAGTAGGGCATCCTGATGCTCCTTTGCCCTCCCCCATCCGGATCAAGATCCATTGTAGACATTACCATATATTTTCCATTTAAATGAAAAACTCATACAAACATAATTCGCATGAATTTGTCTTTTAAATGAAAAATATGAGCACTTCAAATTTATGTTAAAGTCGTATACACATATGACGGAATCACATAACACTTTGGCATAAATAAAAGACTCAAGGGAAGGCCACTCTACCCTGCAAGAGCACCAGCAGTGCAAAGAGAAGGGATGCGCTCACCTGATGGCTAAGTCATGAGTGGAGAGGCCAGCCAGCGTGGCGGGTCCCATACCTAGTCATGTATCAGGTGAATGAAAAGACTGAGGTTTTTTTTTTGTTTTGGCAATACATTATTCAGATGCTTCTATACAATATTACTGTTTCAATGCTGCTGTTGCTGTTGTTTAAAAAAACTAAATTTACTACGAAATTGTTTTCAAGAGAATCTGCGACACAACATGTTATTCATATCTGTTTAAAATTTTCATTTCAATCTAACGTAAAAATTCACTTAGAAACTTGTTAATTTGTGTGCAAATTGGAATATATTGTAAAATGCGATTGCTAAGAAAGGTTTGGACACACATGCTCTTATCGGTTTTCCATATTTCTCGTTTTTTCTCCGATTCATCAATTTTTGTTTTATTTTTCCTTTTGAAATTGTTTTCAGCGTATCAAGTTTATCCATGTATACAATTATTACAATAGTACAATATTATTCTCATTACAAAAATGCAGGAAATTAACTTATTAACTTTCTTCTTGGAAAGAGGCCACAATAAGGTGCTTCACTTTTGTCCCAGAAATTGAGCTCAATTTGATTTTGAAAAAAAAAAGAAAACAGAAGGGTACTTGCCCAGTCCTTTTTCGATGTGCGCTCATTATTTTTGTGGTAGGGAGGTGAATGCCGTTTACGCACAGCGTGTGGGACTCCCATGCTCGCAAGAAGGTGACTGGACTACCCACTTAACACCTCCCTTGTCGACCTGAGAACCCAGCCTGGAACCGTTTGACACATTACTTCGGGCCACGTCTCGTTTTGTTACGCCATGAGCACTCATTGAAGGGGTGGGTAAGGCCTGCAAACACTGAAATTTTCTGCTTTTTTGTTCTAGTTTAAATTTATGAACCACCAATAATATTCAGGATTGTGATGTGAATTTTGATATATAAAAAAAAATAATTCAATTGATAAATCTCATACAAAATCCAATGGCGGTAACAGTAGCAATCTCCTGAAATTCTCTACGATTGGGTTTCGTGTGACGATTAATTAGACGAATTGAATCCTTAGCAAAATGCAGGTCCGGGTCCAGCGTATTTAATAGCTTTATCCATGTAATCTTATTTTTTCCTTCTTTTGAAGTTATAAAGAATTCGATGACTAAGCTCACAGATTGTTGCTCGTATATGAAATTAATTCCCGTATAAATGGAAAACTTATTCGCTTATCCGCATACCAACAATAAAGGTTCCACGCACAATACAAAATGTGTCTTACGAGTTCCACCTAGAAGATGCGACAAACAGAATGCGACCTCCCATTGCCCGGATGAAGACAAGACAATACGAGTACCTGGGAGAATGAATCAACATTTTTAATCACGCTACATTCACGTGAACCTGACACAATTGCCTATATTGAATGCCAGCGGCAACAATCAATATATATTAAGCTTTTGTATTGTGGGACCAAAGAGGTATATTTTATTGCCGACAATAATCTTTTATAAGTTTCCTTCACTGCCAGAATCCAATAACTGTTAGCCAAGTAAATTCACACTATCATTATAACAAGGGAATTTGATCGATAAATTATATACGACTTTTGCCAATTATTTTAAATCACATCGAAACCCAGCGGAAAGGACTCACACTTGCTCATTCGTTTACTCTTACCGCATTACTTTGAAATTGTGCTAATTAGATACATGTCTGACATCCTTCACTCTGACTGGGAACATTCTGAATAGTCCTTTATTTTTATCGACGACTTACGACACAAGCCGTCACAACAGCAAGGGCACTCCGACCAAATATTACTTAAGTGAACACGTTGGTGATTTTCAAGTTTAACTACATAGTAAGAGCCCCAATGCGGCGGCGGCTGTCGGGAAATGATATCCGTAAGAATCGAGTTCTTGTGATCGTAGCCACGGAATCACAGCTTCTTACTCCCAAAATCAGATTGAAACCAACGCAATGCATGCACAACACAACCCAATTGGATTTCCCTCCTTGAACCGAAATGCATTTATTGGTGACTTTTTCGCGGAAATTATGTCTCTACTACCAACGATATAGGTTCCACGCACAACACAAAATTGCTTCAATCGCACGAGCGGGGATATAACTTTTCACTGCAATTTCGGTAGTTAAAAGGGCTACTAGATGTAAGGGCGCAGGCCTGGTAGAACTCTTTTCTATTGCTTGGTACTGCACTAAATATAGACAATGCACGGCAAGGAGACAACAAGTGCAAAGCACTTCAAAAAGTTACTATATGATTTCAAATTGTTCCAATACGACGTCATTTCGATAACCGGAACTTTACAATCGTTCGAAATAATATTCACTTGCTAGAAACTCGTACAGCAACAACCAAAGTCCTCAACTTTCAGAACACTTAGCTTGAATGTTACCACACATCCGACGGAAAAACAATACACAAAACACGGCGAACAGCGCCAACTCCTTCAACCAACTGCTATGCGTGTCCCGCTTCACGATCTTCCCGCTTGTCTCGTTGAGCCTCTTCATGGCGGCAACGGAGGTTTTTCTCAATGAAATAAATTGCAATTCTTTGCTAAACTGCGTCACAAAGGGGGATGCCGTAATTAATTTTTTTTTCGCAATTTTTATTTCATTTTTAGATTGTTTCTTTGGAAAGCAATTTTTCTGGTAATGGTGTTTTCTCAGCAAAGGTGTTTCTAGCAGTTTGTCTAGGCAGCTGCAAGATTACTACAAGGTGATAAGATACTCCAAGCATCTCTTAGCGATGGCCTGACAAGGGCTATAGTGCCAAAATAAACAAAATATCATCACTGCTCTTTCGGTGTTTTCCAGTTTTCTTTCTGTTTGGTTAGTATAGCACAATTAATGTTTCCGTTTTAAGCCTCCTTGTCATTTTACTAATAATTGAGGCCACTTCTTATGCATTGTACCCGTTGATTTTTGCCGTAACAAATATGTACTTACGTTCATATTCATACCGTTCATTAGTTAGAGGGGTAGTTCACAGTCTGTACATCCAGCTATTTAGGTCACTGTATTTGTTGCATGAGAGTACTACGATGCTGCTGGTATCATTCTCCGATCTTTAGTTGGTTTTTTATAGGTGTTGAGTTCTATACCGTTTATCTTCCTAATGACTTTCAGATCCGTAAATGCTCGTTGATTCTCGTTGTTCACCTCCATAGTGAATAAAATATTCTTGTGGATTGTATTGACCTTTTTGAATATAATATCTAGTCCAGTCCTCTTAAAGATTGCAAACACATCGTCAATATATTGGATCTACATTAAAGGAAGCGCATCCTTCACAATCATCTGCTCTCCCCAAGTAATGAAAATTTTTCTGATGTAATCAAGTTTCATAGACAACAATACTAGCAAAAACCATGCTAAATCTAAATTTGTGATGATTAGAAAGCAGAACTTTGCTGAGCCAAAAAAAAATATATATTTGAACAACAGAGTTAGCAAGGACAATCCAAGCGATGCCAAGTAGTCACTTAAGCTAGTTGGTATTGAGCTATCAAATTTTAAAAACAGCTGGCTCCATACGTAATACGGTCTGGATGGCTAAGTGCCCAAACCAAAACACCAAACTAACTTCTGGTTGGCTTTAGAAGCCTGCCTGTATAAAACCAGTTAGCTTCAAGCCTCGTTTTGTCTGGTTGGCTAAGTGCCCAGACAATTAACAAGCAGCCTCCCTGTAAATGGCCATCGGCCTGGAAGCGGCTAAGGAGCATAGGCCACATGCACTAGCTGGCATCGAAGCCCAGTTGGCTGAGGTGATAGAAGCCATTCCTTGAGTATGCCCCAAACGTATATATATATATATATATATATATATATATATATATATATATATATATATATATATATATATATATATATATATATATATATATATATATATATATATATATATATATATATATATATATATATATATATATATATATATATATATATATATTAAGTAACACCGGGCTCGCCAGAAGAAGCTCCTCGAAACAATCACCGTGCCCGTGCAGCTCTTAAGATAACGGGGTGGCTAGTAGGTTATACTGCGCTCATGAGCCTGGGAGGTAAAGCGCTTGCCCAAGATGGCCAAATTAAAGGAGTGCGGTGAATACCTCCGTTAGGTTGCCCAACCTACTGCATAGGGTATATGCTCCTTAGCCACTTTCAGTCCGAGCGCTAACCAGAAGGATACTGATTGTTAACCGTTTGGGCATTGGAGCCAACCAGAAAAAACCAGACTTGAAGCCAGCTGGTTTTATAAAGCCCTTACCTGTTTACTTTTATTTGATAGATTTATAGAAAACCATTCAAAATAGAATCAACAATAGATTTGCCGCTCAAAAATCTGATATAGTAGTAAGAAACGATTTCTGAAGCCATGACTCATTTATTTGTCACTCTTTGAAAAAACGGCAAAGGCCACACTTGACGTTTTCTAGGATCTAGTTGAATCGTTTATATCAAAAACCACAGTTCTTTTAGCGATCATGCACTTCAAGTAGATAATTCCTAGGTGAACTCTTTGACATTTCAACATGTTGAGACTGTGGGGGTAGGTTTGCCTGAACATCGATCGAGTTTGGCCTCATTTATGATGGAATTTCATCTTTTATTAAACTTAAAAGCGTAAATAGCTTAAGGATATGCTAATGAAGATTTTTATATGCTTGTATTCAGAATTAGGTTTGCACAATCGCTGTCTTTATTTAATTCAGAGGTAGGCAGTTTTTAAAATCTCAAATGTATTGATTAAAGCTCTTTTCAATCGACCTCTTAGTTTTGCATAGACTTCTTAGGATATCTAAATCTCAAGCTTCACACCTTGTTGAATTCTTATAGCCAGCTCTATCAACAGAATCTGTGCCTCAAAAACGATCTTCAAAATTTCTCTCATTTTATAAGAAATTTACTAGATCACCATTAAATGCGAGGTTTTCCTCAGCAGATGCTTTATATTGGTGTTTCTCCCTGTACTGAAAAAGATATTCTTAAAAAATGTTCGCTCTTCCAAAAAAGAGCTAATTACTATTATTTCAAACCATCTCAAATTTGAAATGCAAAGTGCATGTATCCTCAAGCATTCCAAGTAAGGCATACAAGCTCTAATAAATTCACCTGAACCATCAGACTAAGCTATTTTATATTTGGCCAAATGTACTCACTTGCTTTATTTGAGTTTTCTTTCTAAAACCGAGGAATCAGGCTTATTGGTTTGTTCGAAAAATGTTGAAAAATATCATTTTATAGCAAGAAGTTAGCAAACATATGTTGAAAATATGTCTTCATTATCAGGAATCGGCTTCCAGAGTAAATCTGCTCCAATCATCACGGTCCTGTAACCTCGTACGCCAGTTGATCATTCCTAGGAAAGATCTGCTGTCAACTTCTATCGTGAGTCATCGATCGTTCTGCTAGGCGTCTACCTTATGCTCTCCTCTTTAATCTTCTTTTGCGTAGACTGTTTTCTTTTATGCTGCCCATTGCAGTTTGCGTAAATTAACGCAAGATACAGGTGGTTCATCAAATCAGTTCATACAACTCATCGCTGTAATATAGTTTCCATTTTGTTCCTTGTTCCACAAGGTCGTAGATATTTTTGGAGCACTTTGCGTTCAAATATATCCACAGCTCGTTTAGACTCGCTCGTCAGATAAGGGCACAGGTTTGACTAATGCGGACCTTATTTTGCCTGAACACAACTATGGACCTCAAAATGGAAATAATCAAGAGAAAGCATCCAATTCGTCCTTTTTGATGCCTCTTCTATTGAGTTCAGCTCAAAGATAAATAAATTCATCAACACTTTTAAGATTATAGTCTCTATGGTCAGGTTTATCGAATTCGAGGATTCTTCTTCGTTTGAGTTATGAATTTCTAGGCTCAGAAACTAGGCTCAGAAACGCTCCTTTGGCATCTGCGATTGATCGTGCCATATATTACCATCATCAGCATATACTACCAATGGTGTAAATTTAAAGTAGAATGTGACAGAGGTTTCAGATCATGTCTTTTTGATAACGTGTTCCACTGCAATATTGAAGAACATTGAGCAAGCCAATTCCCTTGCTTTGAGCCTGATTCCATTATGAAGCTATTAATCAGCTTGACATTTCTGTGACTCTGTGTTTAGCGTATTGACGTCAACCATGTTATTTGGTACAGCGCATTTCTGTCGAGACTGTCGTATGCTTACTTGAAGTCTACAAAGTGCTGACGCGCTTCGTTGTAATATTTCCAGCACTTTTTGAGTACCTGCTTTACTGCAAATATTTGGTCCGTTGTAGATCATCCACCTCAAAAGCTTTCCTGATACTCTCGTATAATACTTACATTGTACAGCTTTTATTATTATTTTCTTGAAAAGCAGTCGGGCCGTGTTTTGTTTTGTTACCTTCTATTTTTCTATGTTTATATATTTCAAAACTTTTTAGGATGTCAAGTCTCGATCCTTTGCTTTGTTTGTATAGCAATGTTATAGAGTTTTGTCATAGCGTCAGGCTCGTGAGCCTGGTTTTGTAGATATGTCGCATTACGGGTTTCTTTCTTGTTGTGCAGGACTTTTTCGTCATCCCTGCCCCACAGCCCATTGCCAAGCAGTTCAGAAACGGCTATAAACTTTTTGCTGCCAACGGTGGTAAAATTCAAACATTTGGCATGCGTGTTGTCAACGTTTCACTCGACCTTAGTAGAATTTTTTGCTGGAGATTTGTGGTAGCAAAGTTTACCCAACCAATACTTGGTGCAGACTTCGTGCAACACTTTGGGCTGCTAGTGGACATCAAAAATCGTTGTTTATTTGACACTAAGACACGATTTTCAAGTAGCGGCTTGATCGACGTAAAAAAGCACTCGTCTGTGTCTACCTTAAGTGGCAACGTGAAGTATTTGAAATCCTTAACAAATACCCGAACATCACAGACCCGGCACGTATTAGTGAGACTCAAAAGCATTCAGTGCTATATCACATCGTAACCAATGGCTCACTTGTCTCAGAGTGCCTTCGAAGATACACACCGGAAAAATTCTCGATAGAAAGAGCGGAATTTTAACGTATGACACAGCTTGGCTATCGCAGGTTATCCAACAGCCCTTGGGCAGCGCCTCTACACCTCGTTCCGAAGAAGGAAGGCAAATGGTGCCCATGTGGGATTTCCGGCGTTTAAAGGCAGTTACGATTTCGGATCGCTACCCGATGCGACACATTCAAGACATAGTGTCAAACCTACCAGGAAAGAAACTATTTTCAAAAAAAAGATCTGCTTAGAGCGTTCCACCGGATCCCTATCGCAGAGGAAAACAGTCGAAAGACGGTGGTGATAACCCCATTCGTCCTCTATGAATTCACTGTAATGGCTTTCGGTCTCAAAAATGCTGTCCAGTCATTCCAAAGGTTTATGGACGAGGTGCTCAAGGGTTCTCGAATTTTGGTCTTGCTATCTTGATGACATATTGTTCGCTTTTGATACACTCGAACAATATGAGAAACACCTCCAAACCGTTTTAAAGAGGCAGAACGACTACGAAGTAGTAATCAACATCGCAAAATGTACACTAGGAGTCAAGCAAGTCGAACATCTAGGACATATAATTTCAGCAGAGAGAATCTGTCCCCCGAGAAAAGCGGGTCGAAGAAATTAAGAATTTTCCAAAAACCAAATACAATCAAACAGCTCTCTGGTTTTCTTGGAGTTATTAGCTTATGTCGAATGTTTGTCAGAAAAGCTGTAGAAATGCAAGCTCTCTTGTATAATATCTTGTAAAAATCAAAGAAAAAATACAATACTCCAATAGCTTGGACCAAAGAATCAACACAGCATACAAAAAATGCAAAAACTGCCTCGCAGATGCCACACTCTTAGTGTATTTCTAGAGTAACAGACCTCTGGCCTTGTCTACGAACGCATCGGATACCGCTACCGGAGTAGTGCTCGAGCAACTTTAAGACAACTTATGGAAACCAATTGCATTCTTCCTACGCAAGCTCACCACAGCTGAGTCTTGCTACATGGCCTACGGTAGGGAGCTACTTGCCGTATATAGCAGTATCTGCCATTTTCAACATTATCTGGAGGGTTCGGAGTTTGTCATATACACTGATCACAAGCTACTTGAATTTGACTTTAACTTAAAATCCGATAAGGCATCGCTTCGGCAGTCAAGAAAATTGAATAACATCTCATAATTTTGCACCGACCTTGTACGTATTCGTGGCGATACTAACATCACCGCAGATTTGCTGGCTCTCAAAGAAGCCATATCACTACCGCTGTTAATTGAAAACCACGAGCTTGTCAACGCACTGATGAACGATCTCGAACATGACGTTCTTATTTGAAACAACTCGACGTTCTTGCAACTGCAACCAATTAATATCCAAAGTGGGAAAATGTACTGCAATCTGTCAATAGGTCTCATTAGACCTTTCATTCTATTTGCGCTTCGTAAATGGATCTTTGACACCCTCCATCGCTGTGCCCACCCAATTGCAAGAGCAACGTTACGTGCAATTGCCCAAAAATGTTTTTGGCCCAGAATGAGAAAAGACGTACATCTTTAGTGTCATTGTTGCCTTCCTTGCCAAAGATCCAAATTCGGCAGACATATAGTAAACACTTTGCAACCATTTCCAGTCCCAGACAAACGCTTTCAAGTAGTGCACTTGGTTATAGTCGGACCACTAACGCAAGTCGATGGATTCAGGTACGTTTTAATGATAGTTGATAGGTTTCGAAGGTGACCAGAGACAGTACCATTGAAAAAATAGACAGCAGATGCAGTATTTAAAGCCTTCTACGCCATCTGCTTGTCTCGCTTTGGAGCGCCAGAAATTGTACACACCATTTGAGTCAGCCTTGTTCAGGTCACTGACTAATATTATAGGAACCAGTAAAGCAAGAATGTCACCTTATCACCCTGCTTCGAATGGACTAGTGGAAAGGTGGCATTGAAGACTCACAGCCACCATGATATGACAGGAAGATCTCGGGAACCGGCTTTTTTTACTTTCGGAACATACTCTTGAGCCTAAAAAATGGCTATAAGGATGAGCTGGTTGTGTGAAGTTAGTATTGAGTACAACATTAAGATTCTCAGGAAAATTTCTGGGCGAAGTCAACAGCCCAAGTGATCCACATTTATTCAGTAAAATTTTAAATTAATATACAAATGCGAAAAATCAGGCCTGAACCTGTTGCTCAGAAAAAAAACCGATACGCTTGTTCACAAGGACCTCAGGACGTGTACACATGTATTTCTTAGAGTTGACACAGTCAGACGGGCATTACAGGAACCATATACAGGCCCACATCGAATAATTCACAGAATCTCAAACACAAATTTCACCATCGACGTGAATGGCAAAGAGTTAAACGTTTCGACGGAACGTGTCAAACCAGCATTCCTTCTTAACCAGGATGCTAGTAGTGACAGCCCAGCTCCAGCATCACAAGTGCAGTCACCACATCTGATAATAACATCTGCATACTTCTACAATTTTCTTCCATCAGAGATTCCTTGTCCGGCCACAGTTTCAAGCAAAAGTGTCATGCCTTTCCTTTCGTAAACTCCCACTATGATCGCAAAAGGACATCTTGCAGAAAACAATGCCGTAAATCAGCCACACTCCCATTAGACTGGAAGATCGAGTATGTAAGCCTAAAGAGTCGAGCGAGCATCGAAGCAGAACGAGCGAAGCAAGGAAAAAGCACGAGTCTCTTTCTGAAAGAAGACAGCGTTACGACTACTTCGGATTATTGTTACTTATGAATGTTACAAGCAAATAAAGGTTATCATTAATTTATAGATAAAAACGTTGTTGCTTTTATTTGTAGAACGACGTAGCTGCTACAAAAATATGCCAAATGAGTGAAGCCAATTAATTATATTCCTTATCCACAACAAAAAAGACAAGCTAGAGTGCAAAAATTATAGAGGTATGTACATATATATCACTACTTTGTACAGCGTATAAAACGTTTTCAAAAATATTAGAAAATAAAATTGGATCATATGCCACCATATAATTGGGGAGTATCATGGTGGTTTTAGTGCAGGTAGATCGACAATAGACCTATTATTCACCATCAAGCAGGTACTTGAAATTTTCTTTGACTTTAAACAAGCATACAACAATATTAAACGCAAGGTACTGTACCAAAAAATGCTTTGCTTTGGTATCCGAGCCAAATTAGTCCATCTTACCAAAATGGCCATAACTTCGATGACCTCCATTAATAACTAACTCTCCGATGCCTTTTAAACACATGTCGCACTAAAGCAGGGAGGTAAACTGGTACCAATGATATTTAATTTGAATCTGGAGTACGTTATAAGGAAGGCACCTGTCGATACATTGGGTACACGATAATTAACAACTTCCAAAGAACTCTTCCTGAAACTCGACAGTGAAGCAAAACTAGTAGAGCTACAGATAAATGAAAATAAAACAAAGCTAATGACGCAGCCGTGGAAAAATACCTGAAATATGCAAAATATCACAATTGGTGAATACAATATCGAAAATGCGAGTGAACTCGTGTATATGGTCACCAAAATAAAGAGAACCAGTAATGAAAGAGACGAAACTCGCCGAAGAATACTCGTACAGTTCGCAAATAAAATATTTTACTCAGTATTGACGATCTTCAAGACCAAATGCATACACAGGAAAACAAAACTCCAAGTTTTAAAAATTTGTGATAAGGCCTGTGTTCTGTTATGGGTGTGAAACATGGACCCTAACCCAAGCATCCGCAATCATATTCAACGCCTTTAAGTGACGGGTCTTGAGGCGAATAATCGCATCAAGGCTGGACGGGGACTGGCGAATTCGATACAACCCTGAGCTGTATGAAATTGTTGACAAGCCGAAATTCTTAGTAACTGTAAGTCTGCAAAACTACAATGAGCTGGCCACATGAATTGTAAGGATGAATATTGAATACCCAAAAAAGTATTCATTGGAAGAACTGAAGGCCGGAGACCATTGAGGAAATCGAGGAAACGCTGGTCTGACTGGGTCAACGAAAATAGTCCATTGCTGCTCGGATTTTGAAATTTGAGGACGTGGTCAATGGACCAAGACAGTTTAAGGCACTTGTTGCAGGAAAAGAAGGATTGAGAGAGGCTATAGTGCTACGCAGAAGAAGAAGAATATCCCTCTATCTGAACTAATTTAGTACTTGACCTAATTTAGTTGCTGATTTAATTTAGTACTACATGCTTAGCCCATCCTATGACCATATAAAAGTCGTTCCCTTCAACACATCCTTAGAGGCTGCAGATGATTCAAAGGAGTCGAAAGTACCTGCTCACAAAACAAAGCAAGGCCTGACGGCTTTTCAAGAAAAAGGAAAATTGGTCTGTGGATATCAAATAAGCTACATAACTGACTTTAATTTTCTTTCTGTGATTTTGAAGAGCACTTTATTGAACGTACACAGTAGAGCGATGCCTCTATAATTTCTCCACTTTAACTTGTCCGTCATTTTATGTACACGACATATTATACTTTTTTGCCAGTTCTCTAGTGACAGCTTCTCCAACTATATTCTGCAAATCAGTTGATGGAGATGGACCCTTATTTTTTCTGAGGTCGCGTGCTGCTGCCTGTACTTTATTTTTAGCTGGTGATGAAACTAGAGCCTCTCTCTCTGCTTCTGGAATGTTCACAGCTTCAATCGTTGTTGGGGACGCTGTAAATAGCTTCTGAAAATGTATTATAGCCATCTGTATTTGATTTTTTTCTACGATTGCTCTTTGTACACTTTTGCAAAGAGTTGTTTGTAAATTGGAGCTGTCTCTTAATTTTTTAATAAAGGCATACGCCAATCTGACATCATGTAGGGTCATGTGTAATAAACATAAGCAGTTGAGCAGCCCCATGTTTATCAGAAGTGTATATAATTTGTATACAAGGGAAAACCCGTTAAAATTTCAAGTCGTGATTAATAGAAAGACTACCCAATACTTTGAATGCAAGCCCCCGGTTATCGAAAAAAAGCTTGAACTTCAACATGGACATTTTATTTGGAGTTGCAGCCTCCAGCTCTACAATAATGCTACCGTTTATGCATCTTCTTTCTATTTCCAAAGCTGTGCATCAATGTCATTGAAAGAGATCATTTTAGAATGGAAAATGTCAGAAAGACAACCGGTATATGGTCATACTACCTTATTTTATCCCAGGACATATTATAGCGAAACTAGGACGCAGGACACAAGAATTCAACAACAACGGCAAGGGTTGAGAATTAACATGCTAGCGACGATGGTTAGCGTCGACAAAAGGAATTCATCTCCTTCATTCCCCAACATGTCTTGGTCTATACTCAGACGTTCAATGTTCTTCTATCTTTCCTACCAATTCACTATTCCACGTCCCGAGAAAAATTCATCCTTTCGCTGGGATATCTCGTCGTTCACCGCAACGTACATAATTAATAAGATGAAAGCACATGTAATTATGTTCGTGCCGCTAACAGGCGTTCCACTGGTTTTTATTAAATTCTTTTCGCTCATATGCGAGTCCTTGTCAAAATACCATTTCCTTTCCGATTTCTCTTCTTGCTAGTAGTGTGGAAGTGAAAATGATACAAATATACTATGCAGAACATATAATTAGAATCTAAATCGTTTCAGCATACAATCTAAAGTTTTCAACTCGGAATGAGTTTTGGGAGCGAATATTTGATTCATAAACTCACCACGAAGGGTTAATTCATTACGCTAGACCGCAATTTTAAAGGATGTGGTGAATGTGTAATGAAAGCCTTTTCATACGCAATGAGAGATTCTTGGGATCGGTCAGGAAACCCAAATTAGCCAATTTCAATTCCATTCGGTGTTATCTCAGAATAACAAACTGAACAAATTATGAAACATGAAGGGTGATATCAAGTGTAAAATATAGCGCATCCTTCAATTGTCTCTACATGCTAATCCGGAAACTCTGTTGAAATACAAATGTGGAGATTTATTCAGAAAGGTAAAATTGAAGTATTTTGGATGAATGCTCGCATTTTCAATGCTTTTGAACATTGGTCGAGCTTCTCTCAATTAGTTATTTTCCAAAAAAACCTTATGCAGAACTTTCTCACCGGCTAATATAATCGAACTGCAATTGATTAGTTATTTATAACAGATCACTATTTTCTTAGGAACACTTCATTCCTGAGTACCAATGCTTCTTCCTTAAAATCCAGACTACTGCCCATCATTATTCGTATTCAAAACAAGTTCTTAGTCAAAATATCCTTTTGTCGAACTAAACTAAACTTAAACGCAGGTGTTGCAGTTATTCGAAGCCTTGCATTAATTATGATGGCGAAAAGCAATAGTTTGTATCCGGAGAGGTCGTTTCTAGACTTCTGGTCCTTTCAAATCCTGTACGTTTTGGCTCGTAGCAAAATACAGACATTGAAAGTTATATATTGTACAATCTAAAAGCATCGAGGACTCTGTCCTGCCGAAGCCATTGTAGTACTCTAATTGATTTTAGCATAAGGTTAGACGACAGGTAATCTCTTGGAATTATTGCAAAAGGCAGCAGATGTTTCTTAACTACTGTTTTTCTTAGTCTTCCCAGCTGATAAAGTTTGAAACGAGTAGATGGAGAGAAATTTGAAAGGATTATGAATTTCAGGCTATTACGTGAGATTTATTTAAATATAATGCATTGGATGGAAGGGAAGAATCATTTTTTCCTACATTAGAATATATGTTGCAAAAAAACAAGCTGCTTAATAGTTTCATTTCGTATTAAAAATTTATAATTATTAGTTCAAGAGAAGCATTATTTATTTATTATACATTGCTAGAGAGAAGCAACAGTGACTGACTGTATTCATTGTAATCAACTGTTCATTATTCATTTTTAAACAATACGGTTAAACCCAAATCGCATCGATGATGTTTCTTTGCCAAAAAAAAAATCATCGAAAGTTTCTTTAGTAAATTTACTTCTTCTAAGAAAATTATAGTCTTTTAAGAAAAATTCTTTCAACACGATGCTAAAAATGATTGTAAGTGTAAGATGGGTCTCAGAACTTCTGTCTAATTTTTTCTTCAAGAGTTAAAAAACAATATCATATTATACAGGGTTTTCCAATAAGAGGTGTTATTTTGATATCAAAAGAAAAATGCCATTTTTTAATATAAATGATCGGATATTTATTTCATTATAAAGAAAAAGGTATGCCGTTAATACTAAAAATTACATCAGGCAAATGACCACCGCGACCACACTTACAGGACCATTTCCTTTTCATGTAATTTTCCATAACCAAATCTCAAAGTGGCTAGCCTATGTCCTGGATAGCCTCACGAATTCCGTCTTTGAGGATTTGAATCGACGCTGGGTTGTTGGCGTAGATTTTCTCTTTCACGTGGCCCCAAAGGAAGAACTCGCCAGGTGTTAACTCACAAGATCTCGGTGGCCAATTGTGATCACCTCTTCGAGAGATAACACGGTCCGGGAACTCTTCCGTAAAAGATCAATGGTTTCGTTGCCTGTGTGACACGTAGTGCCGTCTTGTTGAAAGTTAACGTTGTCCAGATCAAAACCAGCCAATTCCAGCCATAAACAATCATTAGTCATCTCTCGATAGCGCAATCCATTCACCGTAACTGTTGCCCCAGCCTCATTTTCGAAAAAGTAAGGTCCAATGACTCCGCCGGACCATAAACCGCATCAAGCAGTCACACGTTGAGGATAAAAAGCCTTTTCAACAATAACTCTTGGGTTTTCCGAGCCCCAAATGTGACAATTTTGCTTTTTGACGAAGCCACCGTGCTGGAAATGGGCCTCAACACTCAAGATGATTTTTTGATGAAATTCCGGATCATTTTCATGCATTTCAAGGACCCAATCAGTAAAGATACGAGGTTGTTGATGGTGACTGAGTTAATTTCTTGTTTTGACTGAACTTTATAAGCCTTAAAACCCAAACCTTTATGCAAAATACGGTGTAATGACGTTTGTGGAACGCCTCATTTCAAAGAACGACGATGAATGGACAAACCTGGATTTTCTTCAGCACTTTCGGCTACAGCAGCAATATTCTCGGCTGTTCTTGAGTGACGTGTACGGGTTTTATTCTTCACATTACTAAGTTGTCCCAACAGCTCGAATTTTTCCACCAATTTCTGTATTGCGGTCCGACAAGGTGCTTCACGACGACCCAAAAATGTTCTAGTTTTACGAACCGTCTCTGCCAAATTTTTACCATGTTTACAGTGAATTTTAATAATTTCAATGCGCTGTTGAAGCGTATATTATTCCATTTTTATCAATGGCGTAGTTTTCACGTGTCAAATGTCAAAAACTAACAGCTTCAAAAGTGATATCTACTGAAATAGCGGGCTATTCAAAATATCTCCTCTTATTGGAAAACCCTTTATACAAACCCATCTAGGTGATCAGAAATATGTGCAAGCATTATTGTCGACATTTCTGAATGCACTCGTTCAACTCAGCTTCAAGACGCAGATCCTGATTAAGAATAAATGCTTGTCATCAAAATTTTGTAAAAATTTTATTGCGAAATGAATGTTTTGTGACGAAGATCTAAGAATCTTTTGCTGTATGTAACTACTTTTGATTACGGTTTATTTTATTGAATGAAATATAGTTCAAAAACTAGTTTCTTGCTATTCTGGCTTGAGTATATCGCCAACGTTGACATTTCATCTTTTTGAGCTGAATAACTTGGAATAACGTTCAATGACATTATTGGAAAGTCTATCTCTCAGGCACATCACGCCAGAAGATGAGTGGTTTTGAGGCGCGGCTGACGCACAGCAAGTAGATCAAATCTTTTTTTTTTTTAATCATTACACAATTTATAAAAATATAAAGCAAGTTTCAAAACATTAATGACCCAGTTGGTACTGATAAATTTAAACAATATTGATTGGAAAAATAGAAGGAAGACCAACCAGCTCTGTCAAAAATTATGAATCGTATAAAAAATACAACGAAAGATAGGACTCTTTTTTCTAATATGTTTTAACAGCATTCTAATTGAGAAGGTGAGGTGCAAAACTTGTTCGTTCCAGGGGCGGATCGTGAATTTGTGGGGCCCTGGGCTGAAACTACTTAGGGGCCTATCTAATTACTCAACAAATAGCCATGTCGAAAACTGTTTCTATAATGATATATTATAATCATATATTCTTTATTGCAAAAAAAAAACAAGTTGGGTAGACAGACCTATGCTCATGTCAGAAGGGTTTTCTACTCAACTTACAAAATGCATTAACCAGCAACAAATAAAATCAAGAAACATGTCAAAGACGATTTCATTGGAGAAAATGTGAAATTCGAGGATCATACTATTATTAACAAAGTTGAAAGAATTTTGACTTCTGAGGTATTTGTTATAGCTATACCCATAAATATCTCCCTTGATAATTTTTTCAGATTTTTTAGATCACTGGTGTCCATTCGTGAGGGAGGAAACACATTTTCCATGTATTTCCCCCCTGTGCCCCCACTGAAGCAAAAACTGTCAGTTTAAGAACTGTTTTGAAAAGCTCTCATAGAGAACTTTCAGTTGATACTCATATCGGCTACCTTTCATGAAATTTATTTTCAGGGACCACTCCTCTGTACCTTAATCATCGATTCATGGCCTATTTTTTCGAATCCTAGAATGGTTACAAAGCCATTTTGCTAGGAGCTCTCTCCTGCCGCTTCGACTTGTTTCAATTATATGTACTCATCTTCATGGTACCTATCATTCCTGCAATTTTCATGCAAATTCTAGCAAAGTGTAGTGTCTAAGTCGGTAAAAAGCGCATATGGCTCCATAGCCATATGTTTCCATAGTACCTGTTGAGTGAATTTCGACTTCTCATGTATTTGTTGTTGTTGTACTCATTAGGACCTACATTCATGATTTTTTTCAGATTTTTCGGATGGAAGTTGTCCAATCGCGAGGGGGGGGGGGAACGCGAAAAGTTCGTACATTTCCCCTTCCCCTGCCCCCCTCGGTACTCATAAGGCAATTTTAAGACTTGTTTTGAAAATATCTCATTAAGACCTTTCCAATGACACCCTATTCGACTACCAATGGTGAAATTTTTTTTCGGGGGGGGTCGCCTCCCTATATGGGTGGACCCCCCTTAAACCCCTTTGAAAAATTTTTCAACCCTTGATCTTTCAAGAAGTCACCACTTCTGACCTTTCCACAAAGTTTCATGGCTGTAGCTTCTATAGTTTCGGAGAAAAAGTGCTGTGACATACAGACGGACGGACGGATGGACGGACGGACAGACGGACGGACGGACGGACGGACAGACGGACACAGGTCGTGATTGCAATAGGGTTTTGTATTTTAGTACAAAACCCTAAAAAAATAATTTCTTACTTAAATCTACGCAAGTATTGGTTGTACAAAAGGCGACGTTATTGCTGTGGTAGCAATCCCTTCCAGGCAACCTGTGGGTGAGAGAGAAACCGAAATAGTGATATACGAGTATATAAGAATATATAAAAAAAACAATAAAATTATTTTATTTATTTAATGAATTAGTCGAAGAAATTGACAGGTTATGTGTGTGACTGTTATGTTTTATAAATTATAATTTATAAATCAACCATTCTGCATTTTTGGGCTGCAAATTCTTTTATTTGGTCATCACATTGCAAGTCTTTGCTTAGATCACAATTTATTGATAGAAGTGATAAATTATTTAGTCGATGGTTTGACATTGTTTTATTTTATTTTCTACATAGGACATCCTGGGGAAGGAGCGTTCTGCTTCACAGCTAGTGATTGGAAAAGTTAAAAAAATCTTTAAAATGGTGTAGCAGTTAGGGAACACGCCAATAAGTTTATTTTCATACATGAGCATAAAAATGCTACTGCAAGAGGTGTAAGACTCTGGCTTAGATTGGAGTAGGTACGATTTTAATTGAATGCACGCATTCAATAAATGCTCGTCTACGTTATCTGGATAGTAATCAATAATATGACGTGCACTCTCCAAATCTATGTTTTCGATATTTTGGTCTTGCAAATCCATTAAAAATTTGAATTTTTTGCTATATGTCTCATAGACTTGGCTCCCTTTATTTAAATCCATAATCAGCTTATCCAACGCAACGTTTAACGTGTCCCTTTTAATCTTTCTGCGCCGTATACTGAGAATTCACCAGTAGACTTGTCTGAAAATTTTGGAGTAATGCGTCTGTTGTTTATGTCATTGCAGTCTACTCCCACACTAGTACTTAATTTTTTAGCGTTTTCTTCGTATTTCTTTAGCTTCTGATCTGGTCAGTGTCGTATGTCGTTCACAAAATCGTTTAATGACACAATTAACTTGTTGCCTTCACAAATGTCTAAACCAGGGCTCTGTATTTTTTTATTAACTAAATTAAATCTCTCCAAAACTTCTTCCCAAAAGATAATCAAAATTGCAGTCTCGAGTTTCGCCATTTTATTGAATAAATTTCATGCCTCTTTCCGGGAATCAACTTTCCCAACCTCATTTTCGCTGAAACTTTTCATAATATCATCATAATTATCTTTTAAGGCTTTGGCAGCATCATAGTGGCAATCTTTTTAACGTGAATTTCAATTTTATTTCACGATTCAACAGTTCCCTTCTAAGGGTCGAAGCAGAAAAGAAAACGTATATTTGTTGTACCACTCCAAAAAAGTTTATGATTTCGGGTGCAACCTTAACAGATTCTACACCAACTAGGTTAAGGGAATGCGCAGCACATGGCACATAATCCGCGGTGTTATTTTTTGTTTTAGTAGTGCTTGTACACCATTGTAGTGACCCGCCATATTGGCAGCCTTGTCATAAGATTGCCCCCTACAATTACTCAGTAGTAATCCATTTGTTTCTATAAAGTCTTGTAGAATATTAAATAAATGTAAGGTAGTATGACTACTTATTTTTATGAAGGCTACAAATCTTTCATATACTTTTCTCTGAAAATAGTATCGTAATACAATCGCAAGTTGATCATTGTGAGACAGATCTGGTGTAGAATCCATTACGGTTCAATAATGCTTTGTGTCGTCGTTTTTTATTTGAGTTATAATTTGTTCAATTAGCTATAATCTCAATTATTTCTTCATATACTGTTTTTGATAAGTACGATATTATTGGTTTTGGTCGCAGCTCTCGTTGTTCAATGTGTTCACGAATGAATGGATCGAACTCTGCCAAAACCTCCAGAGCCCTCATAAAATTACCATTATGTGGAGAACCAAATACTTCCTCGGAACCTCTATATACTAAGCCCCTTATACTCAAAAATTTTACCACTGTAATTACCCGTTTTAGGACATTGTGATAATATTCTGTTTTTTTGTTAATTGCTCCTGAAGCTGCTTGTCTCAAACAGACTTTTTTCATTTCGTGTTAACCACACTAACATTGGTTTCTTACGTTCATTAGAATTTTCGTGAGTTTCTAAACAAGTTCCTATGTGTTTCCAGTCATAAAATCCGGTCGTGTATTGAGAAGAAGTTTTAGAAAAAAGTTTGCAAGGCAAACAAACAACAGCACCAACACTGGTTGAATATGTTAGCCAAGATCTTTCCAGTGATTGACGCTTTTTCATTTTTTTTTTGTGAAATGGCTCTTTGAAAGTGCTCTGTTTTGTTCTTTGTATTTCTTTATAGAAGCTGATTATATATTTTTCGGATCTTTATTTTGAAAGTCAGTGATTTCATTTGAGAGCATGTCATTAATAAAATCATTGTTTAGCAATTCTGGCAACAAGCCCACGTCAACATATTCCTCAAACTTAAAATTAATATTCTCTAAATTTCTTTTCGTCTCGGTGTTGCCATTCTGTCGCTGAACACCGATATTGTTTTCCGTTTGATCAGAGGGTTGCTGGTAGTCAAGACTTTGCACATTTTCATTATTTGTCTTTTTTTTTTGGTGTTGCGATTTACTACTCCCTTCAAATACGATCCCTCCCGTGTCGCCTGTTGATGAATTTTCAGCGATCTCATCCTTTTGATTTGAAAAAAGTCCCAATTTTTGCACATTTTTTTTCTTTTCGCGATCTAGCTGTAATTTGCGTTTCTCTGCTCCACTTTTATACTTTCGACCAGACATTATTGTAAATTAAGACTTTGATTTTTTCCTGAAAAAAAAACAATGAACTTGATAGTTTTCTCATAAATAAACAGCGAACGAGATAATCGTTTCATTTTAATACGTTAATACTTTGTAATAAGTGCAGAAATTAAAAATTTAATTTAGTGTTAAAAAACCGGCCAGATGCGAATTAACTAGTTGTCCCCCGAAAATGACTTTTATTAAAAAAATACTTTGCACATCTGTGTTGTTGGTCATAGGATTACACCATCCTACTAAATTTCACCTTATTTGGTCCAGTAGTTTCGGAACAAATTGGTTGTGACAGACAGACGGGCGCACGAGTGATCCTGTATTCGTACCATATAAAAGTTATTTTTAACTTACCAAATAAAAGCAGGAAATCTTATACTGATAATGTATTTCAATAACATAAATAAATTTTACTTATTCAGATATAACTTTTGAGTTATCACTTATTAGATATAACTTTTAAGTTATCACTTAATAGTAAACTCATACATTAAACACAGTTCTAACAATTAATACAGTCAGTTTGTCATTTTGATGACGAGAACAGAAGTGCGGGAAAAAAACAAAATCACGTCAGACGTTACGTTAAGTAGTGCGGCGGAAAGTCCTTCGCAAGAGTAGATAAAAAAATATACCGACCAAAAATAAACGACAGGGAAATCCCCGTTCCGTTCCATAGACGCGCACATACATTAGTTGATTGATCTTAGGGTTGCCATTATTGCCAACCTTATGGTAGTTCTTTTTTAATTTTAAACTTTTTTTAAATTCAAATTATCGTCTATTATTTTTAGCGGGGTTTGGAGGCCACTTGTAACCTCGGGGCCCTGGGCTGCAGCCCAAGCAGCCCTTAGGTAGATTTGGCCTCGGTTCGTTCCATTTTTTTTGAAAAATTGGGATGACAGTGGATTCTTAAAGATATATTAGTGCTATTTCAACATGTGTTGGCAGATTGGAGCAAACTTGTTATTTCATATGGGTTTTAGCTATGAAAAAAAAAACGATTTGTTGCAGAACTGATTCGTTCCATAGTTCATTGTGTTTCAAAACTGGTTCGTTATTCGTTGTGAAGCAAAACTCTTTGGTTCCTATAATAACCTCTCACTTTGCAACCTTTCCATTCATTTACTTCAGCAGTTTTAGTTTCTCTTTCTGAACAAAATATCGAAAGCTCCTTGAACTTGCGTATTTTATTACAGTTTATACTCGATTCTTCTTACCTAACAGAGCCATATTAATTGATTTTCCAATAGCTCCAACAACAAAAAAGTTGACAAAGAAAAATGAATGAAAGTACATTAATTTATTTTGTTTTTATACTCTTTTATCTTGAAAATCGGTATGTAATGTAAAGTATTAAATTTTGTAACTTTTTTCAGACACGTTTCGAGCAAGGTGCCTTCACTACCCAAATGCTCTCATCCAAAGAAGAATGTCTTCTTCTGTCAACAACTAACCATGCACGATGTGAGACGTTTTCACCAAGGATTTTACGAACCGCCCAGTAAGACATGATCAAGAAAATTACATACTGAAGCGTACTAGTCAAGCGACTCCTGGCAGGCATAGAAAACGTCAAAGACTGGAAAGGAAAAATGAAGACAAGGAAAGAAAAATGTAGTGACAATTAAATATTTCGTGAAAACTCGAGGCCGTGGGTAGATCCTGACTTGAACCAGAGCATTTCTTGACATTCTTGGTATTTCCAAGTACCAAGTCCAAAATATTTCGAAACATACTTCACCGATGGCCAACCTCCTCGAAAAAGAAGAGGAGGAGACTATGAAACTGTTAAGTATGGGCCAATAAGGGAATCAGTGAAAAGTCTTTTACCGTCTCTACATTTTTGGAGTCCCATTATACTAGAGAGAGGAGTGCCAGAAAGTATCTCGCTAGTGATTGTACAGCCAAAAAACTTTGGAAAGCCTATAACCAATCCAGAAATGTATGCCAAGCATTGGCTATTGATGAGAGTTTTTAATAACGATTACAATATAAGCTTTAAGTCGCCAGCCACAGATTCCTGCTCGGAGTGTATCCACCTGAAAGGCCAGAACTCATGGCATCTGCAAGAGAAAAAGAAAACGTCTTGGTTAAAGCAGCAGTTCATACAATGAAGGCGAAAAGTTTTGACGATTTGCTGAAATAAGAAGAGGATCCAACTGTGCTCCAAATTCTTTTTATTGCCAGAAAATTCAAGTCCTGCCTCGAGTTCTAGACCAAGCTGCTTATTATAGCAGGCAATTATACCTCTATAGTTTTACCATCTGCGAAGACCATTCCACCGATGTTCAGAACACTGAATCAATTTTCGTCTATAGATGGCTAGATAATGAAAGACTGAAAGGATCAAATGAAATATCTTCAATCTTATACCACCACTTTAAAAGTAAAGACTTCTCAGACATCAAAGAAATCAAATTATTCTGCGATGGCTGCCCTGGCTAGAATAAAAATATTTCTGTGTTTTGTTTGTTGTGAAAACTTCTTAATGAAACGAGCAATTGCCAAAAAATGTCTATTACTTTCCTAGTATACGCCACTCTGTCCTGAAAACTCCAGCTCAGCTCTATTTCAAATTTGCACCTTCCAAGCGAATCATTTTTGAAAAAAATGCTGAAGGTCTTTTGTTACTACGGGGAAAAGTCAATTATAGGTCTGACTTAGGAGTTACAAAAACGATACTAGAGAAAAGAAAACGATTAAGCCAAATCAAGCCAAAGCCTTTAGCAGTCCAAGTCAGTATTAAACTAGAGAAGTAGAAAGACGTTGATAACCTGCTGAGAAAGCATTTTGGTACGAGTGGAGGGCCAATGATTCATTGAAGTATTACACACGAGTTCTCGATATATCTGCCACAGACAAGGGAAACGACGAATAAAAGAATGATGAAGTCACTATTGTTAAGGACGATGGCCTTAGAATTTAGTCTTTGTGTAACTTTTTTTTGTAAAAATAAATAGCCCAGTCATATTAGGGCTTTCACCTCGGAATGAAAGATAATAAGCTGCAAATTGGTATGAACCTTTGTTTTGTCATTCTAAATGTTGTCTCAAAAGTCACAATCGTTATCGTGTCCGCGTCTCAAGATATTCAAGGTCAAAGGTCACAAAAATCGGTTTTTCGCGAATATCTGGCTTCCTATCGGTTAAATGAGATTTGCATTTATTATAAAAGTTGTAGGCTATAAAATTCCCTACAACTTTTGTTTAAACTTTTTTTTCATACGACCAACCGTTTTGAAGGTAGAGCGCGAAGAGTGCACATCGTACAGTCATATACGGCCTAATGCAAGGTCAAGCGTGAGTTATGGTTATCAGTACGTTATAAAGTCAATTATTTACTTGGAAATTATAATTATTAAACAATGCCTATTATTTATGTACTAACTATTAATTATTTATATTTAATTAAAGTAAGTAACTTGATTATTTATATATAATTATTCATATTTAACTATTTAAGTATAAAATATTATTAATTCTGGATTATATATTTTAGTTTTATTTTAAGTTAAAATGATAGTAAGAGTATATATTTTACACATATTTTTATTTATTATTAAATACGGCATAATATACATTTATCAAAATGTGAGTTCAAATATCAAAAGTATCTTTGTTGATTTTAATTGTAATGAAATTGGAAATGGAAGCTAATTATCTTCTTCTTGTTCGTCGTCTTCTTCTTCTTGTCGCTCAAAAATGTTCGATTCATTGTCATCATCCTCATTATCTGTCATGTTCATCTCCAAACCTTCCAGAATATCGGGATCATATGTATTTTCTTCATCGGGATTACTTGGATACAGTGAAGCGTTGAGGCAAGCTTGTCCGTTGCACTGGCCGCAAGCTAAAGAACATTGTAGCCCTGATTTTCTGCATCCACAGCGGGAACCACAACCATTTTTGCAATTGCAAAATATTACGTTTAGTAGTTCGGCTGGTGCTGGAGGTAATAACGTTCGTATGGGCTCCAGGATTTCATTTTCAAGCATCCAGCCCCATTCTTTAGGTTCTAAGTCCTTCCCTAACCACGTTTGAATCTACTTTAATTAAATATAAATAATTAATAGTTAGTACATAAATAATAGGCATTGTTTAATAATTATAATTTCCAAGTAAATAATTGACTTTATAACGTACTGATAACCATAACTCACGCTTGACCTTGCATTAGGCCGTATATGACTGTACGATGTGCACTCTTCGCGCTCTACCTTCAAAACGGTTGGTCGTATGAAAAAAAAAGTTTAAACAAAAGTTGTAGGGAATTTTATAGCCTACAACTTTTATAATAAATGCAAATCTCATTTAACCGATAGGAAGCCAGATATTCGCGAAAAACCGATTTTTGTGACCTTTGACCTTGAATATCTTGAGACGCGGACACGATAACGATTGTGACTTTTGAGACAACATTTAGAATGACAAAACAAAGGTTCATACCAATTTGCAGCTTATTATCTTTCATTCCGAGGTGAAAGCCCTAATATGACTGGGCTAAAAGCACAACATTGAGTGAAAACAGATAGTCACATAGTCACAATTTCGTATTTTATATGAACGTACCCTTAAACGTTTTTAATAAACTGTCAACCACAAAACGTTAGTTAAAGTCAACATTTTCATCATGATAAAGTTCATGAACCAGACACGTTTGGAAATTATTAAAAATTACTATTGATTACTATTATCGAAAAGCGATGAAGCTCATTTATGGCTCAATGGCTTTGTTAATAAACAAAATATGCGATATTTGTCAGCAACAAACCCACATGTTGTTCTTGAGACACCGCTGCATCCCCAAAAAATTACTATTCGATGCGGTTTTCATACCGTAGGGGTGATTGGACCTTTTTTTTATTAGATCAAAACGACCGTCATGTAACCGTCAATGGAAAGCGTTCTGTTGGAAGATTATTTGTGGCCAAAATTGGATGCACTTGACATCAACGATGTGTGGTTTCAACAAAACGGCGGTCATACAGCATGGCTCACTATAAATTTATTGAAATTTACTTGTTTATTGTTTTGTCCTTAATGGAAAATCCTATAGAGCATAATTAAGACTTGGGAGTGAAATCGTTGTGGGAGAGGCGTTAGTTGATAGTTGAAATTTCTGCTTCCTCACTTCACATTGAGTTTGGGCATTATGAAGCACTTTGTACTCATACTACCTAAAGACGGTGCCTGTTTGATATACTTATGTGATAAATTCAACTATTTATCGTATGCAAAGATCAAAGCAGGCATTTTACTGTCGATGGCCCTCACATAAGGAAAGTAATGAAAGATGCTGAAAACTATCAAAACCAAGGTGTTTGCTTGGAAATCATTTGAAGAGGGCGTGGACCATTTTTTAAGGAAACAGAAAAGGCCTAATAGAATGCTTACTAAGTGAGTTGAATTTCCTGCAGTCTCAAATTACTTCTTTCTTAAAAATCCTAGTACTGTAAGTGAAGAGCAGGAGGAGTAATTTCACAAAGTTATTAAGATTCTTGAGAAAAGATATCAAGAAAGAGGTAACGTAGGCAAGATGGTGGACATACTGGTTATTAAAGAGAAATGACGCGAATCGTTAGTACAAGAGGAAGAAATTGAACAGGAATTTTCAAAGAATTAAAATTAAGATATCATAAATCTTCTTAATTTATTTAATTTCTTAAATCTTGTTTAAAACTTATAATATTCGTTTTGCAGCCAAAATACCATTTTATATTCATTCAAGTTAATAGTTTTATAAAAATTAGTCAAAAATCTACAAACATTGACGTACTATAACAAAAAAAACGAATGTAACTATTTGAAGGGGAAAATAAAAGTTATAAATGCCAGGCCTGTGTAATTGATTCAAGTGCATTTCTCAAATATATTTTGCATTTTTACAGAAAACAATACATTAAACTTCTACCATACGCAGTTAAATAATTGAATCCTTTGAATGGCCTTTTAATTGATTTAATTTTCTTGCACTCCTACTAATCGAAACCGATCAGCAACCGTCAACTCGCAAAACACTAACAACCAATTCTTCTTTGCAATTCTGTTCAGTCATTAAATTTCCAATAATTCGAAATGAAATACAAATTTTCAAATTAGAAAACCCAACAAGAAAGAACACAACATTTCATAGCGTCCTGAAGACGTTAACGCTAGCAAATGAAAACGGAGAACGAGGCGACGACAACGTTAGACGACTTTGATAAATGGAAATTCGATACGATTTCAGTGACTACGCAAATGTCCAGCTCATTATGAGCGAACTGTTTCACTTCGCTACCACTTTCATTGGAAATTATGGGTGTGAGGTGTCCCATCCATGACGTAAGAAATACAGGGTTCCTGCGAAGGACTGAGTACTGTATTTCCTCAATGAAATTATGAGGAAGGTATAAATGCACATTTTTCATTGCATATAAAAATATTTTTTCTCAGAAAATCCAATGCGAACGCTCCTGATTTTTATAAATTTCTTGAGGTTATAAAATCTTGTATTCATGTTACATAAGCGTCATTAAAGCTTAGACCTCTTTCTCCCGCTTCACCCTGTTTAATCGCCATAAGCTCCTTGACTAAAGTTTCACAAATAGCTTCCAGAGAATATCAGATAAAATTATTAATGGATGATTAATTTAAATAAGGAGAAAGGGGATACACAAAGATACTCCCAGTTCCTTTTCCTTGTTTCATTATGTGTTCCTTATTATTATTGCTTTCATATCGACTTGCCTAGTTTGCTCTTTTCCTTTAATTTCAATTCATAAGGGAAATTACAAAGGACGCGCGAATAGATGGATGGATGGTGTCTTGCACACCCTTATTATGACACAAAGATGGGGTTGAACTCGACTAATGCTAAGACAACACACTTTCTTGTAGTAATTGTTTTTCTATCCTTTTGCCAGCTCTTGGCTTTCATCAGAATGGAATCGGTTCGTTTTGAGATTCATTTGAAATTCGATTCCTATTTGGATATGAATTAAAACGTATAATTGATTACAATGTGTAATTAAGGAAGACAAATTATTAGATGAGTTTTGGGGGTCTTTTCTCGGATCTTGATAGAAAGTATTTTGATCCGAAACAATCCCTTCCATTATGTTGAAAGTAAATGTGTTCTAATTTTTAAGACAAGATTCATTTGGAAAATATATTCAATAGATAATAAACATCGAAGGACATTGTTTATAAATCTAAAGTTATTTAATTTATCCTTCAGAATCCAAACGTAGTTGTACCATTACCATCAACAAAATCTGGCATTACTTCCAGCGTTCCCTAAAAAAATAAACAATATATCCAAATTAGACTCATCGACTTGTTTTTGACGAAATTGAACCCTTCTCACATCATTTCGCAACTCGCAGCCATTCGCCGTCGACCACTTCCACTTTCTTTCAAATTGTTCTGTCTTGCAGGAATCCAGTAAAACATTTTGCATGATTTAATTTCAAATGTTCTCCTTCAATCTTTGATTTGTTTTTCAATGCAAACGACAGGAATTAATTTAGATAAATGATTTAAGATACTCACTCGCAATATCCTTGCATACTTTTCGAACTACTGCCACCCACCACGGCAAAGCTATGCCGCGAGTTTTCACAAGCTCCCATTTGAAGATTTCAAGAAAACATGCCAACGATCTAATTGAAAAAGGGGTGGTAGCAATGGTGATGGTTGTGTAGAGAGACTTGTTTGGATATGTTGTTGTATTAAGAAATTCCAAGAAATTATCGGCTACATAGTAACAACAAAATCTCAAGTTTATTCAATCTTCAAATTTTCTTTCGATTTATTTGCCTAAGGAATCGAATTAATCACTTCATTGCATTTAAATTTACGAAACAATTTTAATTGGAAAAAAATGTTGTGGTATTTGGTTTCAAGATGAAAGCAATTGCAATTCAATTGGCAAAAACTCATCATGTCGAAAATGACTTTATGTTAACATGTTTTTGTTGTATGGAAACGATTGGTGAAACTAGTTAAGGCAGCCTTTCGTTGTTATTTTTTATTTTTTTGTAACTAAATTATAGAATGATGCACGTGCAGAGATGTGGAGAGAGGGTAGTTCAGAACGGGTTCTCCTGTGTTTGATACCGCAGTGTTTATCTCGATCAGTATCTGCACTATAATCGACATGCCAGAATCATGCTCAATAAAGCGCTTAAAATGCTCATATCTCTTCGAAGACTCTTTCATGTTAGATACGTTGGTTAAAAGGTCAAAGTTATCTATCGCAAGGCTCTGGTTAGACCAGTTGTGACATGTGGATGTCCCATATGGTATAATCAGAGAATGGAAATACTAAGAGTTTTCAAAAGAAAATGTCCGCGCATTTATTGGTCGGTACATATAGTCTGAGATGGATTGGAAACACTAAAGGGGGAGTGTCTGCCAAATTGTACCGCCGGGTAAACTGTACCCCTCAAATTTCTTATAAGTTGCCATAATTTTCCTTTATTGGAAATAGTCACGGGACACTTTCACACGAAATCCTACAAGCAAGTACCCCGCGAGTTAAAGCTAATATTTATCACGCCAGCCAGACTGAAGAAGAATTGGTAACGTATTTTTTTTGAAATAAATATTGTATTTACAATTGTAATTTTCTTCGTACATGTAATGACTAGACTAAGTAGATTCTAAGCGAAACGCCAAATCATAGTGTCTATAAAACGGTGCGTACAAAAGCTTCGATAATTAATGAAGGACTTCGATTTGAATTTAAGATTGGCAAAAACAACTGAGGAAACTGAAGAAACATTTAGAGGAAGCTGATTCGGTGGCAAAACCCATTCCAGAATTGAAAGAAGATCTCGGCTCGTTTAATGGAACTGAGCCGTTAACATTTACGGAATCGCTTAAAGGCAAAGTAGTTGTTCTGGACTTCCTCATATATTGATGCATCAATTATATGCATATACTACCTGCTTTGAAGTACAGCGTTGAGGATGGTTTGGTGGTTGCAGGTGTCCACAGTGCTAAATTTGACAATGGGAAAGATAGTACCAAAATTATATCTGCAGTACAAAAGAAACTTTGGCAAGATACACAAAGCACAATCAATTCAATTACTTGATATCAGCCTTTGCGGCGCCACTTATACATGATACCATATCGAATCCAGCAGACGTGATAAAGCATTGGCTGCAAATGTACGATTCGCCATATAATTCAGCTTTAAAATGCATGTGAGGAATCTATAGAAACGAAGGGTTTAGTGCATTTTATCGCTCATACTCTACATAATTGATTATGAATGTACTATATAAGGCAATCCACTTTATTTTTGTATTCAATGCCTGCGACAGCAACTTGTTGGTCAATCTACGAATTCTACAAATTCGCATTAAGCGGGAAAAGCCATGATGACTATAAATCTTCGACATCTGGGAAAAGTACGGGGTGCGCCAGAGAAACTTACTTATTTGAAAGGTCAATAAAAACAAAAGTATTTCAGTCATTGTTTTAATTTTTTTTTATTTGAGAATACAATAAACCAATTTTTTTTTTCATGCAGTCTTGAAAACGACATCGGATAAATGGCGACCCCCAATGCGCATACACTGACGAAGTCGATTTTTAAAATTCGTATGTTGGCAATGGCGTCGCCAATGTTGTTCTTGAGGTGTCTATGGTCCGTGGTCGATCCACACAAACCAGGGATTTCAAATAACCCCATAAAAAGACATCGCATGGAGTCAAATCTGGAGAGCGTGCTGGCCATTGGAGATCGCCTTTGAGAGAGATGAGGCGGTCGGGGAAATGTTGCCGCAACAAATTCATTGAGTCTCGTGCTGTGTGTGCTGTGGCTCCATCTTGCTGAAACCACACGTTCCTAACGTTCATTTCTTCGAGTCTTGGAAGAAAAAATTTCTTGGATCATGTTCCTGTAACGAGCTCCATTCACGGTAACTTCGCGTTCGTTTTCTTCAAAAAAATAAGGACCAATTATTCCCATTACCGACATTGTATGCCAGACAGTAACTCAACTGACTGGAGGGAGAAACAAATTTGGGAACTTCCCCCTCCAGATGCGTCCCCTCTCGCCCCTCTACCCGCCCAACTCACCGCGCGGGAATTTTTTCAAATAAGTAAGTTTCTCTGGCGCACCCTGTACATTACAACTGAAAGATCCAAATCAACAGGGACGGTAGAAAAACTACGCAGTGATGATATGATTAATAGCAATAGGATTGTCGGTGCAAGATATGTTCTACCAGCGGCTGAAATGAATGCAGTTGAAACTGAAACAGATATATCCAGTGGTGTGTGAGGAGCAGCTCCACTAAAAGCTATCTGTGAGCTCAGGGTAGTTTGGGAATTAATGCATTGAATCTAAACACAGTGCACAACGAAGTTAAACAATCTACGAGTGAGGCTTTAGTAGCCCTTAATATCATCCAATTGCATAGAATAAGTGCATTGGGTGGAATGTGTTGTGAATTTGAACAATATTTCTTTTATCAATCCGATTTTTTCTCAATGTGTGCATAGTTCCACTCCCAACGTATGTGTGCAGCAGCAAAGCAAGTAAATGGTGACACGAGTTGCCCGCTGGTAGATATGGAAGCTACATTGCGGTAATGCATTGAGGCATTGCCACACTGCTGGATGCAAACCTTAACAAACATTGAAAAGCGTGTTGCACGATAGGGGGCTGTGTCTCTCCGAGACTATAAAAGGTCCGGAATACGAGGAAAAGCTCTCTTATCTCGCATTAATTTGAAGGAGCTAGACGCAAAAAGAAACGGCGACAAAGTCACCAAGCGGCGACTAAGAATTAGCACGAATCAGTTTTTGTCCCGATTATCAACCCGCCGATCAAATGATCAAAACCAACCATCGAGGAAGTTAGGGGCACCCGACCACGTGGAAATTGATAGGTAGTAGGTAATTAATGTTTTTGAATTTTATAAATAATTGTAAATTTACATATTCATTCTATGAAATAAAATTGTTAAAATAAGTGGAAATAAAAAAAGTGTGTTTAGTGAACATTGTGAGGTCTGGCTTGCGAGGTTTTTGAGGTGTTGTTGCGACAGTGACGGGGTTTCGGGGTGGTTCTCAACGGCCGTGTGAAAGTGCTCCCGAGTATCACCCGTGGGGTAGGAGTGCGAAGCGCGCTTCAGTACGGGGCAAAGTTAGGGATGTTATTCGGGGCTAGATAGGATTTGGTTCTCCGCGAAATTAAATCAAAGGTTAGGCTGGTGCGAACCTTCCGAGTTGTTCGCATTCTCGCTTTACGACCTAATTTGGGGCCCACTGGCAAAGCGAGTGGCGTGCGACCCCTGTTCGGGGGGCTCACCGGGTCCAAGGGAGGAGCACCGCGCAATAGCGGGGGTAGCAAAATGCTAAAGTAATGTGTTACGTCTTGATTAGCTTCTTGTCATTTCGTAGAGACGTCTGGCAAATGAACTTTATAATAAAAATAAATAACGTTTTTTGTGATGTTACCATAAATTTTGTTTTGGGAGCCTAAGGACAGTACTCACGATAAAGGTAGGCTATATCTTGTAAGCCTTGATAAATTGATTGGTTGATTTTGATTCTATGCAGAAATGACATATATAGCCATTCTACCGATTTGGAAATCTGAACAATCAGTCGTTTGCGAAACTGAACCGATACGATTTGCTCTACCAGATAAAATAGCCTCATTACTTTCGTTGCATATTTTTTTCATAGGGTGGATGTTCCAAGAATATATTATAAAACGAAGGCAGAAGACTTAGAAAGAGCTACGAGTATGTTGGCTTTGAACCAAATATTGGCAGCATATTTAATTCCGAAACCGACAATTTCACGACTTGCTAGAAAATGAAACAAGATTGCCAGCGATTCAACTATTCATAAAGGGAGACCTATTACTTTCAGCACGGTATATAGAGAATATTGGTCAAACATATTTTAGATTGTAGTCAATTATTTTGTTCCTTTGATATCCGCAGTCAGATTCTCTGGGAATATCAAACAAACAAAATAATTGACTACAACACTGTTAGCCAGGCAAAGCTCTTGCAATCATTCCACAACCTCCGAAAGGAAACAATTTTTTTTTAAATTATTTATGAAAATCATTTGTATATAGCTACTTTAATTGATTGCATTCATAATTTTTTTTAAAAATCATTAGAGAAAAAAACTTTAGAAAGTAGTTTCTACGTGTATTCTCAGTCTCATCAGGCCATCACACTTTAGATACCATCGGATGATGGTAACAACCATGCATAGAGGTGAGAGAATTATTTTAATTTATTCTGTTTATTGAAGTGTTCAAATATGGTGGAATGTCCGTAGAAGACTGCAGCGGTAGTATGCTGCCTCAGTGAGCGAAGATATTAATGCTCGCCGGAATCGGCCTTGTCTAAGGATGCATCAATTTGCTTGCAGGTTAGCGTCGCGATGTTGTGGGGCGGGTTCTTTTTCCCCAGCACAAGGGCCCACTGCAAAAAATAAGATACATAAAAATATTGTTTGAGGTGCATTGCACAGGCAAAAGGGCATCGTGATGAACTTGTAGAGTGGTAATTCGGGGAGTGTGAACGTGATTTTGTCCCTCGATCCTACATCGAGAGGAATCTGCCAGAAAGCATCTTTCAAGTCGTGACTTATAATGTTTTTTGCTTTTGGCAGGCGTCCTAGTATTCCGTCGATGAGTAAAAGAGGGTACGCATTTTTGATCGTCAGTGCATTGACTTTTCCGGCATCAAGACAAAGACGCATCTTCCATTGTTTTTACCACAAAGCTTACTGGGGAGGATCAAGTGCTTTGCAACTCCTCAATAACTCCAAACTCTGGCATCCTATCCAGTTCAATATACACCAACTTTTCATTAGTTTATGGGTTCATTATTGCCAACGTCTATAGCATGCGAGACTAAGCTGATACGGCCAAGCCCTTCTACCGCATTGGACGGAAAAGCGACAATGGATACTTCTTGGCATTGTTGTTGGCTGGGAGTTAACGCGTATCTTTCTGACATAGAAGTGAGTTTGTAGATAAGTTGTTTTTGTTGAGGTAGAGATTCAAGAATAAACCCATGGCCAGGTCAAACTGAAAGACAAAATTGACGGCGAAGTAAACGTTTTGAGTCAGCAAGGGGCTATGTAAAATGTGACGTATTTTGTTTAACCCCTGAACATGGCGATGTGGTCAACGTACCCTTAATAGCGGGTTTGGTGCCAGACCGCCAAGGTTTCATCAAAGTAGGATGTTGATGGAGTACCTTTGAGCCAAGGCTCGAGGCAAGACAGCTAATACCAGCACCTGTGTCGATCAACTAGACAGCGACTTCGCTCAACACTTTGATTGGGGCGTACAGTCAGGTATTATACTTGGAAACCTCTGATATGCTATAGACAGATAGGATTTGACAGCAGGTGTACACTCTCTTACGGAAGTTCCTCGAACGACGAGTTGGCTATCTTGTTTTATGTAAGCAAGGGGTGACCTCTTCTGATGTGAAAATTCGCTCTCAAGCCGCCGAATGTGATTTGGCTTTAGGCCGTAAGACAATGGCGGTCTGGCTTCATCTGTTAGTTGGTTAGGTGGTTGCTTCAACATTATCTTTGGAGAGGTCTCCGGCAAAGAGGGAGCCTCTACAGTCATCGGTGTTATGGTCAGTGTAATATTGTTATGTCTGGTATTTGCGGTAGACTGGCAACCTACGATTGAGTTTTGGAGTACCGCTGGGATGGTTGAGTACTCGATCGTTCATTTTTCGAGTTAGTGCAATCAGGGGAGTACATATTTGGTTTGCCGCAATCTTGGCAGAAAACCATGCGCTCTGCTTGACATGCAGCAAACTGATGTCTGGCTGTTCGCAGTTCCAGCAGGTCGTAAGGTTCCCCACCGTAGCTACCGTAAACTCGTCTAGCTCCTTGGTTTTCTTTTCTAAATCGAAAATGGTTGCTTCCCACGCCACTTCCGAAATATTGCGCCACGGATCAGGCCTCTTAATCATGTACAGCCGTTCCCGCAAGTCTTCTTCAACTCTTTCTAGTCTGCTAATAACTAACAAAAGTGAAACCATGTCTTGAAGGTCCAAGTTCACAACGTGACAGCGAAGCTTAAGCCGTAAGTTGCTCTTCAACACTCACAGCGATTAGTTTTGGGTCGATGTCTCTATCAGTCGATCGTAGAGCCGTAAAATGTCTGCCCTAAATGGGCTGAAGTGTTCCTCCGGTCATTGCCATCTAGCCAAGATTTAATCGAGTATCCTCTCATCCATATTGACGGTAGTATACTCCTTGCGCAATACCTCCTTCAACCATGCCCTGCGCTGGAGTGGAGCAGTGGCATGTATGCACCAGTAAGTCTGGAGCGCTGACTTTCGCAACAAAAGCGGCAGGTAGTGCCATGTGGTCTCACGCCAACATTTGATCAATCAATAACGAACAATGAAGACCTTTGCTATGATGGAATGTGGTTCCCCGCTAAAGTGGAGATTCCAACCTTGTATGATGCCGGGAATTTGAGTTGGCTTCAACATTAATAGGAGGTTTTTAGATCCGCGTTGCTCTAGAGGAGCCACCGGATTATATGCCGGTGATTGTACCTGGATGAGTCATAGGTCGTGGTTGGTACACCGGGGCGATCTGGTTCATCAAGGAACTGGGCACGTTCCGCTTTGGCTCGAGCCCCCGACCTACAATAAAATCCCCTGGGTTTGGTTCCAAGTCCCACTGTGGAGTCGTTCAGGAACGTGCTTGGGGACTGCGCTCCTTCTTGTTCTCCAGAGCGGCTATCCGGGTGGTCAAGCCCTGCAATAGTGCCATCATGTCCTGCAGGACTGTTGCATCCCCGGATACATTAAGCCTGCAGGCTTAATGTATGCCTCCTGCAGGCGGTACTGATACAGCTCCTTCTATGGCGTCAGGGTCACTAAGTAATGGCAAACTTCGGTCTTGGTGATCATTTTTTTTGAGTTGCACACCTTGTGCAGCTGGTGCTTCATCAAAGCTTGTTGGTTGTACTGCGAAAGCTACCGGTTGTCGCCAAAGCGGACAACTATGTGTGCCATCATTCCTTGCCTGTTGGCATATCACGCACAACGCCGTTGCTCTAGCATCTGAACGTAGGTGACGCTTCTCTGGCGTGTGTTTCGTAGACATTTTAATCTAAAATGCTTCCGATGAACTTTCGATAACTAAGGAAAAAGGATGATATAGAAAAAAACTTAGAACCATAAATAATAATATGGTTTTTAAGGTTTCGTGCTATACAAATCGGTTTTATCTGTCCGTCCATCTGTGTGTCACAGCAGTTTTTCTCAGAAACTATAGCAGGTACACATAACCAAACATAGTAGGTATAAAAGAAGATTTCGTCTTTTATAATTTCAGACATCATACATAGAGGGCCACAGATATATTGATACCTTATGCTGTAACAGTCTCAACAAATACTGATCTTTACGCTCCCACGAGAAAACAATCATACCTCGTAGATCACATATTTTGCAAAAAAAAATAGGGGTACCAGTTAATTCGTGCGGTTTCCTAACAGATGGCGTAACTTGATTTTTATTCCAGTGATTCACCTTTCCAAATAAGAATTGGAAAGCTACTATCATATAGTTTCAGAGTCAGTATGTGTCATTTAGCTGAAGCGAAAACAACAATACTTTTTTTTACTCTGTAAATGTCGAATTTTGTGCCGAATAAAGTGTTTTTGCCATGAGTACTACTTCATTGAAGAAAAAAGCTGTCAAAAGTCATCGTATTTTGGTGGAAGTGTATGGTGTACATGCTCTAGCCGACGGTACGTGCCAGAAGTGGTTTGCATGGTTTACAAGTGGCAATTTTGACTTGGAGGACGATGAACGGCTCGGACAGCCAAAAAAGTTTGAAGATCACGAATCGGAGGCATTGCTCGACCAAGATCAAAACTTGCAAAATCACTTGGCTTCGCTCAACAAACCATTTTCGACCGTCCCAAAGCAGTTTTTTACAATAAAGCTTCAATTCTCGAAAATTAACTGGCACCCCTATTATATATGTAAGAAATGTATGAATATATTTAAAGAGTGAAATTTGTTCAGGAGCCGTCAGTGGCTGACTATTTAAACCTAATCAAAAAAAAAGAAAATGTAATTACGTATCATACATTTGGTCTTCTCATTCTTCAAACTTCTTGCAGCTAGGGACACCAATGGCCTCGATCTCTCCCAGAAGTTCACAAGGTCTACTTTTTTGGGGCATCGTGAACATTTGGGCTCTAAAATTGTCTCCTGTTCGCTAGCATTAATTGAGAATATTTTTTCGGCCCAGGGTTAGTTCCGATCCGCAAGCAGCATGTGTCTTATCATCGACGTGAAATCAAAATTCATGTACTGAAAAGCACTAAGGCAAAGTTTGGTTCGGAGTGCAGATCAGAATCCATCACAAAAGATGTAAGGTAGCAACTTTCAAATATGTTACATTCAGGGACTCTAATATCACTTGCCCTTAATAGTCATACAATACAATGTATAAATCAGAAGCAAGTCAAAATAATATTGATGTCCGAAGACAACACAAAATCTGAAAGTTGTTCGAGATGCTGGAGCACGTTTGGTGCAATTTCTGACCTCACATTGGGCACCATTTGAAGTGTTTAAATATGGTGGAATGTCCGTAGAGGACGCCAGCAATGTTCTGCTGCCTCAGCGAGTGAAGGTTTTTGTGCTCACCGGGATTGACCTTGTATGAGGATGCGTGAATGCGCTTGCAGGCTAGCGTCACTTGTCATGGGGCAGATTCCTTTTCTCCAGTACAAAGGCCCACTACATAAAAATTTCGTATTTACGAATTGTTCAATAAAAATATAATGGTTCGACGATGTCGAGACCAAGGTAACCTACCGAAAGGATGAACTAGTGACATGGACGCTGATGTTCGATTAATGCGTCTCCCAACTGAGAGTGGAGCATCCAGTTGGAGTTCCAATCGTTTCAAACACACGGAATACATTGAAACACAATCATATCATATCTGAAGAATAAATCTGTTTATAGTATTGTGTGAATTGTGGTTGGTACTAAATTATTCTAAACGAAACATATTTTGTACTTCACTACACAGTTTCCATCAACACGAAACATGACACATTGTACTTTTGCTCCTTCTCTAAAATTTAATTTCGTCAAAGCAAAGTACCAAGCTTTGGCCTCCGAACTGAACTTGGTTGACTGGCTGGATTTTTTTGATAACTTGGAGTGTGAGGAAGCTCTGAGTAAGTTTTATAACTACCTCCATGAGATGATTAAACACTTCACACCTTTACAAACTCTTCGTGAAGTAAAGCAGAAACCATGCCTAACCAAGCAAGTTCTTTGTGCCTTGAATGCTATAAGTAAGGAACACCGCCGTTACAAGCATTGTGGGAACTGAAAAATTCAGAGTCCGTTTTTGTGATCTGTGTGTCGTAGCAAAAACAGAACTAAAAACTGCGATGAGAAACTACCTCAGCAGCTTGGAGAGTTCACTTATGCCGAATAATGGGAAACCCTTATGGTCATACATTAGATCCTTAAAGTCCTCCTCCTCTGTCCCTCCTTTCGTCCACTGGAATAATATCTTTCGCTCTTCTCTGCAGGATATTTCCAACTTGTTCCCTCAGTTCTTCTAGTCAACTTTTGTTCCTTCTTCTCATTTATCTCCTGTACTTCACTCCATTGAAATTTCTTCAGTTTTCACTGACTATATTGAAGTTGAATCTCTCATTAATCCACAGAATCTTAATATTTCACCTGGTCCTGATGGTTTGCCGAATATTTTTGTCAAGTCGTTAACGTCTTCATTTTGTATCCCTTGGGCTTTTCTCTCCAACCTTAGTCTAAGGACTGGTACTTTCCCTGCTTGTTGGAAAAGAGCAAACGTTGTTACTATTCTCAAAAGTGATGATACTTCTTTTGTGTCCAATTATCATCCTATCTCCTTAATTTCATATTTTCCAAAATCCCCCGAGTGTCTAGTACATAACCAGCTTTCAGTTTCATTGACCCCTATCTTGTCGAAGGAATAACATGGGTTTCTCAAAGGTCACTCCATGATCTCAAATTTGATTCTAATTCACCGATTACGTAAGACAATCGATTGCAGGTTGATGTCATCTTCACTGACTTTTCCTAGGCATTTGACATTGTCAACCGTCAACTCCTCTGTTACAAACTAAAAGATTTTGGGTTTGATGGACCTCTTTTATCATGGATGGACTCCTACTTGTCTTCTCATATATGTTGTGTAAGTTACGGTGGACTGACCTCTTTTCTATTTTATCCATCCTCTGGTGTTCCTCAAGGTTCTATTTTAGGTCCCTTCCTATCCCTATTGTTTGTAAATGATCTTCCTTTGGTTATCGCCTCCAATTGCCTACTCTATACCGATGATTTCAAAGTATTTCGAGCTATCAGATCTGTGTAAGATTGTCAATATCTTCAGATGGACCTGATTGCACTAAGTAACTGGCTTTTGTCTAACTACCTCTGTCTTAATGTTGCCAAATGCTATTTAATGACTTTTAATCCAAATCAACTTCCTATATGGTAAATGAAGTCCCACTCACTGCTGTGAGCTCTGCTAAAGATCTCGGTTTTACTTTTGATCCCAAGTTCAATTTTGACGCACATATTCTTATCGTGACTATTAGGGCTCAAAAATATTGGGCATATTTTCAGGCATGCTTATAAGTTTCAATTTCCCGTCCACTGGTTTATCTGTTTTGTCCATCCTATCCTTGAACATTGCTCTGTAGTTTGGTCTTCCCGACATTCCTACCTTATTAACTCGTTAGAGAATGTCCAGTGAAAATTTACTCGTGTCTTGCTTTACAAATTCGAAATTCGAGATCAACCCTATGAATGTCGTTTATTCTTCTTACGTATGCCTACTTTGTTGTCCCGTCGCATCTATATAGATCAGTGTTTTCTATATCAACTCTGCCATAAACAAATTTCATCAACATTCTATGCAGACAAACAATTTTTTTGTACTACTGTGTGCCCGTACAAATTTATATTTTCACTCTCGCATTATACGAATGGTAAGAAAACATGATAGGCTTGGGCTTGGTCCTTTTTCCGACTCATAACTTGTTTTTAAATTGAGATAAAGAAGCCTGATCCTTACAACTCAATTGGGTTTCCATTTTGTAATTGGATTATGTTTTATCTGTTAAATGGAATTTAAATAAATAAATGCTAATTTAAATATCTAGCACCGTTATTCTAAGCTACAAATTTTGCCCCTCATGGACGACTGCATCTTGAAACTCTCTTATAGTTGGTCCTTGCTGTTCATCTTGACATGAAAAGAATTAAACCATACTTTCTTCTCTTCTAAGATCCTTTATTACCTTTACAATAATCTGGCAGATTTGATTTGAGTTTTGATCTCTGAGCTTTGAAACACTTTTCTTTCGCAATATCATGAAAAGCAATCTAGATAATCATTAAACATTGTTTTGATGAATCTAAACTGAGCTTTATAAAGAAAATATAAACTAAAATTTATTGAAAACACGAAATCATACTTATGTACTTGAACTTATAGCGCGTTCTATCCTTTGAACCCAGAATTGGCAGATTATCAATTATTTTCATCACTTAGAACGAAATTGCATATGCCTCGCCATTGTTCGGTCACTTAATTGCCATAAATTTCGTCACTGTAGTATGCATATACATAAATTTAATGATTTGTTCCTTTAATTTGATGTACGTATTCATTGATACTAAGAAAACCTTAGCCATGAAAGGTTCGTAAATTAAAATTTTTGCAGCATCTAATAATGTTGTGTTGATGAAAATTTTCGGCAAAATAATGAAAATCTACATCACTGTTAATGGTATAGAGTTTTGAGTGTATATTTGTGCATTTGCAGGGCGTGATTTTATGAGCCAATGTAGTGATAAATGGTTGTTCATATTAGTGAGGAACTGTACATCTTCATCTAAAATACTTGGTGGAGTCCGTTCATTTAATATATGAAAAGTTACCTGTAACAAACAATTTTTAGTTGATGATTGCGATTCATTAATATTATGAACAGAGTTTCATTCAGTGTTACGGGCAAGGTTCTTCCAAAAATGACGTTTCTTTGAAGTACTTGACTGGTTGTCCGAAACTTCCTCAAAATTAGCCAAAAACAACGTGTCGTAAGCGGTAAAGTTTTTTGAAATCAATTCCGAATTGTCGTTCAACGAAAATTTATACTTGTATTTAAAAAATCAAGGACAAAAGACACTGCGTTTGCAATGAAATCTAGACGTTGATTAGAAACACGTCAAAGTCAAAGTCAAAAGCGCTTTATTTAATACTAATCCATATAAATTTTCAAAAAATATAAAGCAGATTCCAAACAATAACAATACAAAAACTTAATGGCCCAAATGGCTCTCTAAATTTATACGTTATCATTAACACATTTGATCAAAATAAACTATAGCAAATTCAATTAATTAAGATTATTACATATCTTTACAATTCAATTGGAAAAAGGAGAAAAAACCAACCAACACTCTCCTAAAATTATTCATAATTTAAACACAACAGTGAACTCTGATCCTAAACCTAATATTTTTTAACTTAATTCTAATAAAATGCAATCAAAAAGTTTATCTTATACTGAAAAATTCTACAACCATGTTCCTAACCTTAGCGTTTAACCTTGTCTCTAACCAAATATAATAAACATAACATGTATCTAACTTATACCTAATTTTTAACCTAATTTTTAACAAAAATAAGCAACAACACTAAATGTAGCAATAATGAGCTGAAACTCAAAAAACCAAATAATGAAAAACACAAAGTCTGAAAATAAGCACGAATAATTTAGACATTGTCATTCAGCCACCAATATCTAGATTGCTCCGTCTCAATTCGACCAGCTTCAACGAATCTAGCAAATGAGTATCTCCATTGGAATTGTTGGTCTCATAAACTCAAATTCGGAGGATATTTTATCTTCTTATCGGTGGCCCGTCTATATATGTGATACATGACTGAGACGCCGTCAGAATCAAAAACATATCAATTCATGTCTAAATACACGAATGCTTCTGGAGGAACGAAGCTAGTAGCGAGGCAAGTCGCAATATACCCGTTCGTAGGGTGGAAAGGATGTGAAATCCAAGGGTTTTCACTCACAGTCACAGATCTTGCGATATGATTCCGAAGAAATTTCAATATGAAGATATCGACTCTCGTCACTTCAGCAGTTTCATAGATTCTTCTATTCGATATATAATGCTTCTAATCCGTCTCAGGCTTTCTGTACCAACCAGGATATGCACAAAGACATTTCCTTTCGAAAACTCTTAATTTTTCCATAGTACTAGCACTCTGGTTGTACTGAAATCCATATGTCAAAACTGGTCTAACCAGGGTCTTGTAACAGATAATTTTGATCTTTTGATCAATGTATTTGGAATGAAAGAATTTTCGTAGGGCCATGACTACCTTTGGTGCCTTACTGAGCATGATTTTCACATGTTCAGTATAGTACAGATACTGATCGAGATGAACACCGAGGTATCGAACACAGGATTTATGTGGAACTCGTTCTAAACTACGCTTGCCAGCCATGATGTGGAAATCCTTCCAATTACGTTTCAGGTCTTGACTGACGCCCTGCAGCGTTGTCCGAAACAAGATTGTTTCACACTTTTGCGTATTGATTTTCACTCGCCAATTGTCAGTGTACAGCTGTACATCATTGAACATTTTTTAGAGATTTCTCTGAACTATTGTACCTTTCTGGTCTGCCGTATAGATGATCAGATCATCAGCAAACGCTACCAATGATTGCTTTGGCGAGACGTTAAAATCAAAGCCGTTCAATAGCTTGCGAATGAAGATTGAAAAGAGCAGAGGCGCAGTAACAGTTTCCTGCTATAGACCATTCAAGACCTTAAATTCGCGCATTGTTGTCAGATTTCCATCAGTTACAACAAACGATTTCCCGTATAACATATTACACATCATGGCGACCAGGTGTCTGGGGAACTTGTCCTGAAGGAGTTTAAAAATTAGTCCATCTAACTATACCGTATCGAAGGCTTTCTCCATATCAATGAGACATGCTCCAACGCATTGTCTTTCATTTAGTTTCCAACAAATGTCTGAGGTTACTTTCGTTATTGCACGTGTGGTCGAATGCCTGGCACGAAAACCAAATTGGCAATTCGGCATCAACTCATTTTCCTCAATGTGGGCGTTTAATGCTCTGTTGAGTATCACTTCAAACGCCTTGCTGATGTTAGGCAGCAAGCTGATTGGGCGATAGCTTTTGGGGCATGAAGATTCTTTTCCTTTCTTCAAGATCGGAAATACCTTAGCCTTCTTCCACTCATTTGGGAAATATGAATTGCTCAACTTGTTGTTGAACAATATGCAAAAGTTCCTAATAGCAACCTCAGGCAAATGTCGGAGAACTACATTTGGAATACTATCATTACTACATGATTTCTTGTTGTTTATCCTGCGAAATATGAAACACAAGTCTTCATAGTTGACAAAATAATCAATAAAATTCAAGCTCGGTATGAGGTCAGATGTTAATGCTTCATGAAGAATTGATTTGTCGTTCAGGCTTGATTTGAATTCGGAAGCTTTATCTTCAATGACCTCTGAAAATTTTTCTTCCCTTTCTCAGGGCTTGGCAGATAAACCAATGCAAAATGTGTTCCAATCAGGGCAAGTTTATCTAACCCTTCACAAATAATCCTGTTTCCATTTCGACCCGGAGTCGTGCTTTCAATTTCAATACCAGCCCTATCGAAAAGATTTATATCATCACTAGTGACTTCAAGATTCGATACCTTCACTCGAGACTTCTTGCGGAATATGCTATTCACTTTTGCAAATACGCCGTCTGGGTCCTGTGGGCTAATACCCCTGACCGTATTAAGTTCCGGACATTATTCAGATGTAATTTCAACAAAGCAGACGAGGGATGGTTGTAGTCCAAAAATCGTCGATAAATATTGTTGACGCGTATGAGAAGAAGGCTTTTCAATCTTGTCAACCTTGCAATCTCAATCGTTTCCAACGTCAACTTCTCCAACTTCGACAAATAGACATCTTTTTCATCGTTAGTTAGATTTCTGTCATTAGGAACCATTGAGCAAGAGTTGCCACCATCAGGAGGGGGACATTGCTTCTGGTATTCCCGATTAAACTTCTTTTGAAGCTTTCCCCAGTCTGATTTTTTAAATTCACCCGATGATTTTCATGTAGAACTGAAATGAGGAAGAAATCATCCCTTTGATGATTGATTTCCATTACGATTGCGTTACGGTCGCTATCATAAGGAAGCACCTGCAATTTCCATTGAGGGCCATTAAAGCTGAGTTCAAGTCTTGCGTCAGCAATGCAGAGGTCCAAATATGAATTTGTCCTCGGGTATGTTGGGAACCCCGACCCATATAGATTTCATCTGTTTCAATTTGGTTCTCTGTTATCCATAATTTCAGGAACACACCTCTTGGATTATTTGTGGCGTTCAGCCATGATGTATGCTTGGCGTACAGGTCACCAGCAAGAATATAATAAATATGCAGCCTGTTCGATTCGCGTATTTCAAACAAGCAGTTGAGTTCCTCCTTGAGCTTGGGAACAGTTCCACCAGTTACATAGGCAGAGATAACGAAGAGGTTATCCCCACCTAGCAGTGAAATTTTGATAACGGACAGTTCAAGAGATTCAAAGCTTTTGAATTCGACTTTTTCAATATTTTGGAAACAATAGGGTCTTCGAACAAATATCCCGGTGCCACCTCCCAATCACCGTTTACCCTATCGTTTCTTACGAATTTAAAACCCTTGAATGTCATGGAGTGCCAGGGATTGAGGTGGGTTTCAGTAAGAAGCATGATGTCAGGCTTTTTCTTAAAAATGTATTAAAGAAGATAATCACGCCGATGTACTCGTATAGTAACAATGGAGTTGACGTTGATCGAGATGAGACGAATTCTATCCAGGGGAATGTGACTAGATGGCAAACTATTTTGAAGCATGTTGAGCTAAACGTTGAAAAACGAAATTGATTTTTTGTTCTTGTTTATTAATTCTATCTGAAAGAGATTCAAGCTGTTGGTTGATTTTGAGAAGCAACTCATTATTGCCACTTACATTATTTATCTTATTTACATTGTTGTCTGCTGGTCCTCTGGCAGCAAGTGCAATTGATACCCCGGGTTTGGCGAAGTTGGGAGGTAACTAATTGTGATTTACTTTGGTTTGTTTTGGGGAAAATTAAGCTCTTGCATCCTGATACCGAGGACATCCTCGATATGATCCTGGATGTCCAAATATACTGCAGTTAAGACAGTATAATTTTTCTTTTGGCTCCACCTGAGCCAATTTGCATTCACCGGGGGCGTGAATATCTTTGCATTTAACACAGCGATAGTGCATGGCACAATTGGCAGCCGAATGAATAAATCTTTGGAACCTGTAACACTGGTTGACCACCGTTTTTTGGAGACGTTCTCACCTCGCAACTTTAAACTTTAAGTACCTTACCTGTTGGAGGGCACTCGGACTGCTATCGTTAGAAATTTGAACCAAATAAAATGGTAATATTTTGCCTTCAACAGTTGATCTTCTTGCAGCAAAATTTTTCACACTGATGAATTTAACAGCTGGTCCTGCTTCCTGCAATATTTCAAGGAGATCAACAGTATTCTCCCCACAGTCCAAGCCCTTCAACAGGAAGTTCTGATTTTTTCCGCCTTTGGCGTGTATGTGAAGTTGGGAGCTTTTACACTATTAAGAGCTTATTTATTTTTAATAGGAGAACCAGCAGACACTCCGGTTTGCTTCTTCTTCCTCTCCTTATTTTTTATTTAAATATTCAATGAAATTATTACTACAATCATTAATATTACCCATGCTATCTTGGAACTCCATCTCGATGTCCATTTCGTCATTCATCGCAGACAGTACCGCATAGTTATTGGCGCTGTCGTTTGCTCCTCCTGCACTTAGTATGTTTTCAGCATCATGGATTCGTGTCTTGGTCGTATCTTGTAATTTTGCTTTATATGTTTGAGCCTTTTGCGTTGGTACTGTTTTTTCGTTGGTCTTATGTGTTTTTGCTTCCTTTTTCTTATTCTTCTTTTTTATTATCGCTTCTTCTTTGCCGGGCATATTCTGTGGCTTCATCACTTTTGTTTTGTTCACATTTGTTGATGACCGGACCATATCCTCCAAACTTTGTATTTGGAATTTCATCTCATCTTTTGTTGAGTAACCTTTGCGTTTTCTCTGGTTACTCTTTCGTATTCTTCACTTGAAAGCGTAATACGCGTGCCATGCTCACAGCTGTCTTGATAGTTTTTCCGCTTCATGATTTTTTCATTCATCGTATTATGTTAGAAATGCCTGGCTCTGGGTCCCCCAGCGGTGGGAAGCCGTCAGGGTCCTCCATCCCCCCGGTGAAAAAAACTTTTCTTCTCTTTTGTCTATTTTGAAGCTTTCTCGCAGATAAAATCCAGATGCTCGATAAATTGTTTGAATAGTTTGACGATGTTATAAGTTTTTTCCTAAAATTACTTTCTAATTGACGTTTTAAAACTTATTTTAATTTATAAAAATTCTTGACAGGAACGATTTAAAAACACGGCTACACGCAATGAGTGCTCAAAGTTAGCCGAAAACAACGTAGTCAAAGTCAAAGTCAAAAGCGCTTTATTTAATACTAATCGTTATAAATTTTAAAAGAATATAAAGCAAATTCCAAACAATAACAATCAAAAAACTTAATGGCCCAAATGGCTCTCTAAATTTGTACGTTATCGTTAACTCATATCATCAAAAAAAAAAAACTATAGCAAATTCAATTAATTACGATTATTACATATTTTTAAAATTTAATTGGAAAAAGGAGAAAAAACCAAGCAACACTATTCTAAAATTATTTATAATTAAAACACAACAGTGAAACTTTGATCCTACACCTAATATGTTGTAACTGATTTCTAATAAAATACAATCAAAAACTTTAACTTATACTAAAAAAATCAATAACAATGTTCCTAACCTAAGTGTTTAATCTTATCTCTAACGGAATATAGTAAACATTACATATACCTAACCTATACCTTATTTTTAACAAAAATAAACAACAACACTAAATGTAGCAATAATGAGCTGAAACTCAAAAACTAAATAACGAAGAACACCAAAACTCAAAATAAACACGAATAATTTAGACATTGTCATTCAGCCACCAATACCTAGATTGCCCCGTCTCAACTCGATCAGCTTCAACGAATCTAGCAAATGAGTTTCCCCATTGAAATCATTGGTCTCGTGAACTCAAATTAGGAGGATATTTTATCTTCTTATCGGTGGCCCGTCGATATATGGGATATATGACTGGGACGCCGTCAGAATCAAAAACATATCGATTCATGTCCAAATACACGAATGCTTCTGGAGGAATGAAGCCAGTAGCGAGGCAAGTCGCTATATACCCGTCTGTAGGGTGGAACGGCTGTGAAATCCAAGGGTTTTCACTCACAGTCACAGATCTTGCGATATGATTCCGAAGAAGTTTCAATATGAAGATATCGACCCTCGTCACTTCAGCAGTTTGATAAATTCTTCTATTCGATATATAATGCTTCCAATCCGTCTCAGGCTTTCTGTACAAACCAGTACATGCACGAAGACATTTCCTTTCGAAAACTCTTAATTTTTCCATAGTACTAGCGCTCTGGTTGTACCAGATCTGACATCCATATATCAAAACTGGCCTAACCAGTGTCTTGTAACAGATAATTTTGACCTTTTGATCAATGTATCTGGAATGAAAGAGCCGCCGAAGGGCCATGACTACTTTAAGTGCCTTACTGAGCATGATTTTCACATGTTCAGTATAGTACAGATACTGATCGAGATGAACACCGAGGTATCGAACACAGGATTTATGTGGAACCCGTTCTAGACTACTCTCACCAGCCATGATGTGGAAATCTTTCCAATTACGTTTCAGGTCTTGACTGACCCCCTGCAGCGTTGTCCGAAACAAGATTGTTTCACACTTCTGCGCATTGATTTTCATTCGCCAATTGTCAGTGTACAGCTGTACATCATTGAACATTTTTTGGAGATTGCTCTGAACTATTGTAGCTTTTTGGTCTGCCGTATAGATGATCAGATCATCAGCAAACGCTACCAATGATTGCATTGGCGAGACGTTAAAATTGAAGCCGTTCAATAGCTTGCGAATGAAGATTGAAAAGAGCAGAGGCGCAGTAACTGTTCCCTGCTGTAGACCATTCAAAACCTTGAACTCGCGCATTGTTGTCAGATTTCCATCAGTTACAGCAAACGATTTCCCGTATAACATATTACACATCATGGCGACAAGGTGTCTGGGGAACTTGTCCTGAAGGAGTTTAAAAATTAGTCCATCTAACCATACCGTATCAAAGGCTTTCTCCATATCAATGAGACATGCTCCAACGCATTGTCTATCATTTAGTTTCCAACAGATGTCTGAGGTTACTTTCGTTATTGCATGTGTGGTTGAATGCCTGGCACGGAAACCAATTTGGCAATTCGGCATCAACTCATTTTCCTCAATGTGGGCGTTTAATGCTCTGTTGAGTATCACTTCAAACACCTTGCTGATGTTAGGCAGCAAGCTGATTGGGCGATAGCTTATGGGGCATGAAGATTCTTTTCCTTTCTTCAAGATCGGAAATACCTTAGCTTTTTTCCACGCATTTGGGAAATATGAATTGCTCAACATGTTGCTGAACAATATGCAATAGTTCCTAATAGCAACCTCCGGCAAATGTCGGAGAACTACGTTTGGAATACCATCAGTACCACATGATTTCTTGTTGTTTATCTTGCGAAATATGAAACATAAGTCTTCATAGCTGACAAAATAATCAATAAGATTCAAGCTCGGTATGAGGTCAGATGTTAATGTTTCATTGAAATGAAGAATTGATTGGCCGTTCAGGCTTGATTTGAAGTCGGAAACTTTTGCTTCAACGACCTCTGAAAAAATTTCGTTCCCTCTCTCAAGGTTTGGTAGATAAACCAATGCAAAATATGTTCCAATCAGGGCAAGTTTATCCAATCCTTCACAAATAATCCTGTTTCCATTTCTATCCGGAGTCATACTATCAATTTCGATACCAGCCCTATCGAGAAGATTTATCTCATCACTAGTGACTTCAAGATTCGATACCTTCACTCGAGACTTCTTGCGGAATATGCTATTCACTTTTGCGAACACACCGTCTGGGTCCTGCGGGCTAATACCCCTCAATTTTTCCGCCCATTGATTGCTGACCTCACTCCTGAAGTATGACCGGATTAAGTTCCGGACATTCTTCAGATGTAATTTCAACAAAGACAACGAGGGATGGTTGTAGTCCAAAAATCGTCGATAAATATTGTTGACGCGTGTGAGAAGGAGGCTTTTCAATCTTTTCAACCTTGCGATGGTTGGTGTTTTATATCCTTCCATATTGTGTTGATGTTTAATCTTGGGAATTACTTTCTCAATTGTTTCCAACGTCAGTTTCTCTAACTTTGACAAAGAGAGATCTATTTTATCGTTAATTAGATTCCTGTCATTGTGAACCATTGAGCAAGAGTTGCTATCATCATAAGAAAGACATTGTTTCTGGTACTCTCGATTAAACTTCTTTTGAAACTTTCTCCAGCCTGTTTTTTTGAAATTCAACCAATGATTTTCATGTTGAACTGGAATGAGGAAGAAATCATCTCTTTGATGATAGGTTTCCATTACGTTATGGTCGCTATCATAAGGAAGCACCTACAGTTTCCGTTGAGGACTATTAAAGCTGTATTCAAGTCTTGTGTCAGCAATGCAGAGGTCCAAATATGAATTTGTCTTAGAGTGTGTTGGGAGCTCCGACCCATATAGATTGCACATGTATTCAATTTGGTTCTCTGTTATCCACGATGTCAGGAATACACCTCTAGAATTATTGGTGGCGTTCAGCCATGATGTATGCTTGGTGTTCAGGTCTCCAGCAAGAGAATAATAACTATGCAGCCTGTTCAATCCAAGTATTTCAAACAAGGAATTGAGCTCCTCCTTGAGCTTGAGAACAGTTTCACCAGTTGCATAGGCAGAGATAACGTAGAGGTCATCCCCACCTGGCAGTGAGATTTTGATAACGAAAACTTCAAGAGATTCAAAGCTTCTGAATTCGACTTTTTCAATGAATTGAGGTGGGTTTCAGTAAGAAGCATGAAGTGAGGCTTTTTCTTAACAATGAATTTAAGGAGATAGTCAGGTTGGTGTATAGTAACAATGGAGTTGACGTTGATCGAGATGGGACAAATATTATCCATGGGAATGTGAGTGGGTGGCAAACTATTTTGAAGCGTGTTGGGCTAAACGTTGAAAAACAAAATTGATTTTTTGGTCTTGTTTATTGATTCTATCCAAAAGAGATTCAAGCTGTTGATGAATGTTGAGAAGTAGCTCATCATTGCTACTTACATTATTTATTTTATTTACATTGTTGTCTGCTGGTCCTCTAGCGGTAAGTGCAAATGATACTTTGACGAGTTGGGAGGTAACAAGTTGTGATGTACTTGGGTTTGTTTTGGGGAAAATTAAGCTCTTGCATCCTGATACCGAGGGCATCCTCGATATGATCCTGGATGTCCAAATATACCGCAGTTAAGACAGTATAATTTTTCTTTTGGCTCCACCTGAGCCAATTTGCATTCACCGGGGGCGTGAATATCTTTGCATTTAACACACCAATAGTGCATGGCACAATTGGCAGCCGAATGAACGAATCTTTGGGACCTATAACACTGGTTGACCACCATTTTTTGGAGACGTTCTCACCTCACAACTTTAAACTTTAAGTACCTTACCTGTTGGAGGGCACTCGGACTGCTATCGTTAGAAATTTGGACCAAATAAAATGGTTATATTTTGCCTTCAACAGTTGATCTTCTTGCAGCAAAATTTTTCACACTGATGAATTTAACAGCTGGTGCTGCTTCCTGCAATATTTCAAGGACTCCACAGTCCAAGCCCTTCAACAGGAAGTTCTGATTTTTTCTGCCTTTGGCGTGTATGTGAAGTTGGGAGCTTTTACACTATTAAGAGCTTATTTATTTTTAATAAGAGAACCAGTAGACACTCCGGTTGGCTCCTTCTTCTTCTCCTTATTTTTTTATTTTAAATATTCAATGAAATTATTACTATAATCATTAATATTACCTATGCTATCTTGGTACTCCATCTCGATGTCCATTTCGTTATTCATCGCAGACAGTACCGTATAGTAATTGGCGCTCTCGTTTGCTCCTCCTGCACTTACTATGTTTTCAGCATCATGGATTGGTGTCTTGGTCGTATCTTGTAATTGTGCTTTATATGTTTGAGTCTTTTGCGTTGGTACTGTTTTTTCGTTGGTCTTATTTGTTGTCACCTCCTTTTTCTTATTCTTCTTATTTATTATCGCTTCTTCTTTGCCGGGCGTATTCTGTGGCTTCATCACTTTTGTTATGTTCACATTTGTTAATGTCCGGACCATATCCTCCAAACTTTGTATTTGGAATTTCACCTCATTTTTTTGTTTAGTAACCTTTGCGTTTTCTCTGGTTACTCTTTCGTATTTTTCACTTGAAAGCGTAATACGCTTGCCATGCTCACAGCTGTCTTGACCGTTTTACCTCTTCATGATTTTTTCATTCATCGTATTATGTTAGAAATGCCTGGCCATGGGTCCCCCAGCGGTGGGAAGCCGTCGGGCTCCTCCATCCCCCCGGTGAAAAAAGAACTTTTCTTCTTTTTTGTATTTTTTGAAACTTTCTCGCAAATAAAATCCAGATGCTCGATAAATTGTTTGAATAGTTCGACGATGTAATAAGTTTTTTTCTAAAATTACTTTCTAATCGACGTTTTAAAAATTATTTTAATTTATAAAAATTCTTGACAGGAACGATTTAAAAACACGGCTACACGCAATGAGTGCTCAAAATTAGCCGAAAACAACATATGATAAGCGGTAAAGTTTTTTGAAATCAATTCCGAATTGACGTTCATCAAAAATTAATACTCGTATTTAAAAAATTAATGACAAAAGCGATTAAAAGACACTTTTGAATGCAATGAAATCTAGACGTTGATAAAAACACGTCTAACCAATATAACTGCTAAGCATACCAGTATTATTGAAAAAGTCTAAAATCTGGAAAGAAGATCCACAAATTCAATTCAGAATTCGAAATGTTTCTTGAATGCAAGCGAACCAAAATTCAAAAGCCAACTTCATATGGCTTATAAGTAATCTTTCATCACTTACTTTTTGGATTCAGATCTAATGCAAATAATCCCAAATAAAAGCTCCAGAAGGCAATACGCATCAAAAACGTATTTTGCATTTCCCGTGACATACAGAACGTGACTATCAGGGATTTGAGATTCTTTCATCAGTTGAACCCTTCCGTGATTGCACTGTTACATTCAGATAAGCGTCTCCCCAGCACCCAATGCCCAATGTCCATCAGTACGAATGTCAACGAGCCAGAAAGGATCAAATCTTCCTTGTTTGCAATACAAACAAGACTCCACTCTACGATTTGTCATATCTCGGGACTTTTCGCACAATAAAATTTTATTGTATTGAAATTATTACAGTTGCGAGGAATTTTAAATTACTTTGAATGGCAGAAATGGCACCCGGAATCATTGAAACGTAAAAATACAATTTGAATTTATTGCGGTCAAAGTAACCGTGAGAGGTTGAGGGTAAGCCAATGTAATTGGGGCGGTTATCCTTGGGAGTGTTAAGAGTCCATTTCATCTCAATATGCCGCGATTGCGTTTTTCCCTTGGAACGCGCCAAACGAGCAGGATGCGAAATGACGATTATGATGGTATTATCGAAATGAAGGAAAGCAGACGGCAATCCTGTTGGGAGGATAATTTACATTTCTCCATGCACGTCCACTTATATGCGAGTGAATCACAAGCACGTATCGTGCAGCAAATGCGTGGATGTACAATGCGAGTGGATCCTTATTCAAATTCTCATGCAAATTATGATTCTAATTCAAATATTTAAGTTGAAAAAATTGAATTTCAATATATGCAAAATTTCTGTTCGAATCAGCAAAAATATTTGTCGAATACGAAACCGAAACGATACCCACGACAAGGATGAGAGTGAAGAGGACATTGTTGAAATGCTTGTATGTGAATTATGATCGGGAGCTAGGATATATGGCATTGCAAACGCGGTGAAGGACTCTTGTTTTTGGAATTTATCACTGGAAAAAGATACTTTTGACTTTCAAATCGGTACTCGATAAGTTGAAGAGTGTTCTGGTTTGAATGTGTTAGGTGATTTTTTTCGTTGAGTTGTGAGTCGAGGAATATTACCGAAACTTTTCTAAAGCTTTAAAGTTTCGACATGGAACAAAACGAATGCAAATACGAGGATTTTCTTCAGACATAAAAGTCAATGAATTGGTTTGTCATATTCTGATAATATACTCTTATAAATTGATGGCATATCTTTGGTTTAGGCATTTTGAACCCATACCTTGAGCCATATTACAAATAGGTAAAAAAGTTAGACACAGACATAACATAATTGCTCCTCATCCATTTATCGTCTTTCATATCAATCAAATTAACGATTCGATTGACTGGGCCTTTTTTTCGATTCAACTTTGAAGTCAATCAATCTATTTGCAATTTTCTCTGCCCTCTGGGGCTCTATCGGAGCTTCTTTCTTGGACGCGACGACGCGAAGGCTCAATGTTGCGCGGAGCATCCCGCACATGCTTCACAGTCCCAGCGGACAAATGCATTTATAAAGTTGTCTAAAGCCTATAATTTAAGTTCAGATTATATAAAATTTCGTTCCATATGCAATCGACATTGCTCAGACCCGGCAGGTTCCCGATAGGTCTCCATTTCGCAGCCATCTCCCAAGCATTCATATGTTATAGTGTGTTGCCCGCGACTAAGGAAGCCAACGCGAATGTCCCAGCAGCGCAACCATGCGACTCACTTGCTAATATGTATTTCGTTCTGTTTTTAATCTCGGAATTAAATCAATAATTTACGTGACAGGAATAACTTAAAAGGCTTTGGATGGAGGCAATTACGCGAGCAGCCAATCAGGGCAATGCGTCAACAGACCCGCGAATGCCAATCATCCACGTTTCTCCATTTTTCTGCATGTTTCCTTTGAATATTTACGACCGCTGCGGAATGAAGAATGAATGCCAGCCATTCGAACTCGTACTCGCATATCGCGTTTGATAATTCCATCTTGATTTTGATTCGACTGACTCACTCGGACTGGGATTGGGACTGCATTTCGGGCGGCCTAATCGCATGCATGCATTCAAACCTCCGTTCCACACTCGGCCCCGCATGCATCAAGTGCAACGCATAATTTCCGTAATTTCTCTCCTGGAACTCCCTCAGGTATGGCAGCGCGCAACTTCATTGCAAAATGGCAAATTGCCACAGTATATAATTACATAATGTGTCACACATATTTTTTAATTTGAATTCAATTACTCGGCGACGACGGTAATAACTCAAGGAACATTTCAGTCGTTCTGGTGACTTGCTGGTGATGTATGTGACCCAACGGAGCAATGGCGAGGATAAGACGCCAGCGAAGGAATGATGGATTCTCTTGCTGTTCTGTAACACTTGCAATTAAATTAATGTATTATGCATAGCGAAAGAAGTTATTCTCAGTGAAATTGATATGAGGAACTGTGGAATAGCATGTTCAGTTGGAATGCGAACCCACTAAGTTGTAACTGAGCAATGTAACAAAAGGGAGCTACGTTTAAATTGAGATTTATAAATAAATTAAGAGTGTAACGATTATTCAAGGCGTAAAAAATTTGATAAAATACTAAGCAAAAATTAAGCAAGCAAGTGTATATAGTACTAGGAATATGAAATGATGAAATTAATCTTAGGCCCTTTATGAAGAAACACAGGAAGTATTTCAATTGCGTGCATATCAAATATAAAGGCTCAAAGCTTCTTTTTTAAGGTCATAGTAGTTTTTCTCCAAAACTGTAGCAGATAAACATGCCAAACATGGTAGGTAGCACTCTTGGAGGCTAGCATTCTTTGGGGAGTTCCGCCCCCACGTACCCGAGGAAATTCCCGCAGGGGGAATGCCGGTCGACAAGAGCACTCTTGGAGGCTAGCATTCTTTGGGGAGCGCCGCCCCCACGGACCCGAGGATATGGGGGGCGCCGTGAGGCTCCCTCCTAGGATGACAGGTAACGACTCTGATCGGATCTGGACTACGCTTTGGACAACGAACTGGAAATGACGCTTTGGGCTGGCGGATGTGATGGTTTGGACCTAGTTGCTTTGTACAGTAGCGCCGAGGTGAAACACGTGTGTGAACGGCTCCAATTCAACTATCATACCGTCTCCGTCCCGCTAAAACCTTAGAAGGCCTCGGAGTACGTTCGAATTTCGCACCATTGGGTTGGTGGTGTAAGTTCGGTTGAGACGGACTCCTGATTAGCGCCGGTCTGGCTCTGAGCACTTGTCCCCATAAGGGCTTGTGCCAACCCTCGCATGGCCTCCCTGCTCTGCAAAGATAACCATGGGACCAAAAAGGCGACTACACACACGAACGGAGATAGCGGCTCCGAGGGGGGACCCAACAAAACTGGAGCAAACGAAATCAAAAGACCACAAATACCCAGAAAAAGAAACGAATAATAATAACGACGACGCAACCAGCGGTTGCAGCCACGATGTCAACAGTACATCGCGAGCGGTACTAACAACGACAAAAACGAAGACTAACAAAACGACAGTGAAGACGGACGAAAAACGGAGAATACAGACTGAGATTCCTGCGGCGTTCGGGCGCAGCAAAAAAATGATGCGAACGCCCGAGCGTCCTATTAAAGAGAAACGGGAAACTCTGCAGGACACTTCAGGTGTTCGAGCGGTGGAAGATAACATAAAGAGCATCGAAAATTCGATTGTCACTGCTGCGATCGTTACCGAAGCGACCGATGCAAGGGTCGCAAATCCCGACATTGCAACGACAAATCCAGAACCCAACGAGGAGATTACGGCACTAAAAGCAAAGAGTGACCAGACACCACGTGAATGCACCGCCAAAGTTGAAAATGTGGCGGAAGTACTGCACTCGGAAACGGAACGCGATAACCTCTCCCAAGGATGGTTGCAAGGTACAATTGCGGCCCAGCGTTACGAAGAAGAAAGACTACTCCGAAAAGCGGGAGATGTTCTGAAAAGAATACAAGCTGCATGGGACTTCCCAAAAATCAGCAAAGCAGCAAATGCAGGGCTCCTTGAACTAGAGGAGCTCCTAGATCGCATAGGCACTCTCGGAGGAGCTGACAAAGAGAAGGCTTAAAAGGCGCTTGGAGCGAAACCTAAAGGCGCCCAATCAAAGGAGATCGGGATAAAAGAAGGAAGGAAAAGGCACTTGAAGGGCGTGAAGCACTAGATCAGGGGTTCCCGACAGTGCTTACAAAAGGAGCCAAGAAAGCCGCAAAAAAACTCCTTCGAAAAAAGCCAGAAAGAAAAGTTCGTACGGACGCCCAATTACAAAAAGGACCTGATGCAAAGCAGGAGAGGCAGGAGACCCGACGAAGACCCCGGCAGCAGGCACTGCTTGTAAAGCCTCAAGATGGCCGATACTACGCGGAGGTACTGCGGGACATCAGGGGAAACGTAAGGCCCGAAGACACCAAAACTACCATTAAAGTAGTACAACCAACGCGATCGGGCCACATACTGGTCGAATTCGGAGCAGAGGCTGGCAATAAAGATGCATTCTGTGACGCAGTAAAGAAAGTCCTTGGCAAAAGCGCAACTATAGCCCCGCTCGAGTCGATGGCAACGGTCGAAATATGAGACATAGACTGTGTGACGGATCTGGCCGAGGTAGAAGAGGCCATCTAAAAGGAGTTCGCTAGCATGGGAAGGATCAAAGTGAGACTGACACCAGAAAACAACAGGGGACAACGCATGGCCATAGTTAACTTGACCGAAAAGAACGCCGAACAATTCCTGAACAAGGGCAAAGTACGGATTGGGTGGGTTGTCTGTAGGATACGGCGAAGAGCAACGCCTCTTCAATGTTTCAAATGCCTTGGTTATGGTCACACCACACAAGTATGCAAAGGACCCGATAGGAGTTCCCTATGTTACAAATGCGGTGAAATGGGACATAAAAGAAAAGAGTGTACGAAGGAGGCACACTGTATTCTTTGCAAGGATGCTGATCCAAAACTTGATTTTGGACACGTCTTGGGATCAGGAAAATGCTGGTTGTTCCAGGAAGCCCTAGCCAAGGCAAAATCAGAGCTCCGATGACCCGCATCCTGCAGCTAAACCTACACCGCAGCTCAACTGCCCAAAATCTGCTTGAGCAGTTTGCGAGGGACATGAAAGCCGACTTCTTGCTGCTGAGTGGGCAACACTTTAACAAAAGTCCTGCATTATGGTATTCTGATGAAACTAGTACTGCCGCTATCTGGGTTCGGAACAGTGACTTTCAGGTGGAGAGTTGTGAACGGGGGGATGGTTTCGTGTGGGTTCGGTGCTCAGAGATCACCTTCTTTAGTGTGTAGCTTACGTCTAACGAGTCGATATCATCTTTCCAAGCAAAGCTTAATGCTTTGGAGGGCGCTGTCTCGAACGCAGAGGGCAAAATGCTCGTTGGGGGCAACTTCAATGCTAAAGCAATCGAATGGGGCATGCCTCAGGCGGATCCGCGGGGAAAACGAATCCTGGAAATGGCGACCAGGGCGGCCCTCGTCATACTAAACTCCGGAAACACGCCGACTTTCCGCCGTATTGGCTGTGAGGGAACCACACCGGACGTGACATTCGCCTTGGAGTCCTTAGTACGGAGGATATACAACTGGAAAGTATTAGAGGACTACTCAGGCAGTGATTATCAGTGCATTCTGCTTGAGATAAGTGATGCTGTCTCCCAACGTCCGTGCTCTCAGCCTTCTACAATTGAATGGAACATCGGAAGAATGGACGTCGAGAGGCTCGTCAAGGTTCTCACAGCAGGTGAGCCGCAGCAGGGAGCTTCGGAGGGGACGGAAGAACTGGCAGCTCAAGATGTGGTGAACTCAACTATGAGCATCATTACGACTGCTTGCTGCGCTTCTATGCCCCGTCAAAGACCCCGGCACGGCAAGCCCCCAGTGTACTGGTGGTCTACTGAAATCGCTGAAAAGTGGAGGGAGTGTCACAAGCTTCGACGTGAGGCTCGACGGGCGCGGAACCGTGACGAGGCATGCAACCAGGTGGCAGCATATAAGTCGGCCAGAAAATGCCTTCGCAAACTGATCAACAGTAGCAAGGCTCACTGCTGGCAAGATCTAGTAGACAATGTGAACAAAAATCCGTGGGGCCTTGGCTACAAGCTGGTCATGGGGAAACTTGGTGGCCTACTGAAGCCTAGTATACATGACGCGGAAAAGATGGACGCGATAGTGCGGGGACTCTTTCCTGCCCATCCCGTCCGTGTTGACGCTGTCCATGGTGAAACAGCAGTAGAGTGCCTACTCTTTACACAGCTAAAACTGGACGAGGCAGTTCCCTCCTTGAAAGCGACGAAGGCTTCAGGTCCAGATGGTGTTCTAGCTGAGGTGTTGCGGCTTGTCTATCACCATTGTCCTGACTTACTGCTCAGCACATTGCCTGCGGGACGGGGTTTTCCCGGTACGATGGAAGGTGGCGAGGCTCGTGCTGATCAGCAAGGGGAAGGGAAATCCCGAACCGCCGTCTGCATACCGCCCGTTATGTATGCTAGACACGGCTGGGAAAATGCTAGAGAAACTCATCAAGGGAAGACTCACTGACGTGATTCGTACTGCTGGGGCCCTATCTCCTCGGGAGTACGGCTTTAGAGCAGGACGCTCTACCATTGATGCGATTGCAGAGGTGGTGAACGCGGTCCAAAAGGCAGAGGCATATAGTCGCACCAAGCGACGGATCGTCCTGTTGGTGACACTCGACGTCAGGAATGCCTTCAACTCCGCTAGATGGGTGGATATTCTGGACACGCTGGAAAACTCTTTTCAAGTTCCAGAATATCTAATGTGGCTTTTGAGGAACTGCCTTAGGGACCGAAGCCTGCTCTACGACACGACCCAGGGCCAACAAAGAATGGAAGTTACATCGGGTGTTGCCCAGGGATCTATCCTTTGTGTGGACCTGTGGAACGTGTCTTACGACGGGCTACTGAGACTTGAGATGCCAGATGAGTCACGCTTGGTCTGCTATGCGGATGATGTTGCGGCTCTGGTTGCTGGACGCACCGTTGAACAAGCGCAACTTAGGCTAGGTATGCTAATGCGCCGAGTGAGGAACTGGATGACTGCTTGCGGGCTGAGTTTAGCACTGGAGAAAACCGAAGTGGTCATCTTGACAAAAGCGAGAATCCCTAGAGTAAGGATGATCAGTATTGGAGACAGACAAATCGAATCGAAGCCAGCGGTGAAGTTCCTGGGGCTACTGATCGACTCGAAGATGAGTTTCTCTGAGCAAATCAGGGCAACGGCTGAGAAGGCTGCTTTGGGAATATCGGCTCTGAGTCGACTTATGGCCAACGTAAGGGGACCCAGTCCATAAAGAAGACGTTTTTCGATGAGTGCTGTAGGGTCAGTGCTACTGTACGGAGCAGAGGTATGAGGCGACGCTCTCAGCAAGGAGGTGTACCAAAAACGTTTGGCACAGGTTACCTGCGCTGAAACGAGGATGCGAGGGAGATAGTCGTCCGCGAGGAGAGCTAGCGCTCACTCAACGATTGGCAGCAGTCTTGGGTGAATCGCGCAAAGGGAAGGTGGACTGCGCGCCTCATCCCGGATGTGCGACCGTGGCTTAATCGAAGGCATGGTGGGACTGACTTCTATATGACCCAGCTTTTGAGCGGGCGCGGGTGTTTTCAGTCTTACCTGCACAAGATTGGTAAGTCACGGTCTCACCATTGGCGGTTTTGCCCAGGAGAGGAGGACAATGCCTGTCACACATTTTTTGCGTGTACGAAATGGGACAGGCTGCGAAGGGAACTCTACAGGGAGACGGGAGAGCTCACCCCGGATAATATAGTTGTGGTGATGCTCGAATCGGTTGACAAATGCAACCAGGTGGCACATTATGCTCGGGCAGTCCTAAAATACAAAAGGGACTCACAGCAGCCGGGGGCGCTGGGGCTGGGGGATCACTCTTCTGGCATTTCCTCTTCCCCTCCTGCTAGGAAAGGGACTCCCCAGCTTGAAGCCGCGCCACGGCGTAACAAAACGAGACCTGGCCCGAAGTAATGTGTCAAACGGGGCCAGGCTGGGCTCTCAGGTCGACAGGGGAGGTGTTTAGTGGGTAGTCCAGTCGCCTTCTTGCGAGCACGGGAGTCCCACACTCTGTGCATATATAGCATTCACCTCCCTACCATAAAAAAAAAACATGGTAGGTACCGTGACGGACAAGCTTTAATAAGAAACCCATTGATGCACATTTTTCAGTAACGTAAATATATTTATAAAAAAATAAAGACAAATTCTTTTCATACCAGAATTAAGGAGAAATTCATAAAAACATAAAAAATTGAATGGACAAAAGTCTACGACAGTCAGTGCTGACTCAGTTATACACAAAAAATTTCCAACTAAACGTATTGGAATGCCATAAATATTTGTTTATTTGCTCTGATTGTCATTCCTCATATGTGCTGCTGCAATTCTGTTTCAGTTTTATCACTATTTTCTAACTGTTAAGACCGCAAAATGTCATCGCGAAAAGAAATTTCTAGTGGTATCCGAAATTTGGACGTACAGTATAAAAAAGACAAGATATCGTACTCAGGAATCGTGAAATTGCCGAAACTTAAACGAACTTCTTTGAAAACAGTGGTTCCATTGATAAGAAGCCACGAACTGACCGACCGAAAAAATTGTCAAGCAGAAACATTTGTTTCATTCTAAAAGAAGTGAAAAGTAATCCTGAACAAGTTGAGTAAGCAGGAGAGTGCTCCTACCAGCAGGTCTTTTTAGGGTTTTGTACTAAAATACAAAACCCTATTGCAATCACGACCTGTGTCCGTCTGTCCGTCCGTCCGTCCGTCCGTCCGTCCGTCCGTCCGTCCGTCTGTATGTCACAGCACTTTTTCTCCGAAACTATAAGGGCTACAGCCATAAAACTTTGTGGAAAGGTCAGAAGTGGTGACCTCTTGAAAGTTCAAGGGCGGAAAAATTTTTCAAAGGCGTTTAAGGGGGGTCTCCCCATATAGAGAGGTGACCCCTCAAAAAAAAATTTTCACCATTGGTAGTCGAGTAGGGTGTCATTGGAAAGGCCTCAATGAGATCTTTTCAAAACAAGTCTTAAAATTGTCTTATAAGTACCATGGGGGCAGGGGAAGGGGAAATGTACGAACTTTTCGCGTACCCCCCCCCTCGCGATTGGACACCTTCTATCCGAAAAATCTGAAAAAATCATGAATGTAGGCCTTAATGAGTACAACAACAACAAATACATGAGAAGTCGAAATTCACTCAACTTTGTTAGTAATAGTATGATTTATCGATTTTGTGTTTTCTTGAATAAAATCTAAACGGTACCCTTAAACTCAATAAAATTTAGCAAAGAGATGACTACTAATAAGACTGATCTTTTCTGAAAGTTTCATAAAGATCGATTAGTATTTACCGAAGCTATAGCGATTTGAATTTTCGTGTATTACTATGGAGCAATATGCCCTGTATTACTATGGAAACATATTGCTATGGAGCCATATGCGCTTTTTACCGACTTAGACACTACAGCTTTGCTAGAATTTGCATGAAAATTTCAGGAGTGATAGGTATCATGAAGATGAGTACATACAATTGAAACAAGTCGAATAGGCAGGAGAGAGCTCCTATCAAAAGGGCTTTGTAACCATTCTAGGATTCGAAAAAATACGCCATGAATCGATGATTCCAGTACAGAGGAGTGGCCCCTGAATAAAAATTTCATGAAAGGTAGCCGATATGAGTATCACATGAAAGTTCTCTATGAGAGCTTTTCAAAACAGTTCTTAAACTGACAGTTTTTGCTTCAGTGGGAGCACAGGGGGGGAAATACATGAAAAATGTGTTTCCTCCCTCGCGAATGGACACCAGTGATCTAAAAAATCTGAAGAAAATATCAAAGGAGATATTTATGGGTATAACTATAACAAATACCTCAGAAGTCAAAATTCGTTCGACCTTGTTAATAATAGTATGATCCTCGAATTTCACATTTTCTCCAATTAAATCGTCTTTGACATGTTTCTTGATTTTATTCGTTGCTGGTTACTGCATTTTGTAAGTTGAGTACAAAACCCTTCTGACATGAGCATAGGTCTGTCTACCCAACTTGTTTTAAATTTTTGTTAAGACCTCAACTTTTGAGAGACCATCACTTCTGACCTTTTCACAAAGTTTGAGCATTCTAGCTTCAATACTTTCTGAGGAAATCAGCTGTGACGCACGGACAGATGGACAGACGGACACACGGACAGACAGGTCGCGAAACTAGTAGGTCTTTGTAAAAAAATTTTTTACAAAGACCTAGAAAAGTGCTCCAGATTTGGCGAAACAAGTGTCTACAGAAAAGAAAATGGATGTCCATGCAAGAACCATCACAAGAGCATTAAATATCAATGGGTTTCACTGCAAAACTCCGCGTAAAAAACCATTAATATCCGCCAAAAGCCGACGTCTGCGTCTACAGTTCGCCAAGGCCCATATTGGCGAGGATAATGATTTTTGGAATCGCGTCCTTTTCACCGATGAGTCCAAATTCCGGAGTGATGGTCGCAGTAAAGTACGGAAGAAGAAGAACACGGTTTTAGAGACCAACAATTTGGTTCCTACTGTCAAGTACGGTGGAGGTAATGTGATGTTTTGGGGAGCAGATTGGCTTTTGTTGAAACTAAAAAGACTGTTATGTTTACAAGAACCTGTTAGAGCCGTCAGTGGAGAAATTGGGTCCTGGAGAGATGGATTTTCCAACAAGACAATTATCCAAAACACACAGAAGAACTGGTTGCTATACTACGCTCCCAAGCAACTTAATACGCCTCCACAAAGTCCTGATTTAAACCCAATAGAGCATGCATGGGAGCTTTTGGAAGGGAAAATTCAAAAATGTCGCATTAAAAATAAAAATTTGTTGAAGGAAGCGCTTGTTGCAGAATGGGAGGAAATCACGTCTGCAAAAATTGGTAATTTAGTCGCCTCTATGCCCCAAAGACTGCGAGCAGTAATTGATGCGAAAGCGGGTCCAACCAAATATAAAACCAGCAAAAAGTTTTGAAAATTCCAATACGTTTAGTTGAAAATATTTTGTGTACAATTCAGCCAGTACTGACTGTCGTAGACTTTTGTCCATTCATTTTGTTATGTTTTTACTAATTTCTGCTTATATTTTTGTTTTTGTTTTTTCATAAATATATTTACGTTACTGAGAAACGCACACCATTAGATTTTTGATTAAAGCTTCCAATTAACCAGAATCTCAATATAAGGAGTTGTCGTAGACTTTTGTCTGCCACTGTATATCAGAAGTGTTTGCCTCTTCTGATTTCAGACATCATACGTAGAAATTTTCACAGATTTTTAAGGTTGGGCACCCCATATTGGAAAAGCATTCCCGAAAATTGTTTTAACCAAAGCTATTCTTGTAGGGATATCAAATGAATGGTTCTAACAAGAACTCACCAAAATATGTGCTGAAACAGGGCTACTGTTTTTGTGTGATGCAGAACGAGGGGAAATATACGAAATTATGTCGTCCCCCCTTGCGATTGTATAGTGTGAATCTGGGATAGACGGACCACCGGTGTAGACGGACCATTCGAATATTTTGCTGGTCTATCACAGCAGCGCGGCATTCATTGTATAGTGGTTTTCCACTTGGCAAGACACTAACACGCTTAGTTTTGCTCGTGAATTTCATACGTCTTCTAGGAAAAAAAAATTCATTTTTTTCTTTTGGTGAGTTGAAAAGTTTTTTCACTAGATTTGATTTTTATGTGGTTAAGTTAGTTTAAATAATTTTGACGTAAGGTCAGTGCTACAACTCAAGTGTAAAGTTGAGTATGATCTTAACCTAAAATGGCGTGCCAGTAGCGTTGTTTTTCTGAACGTGAAGCTGTTGCATCTATCATTGAGAATTGGGATAGAGGGATCAATGACATTCGGGATAGTTAGCTTAACATACTTGAAAAAACCTGGGATATTTGGACTTTGCTTCTTGTATAAATTAAATGCCGCTAATAAAAAATATTGTGAGTATAAAAGTGTGCCCTGATACGTTGGTTTTTTTCATATTGTAGGAAAATGCCTACTTTTTATCATAGCTCCTTGGATGTTTTCAGTTATGTATCTGATAGAATGGGAGCCAGCTGGATGCTGAGGGTTTCCGTGAAATTGTTTGCCATGGCCATCGTTTGGAGCTTTTCGATGTCAAATTTTGTTGGGGGCTGATTTTCGCCGAATACACCCTCAAAATATGACATCCATGGGTTAATTTGATCTATTAATGATCTGGGTTACAATTGGTACCTCGATACGTACGAACGTCAAGTATGCTCGAGGCCCAACGTCATTGGATCAGAACATGGTTGATTTGGTTTTGTGTATTGGCATCCGGTGACACCCGAGTCATTTTATGTATGTGTCAATGTGGGAAGCAAATTGACCGTATGACTAGATTTTCGCTACAATCAGGCATTGACCGTTGCCATTTGATTCATCGTGTAAGCTATAATCTCCAGTCGTTCCCTGGTGAAATAGTTCATTGCCAGTTTTACGTTGATATCATTTAGAATTATATTTGTGTCATTTGTCGGCAATGAATCGATTAGTCTTTCCAGGTGATTATAGAACATTACCTTAGTCTCTTCGTTCTTTTGTGCAGTCGGGCCATGTACGTTTATCAGCCAGGACCGTATCCATTCGTTCGTTGGGTGCCTTAAAGTCAATTATGTGTCATTTGAGCTCCTTTTCCACAATAAATGCCACTGAGAATTCTATTTTTCCACCAGACTTCTCAGTTTTGAATATTGTGTGCAATCTCGTATTTTGAATATCACTTCCAGTCTAGCTTGTTGCCTGGCTTGCCAGTCCATTTAATTTATATCGACTGGCATATTTAAAATGTCCTTAACAGCGCCAGGGCTTTTCAGCAATCCAATGCAAAAGCTTTTTCGAGTCTGAGTTCATTACCATGAGTCCAATCCATTCCGGGGCCCTATTCCAGGTTTAGAAAAAATATAGGGTTTTCAAGGACGGGGTTTTAGTCTGTCGCCAAGCTTCCATTCTAACGGTATTTTGTTGCTTTCAATTCAATTGCCAGACGAGTTGCCTTTACCCTCTGACGTCACCAAAAAGGAGGTGTAAAAAAGATTCAGAAGCAGAGATGCAGGAGCAGAGATGCAGGTGTATTTGTAATTATTGGCCTTACTCGGTATTTAGAGTCCCATTATTGGGGAACCAGTAAACCCAATGTGCGACCCCGAGACCATTTACTACCATTTGGTCGTAGGATTTAGGAAGAGAAATCATGGAGGCTGAGGGTGGGAGAAACAAGTAAATCCCTCCATCTTTGTCAACCGGGCTTGTAATCGACTACGGTGGAGTTATTCTTCCTGCATAAGTACACCCATTTAGGAGATTATGAGCTTTGGCATTGGTGATCGCCTTAATTTTTATGCCATATTTCCTGGGCTTATAGAGCATATATGTTACATTCTGAAAGCACATATGGCCTTAAAGTCAATAAGCATTTCATCTACACAAGTGCTTTTGCCAATTGAATCATTCAATTGGAAGTTTTTAATGAATTTCTTCAAGAGGTAAAAATTGCTGAGCCCTTGTCGTCAAATTTTCATATGTATCTAACAGAAGGGTCCTCAAAACGGAGGTATGTCGGAATGAAGATTAGCCTCTTCAAAAATAGGATAGTGAAAAAAATATCTCCATACGTGCCATCGGTTGAAAAAAAAGACTGTAAATCTTCATTTTTTTTTCGACAAGGTACAAGACTTTTTATTCCATTTTTAGGTTGTTCTCATACTTTGCCTGGACTTTTGCTATTTTTTTGTTTGTGTGGAGCACAATTTCACTTATTTTATCGTCAACAACAAACAAATCCCATGATGATTTGGCCCTACAAATGCCAACAAGGATTTTGACGGGACCAATTATTTTAAGAAGGTGTGTTATCAAATAGTGTTTTCTAGTTTACATATTATAGACAAATGAGTGCTTCAGCCAAAAAAATCAGTTTCTCTCACCACTTTTGGTAAAGCTTATAGTTATCCAAAGAAGAGCAAGATTTGACACAAACACCTGCAGGAGAAATAGGTTAGTTGGGAGGTAAATTAGTAGCTGGAGAACCACTAGTGCAAGGAGTAACACTGTTTTCACTAACAAAAGCTTCAAGTTCTGATTGTGAGTCATGATCACATATTGTTCAAGTAGCGTCAGTTTCTCTGCCATCATTTTCAGAGTGTAGCATAAATACCGCAAATTTATCAATGCGAGGATCATTGACCCTCATAGAAAATCGTTTTGAAGCCTAAAATTTTAACACATGAACAAAACTATGAAGAAAAAATAACGAAAAGAACCCGAATGAAAAAATTCAGTCGAAAAAGGATGTGGACATGGACCTCGTGTAAACAAAAAAAAAAATTAATTGTAAAATCCCAAGAAAGTCTTCATTATGAACAGCATGTGTGGTGTGTCAAGCTATTAAGACTTGACTGTTTGAAAGGTAATGAGAATCGGGCTTGCGTATGGAGATTGGTAGATTCTGCTGGGTCACATAGACTCGACGTCCCTCTTGAAAAAATTTACAACAAATGTAGCCAATATGGATATCAAATGTAGGGTCTGGATAAAACGTTTCAAAACCGTTTCGAGGGGTAAAGAGGAAGAGGAAAGGTACCAAAAATTGGTATCCCTCCTTCGCGATCGGATACCTTTAATGTAAAAAGCTGACGAAAAATCATGGAAGTAAGTCCTTATGAGAAAAAGGCCAACAAGTATCTCAGGAGACCAAATTCAATAATTTTGTTGAAAAGTATCTGTTTGACTTCTTAATTTATATGCTGGTAGACTGTGGTGGATTTTTTGCTTATGAGTCTTGCATGTTTGCAGTGGAGACTACTGAGTTTATTGGCTTTTATTTTTCAGGAAAAAATTCTCCTAAAAGAAGCCTGCCAGCCATAGTGCGACTGCCAGGTTTATCTTGAGTCAATTAAATGCTGATTATATTGGAAATTAAGACTTTCTTCTCAAAAAAACTTGATTTCACATCTTTCATTACGCATTTCTAAAATTTTTTAAGTGCAATCTAATATTTGATGGGATTGCAGGCTCATACATATAAATATCTGAATTCAGCGGTCAATGGCCCGGGATTTTAAGAACATTGCATATATTTTGTATAGTCACATATTCCTCATATACTTGTTTGAACTATTATCCTCTTGGGAGCGAGTGATTCCTCAGCTTGGGTGATTTTTTGAACCATTAAATGTTCAAATGCCGTTGTGGCTCTTTTGCTGTCACAAATCTGAAAGACTTAATCCTCTTATCTTGATTTTTTTATATGATTCGAACTAGTTTAACGATATCAAGCTATAGCATTCATCCATATGCTAGTCTTACTATGCCTGTGGATGCTTCACTCATAAGTGCAATTTCCATATTTTTGCAAGGGAGTATCATATATGAGTGGATGTATGAGCTAACGGCATTTGTGCAACACACCACACTAACATTTGAATCCCTCTCAAGTACTGTTAAGTTAGCCAATTTGTTTTCTGTCTTGAGTGGTTAAATTTTTTTAGTATATATATATATATATATATATATATATATATATATATATATATATATATATATATATATATATATATATGGGATATAACGAAACTTATGACCACACTAGAGGTTGCAATTTTGTTCCGATTTTCACAAAATTTACAGGAAAGGTGTATTGAGTAAATATCTCGCAAAATTCGTTAACCAGGCATACCGGCCGGGCGAAAATAAAATGGCGGCCATTTTAGATGAAAAATCGTGATTTCTGTTGTGACCAAAATAAGCTCCGATTGGGATGAAATTTGGTATAAAGATTCACGGATATATGTGATGAACCTCACAACAAAAAATTCATTCATATTTTTTTTATTTCTGTAGCCCTCTAGCAGCCAAATTTTTCCACAGATTCCGATGAAACTTGAAATTATAAGTTATTAAAGCAAGATAATTTAACCTGAAAAAAATCAGATGCCAAATAAACAAGTCAAAAACTTACAGCTTAATATTTTAAGCAGCCGTTTTCAATAAAGATCTGGAATCGTTGTGCTCTTCAGAGTGAAACTCCAATTGGAATAAGATTCAGCACAGCAGATGAGACTAAACGACTGATATCTATGGAAATAATCAAAAAGCAAATGCTCAAATTCAAAATGGTAGCCCCTGATGGTTCAGAAAAGAATTGAAAATGTATATATTAATGGCAGCGCAAGTACTGACTAAACTTTTATGGAAATCTTTTGAAATTAACTATTTGAGCTATTTAAGCCGAGAAGTTATCACCTTTGTGTGGTAATCACTGTGAAATGTGTAAACAGCAAATGTGAGAAGGACGGAACCCGTATTTATATGTTTATCACAATTTATTATCTGCCGATTTTCAATATGTGATCCATAAATGCGCAACTTAATTTAATTAGCAAAATACTTGCGCCTCTATATAGGGTCTCTAAATACGGAGATTTTTTTCCTTTGCTGAAACAATGAACGAAACCATTTTGTGCTCGTAACTCAATGGTAAGCTATTGGGCTAATCTTCAAGTCAATTGAAAAAGTCCAGCTTCTATGCCAGTTGTCTCTATATACTCGAAAAATTGCTAGCTTGAATTTACCCAAGCCTTTAGCTATGGGCGTTAAAGTTTTGTAGGCATTGAATGCGCCTGTTCTAAGTTTGGTCTTAGAGACACTGAACGTCTTCGATGTCAATTGAAACTACATTTTGCTTTGTGGTAATACTTTAATAGCACTTACCGTAGATTCGCCACAGACTTCAAAAAATGTCAGAGACATCCGGTGTTGGTGATGATCGATATTCACCAATGTTTACAAAACATCGAATTTAAACTTAAACTAGTTGGGTAGACATACCTATGCACATGTCAGAAGGGTTTTGTACTCAACTTACAAAATGCAGTAACCAGCAACGGATAAAATCAAGAAACATGTCAAAGACGATTTTGTTGGAGAAAATGTGAAATTCGAGGATCATACTATTATTAAGAAAGTTGAACGAATTTTGACTTCTGAGGTAATTGTTAAAGTTATACCCATGAATATCACCTTTGATAATTTTTTCAGATATTTTAGATCACGGGTGTCCATTCGCGAGGGAGGAAACACATTTTTCATGTATTTCCCCCTGTGCCCCCCACTGAAGCAAAAACTGTCAGTTTAAGAACTGTTTTGAAAAGCTCTCATAGAGAACTTACAGTTGATATCCATATCGGCTACCTTTCATGAAATTTTTTTCAGAGGCCACTCCTCTGTGTAAAGTTCGTACATTTCCCCTTCCCCTGCCCCCTCGGTAGCCATAAGGTAATTTTAAGATTTGTTTTGAAAATATCTCATTAAGACCTTTCCAACGACACTCTACTCGACTACCAATGGTGAAAATTTTGATTTGAGGGGTCACCTCTCTATATGGGGAGACCCTCCTTAAACGCCTTTGAAAAATTTTTCCACCCTTGAATTTTTTAGAGGTCACCACTTCTGACCTTTCTACAAAGTGTTATGGATGTAGCCTCTATAGCTTCGGAGAAAAAGTGCTGTGACCTACAGACGGACGGACGGATGGACGGGGACAGACGGACACAGGTCGGGATTGCAATAGGGTTTTGTATTTTAGTACAAAACCCTAAAATTGTTTTTTAAACAGCGATGTTGGTTCCTCTGAAACATCGATGATATGGGTATCACATCGAACTATCATTGTTTCTACATTTATTTGAATGGTAAACTGCATTTCTTGTTCTTCCACTCACTAAAAGTATATTTTCAGATTCTTTTAAGTTTAAAGCCAAACAGCGACTCAAAACAGGCAATATTACCGAATTTCTCCTGCACTTGAAAATTAACGCAGTGTTAAGACTGGTGTTGAAAAAATTATCAATAACTTTCATTTAAAGCCCATAATGTTCAGTTTCAGTGAAAATTTATTCAGTTTTGGCTTCCCTATAGGTGAGCTCCCATATAAGTACCTTTGAGCATTTTTTTTAACATCACTTTATATTGTAGCATATTTCCCGGACTTAAGGCTATACTCCTCATTCTCGGTGTGGACATAAATTTATTATTTTATAAAGTCAGAAGATGAAGGGGTGAAAAAATAAATATATTTTCAGGTGCCACTGTTAGGTATGACTACATTGCTCCCATGAGACCAGATGTTGTACCGTATTGAATATATACCTTACTATGCGCTTCCGAATTTTGTCCGCCCAACAAATAGTTCCCTAGATGATGATTGGTCTCACCATCATGGTTTATATCCAGCGCAGTATTCGTGGGCTAAAGCCCCTAGACTTGCCTGTAGTATTCTTGCGCACCATCAGGGTTCTTTTATTTGCTGTCAACCGTGCGGCTCATGAAGTTAGATTACCTTTTGCCTCCAGTTTAATTATAATTTTGTTGTAGTCCCTGATGTGTTGATGGAATATTGCTCTTAGTTTGCGTCCTATTTGGCTGATGTAGCTGTATCGACATAAGCACATTGTTTGTCAAGTGTATTTCCTTCATTTGTATATGTGTAGCACTCATCCCAAGTTATTTCTGGTTCTGATGGCACTGACAGTGTTTTATTTTCTGAAAAACTTCACCTTACTTTCCAAGAAGCAAGGATACAACCATCATGACATCTCTGGCACGACAGCCCAAGCCGGGCCTTTGGCTCCAGGATTAATCTCCTCCAATCGTCATGGTTCTGCGATTTTGTTCGCCAGATTACACTCACAGCAAGGATTTTCTGTCAGCTTCTATTGAGTCTTCCCATCGAATCCTCGGTATTCCGGCTGGACGTCTACCTTGTGCTCTACCCTTTAATGTTCGTTTGGATAGACGATTTGCTTCCATTCTTTTTACATAGCCTGCTTATTAGGAAACAGATGGATCATCAAGCAGTTCATACAACTCATCATATTGTACTAATGTAGTCTTTACTCTATTTCTTGTTTCACAGGCCCGTAGATTATCCGTAGCACTTTAGTTCAAATATGTGCACTGCCTTTTCAGATTCGCAAATCAGGATTCATGTTTTACGTCCATGTAGTAGCACAAAGGATACAATATGGTTTCCTCATTTTTCTCAAAATATTATTTAATACTTAATTCATGTCATTATCAGGTATCTTGAAATATTTGCCTTTTCTTGTTTCAAGTCCAACATTATTATTTTCGAGGCCAAAGCAATGATTATTTTGGACAATGTGTTGATTATTTGTACTCAGTTAAGGTTCCTATTGAGAAAATTTAGTACTTATAACAATGACTAACGTTCAATAAGTATAGAAAGTGAAAGCCCCATTTTTTCCCCATAGCAGCTCATCACTGAATGACCTTAAATTAATCAATCCTTATTGTATTGACAGTTTCAAATGACATGAAAACTGCCACACAAAATATTCCTGACTTGTCGGCAATCACCTATTCCATCAAGTCACATATAGTACAACTCCTCGGCAACGTACAAAATGTTGAGTGGAAAATTGGTTCAGTACCGAAGTAAAATCAACGACAGCAAATATTTTGCTGCAAGTCTACGAACCGTCAAAAAGTTAATCGATCCCATTTGGGGATACAGATGAGCCTGAGCTTTAGATTTTCCCAACGGATGCTACCACTTGTTGACAAACAACATCGCGAGTGAACCCATCCACATCAACTTCCCTTCCAACGGGGACTTATTCTGTTTAGCAGGTTGCGATTTTCAAAGTCGGAAAAAGGCAACAAAGGAGTATATAATGCCAATAGTGTGGTTAGGTGATTTCGCGAGGGTAGCTGAGGTGGAGTTGTCACATTCGAGTTGGAAATTTCGTTCAGGTGAACAGAAAGTGTGCCGGTACATTCAAATTTCAATATAAGACACTTTAGTCATTAATTTGAGTCGATCTGGAACTAATCAGGAATATCTAAATTTATAAAATGAAGGAAAAACCGTTCAGTAAATCAAAGGGAAAAATAATTATGTCTACTTCATTAACAAAACATATTTTAGCAACCCTGGCTACATTTATCAACTGCACTCCCTCAAAAATACGAGCAACCTGTGCACGGAGTTTTTCATTCATGTCGTTGATGAAGGGGAGCGATATAAATTTCAACGCGATTTGTTCATCAGATAGACGTGGCAGATAGAGAGGAAATACAAAAGTCCTTTTCAAGCCCCATGAACAGTGGCAATAGGATTTTCGGTTTTCCGATTCAGATTGAATCTGATCCGAAAGCTATTGGTCTTATCCTTTGAGTGGAATGTGAGACTAATCGTAGGCACTCTGTTAATGTCATCGTAGTTTGAAATAGTACGAAATGATGACAAGGATGAGGTGGAGGAATTATGTGGCGGATATGTCAGAGATGTAAACTTTGAATAATGGAAGAAATTCAAAACAATGTGGGTTTAAATCTACTATTATGCCGTATACAAGCATATTTTGCAAAAAACTAGAAACTTTGGAAATACATAGATGTATTACTCGCATGTTTTTGATATGGTTATAGAAAAACAGTTCATGCAGGCTTATAAACAGCGTTAATCGACTCTTATATTTTTAATATTTTTTTAAAATGTATTCACTCTTCTTCTTTTATATGTGGTTGATGTATTTCAAATAAATAATATCAATTGAATATTATTAGACACTGTATGTCAAATATTTATTCTTGAACAAGAATTTTCTTAGAATATTCACAAAGAATTCTTCGAATCTGAGAAAAAACACTTGTTGAATTAAATAATAGATATCTAGCTTATTAATAACTTTCACAAAAACATAAATAAATTTGTTCTTTAAATTAGCTAAGGACCACTAATTAGGGTTTTGTACTAAAATACAAAACCCTATTGCAATCACGACCTGTGTCCGTCTGTCCGTCCGTCCGTCCGTCCGTCCGTCCGTCCGTCCGTCCGTCCGTCCGTCCGTCCGTCCGTCCGTCCGTCCGTCCGTCCGTCTGTATGTCACAGCACTTTTTCTCCGAAACTATAGAGGCTACAGGCATGAAACTTTGTGAAAAGGTCAGAAGTGGTGACCTCTTGAAAGTTCAAGGGTGGAAAAATTTTTCAAAGGGGGTTAAGGGGGGTCTCCCCATATAGGGAGGTGACCCCTCAAAAAAAAAATTTCACCATTGGTAGTCGAGTAGGGTGTCATTGGAAAGTTCTCAATGAGATCTTTTCAAAACAAGTCTTAAAATTGCCTAATGAGTACCGAGGGCGGCAGGGGAAGGGGAAATGTACGAACTTTTCGCGTACCCCCCCCTCGCGATTGGAAACCTTCCATCCAAAAATTCTGAAAAAAATCATGAATGTAGGCCTTTATGAGTACAACAGCAACAAATACATGAGAAGTCGAAATTCGCTCAACTTTGTTAGTAATAGTATGATTTATCGATTTTATGTTTTCTTGAATAAAATCTAAACGGTACCCTTAAATTCAATAAAATTTAAGGAACAGATTACTTTCTATAAGGTAAATCTTTCCTGAAAGTTTCATAAAGATCCAATAGTATTTAACGAAGTTATAGCGATTTGAATTTTCCCGTATTACTATGGAACAATATGCCCTGTATTACTATGGAAACATATGGCTATGGAGTCATATGCGCTTTTTATCGATTTAGACACTACAGCTTTGCTAGGATTCGCATGAAAATTTTAGGAATCATAGGTATCATGAAAATGAGTACATACAATTGAAACAAGTCGAAGAGGCAGGAGAGAGCTCCTAGCAAAAGGGCTTTGTAACCATTCTAGGATTCGAAAAAATAGGCCATGAATCGATGATTACAGTACAGAGGAGTGGGCCCTGAAAAAAATTTCATGAAAGGTAGCCGATATGAATATCAACTGAAAGTTCTCTATGAGAGCTTTTCAAAACAGTTCTTAAACTGACAGTTTTTGCTTCAGTGGGGCCAATGGGGGTGGTGTAAAAACATGAAAAATGTGTTTCTAAAAAATCTGGAAAAATTATCAAGGGAGATATCTATGGGTATAACTAAAACAAATACCTCAGAAGTCAAAATTCTTTCAACTTTGTTAATAATAGTATGATCCTCGAATTTCACATTTTCTCCAATAAAATCGTCTTTGACATGTTTCTTGATTTTATTCGTTGCTGGTTACTGCATTTTGTAAGTTGAGTACAAAACCCTTCTGACATGAGCATAGGTCTGTCTACCCAACTTGTTTTTTCATTGGTGTGGTTTTTGCATATGCACTCGAGTCGAATTCTAAACTCTAAGGACTTTTAAAATATTACGAATCATCGAGAGTTTCAAATGTTATATGATTTGGTATTTTCGAGGGGAGAATTATGAAAGTACGAATGCACATGTGGGCTTGTTGCTGACCAATAATGCATATTTTGCTTATAAACAAAGCTATTGAGCCGAGATTCATCACTGAAGAAGATTTTTCGATGAAATACTTCATTTTCTTAAAGCGTTGTCAGAGCCCAATTGGGTAAGTTTCGGTATTTTGAATGATTAAGTGGCTTTACATTTTAAGTCGATTTGATCTTGTAACCATGTAGGCCAAGACATTTTCGCAAAATACGCCACAGTGTCGTTTGAGCGATACCCAATACCTAAGAACGACGTGGAATCGATTAATTTGGCTCAGTATGAATCGATACACATACGGCTGCGATATTTACTTTACTTTAAGCAGTAGAAAGTATTTTTTGCACCGGGATGTCCAATATTTCGACTCGAACTTATCCACTATAGCACGCGCAGCCTGTCGGGTGGGAGGACTGTTACGGCCAAAAATTGAAGTAGGCGCTCGCAAAGTTGCGACCACCGACTCAGAATTCCGGTAGTGATTTTTAGTATTTTTCTAACGTTTCTTGTTTTGTGAACTTCAACATGGCAAAAATCATGACTTTAACTAATGTTTTGACATCGACAGTTTATTAAAACAATTCTAGAGTACTTTCATATAAAGATACAAAATTGTTATGTCCCTAATGGAAATCCGATCGGCAAAAACAATTATTGGTTTACAATGAACATGAAAAAACAGGACATACAGTTACGGTTCATAGTACTGAGCTGAATTTGTTATTGTCTGGATCACAAGATGGGGCTATAAAACGCTTTAACCTGCGATTAGGTAAGTCGATTAGTACTTATTTTAGTAATTCAGAAAGCTTTAGAGATGCAAAGTTCAGTCCACATTCAACTAGTACGTTTGTTGCGGATTCGGAAAATAGAACGGTTAAGTTGTGTTATATTAGAAAATCAGATAAATATACACTGCAATTTACTGCACAAAGTGAACCAATTTATACTTGTCTGTATGTTTTGTTTCCAAATTAATGAGATTATTATTATTTTTTTTGTAGCTGAATTATCTTCTGGTTGATTTTTTTATAGATTGGTATTAACGCCAAGCATGGAAATCACCGTACCCAAGGGTTATTTTAGATGTTGTTGATTTTTTAAGGTCTAGAGAGAAAGCAGTATTATGCAGTTTGCAATCATGATCACCAAAGTTGTCCTCTTCGTCTAAAAGTAATAAATTCGAATCTCCATTAATGTCCATTATGATTTTGGAACGGACAGGCTTGAATTACACTTTCGGCGTTGGAGCGTCCAAGTCAGTTAGATTTTGAGACAATTTTTCTGAAATATTTCGTCTAGGAGTCGCATGGAATGCACCCCGGAAAGCAGGTTTTGACTCAACGTTTTGCCTAGTTGTGGTATTTGCTTCTTGTTTATCAAGACAAATTAGCGCTACCCTATCATCCGATTCCTTAACAGACATTTTCTTTTTTTTTGGGAGTTCCTCGCGCAGTTTGCCTACGTGGACTGCTCTGTTCTGTGGTCATCCAAGCTTTTTTGTTAGCATAACAAGCAGTAGGAAACGATTTAATTCTTTCGAAACACTACGGCTTCGTTAATTTTCCTATCACTAAGGGCTCAATTTTTCCGATCCGTCCATATTTGTTGTAAATAAAACTGCCAATCTTTCCTTAATATATTTTCCGACACGACATTATTAGTTTAGAGTTTTGTCAGTTAAGCATTTAAAAAAGAGGCCGGTTTCATCAGTATTAAAAACGTCTCGGTCATCATAGCTTTCTATCAAAGTCTTTAATTTGCCGCGTTTCTCCACAAAATTTTTGAGCCCAACTCGTTGGAATATGTCATCAGAAAGCTACCTGTCGATAAAAGAGGTACATTACTATACAATTCAAGCCATGTGGTAGCCTAGCCGACTACATCAATATTTTGTAACGATCGTTGACAACCGCCAAAGAACTTTTCCTGAAACTCAACAGCAAAACAAAACTAGTGGGGCTATAAATTAATGAGAATATAACAAAGGTCACGATGCAGTCAAGGAAAAATACCCCAAGCATCCAAAATATAGCACTTGACGAATACAATACAATAACCAGTTGTTACCCTTCTCGTAGAGGGTATTCTGGCTGGGAGCCTTCGGCTTCGGATAGGTCCCCGAAGGATGGGCGTGCGCACCACTCGCTCAGCCAGTGGGCCCCCAAAGCCACCAAGCGAGAATGCGGTCGCCGGAATATCGGATCAAATCGCCTATTTCATTCCCTTACACACAGTCGCACCAAATTTTTACCGAAAACGAAGAGCAGTTGCTAAGGAAACCCCAAGAGGAACAAAAAGGAAACTGCCTCCTACTGCCTTCAGAGTAACAGGTTTGACTTAAACCGCTTCTTCCACTTACGTCTTTCCGAGCCAAGGTACTGTTAAAAATTAAGAATTCAAAAGAAAAACAAGAAAAATCATCGATATAAAAAACCACTGAAACATAAAATGATTCCAGTTTAAATTAATACTTGTTTTCCAATCAACAAACAGACCAATTATAATACAAGATCTTTCTCTGCGATTCCGTTGGAGGCCCGTTTCTGTTATAACCTGTCCACGTTATCCATACCGGATCCCCCGTTTTGAAGAACTTCGATTATTGCGCAGGTTTGAAGTTCCTTAAAGTCACGGGTTTTGTTTTGAACTTTCTTCCCACTCGAATCCTCCGAAATTTGTCCTTCAAAAAAATGTTCCCAGGAGCTTCCAATCACGTTGGTTTGTGGATAACCCGGGAATTCCCCCTTGTTCTACGCTTACCTTCGAAGCTTATCAGCCCTCCACCATCCCAGTAAAATCTTCACTTCTCAGTTCATCGAATTTCTTTCACTAGTCTTTCAGTGACTCACTCACTAAGTTTCTAGTTTACCCTTACCCCTTAAAATATTTCACGTTCACGTCTATAATCTCTTCGCGACCACTACGTTCTTCTGATATATAATTCCATGGAAGATCTTTATCGCAATACTTTTGCGAACACTTTGCGGGCGAGTTAACCACTCGCAAGCACTTTCACCGTACCGAGTATTATCCAAAAAAGAGACTTGCTCACTCGTTTTGCCTCGTTAAATAGATGCGTAATAACGGGGGTTTTCCACTAATCACAAGGGACAATGACCGGTCATCCACTTTTATTTTCAAATCCCCAATTAGCAACATAGTTTTTTTCGTCGCAGTTTCCCGAACTGCGAATACTTGCGCTTAGCCTAACGTCGAACCGATCTCGAATCAATATATCGAACATCGCAATTTGTTCTAGGCTCGATCAATTCTCGGGCTGGTTTGCTGCGACACGACAACAATAACGTTTAGACTGATTGTTTGTATTACAAACTTGTCATGCTTGCGAAATCTGATTCGAATAAGAAGTTTGTGGAAGTTTCGTCGCGTGAATTAGTTTAAAATAGGAAGTTGTGAGAATTTGTTCGCGTATAATGCATCTACAGTGATTTGTGCGTGTATATGGTTGAATGTATGATGAAATGCACTGCAAGCGCCCACACTGATAAGGTGCCTCCAAGCGTGATGTTGAATTCATCTGCGAAAAGTCATACTAATATAATATTTCGAGTGTTTACATGACTCAAATTCGTTGACGCGTTGACGGCTCTTTGTAGAGTTTTAGCAGCAAAAGAAAACGCTTCCATCCTTGATATGGGAGACTCTTCTTTTGCAAAAATAGTTTTGTTTACGAGCTTAGCCATCTGCCATGGTAATACATGAGTGATAGTGCTGGCTCCATCCTTTCCGGGTACGAGAAGTGTCACTTTTGGGTCCTTAACCATATTGTTGAAAGCAAGGATGATTGGGGTCCAGTATGCTTGAAGATGTTGCTGTCAGGGACCGGTACTTTCAACGACGTCTCTTCGCTCCAACGATGGGTTGTAAATACATAGACATAAAAGTAAAGTTTACAATAGTAATGGCATCTACATATCAATTACATTACATTGTGGACATTTCGCAAAATGATAACCTCGGCTCGGCGAGAAGTTTATTCCCTTCTGCTTATTATTATTTGGTGCAAGCTAAATACTCGAATATTGACTGGCAGTCTGATGCAGAAAAGAAGGCAGTTTCACTTGTAACGCAGTAATGAAAGAGATGAAATACGCCGAAGAATAGAGCTTGCAAACAAAATATTTTATTCAACTTTGACGATCTTGAAGACCAGCTGTATACACAGAAAAACAAAGCTCCAAGTATACAAATCTGTGATAAAGCCTGTACTGTGAGTATAAAACATGAACCCTAACTCAAGCATCCGCAAATATATTGAATACCTGCGAAAGACGGGTCCTGAACCTATTTATCAGAGAGAGGCTGGATGGAGACCAATGGCCAATTCGATACAACCACGAGCCTTATGAAATACTCGATCAGACGGAGGTCTCAACGATTGTAAGCCTACAGGAGCTGACCACGTGAATCGTATGGACGAGCAACAAATACCCAGAAAGGTGTTCGTTGGGAGGACTGAAGGGTGAAGACCAGTGGGAAAACTGAGAAAATGCTGTTCTGACTCGGTCGACGACGACAATTCGTCTCTGCTCGGATTTCGAAATCGAACGATGCGGTCAATGGACTGAGACAGTTGGAGGCGATTGATGTAGGTTCGCTTCCTGCATCGGCTACGAAGAGGAAGAAGAAGTAAAAAAAAGGTTTGGAGAAGATAATTTTTAAGACGAAAGTGATGAAGATGACATATTTTGTTTGCAGTGCACTGAATCCAATAATTTGAGTATTCTAGGTCAGGAATGGGTTCAACTTATTGTTTGATGGATGCAAAAATTGCATCTCTGATTTAAAAGGCTGATTTGATAGATAATTTCTGTGAATATTAAATTTGGTTATGTTCCAAGAGAACTTATTATTTTGTGATCAAAATTCAGAGAATTTTTTGAGTTTTTTTCTGATAGCATTAAAATCTATGAAGCTGTTAGAATTAAGTTTTCTCAATGTTTAAAAACTTAATGTTTACTACAGAAATATCTTTAAGAACCAATGCATTGCTAGATTTTTGTTTCTATGCAGGTCAACGTAGCCTTACTATAAAATCAACCAGCCTCAGCCATGGGGTGGATTAACTCAAGTTTGTGAACAATATAGTAATTAATCAATAACTTTTTCTTACGTTTTTCCAAAGCCTAGAAGCTAATCTAACATATATATTGATTTTCACTGATATACAAACTAAACTTAAAAAACCAACAAGCTTGTTCATCAAAATTTAGTCAACCATCCCCAGTCTCCCCAACGTTGACTCTGGTAAGCCACACATATGATGGCGAAAAAGATGGATAAACAAAAAACGTTTCATCGAGTCTATCTGAAATAATTTTGCAAATGCTACCAAGATGCCAGTTGTGCATTCTGGAATCGTATAAACTAGAGCTAGAATAACTTCAATTTCAACTTCACTGTGAAAAAAGTTCTGTTCGTGTCAAGCTTGACAACGAGCTTAATGTGAAATCAGTCACAGGCTCATAGTATTTTTTTATTTTCGTGGAAGTCATGTATGCGCAGACACCGAGTCTTAATAAAAATCATAATAACATTGATCTATCAGTGCTAGCGTTTGATTTCCCTAAATACAATGAATTGTCAAGGGATGTTGCATGTGCCGAATCTAGACAAAAGGTGAGCAAATCACACGTTGACACATTTTCATTCGTAAGCTAATTATTTTCCCAATTCCCAACGTGTTAGTAGCCCACGTTGTGTAGTGATTAGAGTAATTGTTGCGTAAGCCAAAGGTTTCCGGTTCAACTCCCATTGGTTACGACACAGATTTGTTTCGAGTTATTCTTCAGACGGACTTTAAGCGCGTTTAGTTACGATTTGTACTGGTTTCAAATCAGAACGTATCACAGCTGGGTGGACGGAAATATGGCCAAAGTTCTCGAGTGCTGATACATTCAGTCAAGATAATGAGATACTCTAGCTACCTTTAAGCAAAGGCCCGAAAGGGGCTGTAGAGCTAGAGCAAAGTAAAAATGATATATGATTTGTTTTCCTTTGCTTATTAAACATAGTTTTTATATTACTTATGAAATTCTTTGAAGCTACATGATTGAGTTGCTTATTTTAATAATTTTTTCTGCAAAATTTTTAGAGAAGAAAATTGTCGTATAGTTTTTAGTTTTTATGTCAGCTCTGAAGTGCTGTTACCCTCCACGAGGGGGCATCGCGATGCCCAGCCTTGCGACTCTGATTTGTTCCACCAAAGACTGGTGCAGATGCCACGTTGCTATCCCTGGGCTGGGAACCGAGGACCACCAGCTTGTATGCGATAATAAAACAATATTAGGAAAAAATAGGCATCTTTGATTTGGTTAATAATACGCTACCTAACTATGGGGCCCCGAAAGTGCTTGTACGCCTCAATTGACCAGCGTAAATCATCCTCTGCTACTAAATACGCCCAGTATGTACTAACGACCAATATTTCTGACTCAAATTCAATACTATCCGTTCAACATCCAATATTTCCAATTCAACTCAATACTATCCGCTGACCATGGATATTTCCAATTCAATTCAATACTATCCATTCACCTCCAATATTTTCAAATCAATAGTTCTTTTCACGGTCCTCTGATTGGGTTTCCCTGGCAGTTTACTCACCTCTTTGACTTCACCAATCACAAGGAGACTCTTACCGTTGTTCCACAATACTTTTATGGCTTCGGGATTCACGGAAGTCCATTTCAACTCAGTTGTTCGGTGTTGACGACACTAGTTTCTGTAGTTTTCATCTAATCGTTTCCCACACCTGTTGTTCGCTGGTCCCAACTGCGTGAAATCCCTCGCTGCAGTCCCAGCTGATGCTGAGAGCAGAGATTGAGTAGGGGATTCTGCAATGAATGAATCTCAGACTTCTCCAAGCTCTAGTACATCGGTCTATACAAATGCAGATTTTGGAGATAGTAATGAAACTTCAACATGCTCAAGTATTGACTCCGATATTTTCGCTAGCGAAGTGATTGATGTTCCAGAAATTCAACCAGGAAAGAGAACGAGGAAGCCTCCTGAATGTTATGGCCTGAAAACTACAAGTGTCTGTGACATTTTTCGGGAAATGGAGCACATTGTCTTCCCAGAGGCTCTAAATGGACTTGAAGCTGAATGGAAGCTAGCCAGGCAAGAGAAGCTAAGATCATTTCAATCCAATGATGCTTGGGAGCTGGTGGACATTTCGAGCAAAGCGTCAATCACGATGTGATACGATACCAATATTAAGGCTATTATCGGTATTGTATAGAGTTAGATTTTTTAATATCGTATCGATATCGGCGATATTTTTGTAAATTTATCGTAGCGGTATCGATTTCGAGTCAATATCGATACGATAACCAATAAAATGTCGACATTTCATAAGCTAAAGAATCGATATATGAAATGGCAACAACAAAACAGTTAAATCCCTTCTTAGGTTTTGTTTAATACTTTTCATAAAAACCTACTAGTTTTGCGACCTGTCTGCCCGTCCGTCTGTCTGTCCGTGCGTCACAGCAAGTTTTCTCAGAAACTACTAATTTGTAATTTTGTGAACAGTTCAGAAGTGCCTCCAAAGTTCAGGTATTAAAAACATTTTATAAGATTTTTAAGGGGAAGTCTCCCATCCACAGGGGTGACCCTTAAAATTTTTTTTTCAGAAGGCATCTCCGATATTAGTATCAAAAGAAAGGGAATTGTGAGATCTTTTTGAATTGGGTTAAAAAAGTAAGATGACACCATAGAGCAGTTTGGCAGTTTGATATTTTGGAGCAGAAATATCTTAAAAAAAGTCATGAAAGTAGACCTTATTGAGTACATGGGCAACAAGTTCCTGAGAAGTCTAGTTCAATTAACTTTGTCAACAATAGCACGGGACCTTTAAAATTTCCAAAAATTATTATTTATTATTGTTATTATCTCATGTATAAGTTCATACACCCTGAAAATTTTACAGCAATCGTGCAATAAACAACAAAGTTACAATTATACAATTCGGACATCAGCCACATGTGATTCTTATTAGATGCGCATTTCTAAATGACCCACGCAATATGTACAGATTTGTTCCGATATTCGAAAAAAGTTCAGGAATCGTGGATAACATTTGTATGTAATTGTCAGTACAATGACAAAGACGTCGGTAAGGCTTCAAAGAAAACGGTGCTTTTGGTATTTGGGGAAATTATTTGATCCACTAATTTGTTTACAAAGCCCTTCGGCTACTGCAACTTATTCTCTTCTATTTGTCAACCAATTTTCTTTTTCTTGTTGTATTTAGTAACTTTTGACGATCTTTAGTGTCATCAATAAGCTAGTAGTCCGTTATTTTTAATCTACTGATTTTGTTGTTGCTTTGTTACGAATGGCCAGGCATAACTCTAGACCGAAGGTGGGTATAAGAGTCCTATTTTTTCTAAAGTATAGGACTTACTTTTTAGTAGGTCCCGTTTGAAGGACATGGAAATCAAATAACAGTTAAGGATATTTACCGTTGAAATAAGAAAATCGATATTGTATCACGTTTCTAAATTTCACTTCATGACATTTCTATTGCCTTTTTAACAATCAAATCTGAGAACACTATTGAGTATTAGAAACTCGTATAATGTGCTGTCATGGCTCTTTTGAGGGTTTTGTAAAAAAATTTTACGATACCCTATTAAAATCGGTACTGTCCGTCAGTGCGTCATAGTAGTTTTTCTCCAAAACTGTTGCAACTACAGAGTTGAAACTTGGTAGGCATATCAGGAGTTACCATCTCTCGAAAGTTCAAGTATTAAATAAATTTAGCAGCGTTCTTAAGGAAGGATACCCCATATCGGAAGAGGATCCTTAAACATTATTTTATCGAAAGTTGCAATGTGGGGTATCATATGAAAGGTCTTGATAGAAGCTTTCCAAAACAGGTCTTAAAAGAATATTAACCTTCGTGGGGTGCAGGGATAGGGGATTATACGAAAAATGTGTGTCTCCCCCCTCGCGTTTGGACACCTTAGATCTAAAAAATCTGAAAAAGATCGTGGAGGTATCCACTCATGAGTACAATAACAAAAAATACCTAAAAAGTCAAAAAACACTCAACTTTGTGAATAATAGTATCATATATAAAATTTTACATTTTCCTCAATAAAATTGCAAAGATACCCTTGGATACAATGAAATTAAGTATTAAAGTAATTCTATAAAATGGCCTTATTTTCTGGAAGTTTTTTAAAAATCAATGCATATGTATATACGAAAGTTTTAGTCATTTGAACTTTCTCCGAGTACAGCGGGATTTTTCGACCACAGGGCTCTCCATCGACTCACCCACTACAGTTTTGATTGAATCTGCTGGAAATTTTCAAAAAAGATTAATAACACCAATATCTTTGAGATAAAATAATGTAAGTAATATCGCAACAAAATGGCGGTATCTTAAAGGAAAGTATTTTTAGTTTTTCCTTTAATCAAAATATGTGATGTGAATGCCATTGAGGCATTACTTGATTTTGCTCATAATTGGTGACTGCATATCATATTTTGAGTGCAAAACCCTTCGGGCACAAACGTAGGTCTGTTTACCCGAGTTGATTTGAAATGAATATCTGAAGGTAGAGGTCACATTACAAAGGCTAGAAAAGCCATGAATATACAAAATCCCCGTTGGCAGCACCAGCCGGAAAGGTAAATTTCTCGTATGTAGCGTAAGGTTTCGAAAAAGAAATTGGCTTATCTACTACTGGACTTCTTATTGCAATTTTTGTAATACTACATGGGTATGTATTAACAGAAAGGATCTGCCCCGTTCGTATTTGGAGACCCTTCATAGAGGCGCAAGTATTTTGCTAATTAAATTGAGTTGCACACGTATGGATCACATATTGAAAATCGGCGGGTAATAAATTGTCATAAACATATTTATACTCGTTTCGCCCTTCTCGCATTTGCTGTTTATACATTTGACAGTGGTTATCAAACAAAGGTGATAACTTTTTGGCTTAAATAGCTCAAATAGTTCATTTCAAAAGATTTCCATAAAAGTTTAATCGGCACTTGCATTGCCATTACATTTTCGATTCTTTTCTGAACCATCAGGGGCCGTTATTTTGAATTTTTATTGAAAACGGCTGCTAAAATTATTAAGCTGTAAATTTTCGAATTTTATATTTGTCATCCGATTTGCATAATTAAATTAAATTAGCTTGCCTTAATAATTTATAATTTCAAGTTTTATCGGACTCTGTTGAGAAACTTGGCTGCTAGAGGGCTACATAAATAAAAAAAATTGCTTATGTCACCCCCTTGTATGGGGAGACCCCCTTAAACACTTTAAAATATTTTCTTACACTGCAAATTTCAAGAGGCACCACTTTTGACCTACGTAGAAAATTTCCTCATTCTAGCTTATGTGGTTTGCTAGAAAACATGTTGTGACGCACGAACAACCGGACGGACAGACAGACAAGTTGCGATTTTATAATTTTTAAGGGGATTGTTGAAAACATTTTACAATATTTCAAAAATAGTCTGATTTATAAATACTTTCAAGATAAGTCATTTAAAGCGTTTCCATGAAAAAAAAATCATTATTTCAGTTGCTACTAAAATAACGAATTGCGCATGCCTTCTGACCTTTGGGGCCGCCATTTTGAATGCATGCATTTGATTTTGGACTATTTTAAATTTTTGTGGGCTAGGACCTCATCAATGAATGTGCCAAATCTCGTTCAAATCTAAGTTTTACGCTAGACAGGGCAATTTTAATAATTTTTTGCATAAAACAAGAACATAGTACAGAGATCCATAATCTCAAGTTTCATCAAAATCCGCTAGAAAATGTGACCGCTAGAGGGCCACAAAAATCTGAAAAAACGCGTATTTAAAACGCCGCCATTTTTAAATTTGCACAGCCACGATCACCAAAATACTAAAAACTGTAGATCTAAGTAATGCCTATCTTAAAATCAAGTTTCATATATGTGAAATTAAAATTGCGACTTTTAGAAGCCTTTGAAGTTTTGAGTTTCAACTGGCCGCCATTTTGTTTTTTGTGACCTGACCTCCAAATTTTTCCCACAATACTTTAGGTACTTATGATTTCTATCTAAATGCCGAATTTCATGAAAATCTGTTCAAAGCTTTGACCACTATCACAACAACAAAATTTTGCACGTTTTCCGACCTTTGAGCGGCCGCCATTTTGTTTCTGCCGTACCGAATTTGGATTTTTTATTGTGAGATTCATTACATACATCAGTGAACCTACGTACCAAATTCAGACCAGAAATCACGATTTTTCGTCTAAAAGGGCCGCTATTTTGTTTTTGCCTGGCTGATATAGCTGGTTCACGAACTTAACCGAGATATTAACCCAATACACCTTTTCTGAAAATTTGGTGAAAATCGGAGCAAAATTGCAAATTCCAGCGTGGTCACAAATTTCGTTATATCCCATATATACATATACGAGGTGTGTTCAAAAAGTATCGCGAATTTTGAATTTTCGCGGGTTACGTATATTCGAATTTCGATTTTTTTGTGGCGTTATGTTGGTACTCATGTCTGTCACTTATACCGACAAGCTCGGCCATTTTGAATGTTCACTTGATTGGTGATAGCTGCTTTACTTGCACGTGTTTTCAATCGTCTTCGATTTTTACTTATTCAAAAAAATGGATCAAAGAACGTGTATCAAATTTTGTGTGAAATTAAGTGCGCGGATGTGAAATTAAGTGCGCGGATGCATTCCGAATGTTGACTGTGGCATACGGAGAAGCTACCTTGGACCGAAGCAACGTTTATCGGTGGTACAAAATGTTTTTAGAAGGCCGAGAAGATGTGAACGACGAAGAGCGTGCCGGACGCCCGAGTACTTCAACTACAGACGAAAAAATTAATGAAGTGGAGAAAATGGTATTGGCCAATCGTCGAATCACCATTAGAGAAGTTGCTGAGGACCTAAACATATCGATTGGCTTGTGCCATTTGATTTTTATCAACGATTAGGGCATGAGACGGGTCGCCGCGAAATTCGTACCAAAATTGCTCAATTGCGACCAAAAACAGCAACGCATGAACATTGCTAATGAGATGTTAAACTCTGTCTGCGACGAACCAAATTTGCTCCAGAGGGTCATAACTGGTGACGAATCGTGGGTTTTTGGTTATGACGTGGAAACCAAAGCTCAATCATCTCAATGAAAGCTGCCGCATGAACCAAGACCGAAAAAAGCGCGCCAAGTTCGGTCGAATGTGAAAGTTTTGCTGACAGTTTTCTTCGATTGCAGGGGCGTGGTGCATCATGAGTTCTTGCCACAACGAAGAACGGTCAATAAGGAATATTACCTGCAAGTTATGCGCAATTTGCGCGAAGCAATCCGCCAGAAACGCCCGGATTTATGGGAGAACAAAAATTGGCTTTTGCACCACGATAACGCCCCTGCTCACACATCGTTGACTTTTTGGCCAAAAACAACACACTAATGATGCCGCAGCCACCGTATTCCCCAGATCTGGTCCCCTGTGACTTTTTCTTGTTTGCTAAACTGAAGAGGCCCATGAAAGGACGACGTTACGCTACGCTTGACGAGATAAAGACGGCATCGAAGGAGGAGCTGAACAAGATTTAAAAAAAATGATTTTTTGAAGTGCTTCGAAGATTGGAAAAACCGTTGGCACAAGTGTATAATATCTCATAGGGATTACTTAGAAGGGGACAAAATAGATATTCATGAATAAATAAATAATTTTTGAAAAAAAAACAAAACTCGCGATATTTTTTGAACACACCTCGTATATATATATATATATATATATATATATATATATATATATATATATATATATATATGGATATATATATATATATATGGATATATATATATATATATATATATATATATATATATATATGTATATATATATATATATGGATATATATATATATACATATATATATATATATATACATATATATATATATATATATATATATATATATATATATATATATATATATATATATGTATATATATATATACATATATATATATATATATATATTTATATATATATATATATATATATATATATATATATATATATATATATATATATGATGCTCTCCGCAATAGGTAAATTTCTCTCGAGAAATTTACCTAATATTTTGCGTGAAAATTTCTCAGTTCCGCAAATTCTCGTGTATTGCACACACAATATTTGTATTGCTTTATTACACACACACACATACGTATTCAGTAGAAACAATTTGTATCATACCATCGTTATACTAAATCTCAGGTTGTTCGTATGAAAAATGTAACCATTTGAGGGCCATAAAAATGTCGCATATTTGTGCCAGCCTCTTTTGGTAATGTATGCTCCTTTTCTTTTGAAAATAACTGTACCACGTCACCTTTTGAGTTTGATTCTTAGAATGCATTTCCTTCCAAAATACGACTTTGAGAGTTCTTGAAAATCAGTATGAAATCAACATTTTTCAGGTATTGCTTGGATTTGATACCATTATATCAAAATTCATCGTATTTGATTAATCCGTGTAATCATAACCATTAAACAATTTTGAGTATATTTGACAACAGCTACCTCTGTGTCAATTGTCATCGAGACCGGTCAATATATGTGGCCGTTATTTACCAAACAAATTTTCCACATGTTGAGACATTGAAGCAGCCGTCATTTTCATCACTACACCTCAATCGGAAATTTTTTCCTGAAAAATTCTTCAAATATGTATGTTAGCCGTTGTACCAAATTCCATCTAAATCGGAGCTTTACTTTGGCCGGAACAGATATCACCGATTTTTGACAAAAATGGCTACCATTTTATTAGTTATCGGCCGATTTGGCCGGATAATGAACGAGATATTTATAGTTTACAAAAGATCGAAGCAAAATCGCGACTTGTTCTTGTTCTTTCAAGAAAGAATTCTACCTAATAGGTGAGATTCTTTATACATCGCCCCTCTTATGCCATACAGCCTCCGCTATTTGCAAGGCAGTTGTCGATTATTTCTAGAAAGGACCCTTTTTTGCCTGAGAAAGAGTTGGAGCAAAATTTAGCCGAGATTTTCCAGGAATGCGAACATAAAGTTAAAACGTAACATGAGTATGAGATTATTTAATTTTCTGGATTTAATTCACGGCATTTTATTAAGGTCTTAGAAAATGGATCAGATTCAAACCACCAGTGCTTTCGACTAAAATAGAAATCAACTTTACAATCCCTAACAGAGGAACTGTATTATATTTTTATCGGGAATTTAATATTAATTAAATTTTTTTTTAATTCTTAATGTCGATATCGATATTTTCGATAATATCGGGACGTATTTGTCGGCGATACGATAATATCAATAATTTCCTGAATTAATTGTTTCGCATCATTCTTGGTTTCGCCACACTGAATATCGTATCGTGTGTTGTATCAAAAATCGATACGATATCGATATTTTTATCGATTATCAAGAAGGCCTAAGTGCAAGTAAGTTCTGGACAAAAAGCTTGATGTGAATGATGAACTGCGATATTATACAAGGCTCGTAGCACAAGGGTTTACACAGTGAAGTGGCATTGACTATACGGACAGCTTTTCCCCAGTAGTAAGACATTCAACGCTGCGAATGCTGTTTACACTAAGGGATGCATCAGACTAAGACTATATAGTCGCACTTCTGTCGCAAGTTACACATGGTTAAATGGAAGCCCGCACACTGCGATTTTCGACAATTTTGTCCAGGTCGGCAGTCGCAGGAATTTGCGATTTTTCCTGGAACCAGTTTAGTAGGTAGTTTTTGTGATACTAGCGCAGGCGCACATTATTTGGACATTTGACGCTGACGTGCACGGAAGTTTTTTTGCATAGCGCACTAATGAGTTAGCGCATGTGTTCCTGGGAAAGACATACCTTCAAATGAGCATATTAATTCTGTGCATGCCTGAAGTTCCTTTGCAAATCTTGTCGCAGTGTGTTCGTATGTGCGTTTAAAAATCGCTGGTTACGACAGTAAAATCTCAATGTGGCCGAATCCTAAATGACAGTGGCCCATGGACATAACTCACCTAGATCTGACTACTGCTTTTCTGAGTAGATATGTAAAACATGTCAATTCCTGAAGGATTCAACATATAAAGTGCAATTGGAAAGTATTAAAATTGAAAAGATTTATAAATATGCATATGGATTAAAACAGTCTTCTTTAGTTTAGTTTGAAAAAGTAAAACATTGTTTGTGTAAGTAGCAATTTAGCAATAGTAAATATAAGCAATGTTTATTTCAAAAAGTTATTGGCGATGTTAAAGTTATAGTAGCTGTTTATATTAATGATTATTTAATTTTTGTGAAGAGTGTTGAGGAAATTGAAAAATTAAAAACTGTGCCAAGTTCTGAGTCCAAACTTAAGGATTTAGGCGCCATGAGAGTTATGAGAATAAATATAGATAAGAAGTTGAATATCACAACTATCGATCAACGGAAATTATATTGAGTAGTAGTTGTCGATATCTAATATGACACTTGAATTGAAGGTAAATTGTATGTGGAAAAATTTAAAACATCTATGATAAACATTCCTTTCAAAAATGTTTAGTGAATCAAGGAAGAATGGAAATTATGCTTTAATTTTTCAGCATTTGCTTATTTTTAACCGTAGCCAAATCCAGGCCATTATTGCGCCAAAGTATGATAATATTATTTGTGTATCACTACAATAGATTTATCGTAAAAAAGTTGTAACAATATTCTCAAAAAAAAGGATGTACATCATGCAATTAATAAAGTATGGTGTGCATTATGCTGAGTTTCTCAGATCGCAAGGTATTCTCATCTTGGCATAAGTAAACCGTTAGTGGAAAACTTATTTCCATATTGCTATTCAGCGCTATAAAATAATTATGCCGCCACGTAGAGGTGCTGATGCAGGTTTTCGTAATATCAGAGGTAGCAATTGCAGGAATAAGTCTCCCTTCCACTCACAATATCGCTTGCAATAGCGACAACACTTGCCTTCCGAACTACATAGTTAATGGTGAAACTGGTGCAAGTAGTTGTTAGAGAAAATTCAAAAAGGATTTATGATTCCGCGCGTTCCCACACTTAAGTCGTGGAGAAACTCGGAAATCTAGGAAAGCAGGCAACTAGTCAGAATAATTACAGTAGCGTAGAAGAAGAGTTTCAAGGCTTTAAGGATCGTGCTCAAGTTTGTAATGCGAAACACTTGCTCGAGTTAATTCCGGCTTGGAGAATGGAAGGTTTTGAAATGTAAGCCAAAAGGAAGTGAAATAGATTTTTCATGCAGAGGTAATATCTTAGGATGAAAAAGAGTCTGCATTGCAATACAGTTCTGATCCTATTCGCAGAAAACGTTCATTTTCCAAACACGGAAAACTTTAACCACTCATAAATTCTTACGCCCACAACCCTGCCCCTGTGCATGCGGACACCACCGTCGACTGCTGAGGTTCAGGTATACTCGTAAAGCGCAAGGTATCAGCTTGCTTTCTGATTATTATTCACAAACAAAGTCTACAATTTAACGCCATCAATCTTGTATGAGATTTTCATCTAAGACTTCCGCCACTACACAAGAAGAAAGTTATTTCTTGAATTTACGAAAAGTTTCCCCGACACAGGGATCATGTGCACGATGGAGGGTTTGGGCGAGCGCGAGTGTGGAGTTGCTTCTTGTTCTCGTTCTTATTTTGCTTGGGCTGGTTATTTCATTTCAACAACATCATCATCGTCATCATCCTTTGCCTTTTTGCATACATTCACCAACGGCTCAACCCTTGCTTGCTTTGAGTCCTACGTACGAGTACAAGCCATACATCCACATTCACGGACATTTTTCATATGAGACTCATCATAATAATAGAAGAAGTAATAAGGGCATGCATAACACATGTGAAGGCATTGAACAGGATATACATTTCATGATACTGAAATTGTAATGTTTCCAGTAACGAATATAATAATGGAAATGAAATTTGAAGCGGCGACTTGTTTAAGATTTCCTTGCACAAATATTATTAGACAATGCGGGAGAGGGTTGATGACTACTGTTGGAGCTGCGGGTGGTGGATGGGCGGCAATGGAGATGAAAATGATGAGACAAGAAGTGAAAGCGTGGAAGAGATTTGATATCTGCAGTGTGGAGTGAGTAAAAGAAAACATTTCTTGGAAATTTAGGAAAAGAATAGACTGGGAATTCCTCTAAGCTGTAAACTTGTTCAGAAAATCCGACCCTTTTTGGATTGTGATGCTTATGGTTAGAAGCTGAAAATACTTTTATAAGTTGGGAAAATATTTATTAAAATAATATTCAAATTAATGATGTGTTTTGGTGGAAATAAGCTATTAAATGGACTTAAAATTTTATTTTATTATTGAAATATTATCGAATTAACGGCTAATTTCAGTAATCTGTCAATTTTTTGGACCGCCAAAAGACTACGAGTATAGCAAGAATGATATTGAATGATATCTGCAGTCTGTTTCGATCATATCTTCCCACCGAGTCCAGGGCCTTCTGGTTGGATGTCTACCTTGTTTTTTTTTTTGATTTGGGAGATGAGTGCCATTCACGCACTGCGTTTGGAGCTCTCATAATTGAGAGTGACTGGACTACCCACTAAACACCTTCCTTGTCAACATGAAAACCTAGCCTGGTACCATTTGATACATTACGTGGGGCCGGGTCTCGCTTTGCAACGCCATGAGGCGCTTTCAAACCTTCGTAGAGGCGATTCCTCCTCTAGGGGAAGAACGAAGGGCAATTGCTAGATGAGTGAACCCCCAGTCATTTTTATCTTCGAGGACTGCTGCATCACCGCGTCTAAACTTTCTGGGGTGAGCTTTCACGTATCCCTGCTCTACAGGGATACGTGAAAGCTCACCTCTGTCCCATCGCAGTCTTTCCCATATTTGCGTACAAAAAATATTTGCCAGGTATCATCTTCCTCTCTTGGGCAAAATCTATAGACGAGGGACCATGACTTACCAATCGTGTGGAGATAAGACTGAAAACACCTATGCCCGCTCAAAAATGGGTCAAGTAGAAGCCAGTCTCATCATGTCTTCAATTTAGGCACAATTTGAGATCCGGCATGAGCCACGCAGTCCACATTCCCTTCATGCGATTCACCCATGACTATTGCTAATCGTTGAGTGGGCCCTATTTCTTCTCGCAGGCAAATGTCTCTTTTGTGTCCCAACTTTGACGCAGGTAAATTTTCAGCGAGAAAAGTGATAGTTATCGCACCCGCAGTAACTCTCACCTCTGAATGAGAGACTGTTGGACATGAAGATGCAATCCTTAGTGCACCTCTTCTATGTGCCAGTGCCAAGCGCTCTTTACTGAGAGCGCTTCCTCATATTTTTGCTCCATACAGTAGCATTGACCCTGCGGCACTTATCAAGAGGCATGTTCTTGATGAGTTGGATCCCCCTAGGTTGACCATAAGGCGACTCAAAGTCAATACGCCCGAAGCAGCCGTCTCAGTCGTCGCCCTGATTTGCTCAGAGAAACTCAGCTTCAAGTCGATCAATAGCCCCGGCTTTTTACTGCTGGCTTTGATTTGACTAGAATGTCTCCAATCTTGATAGCCTTGTTCTAGAAGTTCATTTCTTTGTTGAAATGATCACTACGTTTTTCTTCAGTACTGGACTGAGCCCGCGAGCAGCCATCCATTCTTTCACTCGGCAAATCAGCATACTTGGCGAAAGTTGCGTCTGCTGGACGGCACGGCACATTCAGTGACTAGAGCCACAACATCATCCGCATAGTAACCAAGAGTGAGTCATCTGGTATCTCCAGTCACAGTAGCCTAACGTGAGGCATGTTCCACCGGTCTGGACCAAGGATAGAGCCCTGTGTAACATCCGATATAACTTCTATCCTTCGTTGGCCCCGCGTCGTAGCAAAAAGCAGACTTCAGTCCTTCAGGTGGTCCCGCAAGGTCTGCATGAGATATTTTGGAACCGAAAAAGGACTCCAGAATATTCACTCATATGGCGGAGTTAAAGTCGTTGCTAAATTTGAAAGTCACCAACAAACGATCTGTTCCTTATTGCGGCTGTATGCCTCTGCCTCATGGACCGCCCTCACTAGCTTCACAAATTGATCAGAGGTGGGATGACCTGCTCTGAAGCCATATTTTGAAGAGATAGGTCCCCAGTAGCACGAATCATATCTGTGAGTCTTCCCCAACTTAATTTCTCTAGCAGTTTCACAGCTTTGTACAGCATGTATAACAGGCGGTATATAGGCGGCAACTCACCATGCTCATTCCCTTATTGATCTGCACTCCTTCCATTAAATCAGAAAAACCCTATCCCGAACACAAGGGTAGAATGTACTGAGCAGCACACCATCTGCTTACGGAGTTTTTCTGGTATTTATAAGATTGCCTGTCTAGTTCCGACTGTGTGAAGAGTGGGCGCTCGATTTTCACTGCGGACAGTATCAACATGGATGGGATGGGCAGGGAGAACTGCCCATACTATCTCATCCATCTTCATCGCATCAAGCATGTAAAGTGTTTGGGAGGCAGCCAAAACCCCACAGGGCCTTGTTCACATTGTCTACTAGATCTTGCCAGCGGTGACCCTCACTATTGTTAATCAGCGTGTGATGCCAGTTTCTGGCTAAATTATATATCGCTACCTGCCTGCGTGCCTAGTCATGATTCCGTACCCGTTGAGTCTCATACTCAAGCTTGCAACACTTTCTGTGCTTTTCAGCGATTTCAGTCAACCACCAGTACTGGTGGCTTGCCATGCAAGAAGTTTCGACTGCTTTCAGTGTATGTGCAGGCAGTCGCGATAATGCTCATAGTTGAATTAACCACGTCTTGAGCTGCCAGTTGCTTTTTCTCCCTGCAAACTCTCGTGCGATGGGGCAGGACGTTCATCCTTCCACTATTCCATCCAGCTCTAGAAAGTCGAGAGCATGGACGTTGGGAGGCAGCATCACGGATTTCAAGCAGAATATACTCATCTAGTGAGTACTCCTCCAATACTCTCTAATTGTGTGTTTTCAATATTGAGGACTCCGAGGCAAATTTCATTTCCAGTATGGTTCCTTCACAACCAATACTGCAGAGGGAAGGTGTGTTTCTGTATTTTATATGACAAACGCCATCCTGGCTATCATTTGAGAATTCTTTTTTCCCGTGGATCTGTTAGAGGTATGCCCGATTGGATTACTTAAGCGTTGAAATCTCCCCTAGCGAACACGTTGCCATCTGCCTCCTAGACAGTGCCCTCTAAAGCATTACGCTTGACTTGGAAGGATAATATCGGTTCATTCGGCATGAGATATATACAAAAAACGTTGGTCCTGTGCTTCAAACTTACACGAAACCATCGCCATCAATGTTCCAAAACTAAATGGCGGCAGTATCAGTTTCCTCAGGAATAAATGATGCAGAATTTTTAAAATGGTATTGAGTAGCACAAAGTCGGCTTCCATGCCACTCGTAAACTGCTCAAGCATATTTTGGGCAGTTGAACTGCGGTGTAGGTTTAACTGCAAGATATGGGTCACCCAAGTTCTGATTTTGCCTTTGCTAAACCTTCTTGGAAAACCCGGCTTTCTCTGGATCTGGTTTTGGATCAGCATCCTTGCAAAGGATAAAGCATACCTCCTTCTACGCTCTTTTCTTTTATGTCCCATTTCACCACATTTGTAGCATAAATAACTCTTATCGGGTTCTTTGCATGCTTGTACGGTGTGACCATAGCCAAAGCATTTCAACAATTGTACAGGCGTTGCTCTTCACTGTATCCGAAAGATGCCCCTCTCTTTTCTTACTTTACCCTTATTTAGAAATTGTTCGGTATTCTTTTCGCTTTATGATGTCCATACGTTGGCCTCTATGGATTTCTGATGTCAGCCTTGCTTTAATTCTGCCCATGCTAGGGAGCTCCCTTCTGGTACCCTCTTCTATCTTGGCAAGGAGTTATATGAACTATTTGACGATCCACCTGTTTCCTCTTCCGTAAAGTTTCATAAATTGCAATGGGCGAGCCATGGAGAAAAAACAATGACAGATAGAGTGAAAGGTAGCCGTCCAGCGAGAAGACCAAGCATTCAATGGAAAAATACAATAGAAGCTGACTGCAGATCCTTGTTGGGAGTAAACGACTGACGGAAAGGTCGCGGAGTCGTGACGATTATAGGAGATAAACCCTAGAAGCCGAGGCCCGGCTTGGACTGTCGCGCCAGAATGATGAAAGTTTCAGAACGTACTGACACAGCTGAATCTGAGTTTATGTCAAATTGAAGAGTATCCTTCTTGTTTTTTTGATAAAAAATTGAAAACACTAATCATATTATTATTGAGATGGTGTACTTATGAAGACCAACATCCAAGATTTCTTTCAGGTTTTTCAGCTTTAAAATATCCCCATTGGAAGGAGGAAGAAGAGGGCTGATGCACAATTTCTTCACAAATTTTGACTGCCTCCGCTTTCATTAACTTTTTTGTTCAATGTTTGATCCCTAAAATTCACATCAAGATCTTTATTTAATACCCATTTCGGCTAACTACCTTTGTTTATTTTAAGGAAAAGCATCCTTAAGAACTTTATAAATTTATTTAACTTTAAAGAGGTCAAAACTATTGATTTACCTACAAAATTTCTTAGTCTACTTGAAAAATTTTTGTAACGCATAGATGAGCATACAAACAAATGGACAGAAAAAATGACGGACAGATAGATGCACAGACATGTCATGAAACGAACAGGTTTTTTTAAAAATATTTTACAAAAGTCCTGGAATAACCAACCTTGAACTTACTACCAATGTATTTTGCCAATTTAACACTCACACACCCAGAGGTCATCGAACCATTAAAAACATTATCTAACCCCTGGCAAAAGCATACTTGTATACTTGTATTCCAGACACATTCGAAGAATGATTTTTCTGGTTACTTTAATGAGTGCAACGTTATTTTTGTTTTGTGGTTTTGCACTATAGCCCCTCCGAACTTTCACTTAAAGATCATTAGAATATCTCATTATCATGACTGAATATTTTGGTACTCGAGAAGGTGCCCATATAGTTCCAATATGTTTTGATTTGAAACCAGTACGTATCAGGAATGATCGGGATTTTAGCCCGTCCAAAGCATCACTTGAAACAAATCTCGCTGTCACCAACGTTATTGAGCCTGGATCTTTTGGTTCATGAGGCTAGCACCCTAACACTTACGTCGCGCTAACTGCCCTATTTCCAGATTATAATTTACACAATTTCCTATTATATTTTAGCATGTGGCTCGACCGTGTTGGTCATACTGCTTTAAAAGCAGTGTTCGTGTCTTTGCGCTTTACATTTTTCCTGATATCCCGCAGCTTTTTTGTGTTGGAATGGCAAGCTTGAGGTTTCACGAGCAGTTTCCACTACCGGGGTCTTTATCATGGCTTGTTTCTCTCGTGTCTAGCGTCAGGTCTGTTTTCTTGCCAAGCGTCCATGCGGATTTAATTTTCTGGCATTTTTGTAGGTGTTTCTTTGCGGTTCATTTAGTTCTTTTTGTCAAAACTGTCAAGAGCCCTTGATCTGGCGTTCCATGCCCATCAAGTGCCTCTTCCTTCTTTCTTTATCCCGATCTCCTTCGATTGGGCTAGATGCCATTCTTTTGTTGATATTTAACACCTACGCCGCCGGGACTGCCATAATTTCTGATTGTTATTTATACAATTTTCTACTTTAGTTTAGTTTCATCACCAGTATCTATAGCGCGACAGCCCTAGCCGGGCTTTGGCCTCCAGGATTAACCTCCTCCAATCATCACGGTTTCGCGACCTTGTCCACCAGTTGTTATTTCCCAACAAGCTCCTACTGTCAGCTTCTATAGTTTCCACCTTTTAGTCCACGGTCTTCCCGCTGGATGTCTAACTTGTGCTCTGCGCGTCAATGCTCTTTTGGGTAACTTCACGAAAGAGAAAACTGATGGACCGTTAAATAGCTCATACAACTCATCGCCCTAACGACATCTCCACTTGGTTCCTTGCTTCACTGGGCCGCAGATTTTCTCTAGTATCTTGCATTCAAATAAGTCTACTGCCTTTTCGAATTCGCTCCTCAGGATACATGTTATACTTCCATATAACAGCACAGGTTTGATTAGTCTTATGTAAATGTGGAGCTTATTTTCCCTTTGCACAAGTCTGGACCTAAGAATTGAAAGTAAGGATAAAAGGAGCCTAATCTCGCCCTTTTTGGTGCCTTCTCTATTCAACTTGACTCCGAGGCATACAAAGTTATTCAAACTTTCAAATTTGTAGGCACCTATAATCGGGTTTTGTCAAACTGGAGTTTTCTTCCTCGTTTGAGTCATGAGCTTAGTTTTAGTTCCATTTATTCGTAGGCCAATTTGGTTTACTTCAGATTCTAGACTCAAAAATGCTCCTTTGGTATTTTAGATTGAACGAGCCATAATATTGAAATCATCAGCATATGCTACCAATTGTGTGGGCTTGAACATTCGTGTAACCGAGCTTTCAGCTAATGTCTTCCTGATGACGTCATCAAGCGCAGTATTAAAGAGCATTGAGGCAAGTCCACCCCCTTGTTTTAAGCCTAATTTCTTTATAGAGCTGTCAATTAGCTCACCGTTTGCCTTGATCTGGAACTCGGTATTTACCATCTGGTAAATGCCATGTGGACTATTTTTTGGGAGACCAAAGTCAATAATTTTTTATACAGCGCATTTCTTTCGTCACTGTCGTATGCTTGCATGGAGTCTACAAGAAGTTGATGCACATTGTTGTTATATTCCCATCACTGTTTGAGCACCTGCTTTACTGAGAATATATGATCTATTGTATACGGTCCACTTCAAATGCCTCCTTGATACTTGTTACAGAATATAAAATCAAGCTCCGGAGCCACTCCTGGAAGGGTAGAATTCCTTGCACTCCAACATTTTAGTCCGAATATTACCAAGGAGCCATTCCACGCGCTGAAGTACTGATGGGAAGGACTAAGGTAATGTTAGGATAATCAATGTAAATTTATTAGCGTTAAGTAAAGGTAGATATTAAGCAAAAAAAAGGAAGCCGCTTTTCTTCACGACCGAGCCTCAATTCCGCTCTTATGCCGAGGAATGGCAGTAAAATTCGTGAAATCCTTGGCACACCCGATTTTGTCGCACCTGGAGTACTACAATATCATCCATCATCATTGCAAACTGATGTATGTTCGGTTGGTGTATTGGCCTATGTAATGTTGACTGTATGTACACCAGTTGGTGGCGATACAAAACAGGAGACGTTTTCTTTCTCCAAAAGTTCACATCCTTCCATTTTATCTGAATTGTCAGGACAGTCTTTTTTCTCATCGCATTCCAATCCCAGAGGAATGCACGATCTATCAGAACATGTATATTCGTATTTTGAGCAATGGTCACCAGGACGCTTCTCAATTACTGTTTCGCATTCTTTTTCATCATCGCCAATCGGACAATTTTCATTTCTATTGCAGACAAATTTGTGCGATAGGCAAGTTATATTGTCGGCACAAAGAAACCATTCTCGCATTGAACATGTTCGTTCCATGCAATTTTCTTCATCGAAATGATCGAGGTAATCATTTTGGACGTTGCATCGATATTTGGCATAGATGCAGTTTCCATCTTTACATCGAAATTCATCTTCACGACAAAGATTCTTGCTAAAAGCTTGCGACACTAGGAAACTACTAACAACTACCAGCAGTCGTATACAGGACATTATTCTAAAAGTAAAGAATCTTGCGGGTACCCAACTACTTAGTACCGCGCTGGTTAAGACTGACGGTAGTATGGAAGACAAATGGAAGAATTTCTGAAAATAAGAGTATTTGGCGATGGACGAGTTCGCTGTTATTAAAATACGATTTCAAATTAAATCAATATGAACTTACGTAATCCTTAGGCTTATCGAAGCACAGCTATATCCCTTCGCGGACACAATTATGTTGGACAAAATTATTTTAAAATATTTCGTGACGACCGTAAATATACGCGCACATAATTACAAGCATCAACACAATAATTGACACTTCAACCAAAACAAATCGATAAGGCTGTTATCGATAATGCAGGACTGTGCGCGAAAGAAAGATGTGTAATGAAAAAGGTAAATCAGAATGTCCGTGAAGGACTGCAGTGATGGTCTGCTGCCTCGGCAGAAGAAGGTATCAGTACCTGCCGAGAATGCCCTTGTCTGGGGACGCGTGCATGCGTTGGCAGGCTAGCATTGCGGTGTCGTGGGGCGGATTCATTCCCCCAGCACAAGGACCCACTACAAAGAATTTCGCATTCACGAGTTTCTGGGGTCGAACTAAAACAAGGCGACCGAAGTCGCAAAAATCGTAGGCAACTACACCAGGGGTAAATGACTTGTTCAGAGAACAAGTCGAACCAGTTAAAAGGGACGGAATCAGGGTAACTTCGTCCTTACCCGAAGAAGTTTCATGGCCCACAAATGAGAGAGGGGCAACCGGGTGGTGATGGAGCCCCCGCGCACCCACCCAACCGGATCAAAATCCATAATTGTTGCAGTGGCCAGGTATTCCTCTTCTGAGTGGAAAACTCATACAACTTAACTTGCATGAGCCTTCCCATCAGAGGAGAAGTACCCCGGTGACCAATTTATACCATAGAACTATGCGATTCGATTACATAACGCTATGTCATAAAGAGGTACCTTGCTCGGGCCACTCAACCCGCGCCGTCACCTGAAACAAAGAAGTTAATATGTACCCGGCGGCTGGCTCATGTTTGGTGTTGTGAGCCTGCCACCGTACCGGGTCCTATACCCGGTCCAAAGAGCTGAAATGAAAAGACCAAAGTTGTACGTTTAATGCAACATTGTTTTTTTATTTCTATATCATTGAAACTAATATTGAAGTAACAAGAAAACGTAAAATTTTTTCGGTATTTGACCCGGCCTGATCTGACATTAAATTATGTGAAATATAATGTAACCGCTACTATAAACGATAAGAATAACGTTTTTCTTACTTTATCGAATTTGTCGATACTTGGCAACAACGTAAAAAAAAATTGCATTAATTTTTACTCTTCTATTCTTCTTAACGTCATAAAATTTATTAAATAATCCTTCGCTGAACGCTGCACCTGATATTTAGTTTAAATTTGGTTTACTCATACTAGGAACGTCATGCTCTCATATTAGAGAAATTTTATCCACTTTCCTGGTATTCTGATGTTTTCAACTTGAAAACAAATCAAATGTGTCTCAACCTAGTGTAAAATTTCTTAAAAACCAGTTACAGTACCTAATAACTTCCGTAGATTGCCTTTTGAACTTTTCTAATGTTTGCAATAAATTAATTTGTACCTTTTCAACCTTGGATATTGATTTCAGCGTCGCGTCAATAGATGATCTTTCGACAACTTGCAAACATGCCTTTAGTTCATTTTCACTAGCACTTCTAGCGATTCGCATAAATAGTTCCAATAATGTTGTTAATGTCTCCTTACCGATTTCGTTCCACGAATCTTCTTCACTCCATTTTTCTACCAAATTCTGATCAACACCGAGTTGACTAGTTTCAATTACATTCCACACATCAATTACTCGTTTCAAGCATTCACCATGGAATGGATACGCCAAAAGTTATTTCTCAACTTCATGATGCGATGCAAAAAATAATGTTGAGGGATCACGAGAGGGTACTAAAATTGGAGCAATATTTTTGGAGGAATTCATCAATAACATTTTGATAAGTATCTCGGGATCTTTGTTCATACTGCAACAGCATACCGTTAATATTCAAAAATATTCGAGTCCTATTTCATGATTTTATTTGTCAACGTTGATGTATCTTCTTGCGTAGTATCATGGGCTGGGGAAAGTGTCTGAAACGCGTCTATTAATCCTCCCACTAAACAAACATGCGCGAATAAGTCGCGAAAATGACACTAGAATCGCGTTCACCTTCGAGAAGGGAATATTTTACACGAAATGCAATCATTGTATCAATAGCATCTGATAATTCTTTGTTCATTGAATTAGCTAACATGAACGAAAAATGATCACTGAAATTTTCACGGTTTCAAACCAAACCAAACCGTCTATTATCGAAATCCGAAACGAGAACTGCATTAGGCAACACATAAGTTGAACTGTTAGGCTTTTGAGCGCAGAGAATATTTCAAGCGATTGATGCTCCAATAACAACTTGACAACATAATGTTCAAGAGGCATGTCCCGTAGAGTCCATAAATCTTGTTTAGAAATGTTGATGCTCCGATAAATTTTTCTTGCAGTTGAGAAGAAAGCGCTCGCTGTACATCATCAATCGCATCGCGAATAAAATGATCACAACCACCTCCGTTCCCGCTGTCTTAGCTTTTTCAGCATCGCCACGATGCGGCTCTGTTGTCATTTGGCGCACCGCGTACAATTCCAGTCAAAGCGTCTAAACAGTTATTTTTATCGTTTTGGGATTTCTTGTTTCACTTCTCGACGATTTCTCCGTTTTACTTTTTATGTTGGCGTTATTCCTTATCTCGCACCCTACAAGACACGGTGCATAATTTCCACGTCCCTGCACTCGCTCGTAGATAAATTACTTTTCTAACAGTATTCTGGCTACAACAGCACTCCGCGACGGCAAGAGTGCGCTCTTCCAAAAATTCCACTTTTTCGGACAGCGCGACACAAGAAAAGTCCGTGCGGCGCACACGCGATATTCGCGAGGAATACGCACGATGGTGGATCCTGCGCTAGTGCTACTCCACAAGACGTGCCCAACTCCTCTGGCCGCACTCAAATTCAAAGCACTAATCCGCCAGCTGATTGTCCGCGGAAAGTTCTTTGAAGTTGTTTGTTTTCGCGGGGAAAGATGTGATGACGGTGATAAACAGCTATAAATATTAGATTGAAACGCGGCACTGGCGTTTTGTTTTCACGTGTGCAAGGTAAGACGGCAGAACCGGTAAAGTGCGATGGGAAGCGGAACAGACGCTTCCGAATTCAAACAGGGATTCACGACGGGCAACACCAGAGAGAGATAAATCACGCAAATTTGGATTGTAAATAGCACTTTCTTCGCGTAATGGCACACACGTAAAAATTTAAAGCTTATTTTCGTTGCGCCGAGTACATTCGGTTCGATTGAAGTTCAATGCCTCTTCCACTGTCCGATCCTCACGAATTTGTGCAGTTCAAGCTTCTAGCATAGCGACGGACTCTCTTCCTCCAAAACTTCCTCACACGATCACGCTCCACCAACCACTGTCATTCCGATGAGCGGAATCGAGAATCTGTCATTTCCATACTATCAAGCCATAGTAGGATTTCCTATATGGAAATGGTTTGTTGGTTGTGTAGTGATTTAACAGGTTTGGCCTATACCAGAGCATATCTACTAAATAGCAGCTGCAACTAGAACAAATTTTATTTCTTACGGTACTTATGGAGTAGAGAGAATTAGATTAAAAGTGCATATGTATGGTAAACAAAAACTTGAATTTGCAAGCAATTGAACCAACACATGGTAAACTTTAATCCATCTTTTACACGTTTATTTGCCTCTCTTTTCATTTTGACAGCTCCTCGATTGCAGGTGCTAGTTAGTATATATGCTCTGCCTATACTATGCAGGAATTTCCTTTAACCCTTTGCCTGCGCTGAATTCAAATCGAGCAGTTTTAGTTATAATGAATATATAACATATAAAATCTATAAATTGACATGAAAAAAAATAAAATTTAAATTTTACATGAGATTATCAAATAATATAAATAAATAATAAAAAAAAAATAAAAAATTTAACAACCTGCTCGATTACTACAGATGGCCACCAAGAAAAACTGGGCTTGCGTCCGAGGTAAACGCTGCAAGGTTGAGCAGCTGTGGTGAATGTTGTGGCCTTGAACTTAGTTTCTTCAACTTAAGCCAAAGAACCGTTGCGACAAGGTGATAAAAAAGCCAGCAGCCGTGGACGCGGTCTCTTTTACGGATACGTGGCCAGCGAAGAAGGAAAAACGTAACATTTTCGCGAAATAGAGGGATCACAACGAGCCGACAGGTGCAAACATCAGAAGGAAGGAGCGTCGAGGAACCTTATTAGGCAACGAGCGAGCGAGTTGAAGTGCGAGGATTGCGACCATTGACGGCGCCCCCAACGTAGGCAGTAAGGAAAATGTTCACAGCTTCAGTCGTTGTTGGGGACGCTGTCAATAGCTTCTGGAAGTATTGCAGCCATCTGTTCTTAATATCGACTAGTTTGTTTTTGATTGCTCCTTGCGCACTTTTGCAAAGACTTGTTGATGGATTGAAGCCATTGCTTAGTTGTTTGATAGAGCCATATGCTGAACTGACTTCATGTAGGATCATGTTTTTGTTTATCTGTTGGATCTTGGTGTTGATTGTCTGTCGTTTCCTCCTTCAGCAAATTTTTTTAACTTGACATCGAAGGCTTCTCTATAGATATTCTTTGGCCCAAATCGGTCGCTGGATATATTTTTTGTGCGCCTGGTACCATTTTTAGTGTTTTGTAAAATAATTTTACAAAACCCTACTAAAATCGCGTCCTGTCTGTCCGTCTGTCTGTCCGTCTGTCCGTGTGTCACAGCAGTTTTTCTCGGAAACTACTTAAGCTGGAAACATCAAATTTTGTATGTACATAGGTGTAAAGTGGTGTTCTCTTCACAGCTCAATTACAAAAAAATTTTACAAGGTATTTAAGGGGGGTCTCCCCATATAGGAGAGTGGCCCCCCGAAAAAAAAAATTTCATTGAAAGTAGCCGATATGGGTATCAAATGAAAGGTCTTGATGAGAACTTTTCAAACAGGTCTTAGTTTGGCAAAGTTTGCTTCGAGGGGCGCACAGGGAGGGGAAATACACGAACAATTTGTGTCCCCCCACCTCGCGATTGGACACCTGTGATCCGAAAAATCTGAAAAAAATCAGGAATGTAAGCATTGATGAGTACAACAACAACAAATACGTGAGAAGTCGCAATTCACTCAACTTTGTTAGTAATAGTATGATTTACCGATTTTATGTTTTCTTGAATAAAATCTTAACGGTACCCTTAAATTCTATGAAATTCAGTACGTAGATGTCTATTTATAAAATTGATTTATCCTGAAAGTTTCATAAAGATTGAATCATATTTAGCGAAGTTATAGCGGTTTGAATTTTTCTGTGTTACTATGGAACAATATGCGCTGCATTTATTACTATGGCAACATATGGCTATGGAACAACATGCGCTTTTTACCGACTCAGACACTACAGTTTTGCTAGGATTTGCATGAAAATTTCAGGAATGATAGGTGTCATGTAGATCTTTGAGAATCGGTTCAGCTTGTGGTATCAGTAATCGTAAAACAAAATAGTGGCTGTTTTAAATGCGGAAATTGGATAATTTTGAGTTATTTTTTTCCAACTTCAACGTTTAAGGTGCATGCTTTGAACGCTTGATTCAATTTAATGAATGACTGAAGATGAGCACCTACAATTAATGCTCATAAGTGAAACAAGTCAAGGAGGCGGGAGAGAGCTCTTAGCAAAAGGGCTTTGTAACCATTCTAGGATTCGAACAAATTGTGTTTCCTCCCTCGCGAATGGACATCTGAAATAATTATCAAGAAGGATATTTATGAGTATAACAATAACAAAAACCTCAGAAGTCGAAATTCGTTCAACTTTGTTAATAATAGTATGATCTTCGTATTTCATATTTTCCCCAATAAAATCGTCTTGACATGTTTCTTGATTTGATTCGATCTGGTGACTGCATTTTGTAAATTGAATACAAAACCCTTCTGACATGAGCGTAGGTCTGTTTACCCAACTTGTTTAATTGCTTCTTTGCATTCTTCATCGTTGTATTACTAGAATTGCTGAATCTGAAATATTTTTTTGTACAATTTTAGGGCGTTCTCAATTAATCTAAGCATTCCTGGGGATCTTCTAGTTCTAATTCCTTCCCAAGACATTACGCAGGTCATGGTTTATCTCTTTTCTTGATTAATTTTATACATTTTTTAATCATCACATTAATTCGTTTCTTCTAAAGTATCCATCGCGATAAGCTTAGTCAGCTTATTTATTTTATTGCGTGCAAGCTATTCATCTTGCAAAACTCCACTTAATTGTTAACTGTACTCGAGCAAAGTGCGAAAGATATGTGAGCAGTAGCGAGTATTTTGGCTAATAAAATACTTAGATACTAGAATACTCCTAATTTGACGAAATACTAGACCCCTGTAACCTTCAGCTCTATTACCGCTTTTCTACTCCCAACATTTAAAGTTCTTTCTTTGGAATAAAGTTTGTGGAAGTTAATACTATGTATCAAAAGACCGCCCTAAAAAGTACAAATATTTTTCATCGCAAGATTTTCGAGAAATGATAATGTCCAACATATTTACAATACAAAATTTCATGATCGTTGCTGCTATAGCTTCTGAGCAAAATTGTTGTAGTGCACGAACGGATAGAAGGACAAATAGATGGACAGACCAGTCCTGATTTTATTAGAGTTTTGAAAATATATTCTAATTATTTTTTGCTTTATGAGTAATGAATTTAAAAACACATATTGTTCGTTTTTAGGCTTTTGTAAGCTTTTTAACAGAACCCTTATGATGAATAGTTACTATGTTAATATGTAATGCTCAATGCATAACTCTTGTGGCAATATATTTCATCTCTAATCTTTTAACCGAGCCAATACTATAGATACTTGTCATGTATAATAATAAAGAAAAGAAGAACGATCACAGTTACCCTCCCATTGTGTGTGCGATAATTCGATCTAATCCCACAACAATGGCAATGTAGCACGAATATTAATTCAGTTTTCAAAAGCCCGAATACATTGTAGCCTTTTGCCTTTTTTATTCATCCAACATCCTTCTTCTTCTCCTCACCCTGCAGGAAGGCAAGAAAAGAATGGAGGAAATCCAAAATCAAAATAGAAAAAATCCAATCTTGAACGTTACAGTAACCGAGCGTGTAATTCCTTCTGAAATTCACATCCTCATTCTAATTTTCCATCTCTCAAATTGCTCTTTGCAGCTCGTTCATACACTCAAGAATACTCAAACTCATATCTCCTTGCAGCCAGCCGAGTCGAAGACATCTACTTGTCTTCAGATTAGAAAATTGTAAATACAGACACTCAATAAAAAATATGAATTCCTTTTTGGGAGAGCCGGAAAAAATTCGAACAATTTGCATACGAAATCATATCCTGAATGCTCCGAGTACGAGTATATCCTCTTTTGTCTGGTACCGTATCGAATTCCGGGGGAAAAGCGTTTAAGAAGTCTCCGCCGAGAAGGAAGTTAAGGACCTGGATAATCGTAGACCATTTCGACTTGCGGTACTGCATGCCTCGTCGAAGGGTATTTATTCTTTAATTTTACGCGTATTGATTTTTATAAGCGCCTGAATAAATAGTCACGGTACGATAAGAAAGGAGAAAAAAATGATGGAAGGATATTATTGTTTGTTGTAGAAATGGTGGCGTGAAATCGTCCTGATCTGATTTAAATGGAAAATATAATTCGATAATAATCAATATTATTTGTAGGAATTTTTACTTCATTTATTTAAACTTTTGTGTATTATTAGCATCGATCCTCTTGCTTGGGAATCCTTGAAATTTTTCAAAGAACTTGGTAATCACAAAGAAAATTTCATCATTAACTCAAATTCCATTTTCAACTCAATAAGCCCCAAAATGAAATACGAATAGGCTAACAAATATCTACTACTGTCAACGAGTATCCTCAATTTTTTCCGCATCAAATGGAGTCTCTATTTCGCTAATTTTTCACAAACAGGACGCACCCCTTGAAGCAATAATGCCACGCTGAGAAACGTTCCCTGTGAATAAGAGGACGGCGACTTCGTTACGCAATGGATCGAGCAATAGGAGAAGGAAAAACACATTATAAAGTCATTTGTTCTATCTATCTATGCCAGGAAAAAAATACCAAACAACCAGGATACGAGTGTAAGGACATGGAAAACAGAAAAAAAGATTGTATTACAAAATAAGTTCATTTGTAAGAATAGCATTACATCGACTCAATGACATAAGGTTTATGTAAATAAGAAAAATTGCTCGCTGCGAATAAAGTTTATGTCCTGTTTAGAATATTAAATGGTAATGGGCTATAGTCAACGAGGCGTGTTACGCAAGGAGTCTTCGGGGCAATCATTTATACAAATTGGCTTATGTTGATGTATAATTTCTTTTTTGTTCGAAATAAAGGAGTTTAGGTAACAATCAACAAGTCTGAAGGAAGATCCGTTGACGATTTATGTGATTCACTGGTGTCCTGAAGTACGGGTAATATGAAGAGATTCTGAATATTTTTTTCATGAGCTATAACTCAAAGTCTTTGAAGTATAACATATTGCGAGTAGGGAATCTTCATTCTAATTTTGATAATTTTTTCTAAAAGCAGTCCACGTGGTGGCTTATTTAGGCTACTAATTTCTAGCGCAATTGCTACGTGTTTTAGACTTCAATGGTTTCATTAAATGGAATCGAATTTTAAACCTTAATATTTACTGCTAGAATAGAAGGTACCAATTAGCAGGCTAAAATTTAAAAACCGATTTGAAGAAATAATAAAACAAAAAGTTCAATATAATCTTGATCAATGACATGATCGTCCTCAAATTTTTGCATCTACTTTTTAACAGAGAGAAAAGTACTCATTTTTGGATTAATAGCGCCCTAAAATATACGAAAGATTTATAAATATTCCTTTAAAAGCATTATATTTATTTTGTATTTGCCAGGTTTCGATACTCCAAGCACAAATCGGGGTTTCCGGGTCTTTCATTGGATCCTAAAGCTGCTAGTAGGCTGTATTTCATGCTGGTAAAAGCTGCGTTATTTCCCGTCTTGCTGTTTCGAGATTGTTGTGTAGGTAAAAGTAATCCTTCTTGCGTTGCTCTAGTTCCTGTTTGTAAAATGTTACCAGCTAATTTTTGTGTTGTCCTTATACCAATTTTTGCTTGCTGCGTTCATAATGTAGTCTTTTTCAAATTGTAGTCACCCGTTTATCATTGGCACTGTAATCATCCTGCGGATCATCACATTATGTGCTGGAATTTTGTGGCCATATGTGTGGTTTGATGTACCCGGAACGTCCTTTGTATGGTTGTTTCCTCCCTATATATGCCGAATTCAAGTTTGCCAGATTCATTAATTATGTTAATATCCATTGTAAATCCTATCCGCGAATGTATGTTATTCAGCCCCCAAAAGGGTTTTCTGCTTCCTTGTCTTAATCACCATGAAGATGTCATTTCCATACCTAATCTTGCTACGTCACATTATTTCCTTGTTTTCAAGTTCCATCTCGAGCCAGTCGATGAAGATATCGCTTAAGATAGGGGTGAGAGGGTCTTCTATTGTTTCTACTGCTGTTACTTTTAGAATTTTTCTCTAAATACAAAATAATTTCCGATCATATATAGTACAAGGTCGCTAGTTTGGGTACGATTTTGCTCATTTCCTCCATCCCGGAGACTTGTCATGTTCGAGCAACTATCTTCAAAAAGTGCGAAAGCTTGTTTAACTGGTAGGCTCAGAAACAGGGATTTGTCATTGTATGAGACCAGTATATCATCCTCTCCTACTTTCGAGTGTATTGATCAACTCTTCCAGCTTTTGACGGAGCGCTTGTTGGTTTTGTAAGGAAGTTTATTACATTCCTCCAGCAGCCTCTTGGGTATTTTTGCCGTCGATGAAGCATTCATCGCCATAATTTTCTCCTTCGTTTCATCCCCTTTTTTGAATCCTCGGTGCACATTTGACTCTTGGGAGACATGGGTTTGGTAATCTTAACCTTTTGCTATCCCCAATTACTGTCTTGCATTCTTTTAGAGTTTCTTCCACTCTTCTTATTGATTCTGGGAGCGAATCTGTTCATAGCTTAGATAATTGAGTTCGTCAGTAATAAGTTGGTCGTAGTGGTTTCGGTCCATTATCACAATCGAATTCTCGCTAGCCACCCGCAGATAGTAAGCTAGATTTGCTTTCAGTCCTTAAGGTGCTTTCCATTCTGTATAGCCTTTCACCCTCCTCGCCCAGGCTACTTCGATGGCTCCTGCCATTCATTGCCTAACTTTTTATTTTATTTCATTATTCATGTAGGTATTTGATTCCTGCTGCCATGTTTAGAACGATAACTTTTTTTTTGCATTAACACTGCAGCCTCTTTTGGCTCTTCACTTAGAGTTAGTTAGAGCATCTCATTATCTTGATTGAATGTGTTGGTATCGCTTTGGATGTTTGTCCGTCCGCGTAGCAGCGATATATTTTGATTTTAAAACAGTGCGTATCATAACCAAATGGGCTTACAGTCCGTCTGAAGAATCACTCGAAACAAATCTCGAAGTCATCAACGGGGCTTGAACTAGGGACCTTTGGCTTACGGGGTGAGTGCTCTAACCACTGCACTATACAAACCGGATCGGAAATGTATTGCTGTTTAGCGCATATTTCAGAGCTTTGTTGAAAAAATTAAGTAGCAGTTGTGTGAAGGTTTCCGTTGATTTATTGATAACAAAGTTTTCGATCGATTCTGGTGTTTTCACTAGTTTTTATTTTAGGTTGGTTTCCCTCTCGGCAGGTTTTTTCCTTTTTCTATCTTTTTGAAAGTGGTTTACAGGTTGTACCTTCTCCATGATGTTGCCTGTATCTCCTTTTCTCCCTGTGTTGGACATCGCAATTTCCCGGTGCAGCACGTAGCTTTCCGATGTTAACACGTGCAGTTTCTTACATAATTAATTCACTCTCCTGTTAACTCAGCTCTTTTCTACTATATCCGTTGCTTTTTGAATATTAATAATCTTGATATTACTGTGTGGTTTTTTGGAGGCACCTTGTACTTGCAACATGATCTCAAGAGCCTAATGCCTTATGTAAGCTGCCCTATCAAGTTGTTCATCTAAAATAATTGAGTAATGGAGACGAAAAAAAGGCAAGAACAACATTTTTCAAACAGGAGCTTGTAATATTGTAAGTCTAAAAAGTATTTTTTGTCATTTTTCGATTGAATATTTCTTTATTTAAAATGGATTTTATTTAAGCACATATTGTCTATTATTATCTATGACCTCTTGTCATTTTTTGGGTTGAGCCATTATTCTCTCTTTGTAGAACTTCTATGGTTTATCGATGAAAAACTTGGTCATGTGATTTTCACAGTCCATTTTTGAAGTGAATTTCTTTTCGTTAAGGAAGTTTTGCAGAGACAGATACAAATGGTAATCTGATGGTCCAAGGTCTGGACTATACGATGGATGCATCAAAACTTCCCAGCCAAGCACTTTCAATTTTTGCTGGGTCATCAAAGATGTGTGTGGTCTGGCATTGTCATGATGGAAGACAACGCCCTTTCTAGGGAGTTTTGCAGACACAGATACAAATGGTAATCTGATGGTCCATGGTCTGAACTATACGGTGGATGCATCAAAACTTCCCAGCTAAGCACTTTCAATTTTTGCTGGGTCATCAAAGATGTGTGTGGTCTGGCATTGTCATGATGGAAGACAACGCCCTTTCTATTGATCGGCCGGTTTTTTTGAATTGCTTATTGCAATCTGGTTAATTGTTGACAGTATAGAGCCAAATTGAATGTTTGGCCAGGTTCTAGTGTCTCGTGATAAACAATTCCCTTCCAATCCCACCATACACACAGTATAACCTTATTTGGTGTCAATCCTGGCTTTGAAGTCATTTGTGATGATTCACCTTTTTTTGACCATGCTCTTTTTCAAACGACATTCTCGTATCTTACCCATTTGTCATCGCCCATAATGATTTGCTTCAAAAATGGCTCGATTTCGTTTTATTAGTATTTCACAAATGGTCGATCAAATTTTTTCGTGTTAATTCATGCGGAACCTAAACGTCGAGCTTCTTTGTGCATCCAACATTACGCAAATGGTCAAAACTGTTTGGTGATGGATATTCAGTTCCTTAGCAATGTCATGACTGCTTATGTCGGTCTTCTTCAATTTTTTGTGAGATTTCATCGACTTTTTCAGCGATTGGTCGACCTGAGTGAGGTGCATCTTTGACATCAAAATTTCCCGAACGAAAGCGAGCGAACCATCTCTTGGCTATGGCTTTTGATAAAGTATTTTGACCGTAGACACCACAAATTTTTTCACGAGCCCACAATGCATTCTCACCTTGATCGTAGTGATATTGTAAAATATAACTATTTTTTCCAAAAATGTTCTCTCATTTTTGAATGAATACAACTTTTGACACGAATGACCAAATACTAAACTGTCCATATGAAAATTGTAGACTGGAATGTCACCTTCCAAATGCATGTCAGCTTGACTTAATCTGATTAGTATTGCACGATATATGACAATGAGCACCATCTAGTGGCACAAAAGGCTCAATGCTTTTTCGACTGGGAAAGCCCAGACCCGCCTTGATACCATCAGATAAAGAAAGAATTTAGTCCCAACTTCTGTATAAAAGTTTCTAGTCAGGATTTTTACAAAGGAATAATTCAATTTTTTTTTCTTGAAAGTCCGCCGGGCCTTGCTTTGTTGTGTGAATAGACGCGACGCATCATATTTAGTGATACCCGACGGCTTCTCAAGAAAAAAGAAATTTGACCTGCGGATATCAGATATACAAAATAATTGACTAAATAGCTAAATTGTTATGAAAAATACCGAAAACTTAGATATCTTTTTAGAAGATTGCACTACATAAGCGAATTGTCATGTCATGTACTCCCTCTCAGTTTATTTCCGCCCGGACAATAAATAAATTATTTCGATAAACCTGTTTCAACTAACTTCATATTGCACAAACTTCATATTGCACAAACTTCATATTGTTACAAACATGTATGTTAACATGCTGCAAATTTACGACGTCGGTGTAAAATATTCTATCACAAGTCGGGTGTATAGAACGCTTGAAAGGTCATAAAAACTATATTAGCTGCATCTGTGATTCTCCCCCTCCATGGTTTGTGGAGCTACAAAAACGGTACGAGCTCAGAGAAGGATCCAGTAAAGGCTGCGGAAGGAGCAATGCTCACGAAGGCTAAGCTGATTCAAATGTTAGAGCTGGTTAATTATAGCCTCACATTTGGTCGACCAATTGCCAATCAGGACTCGAAAAAAACTCCGGAGGAAGTTTGGTCTGGACGAAAACCAGATGTTCGTCATTTGAAGATCTTTAGATGCAAGACGATGGTGCATTTACCAAAAACAACAAAGAGGAAGCTAGATCCCAAATCAATTCCGTGCATTATGAATAAACAAACAAATAACAAAAAAGCGTATCTATTTAGTTCAAATGGTAACAAAATTATCCTGGGTCGCGATGTTGGTTTTATCGGGAATGAATAACATGAGATACACTAATTATAGTGTCGATGACAGTCAATTTTATATCTTTTTAGAAAAAGTTCAAATTGAAGTGGAGGATGTTGCCCCGATGGTCACCCATCTCGGGCATCTAGAGATAAAGGCTGACGAGATAGCAGATGAAGACGACTCGCTTGCAAATCCTGTCGGTAAGTTTGATAAAGAAGCCGAAAATAACTCGGAAGACTGCTAAACTTTTTGGCAATCGACATATGTACAGCGACGATTACGTGGAAAAGCCATCGCCAGCAGACAATCTCCGAGATTTATGGATCCTTTGATGTTCTGCGCTATGACGAGCTTTAATGATCCAGTTATAGTCAAAAAGGCACTAGATAGTGCAAAAAGAAACAACTGGAGAAATGGCATGAACGAAGAGTATAAGTCTTTGGTAGAAAATAGAATCTGGGTGCTTGTAGAGTTGCCAAACGAACGAAAAGCGATTACCAATCGATGGATTTTTAAGGCCAAATGCACCGGAGCACTGGATGCTGTACAGTTTCAGGCAACGCTTATTGTAAAGTGATGCTCTCAGAATGTGGGCATTGGATACGGTGAAACGCTCTAGCCAGTTATGAGGTATGGGTCGTTTCATTATTTTCTTGCCATGAATGCAAGACACGATTCGACGATTGACCAAATGGACGTAATCCCGGCATTTCTACTTGGTGATCTGTGTGAAGAAATATACATGAAGCAGCTCAAATGCTAAGATGATAGATGTCATCTCGAAAAATCACTTTATGAACAAAGCAGGCAAGCGGAGTATGAAACCAGAAGTTGGGTTTTGCACTCAAGAATCGTGGTTTACAGTGTTCAAACGCCGACGCTCTCATTTATTATTTTATACAAGACAACCGACTTCTTATTTTGGCCTTATATGTTGGTGACCTGATCATCTTTTCGAATGATACATCACAAAACGAGTTGAGTGAGCAGGAAAGTGCTCCTACCAGAAGGTCTTTGTAACCATTCTACGTTTTGAAACAAGTTTTCTAAAAGCGCGATCCAATAACGTGAATTATTCATCCAATACTTGGATAAGAAATCTTTCAAATTTATGCAAAAGATGCGGAGTTTCTTTCAAAAGCACAGTAGTTTCTCAGAAGAAAAGTAAAACTGTTTATTAAGTCTCATTTTAAGGTATCTGTTTTGCGTGATCTAGATTTGTTGCTTTATATTTAGCACATTGGATCCAGGTAGGTAAGCCATATAGGATGATTGGTTGGATAGTAATTTCAACGATGTGGATTTTGTATCTGGTGCTGAGACGTGAATAACGATTAAGAAAGAAGTATAGCGAGAGCATGACCTTAAAAACTTTGGAGCTAATATACTCAATATAACATCTAAAGATTAGTTTTTTGTCGAATATAAGCCCAAGATAATTGAAATCCTCACTCCAGGGAAAGTTTGCCCTGAAACATTTATTGGTTCCTTGGTTTAGTGCATAGGCTTACGCTTCCTGGTGAAGAAAATTGATTTTGTTTTTGCAACATTAATTTAAATTTTTCATCAATGGTAGTATTGATATGTAAGTTCTAACGCAATAATGAAATTTGGATCTGCGTCTATGTTGTATATGAAAATATTGTCTACGGAAGCTGGAACTTAACAGTTGGGTAAGGGAGGGAAGTCAGACGTATATATGTTATATAATGATGGGTTTAGGCAGCAGCCTTGTGGAACACCAGCAGTTATACTTTACAATGGTGAAGCGCTTTCCCCTACTTTGATTTGGAACTTCCTGTTAGTTAAAAATGCTTGTATAAGGTTCAACAAGTATGGGAGTGTGCTATCTTGCTAAAGTTTATAGACAAGAGTATCATTCGAGATTGTATCGAAGACTTTTTCAACCTATAGATAATTTAGTGTCAATCGCTGCTTTAACGTCCTTTGTTTCTTGAAAAAGCTGATGCTCTGTCGAATGTCTGTTTCTGAAGCCGAATTGGAAACAGGTAAGGTATTACTGTTAGCCATTTAATCGTTTAATCTTTTTAAAATTACTCTTTCAAAGACCTTGCCTTACTTGGTAGTAGGCTAATGGGCCTGTAGTTGTTGGGAAGGTGGGGATCTCTTCCAGGCTTCAGGATAGTTATACCTACGGCTTGTTTCCAGATGGATAGAAATAAAGAGAGCCTAAGACAAGCATTAAATAGAAGGTAAATTAATAAAATTTCTTTTTTGGATAAATTTTTACAGACCTATATTCGGCAGGCCATCGATACTTAGAGCTTTGTAATTTTTAAGTTTTTTGAGTAAACCTATTAGTTCTCTGGCTTTGATTAATGCACCAGAAGATAAATTAGTTTAGTTAGATGGCTGTTCATTACTTTAGCCACCATAATTTCTGCTAAATTATAGCAGAACCTATCGGAAATAGAATAGAAACAAACTTAAATAAATGAGTAAAGCAAAAGAATTAGGTTAGGAATAAAACCATATAGACATATGAAAAATATTCAAAATATAAAAACCAGATTAACAAATTCAATGTAGATAATTGTAAAGCAAAACGAGGTGTGCCAATTACTTAATGGGACTGACTTCATGAAAATCGTATATATAAAAATTATTCTACAACTCTGCCATCCCCTTCAAAATTCCAGCGCTTTTTCTATGCTTCGTAACATTGCTGGCACGCTTCGACTAGGATGTCCACGAGTACCTTTGTCACGGCCACCTGGATTTCCGTGATTGACTCAAAATGGGTTCTTTTGACCACCGTTTTGTTCTAGGTAACAAAAAAAAGTCACAGGGTGAACAAGGTGGCTGTTGCAACACGGCAATCCCTTTAGAGGCCAAACACTGGGGCACGCTGAGAGCGGCGTGGTGTGGTTCTTTGAAACCATCTTCGCGAACAACTTTTTCATCCTAAAATCGTCGGTTAAAATTTGTCTGACTGTTTAACGATTCTTACTTAGTTCCGAGGCCAACATTCGAACTGTTAAACGCCGATCTTCATGGATTAGGGCACGAACAAGCTGCGCATTTGCATCAGTCCGCACCTCGACTGGTCTCCCTCTCCATGTCTCATCTTCCACGCTTTCACGCCCCTCCTTAAACTCTTTATGCAATGGAACACCTGGGCACAACTTATAGCACTAACACTATGCACTTTTACAATGTTAGCGTACGTTTCCGAAGGGTTTCGCCCAATCTGGCGCAAAATTTTATTGCGACACGTTGCTCTTGATTTCGTTTCTCCATTTTTGTGACGAGCACCACCAACACACGTCAACTCAATACAACACAGCAGGCGAACTAAACAAGCTAAAACGATGGTATATATATCAAAAGAGAGGAGAAGGATGCCGGGGAATGGCAAGGGAGTTTCAAGGTCGCAGGTTTATCACAAGCATGGCAATAAAATCAGTCTCATTACTTAATTGTCACACTTCGTATGTAGAGCAAAAAGGAATTAAACTTTTAAATGTGGAGGATTTGAGAAGAGAAAAAGGCAGCTAAAATTAAAAAACATGCCATAAATATTCTGAAAGCATAATTTTGTTTCGACCCCGCCTATTATTATTTTATTTGTAAGTTGTCAGTTACACCATTTAGAATTTTTAATTCAGTTCAAATTGTGTTCTTGTATTATACGAGTGCTTGCAATAAGTATCCATTAGGAAAGATGTTAGTGGAGTAATTAGCTACACGTTTTTCAAGAATTGGTTTCATTCATTAAAAATTCCATTGTGCCAGCTGGGAGTACGCTAAATGGGAAATGAAATGAGCGAAAAGTTTCATAGAAATTCCGTTCAGTTTAATAAGGGAAAAATCATCACAGGTATGCGTTTTTCTTCCTCTAATCTTGTCTAAGTCCAATATTAATTGGATATTATTTAACTCTATCAAATAAAAGGTAGGAAAAATAGTTGCATCTATACTCCTAATTAATTTTATTGGATTCTGTTTGATATTCAAAAACTCATAATCCCCTCTTAAAAATTGAATAGAAAACCACCGGAAGTCAATTTTTGTAATGCGTTGTCCCAAAATTGTTTTAAAGAAAAAATTCGTAATGTGAAATGCTGACGATACAGTAAGAATAACTATTGAAACTGAGTACGTTTTAGCGATGTTACTATTTTCTTATGGATGGAACCAAAAATTTAAAAATGATAAATATTTAAGCTGGAGGTTCTGCTAATACGAAAATGAATCGAATAAAAACCATAATTGTTTTTATACATTTATTGAAAAATATTACACACAAACCATGCCATCAACATTTATTGATGCAGTCTCTTGACTCGTCTACACACTGGTAACACCGTTTTGGAAGATTGAATATTACTTGTTCATAAAATTTTTAATACGAGCTGTCAGCCAATTAAGCACGCGCTCCTCGACTTCTGCATTGCTCATGGGAACAAGTCTATACAATAAGGAAGATGTTCGAGTATCTCCCATCCCATTTATTCCAATTTATTCCTTGATAAATGCGGTATGCGGCCGAGAGTTTTCGTGGATAAGGATGACCTTGCAATAGAAGGTCGCACTCACCTCTTGCTGGTCGTGAAGGGAATCAAGGAGTAATATTCATTTCAAACCGCACGGACGTAAGATCTGTAAAACTTAGCCTTGGATGTCGATCATGACTTCCGTTTATAACACAATCTCGCCCACCCTTAAATTCCCTTGTCCCCGCATAAAATCAAATCTGTGACAAGTAGAGTCCCCAAACTGCACCTTTAAATAAGTAAAAATTTTCGGCAATTCAACGCATTCATTGGTTATAAACGTTGCGTTGCGCGACAGACGAATGTACCTCTTGCTCAGTCATGGCTATACTGAGCACAGAACCGAGCATGGCGACTAACTAATACCTTACAATTGAACCACCAACCGTCGTACTATATCATCTATTTGTAAGTGTTTTGTTTTTTTTGGGGTGATGTTGATAATGCCATTAAAAACAATTGCAATCACTGATGTATAAAAAATTTTGATACTTTTGGTCATGTAGAAAAAGAATCTCTTGGCAACCAGGATCAAGGTCAAATGTTTGTTTCTGTTTAAATATACATTTTCAAAATTCATTGTAAAGTAACGTACCAGCTTATCGATTTTCTCCGTAATAACTATGTTCCATAAAATAGTATGAGAGCCATCAATTTAATAATTAATTTGATTTAAATGAAAAAATTTCAACAATGACTGAAGTATATTACGGATAAGAAATCAATTCTTGTAAAATGAAATTGTTGACGTTGAGAATTCACCAACAAAATAAGTCATTATTAAGTTAAGCGAAAAGAAAACCGCTATGAAAACCTCGAACGAAACTTAATTTGAACTCAATTAAAAATACAGTAGATAAATAATTCGATTAAAAACTGGAAGCAAAATTTGTGCTAATAAATCCCAAGATTTTTAATGAGAGCAACGTTTTTTGGGCATAGTTATATTTTTTCCTCAACAAAGCCGCCTTCAAAGGCAATACATTTAGTATAGCAATTTTTCGGCATTTGTATGCTTTTTTATAGTATGAAATAATCAAATACTCAAAATACGCCTCGGTTTTTGCAATGACTCCCTCATTCAATGTGAATTTCATTCCCTGGAACTACAGGGTGCGGCAGCATAACTTCCTTTTTTGAAATGCCCGCCCTTAAAGTGCTAACTGTTATAGCGCAGCGCTAGTAGTCTCATTCGAGAGAGGTGATTTTAAAGTTTTGCTCATCCCTTGGTTAGTCGCTATCATGCGTTGGAACAGTGCGGAGCGTGCATTTACCGTTGAAGCGTACTTTTTGAACGGAAAGTCGGTGATTGCAACCCAGCGTGCCTTTAGACGTCACTTCAACGTCGCTCCGTTAGGCCGTGTCCCGGACCGAAAATCAATTCTTTACTGGGTTAAATCCTTTCGGAATACCGGAAATGTGACGCGAAGAAGAAATGAAGTCCCACGGCCCGTCAGATCACGTGAGAACATCGAGGCAGTAAGAGCTTCAATGTTGCGATCTCCGCGGCGTTCTGCGCGGAAGCATGCGTCTGCCCTTGGGATATCTGATCGTTCTTTACGGCAAATTCTTCACAATGACCTTCATTTCCATCCCTACAAGTTAGCAACTGCGCAGGAACTCTCCGAACGCGACTTCGATTCTCGAAGAAATGCATGTGAAGCGCTTCTCGAAAACGTCCCTGAAGACGCGATTGTGTTTTACAGTGATGAAGCTCATTTTCACTTGAATGGATACGTTAACAAACAAAACATGCGCTATTGGGCTGCCAACAATCCTCGAGAACTCCATCAGAGGCCTCTGCATTCACCAAAAGTGACTGTTTGGTGTGCCATTTCATCAGTTGGGATTGTTGGTCCATGGTTTTGCGAAGAAAATCAGTTGACAGTAACAGTCAATTCCAATCGTTATGTGAGCATGCTCCAGGATTTTTTTTTGCCACGATTTGATGAAATGGACTTAGGGGACATGTGGTTCTAACAAGACGGAGCAACAGCTCACACTTCAAGGGCATCAATGGCCGTTTTGAGGGACCACTTCCCAGAGCGACTCATCTCCCTCAGGGGTGATTTGCAGTGGCCAGCGCGCTCCCCCGGTTTGAGCCCATGCGACTTTTTTTTGTGGGGTTTTTTGAAATCCCGCATTTACACCAATCGCCCAAGGACCCTGGAAGACCTGAAGGCCAACATTCAGGAAGAAACGGCCAACATACCCATCGCTATGCTCGAAAAAGTGATGAGAAACGCCAGAATTCGGTTTGCTCAGTGTATAGACAATGGAGGACGCCACCTTTCAGATATGATATTTAAAACCGTGTGAGATAAAACTTTACATGTCAAACAACAGTATAAAAAAAAAAAAAAACAAGTACCGCTGAAAATTTGTTTTGTTGAATTTTGAAAAAAGGAAGTTATGCTGCCGCACCCTGTACCACATGAGGCTTGGGAACAGATAATAATCGATGGGGGCCAATTCAGGAGAACACAGTGAGTGAGCAATTAGTTCGAATCGTAATTGGTCCAAGATCACTATTGCTGTGTTATTGAAATGATACAAAACATTTATGTCCGTCATATAGCCCTTATTTTGTTTAATTAGATGTTTAGTTTGTCAAATAATATTGCATAATACTCTCTTGCTTCTTTTCTTCCCTTCTGCGGGTAACCGATGAAGTTTCTCCCATGCGCATCCCAAATAACAGAGATCATCACCTTGAACTTTTCACCTGTTTGGCTTTTGTGGCTTTCAGCCACTCTGTAGACTACTTCTTGGACTCAGGCGTCAGGTAGTGGACCCAAATCTTATTCATTGTCACAAAACATCGAAAAAGTTTTGCTCGATTAGGCATCATCAACACGTTGCTGCTTTTAGTCAACGGTCAGCAAACTCGGCACCCATCACTCCGAATTATCTTCAAAGTAACATGCTTAATATATTCCGCCCTTTCCTTCGAGATTCCCATAGCGTCAGATAACTTGCACAGCTTCACTTCACGATCATTCAAAACATTTTGATGCACTTGCCTTACGATTTCCGCACTCGTAGCCGGTTTTGGCCTTCTGGAGTGAAGTGCATCTTTGATGCTTTTATGACGCATTTCAAATTTGCTAAACCACCAACAAACTGTTGTCCTAGAGAAAATAGATGCTGCGTTAACATTTCGCTATCCATTGTAATGATTGTTTAGATGTTTTCTACAAAAACAATATTTGATCAAGATGCGATGGACAAAATGTCATGAAACTTCATTCACAAACTAATCACGCAGATGAATTTTTCAAATAAGTCATGTTATTTTTCCAGTACTGCTACTTATTGAAACCTTTGGACTTATCAGCCCATGTAGTACATAGTGTTAGAAAAGCTTCTTGCGGACTCCAGAGTGCCGGCATTCTCCTGTTTCTTAATTTAGGTACTCAATAGTATCTTTTATATTATGCGCTTATACCTCATAAAATATTATCTCATTTTCCTTCACTTAATCCCCTACTATTACTTATTTTAAATTGCTTAAGTTTATGAAAATATCCTATCTTCCCTTCCCCAATAAATAATTGTTAATTTTTTTACTTTTCTTAATTTTTTTATCATCTTCGCTACCAAATAACCCTACTTCTACTTTCCCAGATAATGAATATCATTTTTGTTTAACCTGGTTGTTCCCATGCATTCTGTACATTAGTACAACAACCATAAACTAATTATGCTTCCTAATCTCCGTACAAACTTGCCCATTATGATACTAACATATTGACACAAGCTTTCAAACGCTTTGCTCAATTGAAGTTGAGTATTGGATGCATGCGTGAATGTCGAAAGGTGGTGTACGTACTAACACATCAGACTCTCAATCTGGGAGTCTGCTGCGACCGTGGGTTCGAGTTTCCCGGACACATGGAAACCTTTTTATTTTGGTCAAATGTAATTGTTTTTGTGTGCATGACGATTTGCATATAGCTAAGCGTATTATGGTTCTATGAAAATCGTCATATAAACAGTTGGAATTGTTGCATTTGATGAAAGTCAAAAGATGAACGGTGGGAACGGGATTGAAGTGTATTGAACTGTAATCACGTTACCTCTGTATGGCAGCTGATGACTGGGAAAAAAGGCTACTGGATCGAGGCAGCCAGCTTAGTGGAGACGGTCAGTCAAGAGAGTGATAGCTAGTGTATGTGGTACAGTGAGAAAGTGCGGAGCCATTGTTCGAAAATTAGATATTAGTGCTTCCGAAAGTTAAATTATTCATTAGAAACTTGAACTGATTTCCTTGTAAATTTTTTTACGCTGCTACTGCAGTTACTGAATAAAGGTGTAACCAAAAATTGACGGTTTAATTCAAGTGAGACCCAACATCGTGATAAGGTAATTTTTGAAAACTGTGACCTTCGGGATCAAAATGTAAAACAGTGTATAGCAACTGTTTTAAAATAGTTAATTATTGGAAACCCAGTTGAATAAATGAACGCAAAAAAGGATTCATTGGTAACTTATTATATTGTAGAAGCTAGACACACTTGCGATCAACGTGAAAAAAAAAATGAATTTGAGGGTTGTATAGAACTGAAAATCTCAATTGAATATATTGGTATTGTTTAATAAAATTTAATGAAGGATCGAATCAGTCACCAAGTGTTGTTACTCACTCTCTACATGGTGGAGTATTTCTTTTTTTTAACTCTCGGTCGTAGTGGCACGTGATTGTAGGTATTATAAAAAAATAAAAGATTTACTTGAAATGATCTTTGAGGAGATTGATAGTGCAAGTTATCGTTATGTGAAGCTCACAATGAACTAGCTCAGTGTCATGCATGTACTGTTTGATTCTGCAAATTAAATTTGGAAGAGCATTTGAACGGATCTTCGTTAGATGTACAATAGAGTGGCCGTAAAGTTTTATGATATTCTTTTTATTTTTAAAATTTAATATTTTCCTGATTTCCCTCCCCAGCAAAACCTGGGCTGGTAAATGTTGGTAATTTGCTTTTTATTATTATATACGAGGATATATATATATATATATATATATATATATATATATATATATATATATATATATATATATATATATATCTTTGCCTTTTCAATATTCTTATATTCTTATTTCATTATAAATTAATCTTTTATTATTTCATAGAATATTTTGGAGAGCTGGGGCAAATTCTGTTCAATTTTTTAAAGAAGTTGAAAAATTGAAACATTGAAATTGTTACGGGAGCCGCAGTCCAAATATTACTCGGTCCGTACTCCGTCGTTCATCTCTATTTAATACTAATCGTTATAAATTTTAAAAGAATACAAAGCAAATTCCAAACAATAACAATTAAAAAAAAACTTAATGGCCAAAATGGCTCCCTAAATTTATACGTTATCATTAACTCATTTCATCAAAAACAAAAAAAACTACAGCAAATTCATTTAATTAAGATTATTACATATTTTTAAAATTTAATTGGAAAAAGGAGAAAAAACCAATCAACATTATAATTTATAATTAAAACACAGCAGTGAAAACTTGATCCTACACCTAATATGTTGTAACTTATTTCTAATAAAATACAATCAAAAACTTTATCTTATACTAAAAAAATTCTATAACAATGTTCCTAACCTAAGTGTTTAATCTTATCTCTAACGGAATATAGTAAACACAAAATATACTTAACCTTTACCTCATTTTTAACATAAATAAACAACAACACTAAATGAGCAATAATGAGCTGAAACTCAAAAAACGAAATAACGAAAAACACAAAAACTGTAAATAAACACGAATAATTTAGACATTGTCATTCCGCCACCAATACCTAGATTGCCCCGTCTCAGCTCGATCAGCTTCAATAAATCTAGCAAATGAGTATCTCCATTGAAATCGTTGGTCTCGTGAACTCAAATTAGGAGGATATTTTATCTTCTTATCGGTGGCCCGTCGATATATGTGATATATGACTGGGACGCCGTCAGAATCAAAAACATATCGATTCATGTCCAAATACACGAATGCTTCTGGAGGAATGAAGCCAGTAGCGAGGCAAGTCGCAATATACCCGTTTGCAGGGTGGAATGGCTGTGAAATCCAAGGGTTTTCACTCACAGTCACAGATCTTGCGATATGATTCCGAAGAAGTTTCAATATGAAGATATCGACCCTCGTCACTTCAGCAGTTTGATAAATTCTTCTATTCGATATATAATGTTTCCAATCCGTCTCAGGCTTTCTGTACAAACCAGTACATGCACGAAGACATTTCCTTTCGAAAACTCTTAATTTTTCCATAGTAGTAACGCTCTAGTTGTACCAGATCTGACATCCGTATGTCAAAACTGGTCTAACTAGGGTCTTGTAATAGATAATTTTGACCTTCTGACCAATGTATCTGGAATGAAAGAGTTTTCGAAGGGCCATGCCTTACTGAGCATGATTTTCTCATGTTCAGTATAGTACAGAAACTGATCGAGATATCCACCGAGGTATCGAACACAGGATTTATGTGGAACCCGTTCTAGACTACTCTCACCAGCCATGATGTGGAAATCTTTCCAATTACGTTTCAGGTCTTGACTGACCCCCTGCAGCGTTGTCCGAAACAAGATTGTTTCACACTTCTGCGCATTGATTTTCGTTCGCCAATTGTCAGTGTACAGCTGTACATCATTGAACTTTTTTTGGAGATTGCTCTGAACTATTGTAGCTTTTTGGTCTGCCATATAGATGATCAGATCATCTGCAAACGCTACCAATGATCGCGTTGGCGAGATGTTAAAATCAAAGTCGTTCAATAGTTTGCGAATGAAGATTGAGAAGAGCAGAGGCGCAGTAACTGTTCCCTGCTGTAGACCTTGAATTCGCGCATTGTGTCAGATTTCCATCAGTTACAGCAAACGATTTCCCGTATAACATATTGCACATCATGGCGACAAGGTGTCTGGGGAACTTGTCCTGAAGGAGTTTAAAAATTAGTCCATTTAACCACACCATATCCAAGGCTTTCTCCATATCAATGAGACATGCTCCAACACATTGTCTATAATTTAGATTCCAACAGATGTCTGAGGTTACTTTCGTTATTGCATGTGTGGTCGAATGCCTGGCATGAAAACCAAATTTGGCAGTTCGGCATCAACTCATTTTCCTCAATGTGGGCATTTAATGCTCTGTTGAGTATCACTTCAACCACCTTGCTGATTTTAGGCAGCAAGCAGATTGGGCGATAGCTTTTCGGGCATGAAGATTCTTTTCCTTTCTTCAAGATCGGAAATACTTTAGCCCGTTTCCACTCATTTGGGAAATATGAATTGCTCAACATGTTATTGAACAATATGCAATAATTCCTAATAGCGACCTCCGGCAAATGTCGGAGAACTACATTTGGAATACGATCAGTACCACATGATTTCTTGTTGTTTATCCTGCGAAATATGAAACACAAGTCTTCATAGCTGACAAAATAATCGATAAGACTCAAGCTCGGTATGAGGTCAGATGTTAATGTTTCATTGAAATAAAGAAATGATTGGCCGTTCAGGCTTGATTTGAAGTCGGAAACTTTTGCTTCAACGATCTCTGAAAATATTTCATTCCCTCAGGGTTTGGTAGATGAACAAGTTTATCCAACCCTTCACATATAATCCAACCCTTCACATATAATCCTGTTTCCATTTCTATTCGGAGTCGTACTATCAATTTCGATACCAGCCCTATCGAGAAGATTTATCTCATCACTAGTGACTTCAAGATTCGATACCTCCACTTCAGACTTCTTGCGGAATATGCTATTCACTTTCGCAAACACGCCGTCTGGGTCCTGTGGGCTAATACCCCTCAATTTCTCCGCCCATTGATTGCTGACCTCACTCCGGAAGTATGACCGGATTAAGTTCCGGACATTCTTCAGATGTAATTTCAACAAAGACAACGAGGGATGGTTGTAGTCCAAAAATCGTCGATAAATATTGTTGACGCGTATGAGAAGACGGGCTTTTCAATCTTGTCAACCTTGCGATGGTTGGCGTTTCATATCCTTCCATATTGTTTCGATGTTTAATCTTCGGAACTACTTTCTCAATCATTTCCAACGTCAGCTTTTCTAACTTCGACAAATAGACATCTATTTCATCGTTAGTTAGATTCCTGTCGTTAGGAACCATTGAGCAAGAGTTGCCACCATCAGAAAATGGACATTGCTTCTGGTACTTGCGATTAAACGTCTTTTGAAACTTTCCCCAGTCTGTTTTTTTGAAATTCAACCGATGATTTTCATGTTGAACTGGAATGAGGAAGAAATCATCCCTGTGATGATTGATTTCCATTACGATTGCGTTATGGTCGCTATCATAAGGAAGCACCTGCAGTTTCCGTTGAGGACTATTAAAGCTGAATTCAAGTCTTGCGGCAGCAATGCAGAGGTCCAAATATGAATTTGTCCTAGGATATGTTGGGAACTCCGAACCATATAGATTGCACCTGTATTCAATTTGGTTCTCTGTTATCCACGATTTCAGGAATACACCTCTTGGATTATTGGTGGCGTTCAGCCATGATGTATGCTTGGCGTTCAGGTCACCAGCAAGAATATAATAGTTATGCAGCCTGTTCAATTTGAGTGTTTCGAACAAGGAATTGAGCTCCTCCTTGAGCTTGAGAACAGTTCCACCAGTTGCATAGGCAGAGATAACGAAGAGGTTATCCCCACCTGGCAGTGAGATTTTGATAACGGACACTTCAAGAGATTCAAAGCTTTTGAATTCGACTTTTTCAATATTTTGGAAACGATAGGGTCTTTGAACCAATATCCCGGTGCCACCTCTCCCATCACCTGTTACCCTATCGTTTCTTACGAACTCAAAATCCTTGAATCTCATGGAGTGCTATGAACTGAGGTGGGTTTCGGTGAGAAGCACGATGTCAGGCTTTTGACTGGCAATGAATTCAAGGAGATAATCACGCCGATGTAAAGTAACAATGCAGTTGACGTTGATCGAGATGAGATGAATCCTATCCGTGGGAATGTGGCTGGATGACAACTTATTTTGAGGAATTTGAAAGACCTAAACGCTGAAAAACAATGTTAATTTTCGAATCTTGTTTATCTCTCCGATAAGGAATTTAATTACTGATAAATTTTGAGGAGCAGCTCATTATTGCCACTTACATTATTTATTTTATTTACATTGTCTGCTGGTCCTCTCGCAGCAAGTGCAAATGACACCCCGGGCTTGACGAAGTTGGTAGGTATCACACTGCGGTGTGCTTGACTTTGTTTCGGAGTGACTTTAACCTTTGCATCTTGATACCGGGGGCATCCTCGATATGATGCTGGATGACCAAAGGCACCGCAGTTCACACAATATAGTTTTTCTTTTGGCTCCGCCTGAGCCAATTCGCACTCGCCGGGAGCATGAATGTCTTTGCATTTAACACACCTATATTTCATGGCGCAATTGGTAGCCGAATGCCCGAATCTTTGACACCTGTAGCACTGGTTGACCTCACATTTCTGGAGGTGTTCCCACCTCACCACGCGGAAGTTCAAGTACCGTATTTTATGCAAGGCACTTGAACTACTTTTGTCGTTGTTCATCTCTGTATAGTGTGAATGACAACAAACAAATACGAAAAGCTGTGAATTGTCATCAAGGCATCTGTGGGTGCGGCATCGTATCATGCATTAGCAGATGTGGGTGTGTATCCATAAGTGTATTAAGTAGTAAACATATACATACAAGACCTCGGAATTGAACGTACCGCCTCAGTGGAACAAATTGGTCACACGCTTATGCAATTAAGCAAATTGGGCAAAAGCTTGAGCTTTCTGGTTGCACCAGTCACAGAGAGATGACATTAAAAACATTACATTTTGAGCTTTGACCATTGACTATTTGAAATTGTCTTCATTATTTTAGTTGGTAAGCAATTAAGTCAGCACAGTTATGCTGTTAAAGAAAATTAAAGAAGCAAGAAAATAGAGAAGTATTCCTCCATAAGCTGACTCAAAGCGTGCGCCAGAGCTTATTCTATCCCTAGGCAGCAGGATAAGCGAATGAAGAATACGTTCCACTGCATACTCAAGGCATCTGCTCGAGTATAAGCGCCCCATGGCAGTTACGCCCGGGGTCTGCAGTTGAACTAATAACTGATTATTTTGTCAATCTGACTGTATACTGAAGGCGTCAGCTCGAGTATGAACGTTCTAAGGCAATTATGCCCGGGGCCTGCATTTAAAGTCTTAATACATTGGTTTCTTAGAATTTTTTTTCCCCCTGAATGACTAACAAACATAATTAAAGTAAATATAAGTCGCAGAAATTTTACAGTTCTTCTTTATACATACGCAAACATAAAACCTCATTGATTGTCCCTGCAGTAAATTAATTATTCAAGGAATTCATTAGTAAAATAAGTTATCAATAATATATATAGTTAACTGAACGTATAATTGCATAACATAACAAAGAAGGAAATAAAAATTAAGTCATTGAATAAACGAACACCTTTTTAGGGTTTTGTACTAAAATACAAAACCCTATTGCGATCACGACCTGTGTCCGTCTGTCCGTCCATCCGTCCGTCCGTCTGTAAGTCACAGCACTTTTTCTCCGAAACTATAGAGGCTACAGCCATGAAACTTTGTGTAAACGTCAGAAGTGATGACTTCTTGAAAGTTCAAGGGCGGAAAAATTTTTCAAAGGGGTTTAAGGGGGGTCTCCCCATATAGGGAGGTGACCCCTCAAAAAAAATTTTTCAACATTGGTAGTCGAATAGGGTGTCATTGGAAAGGTCTCAATGAGATCTTTTCAAAACAAGTCTTAAAATTGCCTTATTAGTACCGAGGGGGGCAGGGGAAGGGAAAATGTACGAACTTTTCACGTATCCCCCCCCCCCTCGCGATTGGACACCTTCCATCCGAAAAATCTGAAAAAAATCATGAATGTAGGCCTTCATGAGTACAACAAGAACAAATACATGAGAAGTCGAAATTCATTCAACTTTGTTAGTAATAGTATGATATATCGATTTTATGTTTTCTTGAATAAAATCTAAACGAAACCCTCAAATTCAATCAAATTCAACAAACAGATGACTATTTATAATATTAATCTGCCCTGAAAGTTTCATAAAGATCTAATAGTATTTAACGAAGCTATAGCGATTTGAATTTTCCTGTATTACTATGGAACAATGCGGCCTGTATTACTATGGAAACATATGGCTATGGAGCCATATGCGCTTTTTACCGACTTAGACACTACAGCTTTGCTAGGATTTGCATGAAAATTTCAGGAATGATAGGTATCATGAGGATTAGTACATGCAATTGAAACAAGTCGAAGAGGCAGGAGAGAACTCCTAGCAAAAGGGCTTTGTAACCATTCTAGGATTCGAAAAAATAGGCCATGAATCGATGATTACGGTATAGAGGAGTGGCCCCTGAAAAAAATTTCATGAAAGGTAGCCGATATGAGTATCAAATGAAAGTTCTCTATGATAGCTTTTCAAAACAGTTCTTAAACTGACAGATTTTGCTTCAGTGGGGGCGTAGGGGGGGGGGGGGGGGGAATACATGAAAAATGTGTTTCCTCCCTCGAGAATGGACAGCCGTGATCTAAAAAATGTGAAAATATTATCAAGCGAGATATTTATGGGTATAACTTTAACAAATACCTCAGAAGTCAAAATTCTTTCAACTTTGTTAATAATAGTATGATCCTCGAACATGACGTGTTTCTTGATTTTATTCGTTGCTGGTTACTGCATTTTGTAAGTTGAGTACAAAACCCTTCTGACATGAGCATAGGTCTGTCTACCCAACTTGTTACTAATGTAATGGACAAGTATATAGTAGCAGGTAGATGTTATACAGGAATATCTCTCTCCCCGGGAGCCTTGCTGTGTATATAGGATAAACATCATATCAAGCACCCAGTACGTGCCAGTATACAAAGGGTGTGCTGGTAATGCAACAAAATTAATGTTTTTGTTAAGTAACCTCTTTCCTGTGTGATACGTTTTTAATGTGAGGTGGCCTAGCACTGGCAAAACATTTCCACGGAAAGTCCCACGACAAGACTGAGTGCCTCAGAATGCCGTCCGTTGTTAAAGAATCCTCTGCCAAGAATTAATTTTTGCAACTTCGGTGACTTTGGTGGTTACAACAAGCTCTAAGTGTAATCTAAATTTTTGGAATTTGTTCTAGTGATACAGAAGAAACAAAACTTTCCCAGTCTGTTATCTGATCAAACCAGAGCTGACTCGCCATCTTATCTTTCCCAGATGCACTCTCAAGCGTCTGTATTCCTTACGCTGAGTACAAAACACTTTTGACAGGAGTATACTACAGTCTATTTAACTTGTTTTATGTAACTTCTATTAAGATTAGTGTTGACATGTTTTCTTCTTAATATGAGGTGACGTCTTAAATGAGAAATCGTTGTAGTATATACTTGGAAAAAAAGAATGATTACACTTTTGATTCTTAAAACTGACCTCTTCATTCTTGAAATCGATTACAATCCAATGAACCTTATCACCAATTGTATGGAAAAACATAAATCCGTATGAAGCCGATGATATTTGTTCACAGAGCTCATTCACTAAAATTTAATAGCTTACTCATATTTAAATACATCAAGAAATCATCCAAAAGTTTACATTGCCTGTACTGCTTGCATGACTGACCAACCACAAAACGATGGGATGACCAAATCTTAAACCGAAACGACCATAATGAATACGAAGGCCTAGGGTGTGATTCAGTGAAAGTTATTTAAAATTTATTAATTTTACATTTGCATGGGAATAAGTCCTCGAAAACTGAATTAAAGTTGGTAATAATTTCGTACGTAAGTTCATTCGTGCCACTTATTTCCAACACTCAGCAGCAAAATGAGTGGACAAGAAATTTTTAAAAATGATACGACTACTAAAACGAGCGCCTGGCTCAGGAAAATTTGATTTTAAAAACATTCCGAAAACGATGTGCTGGTTATATAATCTGTGGAAATGAATCTAAAATGATTATTCTCTCTCAATACTCTTAATATCCTTTTAGTCGCCAAATAAGAATCCTTCCCGAAACATAATACAGGAAATGTTCATTTCATTTTCTATTCAGTATTTAGGAGCATCATATCCCATTTATGAGCCTGCTCATTCTTCAGACGTATGGCCATATTTGTGCTAGTTGTTTCCTTGTATTTAAGGATCTCATAAAGAGAATTCCTCTCAGATGTATTTTATTTATGTGCAAGAAAAAGAGTTAGATTTTAATTTCCGTCGAAAACATTCCATTCCTGACAGCGAGTACCAACGACCCTCAAGGTGTATTCAAGCGCGAGTAAACGAAGCAAAAGAGTTAGCCAGGTATAATATCCTCGTACTCGTATTTTCTCTCTCTGCAGCCATGCATCTGTGGGAGTTGGAGTTTTTGAGAGCGTTTATTCTCAAATAGCATTTTCTGAACGTTTTTAAATTGCTTTTCTGGAGGTGGTAATTATACAGTCTTTTGTATGTTAAGCCTGTTTGCATGGGACGGGATTCTGGAGCAGTAGCAGACGTGATAGCATTAGAAGCAGATCCTACTCGGGGTATGTGTGTTGCGGGCAGCCAATATCCGCTCTCAGTTCTACAAAACACCAATCTTTTTGCTGCTTTGAGTGCTTGCTCTGTACGAAAGTCATCTCCAGGCTTTTTGACTCGTTCGTTTACCGTTTCTGTTCTTTTTTCATTCAACTCTTTCCGTTTCGAAACCCCATTGGTATTTTCCACCTTTTTAGTAGCTGATGTCGCTTTGATATTGAAATCTTAACATGGCACACATCATCAACATTCTATTGATTTAGGAAACAAAAAGCATCTGGCCAAGAAGAGAAGGTAGCGGCTGCAAAAATTATTTTCAAATTTGCGAGTTTTCACTTGCATACAGGGAATCATAAATTCGGAATTGTAGAGTGTTAAATATATGCTTTAACACCTTCAACACTTGGTCAACCACTTACAGGTTTGAAAAGGAATAAAAGAAGGGGTAATTTTCGGTTGAGATATCCAAAGGGCTTGAATTTGTCCAGTGGGAATTTCTCTCTTTCATATATGGCAACAGAATATTGCTTTTTGCAGTATCCAGGGTTGTCAAAAGGCATTAATTGCCATACAATCACTTGCATTCATGTTACTAATACATTGAGTTCAGGAAACAAACTAAAGATGGAGAATTAAAGACTTTTTATAGAAAGTAGCCAGACATGAGTAACCTCATATTATGTGGCTCAAAGTTATAATGGAACAGCATGAATTTATAACTTTATACCTTAATAACAAATTAACTAAAACTCTGCCACTAACATTGTATAATTGATATACATTTATTATCAACAAATAAACTTTAACAACATTCACATGAATTACAAAAGAAGTTGCATTACATAGCAAAACATAGTACTTCAGCCTCAGAGTTATGATGGAACACAATATGAATTCATAAAAAGTTTAAGGTTAGACAAAAAAATTAATGGAGTTTTAATATTTAGTTATGAGCCGTTTTTTTTTTGTATGACCGGTTTGATGCAATTTGGCATTGACTCCACCAGTTCCCGACAGAAAGATGCCAATATTTTGTTGCACTCTTCTTCTAAGGCTACTACCAACTGTGTTTTATTTCTTGTGAGATGACTCTTTGATTTTGTTTCCAAGTGGCTACACACGTGCTCGAAAGCATTCAAATCAAGCGACTGCGGTGGAATTCGAAGCCCAACACGAGCTTTGTACTTCGGTTAATTATCCCAATAACAAATGAAATCTTCTTCTATTCCAAGTTTTCGAGCACTCGCTTTTTCATTTATTTTTGAGAGATTCAAGTAACGTATTTTCTCCATATTTCCCTCGATTATATGCAAATTACCCGGTCCAGCAGCGGATACTGCATCCCATACCTTTATTGAACCAAAGCCGTGCTTAATTGTACGATGAAGGTTGGCCTTCATGAGCTCTCTATTAGGTTTATGCCAAACATACGAGGGTAATTTGAAAAGTTTCCAGCCTTTTAAAGAAAAACACATGATTCAAGCCAAATGAAAATTTATTTCTCGACATAGTCCCCACGCAAGTCAATACATTTGGTCAAATTTTCCCAACCCTTCGGGCTATCAGAAAAAAATTCTTTCGGTAAAGCTGAAAAATACGTACTTACCGCATCTTCAACTTCGGTATTTGACCAATATTTTTTCCCACACAAAATTTTTTCAAGTTGGGGAGTAAAAAAGTCACTCGGACGTAAATCTAGTGAATAAGGTAGGTTTTGAAGCAATTCGAACTTCAATTCGTCCTATCTCGCCATTGCGACCATCTATTTGTAGATTATGTGCTTTTGGTTGATCATCAATAAATGTGGTACCCATCGCGCGGATAATTTTCTCATACATAAATCTACATGTAATATCTTATGGACCCATTCAGTTGATAGCCCACAAGTATCAGCAATTTCCTAAATGGTTAATCGACGATCTTTCATCACGGTTGTATGCACTAAACTGACGATATCTTCAGTTGAAAAAGTTTTTGGACGTCCAAGACGTTTATCGCCGAAAATGCTTGGTCAACCGCGTTTAAACTCGGCCGCCCAATGTTTCACGGTTGTAAATGAGGGCGACGATTCACCATATATGGAATTTAACTCTTCTTTCACTTCCCGAGTTTTTTTCCCTTTCAAATAGAGGTACTTTATTACCGCGCGTTACCCGATTCGATCCATTGTTCTAAACAAACGTCACCTGTTAACTTTAGCAGGGTACCATGTGTTTTGTACTGATCGGAATGACGAAGTTTTTATGGCATACATATGTAAAAGGCATCTATTGGTTGGCAAGAGAACTTGAATGTACCGTGACTTTTTGCCGGTATGGCCGGAAACTTTTCAAATGATCCTCGTATGATTACCTATCTGATCGGAATGTATTGAATTTTCTTATATCTGTAAATACAAGTTTTTCCCAGCAACAACTAATTATGTTTCTGGCTGTAAAAAATATGGCAACGTCGCAGTGAGTCGGAGATTCTGCTGATGATCGCTCAGAAGTTAGTCTTCGATTCGCTTTCTTCCCAACGCGATCAAATCAACCGAACCACGTTTTGATAATTAAATTAATGTAATACTGTATATAGATGTAAATATATAGACTAATCGGTTACTTGAATTGTGCTTCAATTACATCCCAAAGAAAGAAATTATTACATGGTGCCGAAACCCGGGAAGAAGTGATTAACGAAAAAATGGAAATCGCGCAGAGAGCCACGTACTGCGGACAAGTTACGCGTTTAGTGAAACAAATTGAAGAATTCGTGAAAGCAATTAACGTGCAAACGAACGATATAAACGAAATTGAAAACGCAATTGAGCAAATTTCCATATTATACGATCGTGTAAATGCTGCGCTAGAAAATCTACGTGAAGCGAACAAAGCTGTAAAAAATACCGTTAAGGCAGAAGACTGCGAGAAAGAGTGCAGAACGATGCCGAGTATGAGGACTCCGCAACAACGGCTTTAATTCGAACTTAATATCGAATCCATAGATTACGAAGAATGCTACCACAGTAGGATGAACGAACGCATGATCCTAATTCAACGGATATACAAAGAGAAGAAAACAAAGGTATAAAATTGCCCAAATTGCAACTTAAGAAGTTTAGCGGTGGCATACGGAAGTGGATACAGTTCTGGGAACAGTTCAAGAGTACTGTGCACGAGAATGCATATCTCAATTCGAGTGAAAAGTTCAACTATCTACAAGCTGCTCTTAGCGGTAAAGTCGCCGAAACAATATCTGGTTTTACTCCATCAGAAGCTTGTTACAGTGCGGCTGTCTCTCTTCTGCAAGAAGAATACGGTGACACAGAGCGAAAAGTTGATCATACCATGACATAATTGATGACGTTTTCTCTAATTTCATCTAGAAATGATGCAAAGGGACTAAGACATTTATATAATACTGTAACGGCTGCCATACGATCACTAACAGCATTAGGTGTAAACTCTAACCAGTATAACATTATGTTAAAAACTGCGATTTTACGTTCATTGCCACATGAACTAAGAGTGCAGTACCATCGCAATATAACGGAGAGTGATTATTCAGCCGAACGCGGTTTAGAGGGAGTAGCCGAGTCAGCATCATCTGTAAGTCTTGATGTGGAAACTGGTGGCGGCAAACGTGTAACAAAGCTACTCTTTTTTATCAAACGAGAGGCAGAGTCGCTAGAAAAGGCTGGTGAAATGATGATGCTGCGTCATGGCGATGCCAGTAAATGGTCAAAGGTAAATGCAACAGCTGCTGCTCTCTTCACAAGTGGAGATGTAATCAATTGCATATTCTGCAATTCAAATCATCATAGCATGGCTGAATGTAATTCAACATTAGGAATTGCAGAAAAGAAGAAGATTTTAAGAAGTCAAGGCCGATGCTATCGTTGCACGAAACGAAACCATACTTCAACAAAATGTTCACGAAAGGAAGTAAAGTGCAATAAATGCAAAGGTTGTCACGCTTCTTCCATGTGCGATCCCCGCTACAAAGAAAAAAAACGCATGTGATGAATCAACAAAAACAGAAAGAGGTGATGAAATGAAACGAACCAACGTCGTTAATTTATATGCATTAAATCAAGGCTCAGCAGTTTGCTTACAAACGGCTTGTGTGTTTTTGTTTTCTCCTGTAAATAACAAGAAAACCTTTGTGCGCATTGTATTAAATGGGGGTAGCCAAACAACATTTGTAAGGGAGGATATCATGAGAAAGTTAAATTTACCCATAATTGGAGCACAAAATATAAGTGTGACTCCATTTGGTGCGACGAAAAGTTTGCCGAAAAGAAACTATAGACGTATCAGATTTTGGTTGGAGAACCAAAACAATCGTAAACGATATGAGTTAGAGGCTCTTGAAATACCACAAGTATGCATGGATATGATGCCAGCTCCCTCATCTGAAATATGTGACAAATTACAGGGAATGCAATTAGCCGATGCTACCAGACAAGACATAGAGTTGGAGAATGGAATAGCTGTGTTGATTGGAGCAGATAATTATTGGAATTTCGTTACTTATCAAACAAAGTGTCTATCAAAGAATCTAGAAGCGATTAATACTAAATTAGGGTGGACATTACAGGGGCCTTACAAAGATGTTAGTCAAATGAACTCCGTCGTAACTAATTTGCTTGCTGAAGATCACAGCGATTGCGAAATACGAAAAATTTGGAGTCTGGAAGTGCTAGAAATTGGAGTAGACCTCGATAAGAATGTTAATTTTGTAGCAGAACATTCAGTCATTAACAAGGAAAAAAGGTACGAGGTAAAATTACCCTGGAAACACATCAACGAGATTCTTGATGACAATCGATCAAATGCAATGTCGCGGTTGCAATATTTACTGCGAAAACTACAACGAGATCCAACGAGATTGCGCAAATATGATGAAGCAATGAGAAAATGATCACAGCTGGTATAGCAGAACATGTAACAAACGCAACATCAAACAATAAATATAACATGCCACATCAGCCGGTTTATTGCCTTGATAAGCAGACAACGAAGCTTCGTATTGTCTTCGATGCTTCATCTCATTCACCCGGTAAACTTTCGCTAAACGATTGTTTGCTATCAGGAGGTAATCTTTCACCAAATCTGTTAGAGGTTCTATTGAGATTTCGAATTGGCATTATTGCGCTTGTGGCTGACATAGAGAAAGCTTTCCTGCAGATATCTTTAGCAGAAGAAGATCGTGATGCTCACCGTTTTATATGGCTTGAAGAGCCCATTTCAACTACAAGTAATATGCGTCGGAAAGAATACCGTATAACCAGAGTAATCTTGGTGTTACAAGCACTGGCCGTTACGCTTCAAAAGCATTTTAAAGAAAACGCAAAAGTGTATCCGGAGAGTACAAGTATTCTTTCTAAATGTTTCTATGTCGATGATTTAGTCGTTTGTTTGAACGACATCGATACCGCTAGGCGTCTTTGTAAAGAAGCAATGATTATAATGAATAAGGCAAACATGAATCTACGAAAATGAGTATCAAATGATATGCGCATGAATCGATTATTCAATCAAACAGAAGACGTCACACCCATCGTACAGAAGGTGCTTGGAGTTAATTGGTTCCCAAACTCTGATGACATTGCTGTGGATTTAAAGCCTGTGCTTGATTTTACTGGGTCGGAACAAGAGCCTACTAAGAGAAGTTCATTTGTGGTGAAACTGAAAATCTTATCGCAGAATTTATGGCGAAAGAAATATGATTGGGATGATATTATTCCGGAGGGATTGCAGAAGGAATGGAATAAATGCTGCAAAGGCTTACGGAAGTTAGACGTCTTTAGCGTATAGAGATGGTTTTTTTTCTGAAACCTAGCCCAACTACAATTCAACTTCACGTATATGCGGACGCTAGCCTACAAGTATATGGATGTGTAGCTTACCTACGTACTACTTACAACGAAGCATGTACGCACACCGAATTGATCTGTGCGAAAAATCGGATAGCACCAATCAAGGAAACTGGTGAAAGGGAGTTAACGCTACCTAAGTTGGTGTTGACAGCTGCTTTAATGGCTGCGAGGCTAAGTAAATTCTTAATTGATCTATTGCACTTGGAAGTAGATCCGGTTTACATTTGGTCTGACTCAAAGATCGCCTTGTACTGGATAGCTGGTGATTCTGATCGATGGAAACCATATGTTTCACAACGCGTTAAGGAAATCAACGCGATTACAAAGGGCGTTTCGTTTAAGCATTGTAGCAGTAAAGATAACCCAGCAGATCTCCTAACAAGAGGTATAGATGCTGACGAGCTAATACGGTCTGAAAAATAGAGATGGGGCTCCGCTTGGCTACGAGAGGCTGCTTTCGATTGGCCTATTGAAAATGATAATGACGAAGAATTAACAGCGATTGTATCTTTATCAGCACAGGCTGCCAAAAACGCAATTCACGTAATTAATGCAAACGGACGAATATTTCCAATTTTTAAATTCAACGAGTGTGGTAAATTAATACGAGTCACTGCGCTATCACTAAAATTCATTCGTAAACTACAACGACAGAAGGTCGACAACGAGTACATATCCGCAGCGGATTATAAATATGCCGAAGAATATTGGACTAAAGTCACGCAAATAGAATTTTATAATGGAGAAATAATAAATTTACAGCGAGGTAATCCTATTCCTTCCTCGTCTGAGCTTCGAACTCTTTCACCGACACTAAAGGAAGGCATTCTTCGAATTGGTGGAAGATTGCAACTCATGGACGGTGATGAATATGCCACCCACCCTATAATCCTGCCAAAATCAGCACATTTAAGCAAACTGGTAAACTCCATTTGTTTGTGTATGTTAGTCTTGCTTACAAATGGCTTTTTTCTAGGTACTTGTCTGTGGCACTGATCCTTTCCAAGCACAATTCTAACTGTTTCAGGATTGGCTGTTTTCCCAAGATTCTTCTTTGCTGTTGAACAGGACGGGACCGAAGATGGAACCAGAGTCAGATTGTGCAATGAAGACTTCATTCCCTCGCTTTATACGGTCTCTCTCAATATCGAATTTAGAATTGTTACGGCCTGTGAGTTGATCTTTAGTTTTAAACACATCTGAAAATAGTAGCAGTGACCTCAGTCGGCTTATATAGAAGTTGTTGACTTCAGATTTGATGCGTTTTTGGACTTCACGGGAAATGCTTGTTATTTGCGTTTCAAGTTCAAAATACTCCTACTGATATGTGTGATCTAATGGTTATGTCGAGATGGATGCCGTGATGGAGCATGTAAAAGGAATTGTGGGATCGTTGAGGTCAGATCATATTACAAAATTACCTAAAAATGAATTCCCTCTGGAAATTGTTGGGACCCAAGCATTTGCTATGGATGCTGAGAGAAGGGCATCCACATGGATCTGTTCGAATTGGCAGTTCCCGTTTGTACTCCTTGTGGAGTCCTCCCAATGATCGTGTCTGACAGTAAGGTCTCCTCCGAGTATAAATGAGTCGTGGGATGAGGCTGTTGTTTGGATTTGGTTAAGCGTCAATGAAATCAGTGGACCTAGATTGCACGGCTAGGTTTCCATTATGTTGTTTGGTGTTGAGAGTTGCTACCGTACCTGCGGAATTATTTTGTTCAAAAGGGATTTTATGTAGGCATCCATCATCCCGAAACAGTATCGCAGTACCTCTGCCACTGTCATTATGAAGCATATGGTAGTTCTCCACACGAACTTCCTGTTAAGAGTTAAGAACTGTCTCGTTTACAAGGAGGATGTCAAGTTGGGAGGATTTGATCAAATCAGCAATGAAGAGCCTCTTATCATTTGAAATTAAGGAGTTGATATTTAGGGAAAGAATGATAAGTCTATTTGCAACCATAAAGATTGAAATGGCTTCTCTTGGTCAGGAGTGGCTTCAAAAGATGGGAGGAAAGCCCTGAATTTGGATAGAAGTTCACTGGAAGAGACTCCTAGCCACTCCATGGTTATCTGTTGTGGTTGCTTGATGGGATTAAAGGTCGGTGAAATGAAAGGGTGGTGCGGAGTTCCATTTCTTAGGACTTCTGAATATGAGGTCCAATTAGTAAGAGAAGCAAAGTGGTATGGGGTTGTAGGGGTTGGTGAATTATTTTGATAGCTGTTGTCCAAGTCTAAGATTGGAGGTGCTGTCCATTTGGCTTCAGCTACGATTGCTCTGGCCAACAACCTTTTTCGTTCTGAGCAGCTGGAGAAGTTTGCTGGATGGCTATGTGTCTTACATAAAGTGCAGAATGGAGTGGCTTTCGGCTTTTCCATTTTTTTCCTGTGGCGTTTTTCAAAAAAAAAATTTTTTCTAAAATGTGCCGAAATCTTTGACAACGGTAACATTGGACAAGATCGTTCTATTTGGGGCGTTACCCTACGAATCGTCTGTTTAGAATATAGCGTTGTTTCATTATTACATTCTTATCTGCTTCCGATGCCACTATTTATCTAAATAAGTCCAAGTCGAACTTATTTGCCCTCAACCATACGGCGGTAATTGAGCTGACAGACACGAGTCCTAAAGATGGTATTTGGCTGAGCTAACACCTCTTAGGGTCATGACATAGTTTTTTCTTTCTTTGGGAGTTAACTAGTACCCCACTGCTCCGGTGTTCTTAAGGAGTTTCATTATGTAACTGTGGGGCTCGAGCCTACCCACTATGATTCTCAGTCGGAAGCTTGACAGTGTTGTTATTCTGTACTCTAGATGAGTACCATCGGTAGGGGTATATCTATTCAAAATGTCTTTAGGCACTGCTGTCTGCACATTCTCTACGAAAATTGGCGGGAACCACACCTTTTTCGTTCGATTGTTATTTCCTGTTGTTTGATTTTTTCTGTCATCGTTTGCCAGTGCGCTGAAAGAATTAGTGCTAGTTGTGGGAGAGATTGACAAAGGCGCCGGGGCTATATACGTTTTACGACTAATTTACCCTTTGCTCATATAAATTCGTTTACTTTACAGTTAATAAGGGTAATGTGTTGGTTAAAACTTAAATTATTCGCTATCGTATCGTCCGCATCTACATGCCCGAAGTTTTGGCCTTTGGTTGCTCCACCATCTTGCTTACTGGTTGACAATAATTAGTCCATTTTGCTGCCTCAGAAATTCTGCCCACGGTGTATGCAATGGACGCTCGCTAAAGATGAAATTCCTGGTTTCTTCCGGTCTTCAAAATTCAAATTTTATGTATATAATCTTGTATTGTAAATTTTAGTTTCCTAACAAATTTTTTATGATTTCGATATTGACTTATTTGCACGCGTGTTGACAGTTTCAACGTCCAAACGTCAATCCACCAGCACCCGGATTGTCTTTTCTGACATCCGGCCTGCTCTCCAGTGTGAACTTGGTCATGTTTCTGTTTTTTCTGTAGTTCAGTGCTTTTGTGCAGTTCTCCTTCCTAGCGGCTATGCACAATTACTTTATTACACACGCAAAGAGAAATCTTGGTAGAGCTAAGTAATTAAAGTTAAAATCATAAAGTGAAATCTTGGTGAATAAATAATTTTATTTTAATCAAAAGACAGTTTTGAGGTTCATCGAAAATCGTTAGTTTCTAAAAATCATTGATATACGAGGGCGGTCCCAAAAGTACCCGACCCGACAAAGGGTATTCTCCTTTCAGCTCGATACACTTTTCCCAATGATGTTCAATAGCTTCGATACCCTTCGATATAGTAGGAACTGTCAAGCTCCTCAAAATAGTTATTAACCGCAGACTCTACCTCTTCATTGCTGGTAAATCTTTTGCCGCCGAGCAATTTTTTCAAATTCGGAAAAAGAAAATAATCCGAGGAAGCCAAATCTGGCGAATAGGGTACGTGAGGGAGCAATTCGAAATTCAACTCATTGATTTTAGTCATCGCAATGACGCACGTGTGGACTGTATTGTTGTCGTGATGAACCAACAGTTTCTGTTTCGTCAGATGGGGCCGTTTTTTCTTGATTTCATCACTCAAACGCTGCAATAATTTGCTTTTCCTTTTTCGGAATAATCAATAAATATTATTCCACGCGCATCCCAGAAAACAGATGCTATGACATTGCCATCTGACTGAACTGTCTTTTCGTTCTTTGGAGCTGGTTCTCCCTTTTCAGTCTACTGCTTTGACTGCTCTTTGGCTTCAGGTGTAAAATGATGGACCCATGTTTCTTCCATGGCTAGAATCGACGCAAAAACTCGACTTTATTGCTGCGAAACATTGTCAAACACACGATGGAAACATCCTCACGTTGCTGTTTGTGCTCCATTGTAAGCAAAGGCGGCACCCATCTGACGCACAACTTCTCATGTCCAAATTTTTGGTCAAAATGCGATGCACGGTACTTTTTGAAATGCCTGCCATGTCTGCTATCTCGCGCACTTTTAGTCAACGGTCATCTAGTACCATTTTGTCGATTTTCTTTACGTAGTAACCTCACTTGGTCGACGACTGCGGTGTTCATCTTGGCAGTTAGTACGACCTCGTTTAAGCTCAGCTACCCACCACGCCCATTGTAAAAGAAGGAGCAGACTTCCCTTGAGTAGAATCCAACTCGGCTTTGATATCGGTTGGACTTGGGCCTTTCAACTGAAAGTATTGTATCACATAACGATGCCCGATTTTTCCATATTTATAAATTAACTGAGAGCGTTCACCTTGGATGTCTGTAAAAAAATAAGTTAAGTTGCTGAAAGTGTCAATCGCAGTATTGTTTTTTTTTAACTACCTTTAATCATATGTCAGGTCGGGTACTTTTGGGAGGACCCTCGTATTTGTTTGCTTTGAAACTTTGATTCATTCATTCATTAATAATTTTTCTGAAAAATTATTAGGGGAGAAAAATGTTAGACAAAGGTGGTTTCGTAATGTATACTAATTATCCTTAGGCCATCAATTTTATTGGATAAACAAAGGTGATGGCCACCACCATGCTTAGAGGTGCAAGAATTATTTTTAATTTCCTCAATATGCGAGCTTAAAATATTTTTATAACTACGAATTGTGTTCAGGTTCATTTTCTCCTATAAGTATCTGTCTTTGCTAAACTTTTATTGATCTTTTTTCTTTAAAAGCCATTGGGCCTTAGTTTGTTGTGTGAGCAGACGCGTTTTGACTCCTTTGAGTCATCTTCAGTGTCTTAGTGACTCCAAAATTGGCCTGCGGATATCAAATGAACAAAATAATTCAAATTGATCATGTGACCCCTTTCACATCAATTTAATGTAAATCTATAGGCTGAGAAGGCTTCTTTGGGTGTATCGGCTCTTAGTCGACTTATGGCCAACGTAGGGGGACTGAGCTCATCAAGAAGACGCCTCTTAATGAATGCTGTAGGGTCAGTGCTACTGTACGGAGCAGAGGTATGGGGAGACGCTCTCAGCAAGGAGGTATACCGAAAACGTTTGGCAGAGGTACAGAGAAGAGGAGCACTGAGAACTGCATCTTCAGATCCAACAGTCTCTGACTCGGCGGTGAGAGTTATTGCAGGCGTGATACCTGTCGCCCTCCTTGCTAGAGAGCGCCGTGATATTTACCTGCGCCGAAACGAGGATGCGAGGGAGATGGTTGTCCGCGAGGAGAGCCAGCGCTCGCTCAAGGATTGGCAGCAGTCTTGGGTCAATTGCACGAAGGAAAGGTGGACTGCGTGCCTCATCCCGGATGTAAAACCGTGGTGAAATCGAAGGCATGGTGAGACTGACTTCTATCTGACCCAGCTTTTGAGCGGGCATGGGTGTTTTCAGTCTTACCTGCACAGGATCGGTAAGTTTCGGTCCCCCGATTGTCGGTTTTGCCCAGGAGAGGAGGACAATGCCTGTCAAAAATTTTTTGCGTGTACAAAATGGGTCAGGCTGCGAAGAGAACTCTACAGGGAGACGGGAGAGCTCACCCCGGGTAATATAGTTGCCGTGATGCTCGAATCGGTTGACAAATGGAACCAGATCGCACATTATGCTCGGGCAGTCCTAAAATATAAAAGGGACTTACAGCAGCCGGGGGCACTGGGGCTGGAGGATCGCTTTTCTGGCACTCCCTCTTCCCCTCTCCCCTCCCGCTAGGAAAGGGACTCCCCAGCTTGAAGGCACCTCACGGCGTAACAAAACGAGACCTGGCCCGATGTAATGTGTCAAACGGTTCCAGGCTGGGTTCTCAGGTTGACAAGGGAGGTGTTTAGTGGGTAGTCCAGTCACCTTCTTGCAAGCATGGGAGTCCCACAATCTGTGCATAAATGGCATTCACTCCCTACCACAAAAAAAAAAGGAAATATATGCGATAAGTTTTGCTCTACAGTAAGCTTTATTGCTTCGTGCGGGTACCGATCTCGTTTTTCGGATTGATGGATATGCCAACAAAATTGTAGTGTCTTATCAAAAAAAACACATATCCTTAAAAAACTGTTTCTCTCCAGCAATTCCAACTGAATGTAAATTATTGCATAAAATATCGGAAAACGTTGCATCAAAGGGAAAAATATCTTCTCTGTCCTTTTGATTGAAATGAGGTTAGGCATTAAATCTGCAAAAGTTAATTATTAGCAGTATCAATATTATTCTACCACCACTGAGCATATGAAAGTTTATATTCTTATATTTGACAAACTACGGCAACACCATGAGGCATCTGAGAAGTAACCATCTATCTTTTTTTGGTGGTGGAGGGCCATTTAGCAAGCGTGTGACATCGAGAAGCATAAATACAAGCGTCTGCGAATGCTTTTTTAGGGATGTGGAATGTCCGTAGGTGTTTAGAGGACTAAAGGGTATTTAATTAAAATTATTTATGCTTTTGTCCTACGTTTTGGATCTCCGGCAACAATTTGTTAATGGAAATCACAGACAAACTCTCTTTGAATACTCGTCGACATAATTCAAAGGTTAAATTGACCAAACCGTGGAGCGAACTCTATTTGGTTTTCAAGATACTTTCACACAATTCCGGATGCAGGATTCCCTATATTGTGACGAGGGTGTTGCGAACAATTGTTTTTCATGTGTATGTGGATTCGCTAAATGCTAGTAATTTGATATTCATTTTGTGTTCTTTTTCTACTTTATATTTATGTGAGTAAGGCATTTTTGTAGATGGAAGAATCGTCGAAGAAAGATTAAAAATTATTATGCAAGCAAGTTAATCTTCATTTCAAAGAATACATGACGTAATTCTTTCGCTTACTTGTCATAAGAAGATGTCTGAAATTTCCAGTTTCTCTGGATTAACGTGAAACAACGTCTTATTTTTCGCAGAAACATATTTCCAGTTAAGATACAACTGTCCTTAAAATGACTACACACGTTTCTCTAAAAATAAGTCGTCCTCCATCGTCTCCAGGAAACTTTTACTCAAACTTCCACGGAATTCAATCGATTCCCATCAATATCTTTTCAATCGTTAATTACAAACCGTGGGCTTACGATTACGTCAATATTTTGCTTGGCCCGCGCAATAAAACTAAAACATAAACAGCAAAATAACATTTTATCAATTATTTGGTGTTTTCGTATCGAAACAATAACGACAGCAGTTGCCTAAGTAAATTTTAATACGCGTCTCGTGCTCACTGAAATATGCAAAATATTCAAATTAAGGAATTTTTGAATAACACCTAAGCCACAACGCCATTTCTAACGAAATTACAAAGATTTAGTGAGTACGCTTGAATGCAAGATTGCTCATGGCCATGTCATAAAACTCAAATAAGGCTTAACTGGAGCACAAGGAGCGAACAGGACTCGGCAAGACAGAGAGAAAGCGTTGATGAGACAAGTTGTGGTTGTAGAAGGTACAAGGAGTAGAACATTCGAAGTTGGAACAATGTTCAGATGCCAGCGAAAAATAACACTTCCCCGAACATTTCACCACCAACATCATGTCTCACTCGCTTGGATTTTCCCCAGATGAAATGTAATTACATTCATAACAGGGAGACGAACCAACTTGTTTATAATTATGAACCCTTTTATTATTTCATGAAGACGATGGAGGTGACGTTGCTTAGTTGTCGGAATGAATTCGAGTCTCTTACCTGTTAATACAAGTTTCAGTAAGACAGCAGAATTTAGGCGATTTTTTCAAAAACAGGAATGCCTCAGGGGTTTGTTAGAACTCTCTTTTTAAAATATACTATAAGAAGTCCAGAAAATTATTGCTTTCTGGGGAAAGTTTTAAAAGAACTGAAAACAGATTTGGACCATGAGAACTATTGAACTGTCGAATAACATTGAACTCAAAAGTATCCACTTGAAAGTTATACTATTTTGAATAAATTTTATCTTACTTCGGGGTTTTTCGCTGACTTTTTGCATCACAGATAACCTATCGAGAAGGAGAAGCTACCTCTTTTTTAGAGTCCTATCTTTTCCAGCTTATCTCGTAAAATATCATCAAAAATGTTCAATTGATACCTTACTCCACTTTGCTAGCGACAAAAGATGATGTAGTCATATCTTAATATAGCAAAAATCCTATAAATATTTTTTGAAATATGTTCAACCATGAAATTTTCATTAAACATTCTTTTCTGGCTAATAAAAAATATTCGATGATTGCAGTTTCAGTAGTCACTAAGAAAAACTGCTGTGATATATGAATAGACTGAAAGCATAAGAATTTTAATAGAGGATCCTTCATTTCCATACAATCTCAAGTAAATTTTTCACTTTAATTCTAATTCATTATTTTTGATTCTAATTCAATATTTTTGTACAACAACCAGGGATGGTATTCTACGCGATTTTTTGAGTCCCGTAGGTAATATACGTCGAAAACTGTATTCTACGTTTTCTACGGTCGAAAACCTCGTGCACGTCGAAAACTCCAAAAGACTCAGAAATTCATAGTATGAGTCATTCGCTGGCAGCGAATCGCTGCACTGATTAAGTGTTAACTGTACGGGTACACACATACGCATCTCTAGCAGTCTATATGTAGCAGTCTATATGTCTTATCTGTTGCGTCAGCTGTACTTGTTTGTCATTTATTTTGTCATAACGTGTTTTCTCTTGTTAGATTCATAATTTTGTCATTCAAATCGTTGTCCAAAATTTTATGAAAATGTCGAGCGCATTTGAGAAATTAATGAAACAAAGTGATGAAAGTGAAGCATCCACATCATCTACATCGAAAGGCGGGAGACCAATGCAAGAAGATCGGTATGGCTATAAAAAAATTGTCGTTAATGCAAAACCTGCGGCAAAGTGTCTCAACTGTATGTCCAACGTCATGAATACCGCAAAAGCACGTTTGATAAAACATCGGTAAAAAATATGTTATAATTTAATTTATGTAGTGTTCAAAACTTATTTTATGTTGATTTTTTTTATTCGCATAGTGAATCTTGTGGCTCTGACAACATCGTTGATAATGAAATCGCTGACAAGGATGACAACTATGACAAGGAAAAAACGGGTGACGATAGAGATGACAGGGGAGTTGATTCAGTATCAAGTGAATTGAATGCCACTTTGGAAGGCAGTGACAATACAAACTCTCGTCCAAGCTCGCGTCCAAATTCAAGTTTAAGTCAAACATCGGATATACGAGATGTAATCTTTTTTTTCCTTTTTTTAAGGGGTTTTGTAAAATAATTTTACAAAACCCTTCTAAAATCGCGTCCTGTCTGTCCGTCTGTCTGTCCGTCCGTCCGTCCGTCCGTCCGTCCGTGTGTCACAGCAGTTTTTCTCGGAAACTACTTAAGCTAGAAGCATTAAATTTTGCATATAGGTGTAAAGTGGTGATCTCTTCAAAGTTCAACTACTAAAAAATTTTATAAGGTATTTTAGGGGGGTCTCCCCATATAGGGGAGTGACCCCCCGAAAAAAAAATTTCATTGAAGGTAGCCGATATGGGTATCAAATGAAAGGTCTTGATGAGAACTTTTCAAAACAGGTCTTAGTTTGGCAAAGTTTGCTTCGAGGGGCGCACAGGGAGGGGAAATACACGAAAAATTTGTGTCCCCCCTCTCGCGATTGGACACCTGTGATCCGAAAAATCTGAAAAAAATCACGAATGTAGGCCTTGATGAGTACAACAATAACAAATACGTGAGAAGTCGCAATTCACTCAACTTTGTTAGTAATAGTATGATTTATCGATTTTATGTTTTCTTGAATAAAATCTTGACGGTACCCTTAAATTTGATCAACCCTGCAAGTTTCATAAAGATTGCATCATATTTTGCGAAGTTATAGCGGTTTGAATTTTCCTGTTTTACTATGGAACAATATGCGCTGCATGTATTACTATGGCAACATATGGCTATGGAACAACATGCGCTTTTTACCGACTCAGACACTACAGTTTTGCTAGGATTTGCATGAAAATTTCAGGAATGATAGGTGTCATGAATAACTTTGAGAATCAGTTCAGCTAGTGGTATCAGTAATCGTAAAACAAAATAGTGGCTGTTTTAAATGCGAAGATTGAATAACTTTGAGTTATTTTTTCCCAACTTCAACGTTTAAGGCGCATGCTTTGAACCCTTGATTCAATTTAATGAATGACTGAAGCTGAGTACCTACAATTAATACTCATAAGTGAAGCAAGTCAAGGAGGCGGGAGGGAGCTTCTAACAAAAGGGCTTTGTAACAACTCTAGGATTCGAAAAAATTGGCTATTAATCGATGATAACAGTACAGGAGAGTGGCCCTTGAAAAAAAATTCATCAAACATAGCCGATATGAGTATGAAATGATAGCTTTCATGGGAGCTTTTCAAAACAGTTGTTAAACTGTCAGTTTTTGCTTCAGTGGGGGCATAGGGGGGAAATACATGAAAAATGTGTTTCCTCCGTCGCGAATGGACATCTGAAATAACTATCAAGGGAGATATTTATGAGTAGAACAATAACAAAAACCTCAGAAGTCGAAATTCTTTCAACTTTGTTAGTAATAGTATGGTCTTCGAATTTCATAATTTCTCCAATAAAATCGTCATTGATATGCTTCTTGACTTTATTCAATTTTCAAAATGCAGTCAGCATTTTGAAAATTGAATACAAAACCCTTCTGACATGAGCGTAGGTCTGTCTACCCAACTTGTTTAACATGTTAAATAATACATGTTGAAAGTTGAATACATAATTTAAAAAAAAAGTTAAATACATGTCAAAAGTTAAATAACCTTTATTTTATTTTAATTTTTACGCGTCCAAGCTCGCGTCCGAATTCAAGTTGAGGTCAAACATCGGATATACGAGATGTAATTTTTTTTCTCTTTTTTTTAACGTGTTAAATAATACATGTTAAAAGTTAAATACATAATTTAAAAAAAAAGTTGAATACATAAAAGTTAAATGCATGTTAAAAGTTAAATAAAACTTATTTTATTTTTATTTCTAGCAATCAACGTCGAGTTTCAGAGCACTAACACGAAAGCAAATGAAAATGAAACGTTTCATAGACGATGTAAGACCAGTTGAAGGCGCGAAATTGGATTCGTTAGCGGCGACGTTTTTTTATGGATGTAACATTTCGCTCCAAGTAGCTGACTCAACGTATTTTAAGAACCTTATGAAAGGGCTGCGATCGACTTAAAATCCGCCTAATCGTCGAGTATTGGCAAGCACGTTGCTTGATAAAACGTACGAAGCAATCGAAAAACGCAACGAAGAATTGATTGCCAAAATGGGCAAACGCGTAACGTTATTGGTTGATGGCTGGCAAAACTCATCGGCGAACCGTCACTACGAGGTGATGATGTGCGCAACGTCAAATGACCAAAAAGTATTTCTGGAATCCTTCGACTTTTCGGGCATTCGTGAAACTGGCTCTAATTTGTTCGATGCTGTGGATAAAGCGATCATATTAGCAAAAGAACGCTATGATACGACTGTTTATGCTATTTTGACGGATAACGCATACAATATGCAAAGCATGGGAAATGCTGTTAAAGCGAAGAATTTGCTCTATTCAACATGCAATGCGCATACTGCAGATCTGTTGGCTGGTGACATCGTGAGTAAGACAAAAAACTCTCGCGTAATGAGCAAAGTAATGAGCGTACAAAAAGATTTCAAGAGAACTGGGTTAGAAGATCGTCTTCTGAAATCTGGTGGCCAAAAACCAGTTCTCTCTTGTGCAACACGCTGGACAACTCAACGGAATGCAGCCGAATCGTTTTTGAAGAATTTTTCCGCTATGAAATCTGTTACTGCCGCTTGTGAAACGGAAGGAGAGTCTGATCCAAATGCAATAGTACCAAAACCAGCCGTTTCATCTATTCTCTTCGATAGAGAATTTGTCGCTTCAGTTAAGACATTGCTCAAATTATTGAATCCAGTGGCAGAATTGACGAACTTCTGTCAGAAGAGCAACACATCAGCTGCAGATGCAACTGAAAGATGGCTCAAATTGTTGCAGGATGGGCCAGGCGGATTGAAAGATTTTTTGGAAAAACAAATGACGAAAAGCAACGTTCTGAACATCGTAACGATGACGGCTGATTTTTTCCATCCGGTTTATCGCGGCAAACGGTTGAATTTGGATCAACGTCAGCAAGTTGCAAGCTATCTTTTTGATAAGCTTGATGGGCTTGCGCTTGAATCGTTGCGTGAATTCACAGAAGTTGAAGGCAGTTTCGCAAAATTGACTGCGAAAAAAATCACTTCGCCAAAAACATTTTGGCATTTCGCCGCTGAACTTGGCCATGATAAGCTTGCTGAATTTGCCATGGACTACTTGAAAATTCCCGCATCTACCGCACAACTGGACTGGAGCGCTTATTCTCAAACTGGGCGTACATACACAACGACATCCGAAATCGACTCTCGAACGAACATCCAAAAAACTCGTGAATACTTATTTCACGTTAAGGTCAACTGACCAAATGGTTGAAGAAGACGACGACTGTTGGAAAATTTCGGACGCGATGGAGAATGAATGCAAAGATTTGTAATACGTTGGATTTGTTTTTAATCCACACAATATTCTCATTTTTCTCGTGAAGATAAAAAAAAACTGTATTCTATTTCTGATATATAAATTTACTTTATTCTTCACGTAATTTACTACATAATGTTTTTGGAGGTTTTCGACACGTTCATGTAGAATACTCATTTTTGATTAAGTATTCTACCACAGGTATTCGACGTAGAAAACCTCGTAGAATACTACACGAGTTTTCGACATGACATCCCTGACAACAACTTTACCAAAATTCATATAATTTTTAAAGTCATTTTTCATTTTAATTTGCGCCGTGCAATTTTGTATGGTTAAAAAGTCCGCAAAGGACTGCAGTGGTCTCATGCTTTTTTTTACCGAGCCAAGTATTGTTGCTCGCTGGAAATGACCTGACCTAGACATGCGAGTATGTGCTGGCAGACTAACCTCTGTGGTATCATGGGATGGGTTCTTTTCCCTAGCTCATATCTTCATACCCTCATACTACAAGTAATTTTTCGCAAAGAGGGTGGGCAAAATACAAGTTTCTTTTTAAAAGTGCAATAAAACGAACAAAAATCAAACATTTTTCTTATATTTTGGCTTTATTCGCAAGAAAATATATTCCCGTTAGTAGTGAAATACAATTTAATTTACATATATAACTGCCACAGCTGGCGCGACAGTAGCCCATCTTCTGAGCCCGATTTTCCAAGACATTATTGATGGTTTTGGGCCCTGTCAGAGGAATGGTTTCTTGAATCTTCAATTTCAGTGCTTGAATCGTTTGTGGATTTTTCAGTTAGCAATGTTGGTTATTTCCTATCCAAGCGTTGTTCGCTTTCAACTTTCAATGTTGTTACGGTGGGACAAACTCACAAGTTCCAATAATATCTAAAGCTTTAGTACTTGTAATGTAGTCCACATTGCTAAGAACCCTAATTGGCACTCATACATTCCTGAGGGTTCAATCAAGATTTAATCATACTATCAAAGTGAACAGTACCAGTGCTTTCATTGATTCAATCAGATAGTATCAGTGGTCTTCAGAATCTCCATCAAGTCTTGCCCACATTCGTCACCCGCCAACCTTGGTATTTAAAACCACATCCATTTTTGAAGTCTGGGAAATATTACCTTCCATCAAAACCTGGACATTTCAACTTTTTAAGACTCATTTACCCAAATCGACTGTTAATTGCGGAGGACCGTGTTACGAAATATAATATTAAACTCCGGAGCCCCTCCTGGAAGGGAGGGAATCCTTGCACTCCAAAATTTTAGCCGGAATATTACCAAGGAACCACTCCACGCGCTGAAGTACTGGTGGGAAGAACTAAGGTAATGTTCGGATAGCCAATGTGAATTATTAGCGTTAAGTAAGGTTGATTGTTTATACGTTCAATTATAATTCTTTGTTTTTACTCATATTGTAAAATTTGCGCATTAATCGCGCGTTCTATTCAAGTACATCGTTTAAGTGAAACCCAGGAAAATTCGAACCAATGTAAATCATTAGCGTTAAGCAAGACTATGTTTTAAGCGAAAAACAATAAATGAAAAGGAAGCAGCTTCTCTTCGCCACCAAACTTCAACGCGTGGAGTGGTTCCTTGGTAATATTCAGAATAAAATGTTGGAGTGCAAGGAATCCTTCTCTTCCGGGAGTAGCTCCGGGGTTTAATTTTATATTTCTTAACATTCTCCTCCTACCTGAAGTGGGTTTCCCCGAAATCCGCTCTTCTAATACATTATCTTCTGTGCTTGGAAGTTAGTTAGTCGTTTCAGGAGAATTTAGTTTAACTTTACTTGCCCCGATTCTTCTTAATCTACTCAAAATTTAAATACCTAGCTACTGAAGCTTAATATATGCTACGTTTTCCCTTCAATCATTCTAACCGAATGGTATACCTCAGCAGGTAACCAATGAATTCCTGAATTCTGGGGTATTTTTACGTATTACTACGAGTATTACCAAAATAAACCTAATGTTCAACTGCTACTTGCGCTGACCACACAGCGTGGTGCTGCAAGTAGAATCAATCACCCTACCGACAATATGCTTAGAGTAGATGTAAGCCTCGCAGTTCTACACAAAAAAAAAGAATTGAGGCTACTGAAGCTAGCAACCAACTATTGGAAACATCACTAATAATAAACTTGACTGCTACTAAACTCACTACAGTATTCGAAGAAGAGAACGAGGAAATTGTTTCACTTGGCCTTATTGTACTATGATTCCTATGAAACTAGGTTTTTTTCACTTCTAAGGTCTCTGAAACTAGCGTTCGCTTACCTACTAATACCCACCACCATGTTATATGCTAAGCGACTTATCATAATTTAAGCTATTGTTCCTACCACTACTAACTTCTCTAGACCCTTATTCTACTACTTCATACTTCACTGCATGTATCTGACTTGAATCCGAAGCCAATCAATTTACAACATCTTGATTTTAGCATCATCACCTATGACAAAGGACTGCGGAAGTCATGGAGAAAGTGACATAAAAAAAGGAGAAATATGGAAAAAGAATCATCCTCGAAACTCTGGTAATGACCTTTTTTTTTCTTTGTCAGGGTACTAACTCCTACCACTAACATTCACTTTATTTACCTCTGACATTTTACTCCACTCATTCAGCCTTCCTCTTAACCCTGAACAAATTTTAAAAAAATCCTATCCAAGTCGCCCCAATTACCCTGTTTGACCTCCCAATCACGAGAAACCACAGGTGAAATAATCCAATTCTACTCTCTTTTAGCAACCGACCAAACAACTGGGGCGTACCACCGAAGCAAAAACAAACCGTACCGCCACAATAAAAAAAAGGAAACGCAACTTCAGGAGGACTTAAGTGGTTTGCCGTCGATCCCTCTTCAAAGGTAACTCTTTCATTTTCTTTACCATGTCTTCTCTTTGTGATGTCCATTTAGGTCTTCATTTAATCTTGACTGGCTACCTTATTTACACCCCTGACTTCCTCTATTCCGTCGCTATGAAGTGAGAATCCACTTTAAGGCTTTAGGTCCTTAGCGTGCCATCAACCCGCATCATCTCCTTCTCAGTGACCAGTCAATATGTGGACGCTGACTCCTTCCTTTGAATTCTGAAAGGCCCTACATATTCCGCTGCAAGCTTTGCGAAAAAATAGCTCACCAAATCCGACTGAGCAAATTTTCGTCTCCAAGCCATATTGTCCACCTGGAATGGTGGAGTTCGCTTTCGAAGGTTTTATTTTTGTGAGTTTTGCTCCGCCGCCTTTCTCATGCATTCCTTCATTTCGTCATGCATTTTAGCCATCAAACTCTCTCGCAACCTTGGATCATTTTCAAGCCCCTTTTCCTCTACTGGGTAAAGGCCTTCCCTCAAGGCTATTATTTCCTATCCAAAGTTTACAAAATATGATGTTACCTGTATTGTTTCGTACGTATACTTTCGCAGAGCACACTAAATGTTTGATATTTCTCTATCCCATAACTTATGGTTATCACCTACGTACGATCTCAGCATCCTTTTGATTGTTTGGTTCATCCGTTCCGCGGGGTTAGCCTAGGGATGATAATAAGCCGTTTACAACGGATATTATTGTCCAGGGCTCTTTCACCTGGCCTTCCCTAGAAGCCATTGGGCCATACGGATGTCTTCGTTCTACTTTAGTCAACTGACAGATCTGGCATCTTGCAACATGTCGTTTAATATCTGCTCTCATTTTGGGCCAAAAGTACCTGTGCAGCACACGATCGTATGTCCTGTCAGCTCCCATATGACCCACCTTTGGATCATTGTGACACCGTCGGAGTACCTTCCTCTGCTCCCCCTTGAGTACAACCCGTTTTCAGCTATTGCCACTTAATTCTGGGTACCTGCCAGTGAGGTGCTTCCACACTTGCGCGTTTTCCACCCTCAAGTCCGGTAAGTCTTGTGGCTCTCTCCTCAGGTCCAAAATCATCCTTTCCAGGCACTTATCTTCACTGCTCATCTCTGTCAGGGCGACATCAACCTCGGGGACTGACCATGACAAGGCATCCAGTACGATATGCTCTTTGCCTTTCCTATGCAGGATGTCGAAGTCAAACTGCTGGAGTTGAACAGCTCATCTCGCCAACCGTCCGTTTGAATCTTTAAGGTTGTTTAACCAGACTAACGAATGGTGATCCGTGATCACACTGGATTGAGTTCCTTCTAAATATGGGCGCAGTTTTACTACTGCCCACAGCACCGCTAAAATTTTTTTTCCGTGGTCGAGTACTCTTCTTTGCTTTTGTCAAGCTACGACTGAGATGGCAGACTACCTTCTCTCTCTCTACGTCCTCTTGACTCAACACTGCCCCAGTCCAGTGTCAAAAGCATCGGTTTGCACTTTGAAGGGCTTGGTGAAATCAGGGCATGTGAGGATTGGTGCTACGGATAGCTTGGTTTAACAACGCAAGAAAGCATCCTCCCATTCGGCTGTCCACATAAATTTTCGATTTTTCCTCAGCAATTCAGTTAGTGAAGCGGTTAGTGTGGCATGATCTGGGATAAACCGACGGTACCACGATACCATGCCCAAGAATTGCCACACTTTCTTCATATTGGTGGGTTGTGGGATGTTCAGCAAACAATCCACTTTATCTATCATCCAACACGTACCCTAGATATTTAAGTTTCGGTCAACAAAACTCACATTTTTTGCGAGATACTCGAAGTCCTGCTTCAAGCAACCAGCGTAGCACTTCTCGCAAAACATCCAAATGGTTCCTGAACTCTGCGGTGACACGATCTCATCATTTAGGTAGACGAATACGTAAGACTCCAACTCTGGTCCCAATATTTGGTTTACCAATCGTTGCCATGCAACAGCGGCGTTCTGAAGATCGAACGGCATGAGTTTGAACTGAAATATACCCCTACCTGGAATAGTGAGTGCCGTGAAAGGTTTTGTTTTCTCTGCCATCGGAACCTGCCAATACGCAGACTTGATGTCTAAAGTGGACAAATGTTTGGCGTTTTGCAGCTTATCTAACGTAGCACGGGAAAGGATATGGGTATCGTTTCGATACCTTGTTGAGTTTTTGATAGTCAACACAGAAACAGTATTTCCCATCTTTTTCTTAACTAGCAGGATCGGGGATGACCAAGCTCTAGAGAAAGGTTCAACGACTCCTAATTAGAGCATTTCGTCCAGCTCAGCATCGATGTGTGGCTGGATGGCCGGCGAAACGGGATAGTATCGTTGCTTTATAGGTGGAGAGTTGGCTCTAATCTCGTGTTCTACCACGCTTGTGCAACCAAGGCTTTCCCCCCATCAGCTCGAACTCTTCCTCTTTCAACCTCTGAAGTTCCTCACCCTCTGGTGTTGTCAGTCGAGGTCTCGCTTGCAGCGCCCGCAGGGTAGCTGTGACGGCAAACTTCCACGACTCACTATTATGATTCAGAACGATTCCGTACAACCGAAAAAATTCTACCCCCAATATAAGGGGCTGGTTCACTTCGGACACTACCAGCATCGTCATCCACTTTGTATGGTCTTTGACTATGTGGGGCACCCAAGCTTCTCCTTCTATGTTCGTCCTGGCATTATTGACCATCTTCATCGAAACTTGTTCCACTGGATTCACTTCCATGCAACGAGCCTTTAACCTCTGATAGGTTTCCCCATCCTGAATTTAGTGTGTTGCCCCCGAGTCGATTAGGCCCAACAATTGTAGTTTGGGAATTTTTACCCTCAAATATGGCCGGTTTTCATCCGGTACCCTTCCCAGTGCATAGCTCAATATTCCCTCTTGGACGGTGGATTCACCCTTCATCCCCGTGCTCTTCCCGCTGTCTAGTGAGCACGGATTCAGCACAGATTGTTCCCCCTTTGGTGTTGCTTGAGAAGGAGAACAAGTTGGGCAGCTAGACTGTATGACTCCTTGCTTCCCACACCCGTAATAAGTTTGACCATTCTTGCATTCCCGGGCAAAATGTTCCCGACTTCCGCAAGTCCAAGAGGATCTCCCTGTTGCCCCTCTAGGGATGTTGATCTCACTTAATATCGGCGTTTCAGCATAGGCCAGGTCTAGTTCGACTAGGTGGAGACACAAAGCTTCCACCGAAGGTCGTGTTTCCTCTAGCGTGCGACCCATATTCATTAGGTCTGCTATTGAAGCTATAGTTTTCATAGATATTTGCTGCTGGTAGAATGGAGTGATGTTGCTCCGAAGCACCTTTAGCTTCTATCTTTCAGAGCAAGGTTCCGTCAGCCCTCGAAATAGTCTATCCATCACAGCAACGTAACCCCCAATCGATTCATGTTTGCTTTGCGTTCTGTGGCGGATTCCTTCCCATAAGAGGTCATCGTAATTTGGAGGGAAAACTCGCGACACAACTCGGTCCAACTGACCATGCGCTCTCGGGCTGAGCGAAACCAAACCAGGGCTGTCCCTTCAAATAACTCAGCTGCCATTCTAAACAACTGAGATTTGCTGACTCCCTTTGCCACTCTTAGCTCCTCCACTTGTTCTAAGAAAGCTTTGACAGACCCAGAGTGGTTGCAAGAGAACCTCACTCCCCATTTAGGAACATCCGCTGATTTTCGCACCACCTGTTCTGCCACGGGAGTTAAAAACTCTGGTAATGTAAATCTTGCTGGCATTGTTGGAGTCTCCAGAGACCATTCCTCTTCTTCGTGAACTCTTTTCATGCTTTCTTCTTCCCTTACTTCTCCAGTTTTTGTTCCCGCATCCAAAGTTATTGGCATACCAGGCTTAGCCATTCTACTAATACCAGCAGGGATTATGTCGACAGTGCTTTCCAACTCCTTCCCTTCTCGGTCATCACCCTCTGCTTTCAGTAGAAGCTCTCCCATAACCATCATAAGCTCACGTCTAAGTTTGCTTGACTCCTTCTCCTAATGGACTTCCTCCGCCTGAATGTTTGTTATGCGTCTAAGTCCAAATTCAATTTGTGTCTTGACTTTCAAGAAGTCACTGCTATCTGTATCACTTTCGAACTTCTCCATCAGTGAACGAATTTCCAATATCTTGCTGCAAACAGCCTCAAGATCATCGCTGGGAGTGTATGAATAGGGTTGGTTCACGCCATACTTGTATCCATCGCTAGCTTTGCCCTTAATGCCACCTGTACGTTCCTCCTCATTTCGTGGACTGTTCATGGTGATTGGTCTCGTATGCAGAGCACATACGTCAATGTGTCCTTGGACAACCTATCAACTAAAATTTTGGAAGCATGAGACATTTTATTGTGTACTTTTCCCCTTAATAAAAATCAACTTAACCCTATTAAACGACAAGTTTCGCTGTTTTATATGAATCCTTTTTTTATACTACTTAGTTAAAAGAATACAACTTATTTTCACTTTCTCTTCCCCAGTATTGTTTTCAAACTCCTCTCGATTGTTTTCCCTGTTTACCGGATTTGTTTTCCTCTCTCCTAGGCCTGAGGTAATTGATTGGTCTGTACAATCAAAGTCGTTTGTCATTCGATGTAAGACGGAGCTATTTTCTGAAATAAATCACTAGTAGCTATGCAATTGCACCGATTTTGGAAGGATTTCACTCCCTTGTAATTTCAACACTTGCACTTGCATCTATTCACTAAGTCGCTAGTGAAAATATCAGTGATTAAGTGGTTAAGCACTTTCACGATACACTTTACTTGACTTGGCTCGCGATTGCTTTACCCCAATGAAAGTTGGGCGCCAAAATGTTAAGTTAAAAATGTTAATGATACGTTACAAAGAGCGATTCCGTTTGGGGATCTTAGGGTCCCAACTAGCCCATGGAGATGGGGTAGGAAAGCGAAACTTGCCAACTCTAGTATTACTCCCAGGAGCTAATTGGTGAGCTTGAGGCTCCCTTGAATGGTTCTTTCGCTAGAATATCCACTGGTGACCTTTACTCGGCTCGTCAAGCCACCTATCACCACTTTCACTAACTTCCACAAAAGAGAAACTAACCTCCACTAAAGAAAAATGTCTGCGCAGATAGAAATCCCTGACGGGAAGGATTCTTAAACACTCCAGGCGTAATCTAAGCCTTCCGCCAACATTACGCGCTCCATGCGCGAAAACACTGGCTGAAACACTTCACAAAGTACGAAAATTTCGTATAAGAAAATTAAACGATAAATCAATATGATCGCAGTTTCATGCGAAGCTATTATTTACGAAATTCAAATTCTTTACACTAACACAATTTTCCTTACTTCCTACGTTGGGAGCCCCGTCGATGATCGAAATCCCCGCACTTCAACTCGCTCGCTGCCTGAATTGATTTCCCCCTTTGTTATCTCGAGAATTTTTCTCTCGTTGCCTTATTCGTTTCTTCGAGGCTCTTTCTGTCTGATGTCCTTCACCCATTGGCTCGCAAAATGTTGCGTCCTTTCTTCTCCGCTGCCCAAGTATCCGTAAAAGAAACCGCTTCCATCGTCACTGGCTGTTTTATCAACTTGTCGCAACAGCTCTTTGACTTGAGTTGAAGAACCCAAGTTCAAGACCACAACATTTACCACGGCTGCTCAACCTTGCAGCGTTTACCTCGGACGCAAACCCTTTCACATACTCTATGTGAATTTTTTCTGGTCTTGATTGGCCATCTGCTTACATAGTCCTTCTTCGTAGCTCTACAGCCCCTCACGGGGCTTCGCTTCCTGCAAATAGTGCCTCTAACTGTCTCGGTCCATTGACCGCGTTCTTCAATTTTGAAATCCGAGCAGCGATGAACTGTCTGCGTCGAACGAGTCATACCAGTGTTTCCTCAGTTTTCGCACTGGTCTCCGCCCATTAAATTTAAGCGGCAGCTCCTTGTCTTGACACCGCGCTGTTGAAATATATCGATCACTCTTTGAGTCTTTCCCCATAGATTCTATAGGAATTAACCTGTGGTAAAAAAGAATACATGATCCTTATATGGCTTTGTTATCCTCTAGTTCGAAGGGTTACAGTTCGAAAAGAGTCAAATCAGCTCCATGCAGCAGTGGTAATACGAGTAGATAATTCCTTTGATGACTTTTATTGTCGCCGAATTATCACAGAGCATTTTATATTTTTGAAATAATTGCCTACAAAACTGATTTAATAGAAAAATATTCCTGCCTATTTTTGTTTGAAAACAAAATTTCAAAAATATTGAAAAAGACTCGTTGTTATACATTTAAAAAAAAATTGTTTTTCATTGATAGACAAGTTATAGCAGATTGATATAAAAATATCTTGAAAAATAAACGTTCAACTCCTTCCCACGACTATATTTCAATACGCTTGAAGCCTAAAGCCATTTCCATCATCTCGTATAGTTGATCCTGCTTGAATTGATACCGACCAACGAAAGCGTCTAGCTGGAAGCAATTTTCATAAATTTAATTAAGGCATTCAACTGAAAAGAATGAAAATAATATTTAAAGGACTCCTTTTCAAAATACTCACAATTTGATCCTCTCCCGGTTATGATAGGGTTAGTTCCTCCGGTTGAAAGTTTCATTCGAATCGCGATTCCGCCGTTGAATACCTTTTTGACTAAATCTCAAACGCGTAAGGGGTTTCTTCTCCCGTTTGTTTGACACGTGCTCTTTTTACTTTTCCTGTTTGAGGTGGCCGCCAGCTATTTTCTTTCCAATTTCATGATTTCCTGTTGCCGTCAGCCCAATGACTAGGTTTCAAAATTCACTCAACTACTCTGTTTGTCGACTGTTCGTCGTTCTCTAAATGGAAATGTAAATGGAAAACATTCAAATTGATTCGATTCCATTGATAAATAATAACAACAAATAGCAAGGAATGTAAACCGGGAAACCTTGGCTGAGTGCAAGGACGAAGTTGATATCGACAACGTAACGTTTACGAAAGGTAAACAATTAGCGAATCGTGATGTTGATGTAGCGACCGGCGTCCTGACGTGGTGTTGAATTTCGATTTGATTAGTTGGTTGAATTAACTCTGTATAGCTGGAAGGTATCTTTTTGGATTTCTCGGATGAATAGAAATTTATCTAAAATAAAAAGTATGTTTTAAACATAAGGAACATTGGTTTTCAAAGGTCATTCCTGTTTTTCATAGAGAAAATCAGGAATTCAAAAAGAGAATAAAAGGAGTATTTTCAAGACTTTATACACAGGGTTAATGAAATGTTAACATATGTGCCCAAGACGGAAAATTATAGTAGTAAAATTATTTGTGGATTGATAACGTGAGCGCAAATGGAAGGTAAATAACCATTTTGCTAGTCACTGACTTGGAGACATGGGTTAAAGACTCAGTTGGGAAAACTCTTGAACACGTAATTATATGAATACTTATTTGTTGAGGCAACAAAGGTGTGATTTTCTGGAAAAATATTAACCTATAAATCGTTTTGATTTCAAATCGATAAAAACTATGCAAATAAATTTGAATTATATTATGTCTGTCTGGATGTCCTTGCATGAAAAGCAATTGTCAAACATAAGCGCATTTATACTATGTATGATAAAGTCCATATTATACACGATAAAGGTCAATAATAATAATGCTGATGAAACAACCGAGTCTTTTGAGGAAGGAGTAAAGGGGTTTGTTGAATGTACATGGTTTTCCAATAAGAGGTGTTATTTTGATATTAAAAAAAAAAATTTTTTAATATAAAAGATCGGATGTTTATTTCATTATAAAGAGGAAGATATACCGTTAGTAGTGACAAATAACATCAGGCAAATGATTACCACGACCACGCTTACAGGACCATATCCTTTTCATGAAATTTTCCATAACCAAATCGTAAAGTGGCTGCCCTATCTCCTCGATAGCCTCACGGATTCCATCTTGAGGTCTTGAATCGACGCTCGGCTGTTGGCGTAGACATTCTCTTTCACGTGGCCCCAAAGGAAGAAGTCGCAAGGTGTTAAATCACAAGATCTCGGTGGCCAATTGTGATCACCTCTTCGAGAGATAAACGGTCTGGAAACTTTTCCCGTAAAAAATCAATGGTTTTGCTTCTGTGGCACGTAGCGCCATCTTGTTGAATGTAAATGTTGTCCAGATCAATAGCATCCAATTCCGGCCATAAAAAATCATTAATCATCTCTCCCTAGCGCAATCCATTCACCGTAACTGTTGCTCCAGCCTCATTTTCGAAAAAGTAAGGTCCAATGACTCCGCCGGACCATAAACCGCACCAAACAGTCACACATTGAGGATGGAGAGGCTTTCCAACAATAACTCTTGGGTTCTCGGAGCCCCATGTGCAACAATTTTGGGCCTCACCACTCAAGCTGATTTTTCGATGGTATTCCGGATCATTTTCGTGCATTTCAAGGACCCAATTAGCAAAGACACGACGTTGTTGATGATCAACCGGCTTGAGTTCTTGTGTTAACTGAATTTTATAAGCCTTAAGTTCCAAATCTTTATGCAAAATACGGTGTAACGACGATTGTGAAATGCCTTACTCAAAATAACGACGAGGAATGGACAAACCGGGGTTTTCTTCAACACTTTCGGCCTCAGCAGCAATATTCTCGGCTGTTCTTGAGTAACGTGCACGGGTTCTATTCTTCACATCACTAAATTGTCCCAACAGCCCGAACTTCACCACCAATTTCTGAATTGTAGTTCGCGAGGACTCAAAAATGCTCGAGTTTTACGAACCGTCTCTGCCAATTTTTACCATTTTTATAGTGAATTTTAATAGTTTCAATGCATAGTTGAAGCGTGTATCATTAGGATTTTATTAATGGCGTAGATTTCACTTGTCAAATGTCAAAACTGACAGCTTTATAAGTAACATCTACTGAAATAGCGGACTGTTCAAAATAACACTTCTTATTGGAAAACCCGTTATATTGCTACCTGAATCTTCTGGGTTTGAAATTTTTAAAACATAAGTCAGACATATACGAGACACACTGCAGTAGAAATACGAGTACTAAAAGAAATGCGCACTAGCATAAGCAAAACCAATTTCCACGAAGACCAAATCAAGATACATTCAGGAAAAAACTTAAAATAACTTCTAAATAGTGTCAAAGGCTGACAAAAGACGGACAACGGTGATCTTAAAAACAACAAACTACGTACAAAAAACAACAGAGCTCATTCACGCCAAAAGATATGAACTGTTACACAAAAACCCCACCAATAAATTCCAAGGAGACTTACGTACTGCTATTATACAACCCCCACTATTCATTCTCTCTAATACTAAGCACTACCTTCTTTACCTAATGCCTAACGAGTCGATATCATCTTTTTAAGCCAAGCTTAATGCTCTGGAGGGCGCTGTCTCGAACGAAGAGGGTAGAGTGCTCGTTGGGGGCGACTTCAATGCTAAAGCAATCGAGTGGGGCATGCCTCAGACGGATCCGCGGGGAAAACGAATCCTGGAAATGGCGGCCAGGACGGCCCTCGTCGTACTAAACTCCGGAAATACGCCGACTTTCCGCCGTATTGGCTGTGAGGGAACCATACCAGACGTCACATTCGCCTCGGAGTCCTTAGTACGGAGGATACACAACTGGAAAGTATTAGAGGACTACTCAGCCAGTGATCATCAGTGCATTCTGCTTGAGATAAGTGATGCTATCTCCCGACGTCCGTGCTCTCGGCCTTCTACAACTGGATAGAACATTGGAAGAATGGACGTCGAGAGGTTCGTCAAGGTTCTTACAGCAGGTGAGCCGCTGCAGGGAGCTCCGGAGGGGACGGAAGAACCGGCAGCTCAAGACGTGGTGAACTCTACTATGAGCATAATCACGACTGCTTGCTGCGCTTCTATGCCCCATCGAAGACCCCGGCACGGCAAGCCCCCAGTGTACTGGTGGTCTACTGAAATCGCTGAAAAGCGGAGGGAGTGTCACAAGCTTCGGCGTGAGGCTCAACGGGTGCGGAACCGTGACGAGGCATGCAACCAGGTGGCAGCATATAAGTCAGCCAGGAAATGCCTTCGCAAACTGATCAACAGTAGCAAGGCTCGCTACTGGCAAGACCTAGTGGACAATGTGAACAAGAATCCGTGGGGCCTTGGCTACAAGCTGGTCATGGGGAAACTTGGTGCCCTACGGAAGCCTTGTATACATGACGCGGAAAAGATGGACGCGATAGTGCCTGGACTCTTCCCCGCCCATCCCGTCCGTGTTGACGCTGTCCATGGTGAAACAGCAGTAGAGTGCCCACTCTTCACAACACATACACTCTTCACAACTGGAGGAGACAGTCCTCTCCCTGAAAGCGAGGAAGGCTCCAGGTCCAGATGGTGTTCCAGCTGAGGTTTTGCGGCTCGTCTATCACCATTGTCCTGACTTGCTGCTCAGCACATTCAACGCTTGCCAACGGGACGGGGTTTTCCCGGTAGAATGGAAGGTGGCGAGGCTCGTGCTGATCAGCAACGGGAAGGGAAATCCCGAATCGCCGTCTGCAGACCACCCGTTATGCATGCTAGACATGGCTGGGAAAGTGCTAGAGAAACTCATCAAGGGAAGACTCACTGACGCGATTCGTGCTGCTCGGGACCTATCTCCTCAGCAGTACGGTTTTAGAGCAGGACGTTCTACCATTGATGCGATTGCAGAGGTGGTGAACGCGGTCCAAAAGGCAGAGGCATATAGTCGCACCAAGCAACGGATCGTCCTATTGGTGACACTCGACGTCAGGAATGCCTCCAACTCCGCTAGATGGGTGGATATTCTGGACACGCTGGAAAACTCTTTTCAAGTTCCAGAATATCTAATGCGGCTTTTGAGGAACTACCTAAAGGACCGAAGCCTGCTCTGCGACACGACACAGGGCCAACGAAGGATGGAAATTACATCGGGTGTTGCCCAGGGATCTATCCTTGGTCCGGACCTGTGGAACGTGTCTTACGACGGGCTACTGAGACTTGAGATGCCAGATGAGTCACGCTTGGTCGGCTATGCGGATGATGTTGCGGCTCTGGTCGCTGGACGCACCGTTGAACAAGCGTAACTAGGTATGTAATTCAAATTCATCATGTGACCTCTTTCACATCAATTTAATGTAAATATATAGGCTGAGAAGGCTTCTTCGGGTGTATCGGCTCTTTGTCGAATTATGGCCAACGTAGGGGGTCTCAGCCCGTCAAGAAGACGCCTTTTGATGTTTGCTGTAGGGTCAGTGCTACTGTACGGAGCAGAGGTATGGGGCGACGCTCTCAGCAAGGAGGTATACCGAAAACGTTTGGCACAGGTACAGAGAAGAGGAGCACTGAGAATTGCATCTTCAGATCCAACAGTCTCTGACTCGGCGGTGAGAGTTATTGCAGGCGTGATACCTGTCGCCCTCCTTGCTAGAGAGCGCCGTGCTATTTACCTGCGCCAACACGAGGATGCGAGGGAGATGGTTGTCCGCGAGCAGAGACAACGCTCGCTCAATGACTGGCAGCAGTCTTGGGGGAATTGCACGAAGGGAAGGTGGACTGCGCGCCTCATCCCGGATGTGAGACCGTGGCTAAATCGAAGGCATGGTGAGACTGAATTCTATCTGACCCAGCTTTTGAGCGGGCACGGGTGTTTTCAGTCTTACCTGCACGAGATCGGTAAGTCATGGTCTCCCGATTGTCGCTTTTGCCCAGGAGAGGAGGACAATTCCTGTCACACATTTTTTGCGTGTACGAAATGGGTCAGGCTGCGAAGGGAACTCTACAGGGAGATGGGAGAGCTCACACCGGATAATATAGTTGCGGTGATGCTCGAATCGGTTGACAAATGGAACCAGGTGGCACATTATGCTCGGGCAGTCCTAAAATATAAAAGGGACTCACAGCAGCCGGAGGCGCTGGGGCTGGGGGATCGCTCTTCTGGCACTTCCTCTTCCCCTCTCCCCTCCCGCTAGGAAAGGGACTCCCCAGCTTGAAGGCGCCCCACGGCGTAACAAAACGAGACCCGGCCCGAAGTAATGTGTCAAACGGTTCCAGGCTAGGTTCTCAGATTGACAGGGGAGGTGTTTAGTGGGTAGTCCAAGGGTATCCTCCATGGGAGTCCCACACTGCCAGACTCGGCAGGCGTAAATGCCTTCACCTCCCTAACACAAAAAAAAAATACTGAGCACTACTGCATAAACCATAATCCATCCACACCACCCCGAAGGCAGAACCTAAGCTCCAGAAAACGATTATCCCTATCCACAGAAAATGATTATCCCTATCCACACTGTTGTCAATTACGTCTCAGCCACTGCATACCAATTAGCACAGTACTTGGCAACGGTATTGGCTGATATCATTCACCTTGTCAACGAATACATATTCAAGATCTGCCACGATCTAGTTCCACCTCTCTAACGTTGACTGACACGTCCCTCGAGTTTTATCACTAGACATCACCAACCTCTATACGTCTATACCCATTAGTGAAAGACTGACCACATTAATAGGAAAAATTTCATGCAATAACAGCTGACGATTAACAGATCAACCACTGAATCTCATTAAGACCACCAGCCAGCAAAATTATTTTATGGTCAATAATAAGACATACATCACCAAGGACGATTTGGGTATGTTACATCCAATGTCCTTAATCATATCAGAAATATTCTTACAATCTTTGGAAGAAGACTTTATAACTAAAATTGTCAAAAGATTCATTGTAATACTTTAAAGTTGATATATGGATGACAGTCTCATCGTTATTGACTCACAAGAAAATAAACAAGACAATCTTCTTATCTTTATGAATGAAATACACCAGAATATAAATTTCACTATAGCAAAAGAAGTAAACGGGCAACTTGACTATATGGATCTAATCGTGACACGCGAACGAACATGACTAGACTACCAAAAAAACACAAAAAACCAATCTCAATTAATCATTCTATACACATGACATCTAGCCACCTCGCATAACATAAAATAGCAGCATACAGATCAATGGTGCAGAGACTCCACTCCATTCCCATGACTCTTGCTAACTACTCGAACGAACTATAGCCCAGTCATATTAGGGCTTTCACCTCGGAATGAAAGATAATAAGCTGCAAATTGGTATGAACCTTTGTTTTGTCATTCTAAATGTTGTCTCAAAAGTCACAATCGTTATCGTGTTCGCGTCTCAAGATATTCAAGGTCAAAGGTCACAAAAATCGGTTTTTCGCGAATATCTGGCTTCCTATCGGTTAAATTAGATTAGCATTTATTATAAAAGTTGTAGGCTATAAAATTCCCTACAACTTTTGTTTAAACTTTTTTTTCATACGACCAACCGTTTTGAAGGTAGAGCGCGAAGAGTGCACATCGTACAGTCATATACGGCCTAATGCAAGGTCAAGCGTGAGTTATGGTTATCAGTACGTTATAAAGTCAATTATTTACTTGGAAATTATAATTATTAAACAATGCCTATTATTTATGTACTAACTATTAATTATTTATATTTAATTAAAGTAAGTAACTTGATTTGCAACGGTACAATTTCAAACTAACGAATAATCTTGACTCATACAAAGTGGAGAGAGTGGCCTTGAATACTATAGAACATCTGTCCCGGCAATGAATAGAAAAGGGCATAGGGTAGGGACAAGTATTTCCAGGTATATAAGTATTGAGAAATTTACGCGTTTTAAAGAAAAGATATATAATGTCGTGTTAACTTAAAATAAAACTAAAATATATAATCCAGAATTAATAATATTTTATACTTAAATAGTTAAATATGAATAATTATATATAAATAATCAAGTTACTTACTTTAATTAAATATAAATAATTAATAGTTAGTACATAAATAATAGGCATTGTTTAATAATTATAATTTCCAAGTAAATAATTGACTTTATAACGTACTGATAACCATAACTCACGCTTGACCTTGCATTAGGCCGTATATGACTGTACGATGTGCACTCTTCGCGCTCTACCTTCAAAACAGTTGGTCGTATGAAAAAAAAGTTTAAACAAAAGTTGTAGGGAATTTTATAGCCTACAACTTTTATAATAAATGCAAATCTCATTTAACCGATAGGAAGCCAGATATTCGCGAAAAACCGATTTTTGTGACCTTTGACCTTGAATATCTTGAGACGCGAACACGATAACGATTGTGACTTTTGAGACAACATTTAGAATGACAAAACAAAGGTTCATACCAATTTGCAGCTTATTATCTTTCATTCCGAGGTTGACCCCTCTTTTTACCTAATATGACTGGGCTACTAAACAACATTTCATATTTACTGAATAGCTTATAATAACGGATACAAGCAACATTGACAATCTTTTTACACAGTACAAACAAAAACAGAAATGCCAACTGATTGAAATGCATAAGAACAACAAGCAGAGGATTTTGTTTATATAAGGAGCCAAAGAGTCATACAAAATATGAAATTTCCTTGGAAAAGACCAATTGGAAACCGAATGCAAGATTAACAACAACATTGGAAACAAACTGAAGCCAAAACTGAATGACAAATCAAAGTATGAGAACTGTGACGTATACAAGCTAATATGCAAGGACTGTAGCATGGTATAAATAGGAAGACAACAAGGAAACTAACGACAAGATACAAAAAGCAAGTTTGATCTTGTAACAACCGCGGAAGTCACCGCAGTTGCAGACATTGTGTTTCTGCAGAAGGGTGCGTAGCTCGGGGTGGCATACAAAGGCCGGCCAGCGCTCACTCGTGTCGTGGGTCTCCGGGGACACCCTCTGCTTGTGCTAAGCCACCCTATATAAAAACACTTACACGAAGGGAAAAGGACGGGATAGCGGGAGGTCATTTTAAGAAATGAAAGATGATTGTTTTTACCGGTTTATCATTTTTGTATTTTTAATCTAATTACAAAACACCGATATGACAAGTCAATTCAAAAGATAAAAACAAATTCAGTCAAATAAGGCCCCTTTTCGAATTTCCAATTGGACAGACTAAGTTCAAATTATTGTATAAAAGCAATAAAAGTGAATTGAAACACAAAATACATAAAAAAATTAATACCAATGAAAGATTAATAAAATAGAAAAAATGATATGTAATTACTTACCCCTTGTACGGCTGTTCAGCGATCGGCATTTTTTCTCTTTATTTTTACACTAGTCGCTCACTCTGATCACCAGTAGTTAAAATTGCTGATAGTCTTTTTAATGATTCGGCGTAAATGTGAACTATTATCGTTCACTGAAAGGGCACAATGAAATTGATTAACTAGCGGTCACTGCTAATAAGAAGAATTCTCCTCTTCAACGCCTTCTCTAATTTTCCACACTTTTTGCTTTTAATCCCGGATAATCCCAACTCCCAATCCAAATCTTTTCCCCTAACACATCCCAAATCACTCAACCACACCACCATCCAATTCTTAAATTCCCACCCAGTAATCCAAATTAAAATCACTTCTCATTTCTAAATCAAAATCACTTTTCAGCTTCAAGATTAGAATTGCTTTTCAACTTTCAAGATTTAGATCACTTCTCAACTTTTAACATTAAAGTCAGTTTTCAATTTCCAAATCGAAACCACTTTTTAATTTCAATTTAAAAGTTTTTTTCAACTTTCAAACTACAATTCCTGCTCCAAAGTCCAAATAAAACAATCTTCCGCACACCGCCAAATAAATTCTTCCTCTTTTTCAAACCCAAAACCGAATCTTTCTTCTTTTAACATCAAATACCGTCTCCTTTTTCCAATCCAGTATATCACTCCTCAATCCTGCAATCCTTCTATTCTCAATTACCGCTGCCGCATCTGGGCAACGTAATCAAAGTTCATTACTTTTCGAATCTGCTACCCACACTTGTTTTCCATAATGACAAATGGAACAATTTCCGTTTTGCATATATGGCGATTTGCATAACCATGATAGCGTTTGGTTCGATGCAAATCGCCATATATATACGGAAACAGTTGTTTTTGCCGATATTCCAAAAAGAGTGTTTTCCTGTGCTCGGGAAACTTGAACCCAGGGTCCCAACGGACCCCGGTCGAGAATCCACGACACTACCAACGCAGCCACCTTCTGCTGATTTCCCATTCATTGAATTAGCAACTTCAACTATGCATCTTTCTTAATGGGCATTGAGATGAAATTCGTTAATAGGGAAACGTGAATGAATTTTTGTTAGTATGAAAAATAAAATTTGTTAGTGGGAGCTAATGTGTAAAATTAGTTAGTATGAAGGAAGGAATTAGGTTTTGTTAGGGAAAAGGTATCAAATGAAATTTTGTTAATGGGAAGTAATGGAGTGTTGTTAGTGGGAAAGTTAAGATTATTATTATATTACTAATTTTTTTTTGTAATTAAAAATAGGGTAAGAGGGTAGGATTAAGATGATGTGGAAATAAAAATTATAGGAAAACTGGTAAAATGTTAATAAAAATAAATAAATATACAGAGAAAAAGGTATATGTGCCCAAAAGAAGGCGGAGATGTTACGGTGGCAATTTGAAGTTGCAAATGGGAGAGTGCCGGTACACCGGAATTTGCAACAATCGTTCTTACAGAACAAGGCAGATTACAATTACCAGACGCACCCCCGCACACGAGACTGGCACTTTAAAAAACTCTACGACATTGCTATACAAACAAAGCAAAGAACCGAGACTTGACATCCTAGATAAGCTTGAAATATATAAACATAGAAAAAAAAACGCAATTTTCACAGTACTAGACTAAACTCTCCGACGGACACAAAAGCGAGACGAACCAGAACAAACGGACATCTAACAATCTAAAAACCTAGTATCCGTCTACCTGACCTAATTTAGCACCTACCTGATTAACCCTACCTACATTTATATGGAGTCATTTCTTTCCACACATCCTTAAGAATCTGGAGATGACTCAAGTTCGGTGCAAGAGAATTGGTTCGTTTGATGATGAGTGTCAGAATACATTAGACAAAAAGAATCATGCGTACAAAGAAAACATTGGTTAGGAAACCAGGACGAAGCGAGAACACTATGAAAATCTCATAAGAGTAGGGAAAAGGATATTTAGAATTGAGAAAAGAAAAATACTATGATAAACTATGCAAAGTAGTGAAAAGCCTGAAACGTGGTTATCAGCCAAAAACCATGTTTTATCTTGCTGACATAGACAATATCATCGCTGATGAAACCAAGATTAAGGAAAGATGTTTATCGTATTTCAAGAACCTCCTTGATCTTCCACACAGCTCCAGAACATTGGAGCTTATAGTCCAGAACATTGGAGCTATAGATGGAGAGCTTCCATTAGTACCACCAAATCTGGATGAAGTTTGTTTTATCATCAAGGCCCAAAAGAATAATAAAGTGCCGGGCATCGATGATATTCCAGTGAAGCTCATCAAATATGGTGGCAGCAGTATTTATACGAGTAAAGCTATTAACCAAGTCATCTAGCACATTTGACAACAAGAACTTATGCCAAAAGAGTGGAGTCAATCAATTATATTAGCTATCCATAAAAAAGGCGGCAAGCTACAGTGCAAAAATCATAGAGGCATATCACTATTTTGTGCGGCGTACAAAATATTTTCAAAAACGTTAGAAAATAAAATCAGATCATACGCTAACAGTGCGATTTTGGTTTTAGAGCAGGTAAATCGACAATAGACCAATTGTTCACAATCAACCAGGTAGTTGGAAAATGCTGGGTGTTCAAGATAGGTTTGCATCAATAACCACTCACCGATACCTTTGGCACCAATATCGGACTAAAGCAGGGAGATGGGCTGGCTCCATTGAGATTCAATTTGGCTCTGGAGTACGTCATAAGGAAGCTACGTGTCGATACACGAGGTAAATCACTATACAAGGTGAGCGAAGTGGTAGCCTATGTAGGCGACATCAACATTTTTTCTCGGTCATTAACAACTGCCAAAGAACTCTCCGTGAAACTTGACAGCAAAGCGGAATGAGTAGGGCTAGGAATCAATGAAAATAAAATGAAGCTCATAACGCAGTTGAGCACAAATACCCTAAGCCCTAAGCCACGCATCCGCAAATATATTGAACGCCTTTGAGCGACGGGTCCTGAGGCGAATAATTGGAGCGTAGCTAGATGGGGACCAATGGTGAATTCGACACTGCAATCAGCTGTATGAAATTTTTGACGCGCCGGAGATCTCAATGATTGCAAGGCTGCGGAGGCTGCAAGGGGCTGGCCACATGAATCGTATGGACGAACATCGAATACCCAAGAAGGTATTTGTTGGGAGAACTGAAGGTCGGAAACCAGTGGAAAAACCGAGGAAACGCTGGTCTGACTCGGTTGACGAAGACAGTTCATCGCTGCTCGGATTTCAAAATTGGAGGACGCGGTCAATGAACCGAGACAGTTGGAGGCACAACTCGCAGGCTACGAAGAAGAAGAGGGGGTGCGTGTTAGAGCATGGCTAGGTGGTTTTGGCATCTCACTTGTTGATTAGATTGCCAGCATCAAATCAGCAATAAAAGTGCAACTTCGAAAAGTGTTAAAGCTGCATTAATTACCGAAATGTGGGTGAAGCTGATGTAGCTTAAGCGTTAAACCGCTTTTTCAGCGGAGGGAGTGGAGCAGTAAAATGTTTTTTCGTAATAAATTAGCAATAATATATGGATCTACAATGGATTTTCTGTAATAGACAGGGGGTGAGGTATGCGGTAGAGGTTGAAGGCGTGTTTTTAGGACATACTTGTTACTTACATCACTAGCAATAAATAAGCAATAAAATATAACGCCTCGAATACGTCTCTATCTGCATTAATTAATACGGGGTGGCAGATGTAGCTGAAGCCCTATGTCACATAACGCGCATTTCTGGAGGAAGGGGTGGAACAGCCAGATAAAGCCCTGCGTAGAAGTTCAAAAATAACTTCCCCTAGCTTTATTTAGAGTGCAAAAATATTTTTACAACTTTTCACTGTTTCCCGGGCTTGAAATATTTGGTAGGGGTTTTTCGATTCGTAATAAATTAGCAATAAACTAGCAGTAAAATATACACCTCTAATGTTCCATAATAAAGTGGATGAAGTAGCTTAACATGGAGGAGGGGTGAGATACGCCGTATGGGTCGAAAGAGTTGTTTCAGGAATATGTTTGTTCCTTTTATCATCAGCAATAAAAGATAATAATAATTATAATAATAATCCATTGCACAACAGTCCAAATCCGAACCTTGGCGTTGAGATTTATTGTTAGGGTATCTTATTCCTTGGTGGTAACTGGATACGAGTTGATATGGTCATTTTGTGATTATTACCTAAATTTTTAATTAGTACTCGATGCCACGCCTAAGGTTTGAAGTTGGGAGCTGGTACGCAAACGAAGTGTGCCCCAACCCACAGCTCCACATCGACTACAGCAATAAAATACGCCACCTCGAAAATATCTCCATCTGCATTGATACTTGAGGTACGAGAGTGGCTGATGTAGCTTAAGTCTTAACACGTTTCCTGTCCGCTGAACCATATGTGGCTCAGAAAACGTGCACATGGATTGCACAACTACGTTCATGAGCCATATGTGGTTCAGTGGAAACCTACAAATTGTATAGCGAATCATTTCACGAAACGTGGCTGGATGCAACTGTTTTTCTATGGGACGTATTAGTCCGATCATATGGTAAAGAAAAACACCAGGACGTACGAGATTTTTTTTATTTTTTCAGAAAACGACAGCTTTTATTAAATTTATTAGTTATCATGTTTATTCTGGAAACATGGCAAACAAAAGGTTTTCTTGCATGGCGAGCACTCAGTATCCACTCGTTTTACCTTCCTGGCTGCTATTTCCCAGTTGGTACCGTCTTTTCGCAAGTTTTCGTAACATCCACTGCATCTTTTTCGTATAATTTCGCCATCATCTTTTCTTGGAATTTTCGTCAAACAGTGTTGGTTAGTAATGGAACTCGTGGATGGTCTGGAATGCATTTGTGACGTATTCCCGCTTGCGCCTCCATCTGATCGATATAAAAAAGCTTTGATAATTTCTTGCTGGGCTTGCAATATGGTTTTCTTGGTTCCTGTTGGATGCAGCTTTTGATGTAACAGCGTTGCGTTCGTCACTGATGTACAAATCAAAACATCCAGAGCAATTTTTTTATACCAAGTCAGCGACTTCCTTTTAGGGTCATAATAGCTTGAAAGCTGATCAGACACATCTATGTCTTTCTTTCGGGCGTTATAATCTAGCACTGCTGTTGGTTTTAGGTTGGGCATGTAGCCTGAAGACATTTCCTTTGTAGCGTCGTGGCAAGTAGAAATCATTGCGACGTCCCGTTTGTGCTTCCATTTCATTACAGTTATGCCGTCTTTCTGACAAGCAACTATTTCTCCTCTTTTTGGTCCTATCTTTTTAATTCTTATTGCCCATGGTAGATCAACTCTATTCATCCGAAGAGTCCCACATAAATCAGTCTTCCGCTCCAATAAATATTTTGCTAATCGTACACTGTTGTAAAAATTATTGCAAATAATCATCCTTCCAGGGTTTAGTAGACCATCGCATAGCTGAACTACGACACTACCTGGCTTATCCAGATCAGCAATTACTGGGTCGCGCCCTATGTAAATAACATAGTTCCAAATGTATCCCTTTTCCGTGCATAGTTTATATATTTTCAAGCCATATTTGTAGGCTTTGGATGGATTGTATTGGTGAAAACATATTCTCCCCCTGAATGGCATCATAGATTCATCAATTACCACGCATTGTTCAGGTGTCAACAAGCTTTTCCAATTTGATATGACTGGATCCAAAAGTGGCTTTATTTTGTATAAACGTTCCTGGCGTTCTCTAGGAGCTTCATTGTCGACAAAGTGCCAACAACGTAGAATTGATGAGAAACGATTATACGACATACTCACATTATGGAATATTGGATGGTTATAAATTGCATCCAGTTTCCAATGTGATTCCAAAGTGGGAAATTTTACAATGACCATCAACATGTACAAGGCGATAAATTTTTCCATTTCCTCACGTGTAACATCTGCCCACCGATTCATTCGGCTATGGGTTAGCATGTTTTGTTTGCGTTTTATTTGGGATGCATACAAATTCGTTTGAGTCACCATTAGATCCAAAATTTCATCCGTCAATATTTGCCGATAAATGGATGCAATCGATTGATCACCATGAATGTGCATAGATGAACCTCCCTCATAAAATTTACGTGACAGGGGTTGTATTACCTGATCCCATCCATTTTTTTATCGATTATTTCTTGTCGGGTCAATTTCATGACCTCTCTAGCAGTCCATTTTCGGGATGTAGTTCGCTGTAAACCACTTGGTCCTGGTTGAGACAGATCTGGAAACACATCTGACGGCTCATCGATGGGCGGGTTGCTGATGTACTCTCCACGGACAGCGTCGGTTGAACTATCTGTATCAGAATTCTCACCAGGATCAAAATCAGGATCATCAAGGCCATTATCACCGAAAATATTCGGCTCTTGGACATCTGTCTCAGAATCATCCGAGTCTAGCACGTTTTGCACACCACGTTTATTTTCGTTGGAGTCCGATTCACGATCACTAAATTCGAAGTCACTTTCTTCTAATAAACGTCGCACGTCTTCACTTGTAAGATTTTTTTTTGTGAGCTGAGGGCCATTTAGGAGGCATTTTCGAACAAAAACAATCAATCGCACCAACAACAATCACTGTTTCATTGAAACTGAAAGCGACAGACAACAGTTCATGTGACATTACCACATCTAAACTTGTCAGATATGAAATATTATTTTCAAATGACAAAAGTGAACGAATTTCATTATAATGATAACAAATGTATTGTATATTATAAAAAAGTACAGTAAATAAATTATTTTTTTAATTATAAATAAGAGAAAAATCAAAATATTTACCTGAGACACATATGGTTCATGAGCGTGCAGCGACTAAAAAGACTATGTACGCTCCTGAACCATATGTGTTTCAGGTAAATATATATAAATATTACCTACTTCTATTATTTTTATCAATATTTTTCTATGCTTAGGGTGTTTATGCAATCAAATAACAACTTTCATTTCAAAGTAATTTGAACTTGCGGAGCTATTTTATTCTTTTGTTCTGGACAGGGAACGTGTTAAGCCGCATAGCTCACTTTTTTGGGGAAAGGAGAAGAGCAATAAAATTTCATGCTGCGTAATAAATTAGCAATAAAATATAGAGCTATAATGAATGCTCCCTAATGAACTAGATGATGTAGTTTAATAGGCGTAATAAATGTTATTTCCTCAAGTTTTGTAGGTAATCAGTTTTTTCGTGTCTAAATTTAAAAGAAAAGGAGTTGTTATTTTAGGAAATTGAAGTTAAAAATCATTTTGTGAAGTCCCTCCACTTTCGTTGTCTAAATATAGAAAACACCTTACTTAGATTAAAATTTTACTCATTTTTTGCAAATGTTTCCATCCTTATTGCATTTCATACCTATATGAGTCTACATCATGATTGCTAACATGCAAACGCAAACAAATTGAAAGCAAGTGAAGTCTAATTGAATATTATACTAAGACCATCCCAGAGTAGACAAAAAAATCACTCATGCATTTTCTCGTGTGAAGATACGAGTTAAAAGATTTCAACACCTCCGGACTTTAGATGAAACCTTCAATATTAGTTTATTAAAAGTTATTACAGAACATAACCATTCAAAATTCGGTTCTAAGTTTTGCACGTGGCCAGAGAAAAAAATCATCTGCACCATTAACCGCAAAAGTTCTCAACGAATTATCTGATTCTTCCTCCCTATTTCAAAAAAGAAAAGTAACCGATAAAAGCAACTCGGAGCAGAAGTGACCCACCTTTATGACATCGACATACCGCCACAAAACCATTGCCTTATTATTATCATTGGCCATCGTCAGATTGTCTTGCCGTTGTGGGTTGTAAGACATCCATAAATAGAAGAAAGCTGTCACAAAAATTTGGTACCGAAATTCAAATGGCAGCGAATAAGAAATTCATGCAAATGTTCTGTGCCACATCTGCTGTTTGCTGTTTAAAAGCAATTTTAAGACCCTCTAATTTCCAATGTCTCTCATCGTTCTGTAAGTGATGTAATTTTTTTCATCTTCTCTCGGTGTGATGAACCCACTTAAGAGGGTACGGGAGTGGGATGAATCGGTGAAGACATTGTTCGAGGAAATGATGGAGTGCAGCATGAAAAATTTAGGACAGGAATTCATGGAATCAGTTACATTGTATCAGAAAATCGGGTAGATATCCACGAGATACTTCACGCTCATCAGACATAACTACTAGGAAACTACAGTTTGGCGAATCTCTACTGTTCCAATTGAGCTCTAATTTCATTTTCGTAATATTCCTCTTTTGCCAGGCATACACATCGACCTGCTCATCTTTTCCACCCCACACTGTGACCGATATCGCCAACCCATTAACCCCAAAAAAGAATGATGATGATGACGTCAAGAATGAAAGTATTTCGAAAAGGTGAATTGAAAATTGCGACTACATGTTCCCAACGGAGTGCGCAGAAGGCAATAGGGCGTATGTAAATGTTGTTTTTAACTTGAAATCAATTTTTCTTTTCTTATCCATTCCACGTGGTTGTATTTGTAATCTTTTGTATCCCAGACAAGAAACATCCTAGTCACGACGTTACACAAAACGGCATTTGCTATCGCCACTAACGTCGCTCTCCACCTCACACGGATCCGCTGAAGAGGAAGTAAACCTGCTTACTTACTCGCACTCTTTCCTTGTCGGCCGACGAGAACCTTCAATGAAAATCATCCTATGTAAATAAAACCCGTTACAATAGCATTAAGTCCTTCGATTTTTGGGGTTTTCAAGATTATTTTCTTTTCGCAACAATAATTCAATTATAATTCAGAGAAAAGGCTCGAGGCTGTCGTCAGACGAGCAGTCAGGCATTCAAATATTTCCGAGTCAGGATCCAGCCAGTTGGGATATTTTTTTATCTTCTACGTTTCAACTCCTTTAGCATTGTGGGGTGGATTGGGTGGAAATTTTAGGTATGTGAATATTGTTTGTATGTTCCTTGTTTATTTCTTGGGCTGTTAATTGAAAACAACCCTCAGTAGGAATTATTCGCTTGCTTAGCTGATCCCTTTTTTACGCTCAACAATTTCATTTCTTTTGGAAATGATGTTTGACCTGCATGTAATCTAAATTAAATTTTGATTACAATAAAAAGCAATAATTTGATGATTTCATGTGATAATTCTGAGAAACCTGAAAATTTCACTGATGAAAAGATAGAGGTAACAGAGAGGTGAGGAGAAATTTGAACATTTGCACTAATTATTTATGTCATTTGCATGGCCTTGCAGTTACCAACATCCTTAATTGATTTGAGATGTCAACTTGAATATCTCTGAGTTTTCGATCAGAGAAACTTTTAAACCATCCACTTGCCTGCCTGCAATTCAGGAGTGTTAAGGATGTCCACCTTGAGAGGTATTCAACATATGGCTACTTATATACTGATTTAAATCTTTCTATTTATCCTGCCAAAATAAAATTTATACTTTTTTGTGCTTAAAACGAATATTACTGTAAAGTTTGAATAACAGATACGAGCCAGAATCTTTAAATACTGAAAGCAAAAGAGGAAGGTTTAGCCTCTATTTTCTTCTAACGCGTAGCTGATTAAGTTTATTTATTTATTTCTATTTAATATAAAAAATCCAATTATAAAATAGAATAATAGCAGAGCAAAGAGAAAGAAAAAAAATAAAGACATGCAAATAGCAAGATAAAAGTAATAAAAAGTGCGAAAACGAGGAGAACGTAAATAAGAAAAATTATTAAAAGTTGAGAAGAAGACAGTTGAAAAATCGTTTATAAACTAAATACGAGAGGGGGAAGCGCCCAAGCTGAAGCTCATCATGGTTACGAGGTAATCTGAGCATGGGTGAGTGAAAATACGCCAAACTACGTGCGAATGGCACATCAAAGATAATCGAACATATTCGACGATCTTGTAGAACAACTAGCCCAGTATCGCGCAAACCATGGCAAAGCCTGTAAAGGAAACATTCGTCATGGTAGAGTCGACGCATTTCCAGCGAAGGAATATTGACGATAGCGAAGCATGATTCATAAAAAATATAGGGAATCTGGATGATCCGGGTAAATCTTTTTTGTACAGCTTCTAGTGTGAGCTTCAAACAATTCAAATGAGGCGACCAGACTGGTGAGCAGTACTCAAGGATGGGACGAACCAACCGAATATAATTTCACACACGACAAAGGATCCGAAAAAATGAAGGAATTTCTTAAGGTCAAGCCGGAAATGCTTGAGGCTTTAGAAGTAATTTCAGAAATATGAATTTTGAACTTCAATTTAGACTTGAAAGTGACACCTAAGTCCCTGAAGTGTGTTACCGTACATAGGTACAAACTATTTAATGTAAATTGAAAGCTTATAGGGCATGGGTCATTGGAAAATAAAAGATGGATGCACTTAGAAACATTCAGTGCTAGTTTTTTTATTTTTATTTTATTTTTAATTCCAAATCTTACAGGCGGTTAGCCCAATTACAAGATATTGAATACAATAATGAAAAAAACCAAACACATACTGAATGAATTAGTTGGAACTGTACAAATTATTCAAACATTAACGAATTACGTGTTAAATAATTTTTCTCTTAGCAAAGACTTAAAACTAAAAAATTAAGAAGGAAATGGACCAAGCTCAAGATTATTGTGGCCTCTAGGGAGGCGCACCATAGCAGAGTGAAAATAAACATCGGTACGTGCAAAAGGAGTGACTAAGGTTTGACATGATCGAGTAGTTCTTGCAGAAACCCGTAAATGTATATTGTCTACAAGATATGAGTCGATCAGACGGTGGTAAAGTTTGAACAAGAAACATTCATCTAAATAATGTCGTCAATCACAAAGAGATGGTAAACGCAAAAAGTTAAGCCGATCTGAATAGGAACAATACGGAATTTTAAACTTGTCAAATAAGTATTTAGTGAATTTTCGCTGAACTAACTCTAAGGCAGTAGTAAGATATTCTTGGTGTGGAGACCAGATTTGGGTAGCGTATTCTAAAATACTTCGTACGAGAGAAACGTAAAGAAGGGACGCAGTGTGAGTATCACTAAATATGTGGACATGACGCAGCACAAAACCAGGCATTTTTGTAGCCCTATTGATAACATGAGAGATGTGTCTCTCAAACTTTAATTTAGAATCGAAGATGACTCCAAGATCCTTGCAATGTGAAACATGCGCGAGGGGCATATCGTTTATGTTATACTGGTAAACTATAGGTTCACGTTTCAATGAGAAAGACATTACGTGGCATTTTGGGATATTTTGGGAATCAGCAGTACTATCTATTTGTCTAAATAGTTTCAGATCGTCAGCATAAAGCAAAGATGACGAATTTAGCATAGGTGGGAGGTCATTGATAAAGAGGATAAATAAGAGTGGTCCCAGAATAGAACCTTGAGGAACTCCTGAAGTAGGACTAAAATATGGAGACAAATTTCTGTTCAGACGCACACAACACAACCGGGAAGAAAGGTAGGACTTGAGCCAGTATATTAATATTTCCGGAAAACCATAATGATTGAGCTTAATAAGTAGGATGTTATGAGGAACTGTGTCAAAAGCCTTGCTAAAGTCCGTATAGATAGCGTCCATTTGTGCCTGAGAGTCCAGAGCTAGAGCAACACTGTTAGAGGAGAACTCAAGTAGGTTCGTAGTAGTTGATCTGCGCGGAAGAAAACCGTGTTGCTGATCATGAAAGATGGGTGATAGCACAGGGATTAATTTCAGGTACATAGCTCTTTCAAATATTTTTGAAAAACACGATAGGATAGATATTGGCCGATAGTTTGCGATATCAGATGGATTGCCTTGTTTGAAAATTGGAGTAATGAAGGCAACTTTCCAACATTCAGGAAATATGCCAGCAGTTAAGCTAAGGTTGAAAAGAAAGGATAGGGGAAAAGACAAAGCAGTAGAAAGTGATTTGATAAAAAAGCAAGGAATATCATCCGGGCCAGGGCCGACAGATCCATTTAGGTTATGGACAATTGATTCGATTTCGTTCGGAGAGAACAAAAAAGAGGACTGGAAGGTTGGATGGAAAAAGTTTGGAAAATAATTACCAGCAGCTGAGGGGGCATTGAACGTTGAGGCGAAAAATTGAGCGAACAATTTTAAGATAATTTCTGGGGTGTTTGCGTGCAAATTCTCCAGAAACATTTTATTAGGTATAGGAGGAGAGGTCTTTAAGGATCGTATGTATGACTAGAAACGTTTAAGGATGGTTAGACGAAATAGATTGCTCAATAGAGCAATAATAATTTTTTAAGTGCACGTTTGACTTCGGTCTTCGCTAAGGAGCGCAATCTACAATACTCTAAACGAGCTTCCACTGAACAGGATTTCTTGGATATCAATCTGGCTTTCTCTTTATTTTTAAGGGCATTGTACACATCGGCAGTAATCCAGGGGGCATCAGACCGATTATTCGGTGAATATAAAGGGGTAAATTCAGTGATTTGTTCATTTAAGAGATCATAAAATTTTGCCAAAGCATCATCACATGAAAGATTATGAAAAAAATTGGGCCAGTGAATAGAGTTTAGGGCACTGGATATGGCTTCAAAATTAGCTCGATTGAAATTAAAAGATGGAGGTAAGAGTTTCTCTTTACCACGAGTTACCGGAAGATTCAGCTCTATACATAACGGAGGGTGATGGGGGTCAGGCGGGATATATGGTTCAGCTGAAGAAATAGATATATTATTTGCCAAGGCCGGGCTGACGAAAACAAGATCGAGTAGTCGATCATTTAAATTAACAATGGAATTGATCTGAGAGAGGGACAAGTATGATAGAAAAGACAAAAAATCGAAGGAGATAGGGTTGTTCGACGTGGTAGGTATGGAGCTATCAAGGTTCCATAAAACTGAAGGTGCATTAAAGTCTCCACATATCAACAGAGTATCATGAGGAAATCTAGAGAGCACGTAGTTAGATATTTCGTCAAAGAATACTGTGTAGGTTTGTAATGCAGAATTGCAAGGTGTATATGTAGATGATACTAATAGGTATGAACTTGGCTTTAGTGATATTCTCACCATGATACATTCAATAGGAGGAGATGGTTGAAAATCACAACAAATGGAGCTAGGAAAACATCTTTTGACACCTACCATGACTCCACCACCGTCTGGTTTTGAGGAAACACTAGTGTCTCGATCACGACGAAAAATATTGTGCGTACCAGACAAATTGAAGTCACTCACGGAATCATTTAACCAGGTTTCGGTAATGAAGAAAATATCATCGTTGGCAATAGGGGAGGCGGTTAAAAATCTAGAAAGTTTGGTCCTTAGCCCTCTAACATTTTGATAGTAGCATTGAAGACCATTTATACTATTTTTTGGAGGTTGGAGCGTGACGCCTTTTCCGAAAATTCATATTACAGGATGAGATGAATTCTTTTACAAGCACACCATTGGGCCAGAACTCAGGCTTCATAATAATATCCACTTTGGATGACGAAATATCAATTTTAAAGGATGAAATGTAACGCTGCTCACCAGTCAACTTTCTACAAGTAAGTATAGATGGAACATTACCTAGCTTTGATGTTATATGATGTTCGATTTGTTCGGAAGTCGTATGCGGCGCTAGACGAGATACGAAAACTCTTGAAGGTGGACTGATAGCCTGCAATGGCTGGGTGATGGAAGACTGGAGATCGGCATGCATGTCAACTGGGCTATCACGATGTTCGGTAACTTCCTCAGTGAGCGCTCGAGATGTTGGTTGCTTACGTTGTTCCTGAAGATGTTGATTATTTTGCGGGACCAATTGATGTAACTCGGTATGAGATTGAGTTTTAGTCTACTGAGCGCTTCCCTTGCTTCTTGTAGTCATTGCATAACGGGCAGATGTCGCAAGAGTTGCTGGTTTTGGGGAAGTAGATGGTTGTTCCTTTTTAGCGACTTTAAGCAAGTTTGATATTTCTGTTTTTGAGGTCTCAAGTTTCTAGTTGGTTATAAGAACTCCAAAATAAAATGGCATTCAAATCTTCTTGAAGCAAGGCACAGTCATCGATAGACGACACTACTTTGAAAACTTTGACGTCATTTCCATAAAGAAGGCAGGACGAGCTGATGACAATGGATGGCAAGTCATTTTTAAACAAAGGGAGCAATAGTGGGCCAAGAATGGATCCTTGAGGAGCACCTGAAGATGGATGGAAGTGGGTGGAAAGGCAGCCTTGAAAAGATACCTGACTGACACGCTTGGATAAGTAAGAGGATAACCAGTGGAGCAAATGATCAGGAACGTTAAGAAATTTAAGTTTGCTTAACAAGATATTGTGATTTATTGAGTCCTTCATGGCTTTTGAAGCAACGGTCATGAATTCTAACAAATTCGTTAAGGTTGATCACCCTTTGATAAAATCGTATTGTTTAGGAACGAACAAATCATGAGTAAATGAAAAAAGGTGAAAGTACATGATTTTCTCCAGTAGTTTAGAGAAACAGGGTAATAAGGAGATACTCGTAGGCCGATAATTGGCAATGTCTTAGGTACTACCTTCTTTAAAAATAGGATTAACATACGATCTTTTCCAACACGAAGGAGAAGAGCCTGAAGATAAGCTGGAGTTAAAGAGAAAGGAAAGGGGGACACAAATAGAAGTAGCTAATGATTTCACAAAATGATTGGGAATACCGTCAGGACCTGAACCGACAGAGTCATCAAGTTCTAAAATAACCTTCATAACATCTTCCGGATAGCAAGGATATGGAAACAAAGATGGCGTATGTCTGATTGGGAACAAAGGACTATTGCTGGGAATAGCATTAAAAGTAGAAGAAAAGTGAGTTCTGAAAAGCTCAAAAATCTGAGGAGGTGAAGTTGCTAAGCAGCTATTCAAATGAAGGTGGTGATAGGAAACTGGAAGAGGATTTAATAGAGCGTATATATTATTCCAAAATGGTTTTGAATGATTTATGTTCGGAGAGCCTTTAATACTACGAAAATAATAAGCGTAAGTGATCTGCATCTCTTCTTAGCTATCGACCTCAGATGACAAAAAGCATTACGTAACTTAGGGGATCTGTCACGTGAAAAACGTTGACGAGCTCGATCTTTAACTTTCAAGGCTCGTTTCACATCGAGAGTTAACCAGGGACAGTCAAAAGATTTCCTTATACTGACAAGTGGAGGCGAGTTACAAATAGCAGCGCTTAAGAAGTAATAGAAATCGTTGCAACAAGTATCCGAGTCAAGACCGCGAAAAAAGGAGAACCAGTCAACAGAGCAAATTGTTTCAGAAAGTTGCTCATAATTAGTTTTATAAAAGTTCATCTTGCCGACGATAACGGACAAAAACAATATAGGAAACTTCAAGGCGTAAAGTGGGATGATGGGAAGCAGGAGAAAGATAAGAAAAAAGAAGTGGGGATGAGCATAACAATGATTGCTCCATACTACAGAAGAATAAGTCAAAGATATGATTATTAACGTTAAGAAAATTATTAAATTGAGCCAGTGAATACATGGACATAAAAGAAGAAATTAAAAACCAAATTTGAGATGAGTCTGAACCAACCTGATTGTCATCCCATGAGAGTTTAGGAAGGTTAAAATCTTAACATAAAATAAGGTGACAATTTTAAAAGCGCGGTAAGAAAATACCAAATTTTTCGATGAGTGAGGTATTGTAGACCATAAAAGGAGACTTATAAGGTATATAAGTGCAAAAGATAAGAAGAGAAAAGGAAGACGAAATTACTCTGTTTACACCCCCACATTCTACAGGAGCTGTGAAAAGTAAATTTGTTAGAGTGACACCAGTAATGGTATTTTTGTAGGTGACTAGGACACCTCCTCCGTCTAACTTGTTGGAGGTTGACCTATCACGATCACGCCTAACAATTGTATGATTAGGAAAAATTTCAGAGTCAAATATACTATCAGTCAACCAGGATTCAAAAATACAGATTATATCATCGTAAGAGAGAGAATAAGATAAAGCTAGATCCTTGAGCTGGGTCTTAACCCAGAAAATTTAGATAATAAAAAGAAAATTGACTTTTATAAAATGTACTTTTAATAGTGTTATTCTGAAAGTTTTTAGGAAGAACGCATGTTACAGCCTTGGTGGGGAGCTCGGTGGAGAACGAAAATTTTTTTCTTTGAAATCATGAATGATTTAGCAAGTACTCCAGGTGGCCAGCAATCAGGGTTTGAGATGTAGTCACACGTTGCCGGAAAAATCAGTTTGAAAGTAGCTTTAACTCTGTTGATCAAGTTAATTTATTTAATACAATATTTATTTAAGCAACTTTTTCAGTAATCAAATTTAATAGGTAGCTTAAAACTATCATTGATAGCATATATAGGTTTGTTGCTATAACATACTTTTTTTGTTTTATTAGAATGAAGTGAAGTGCTTGCGGAATGAAAGTATTGTAGTATACTCGATTGTAGCACGCTATGGCTGATTAAGCATTATTTTAATCCTTGGAAGAACTATATTTAAATTTGCGAAAACCAAAAAAGAGGAGTTTTATAGTTTGTCACAATATGTCTTTATTGACATTTCAGGAGCTATTCAGAATTTTAAGTTTTATATACTTTTAAACGGGTAAGCCAAGTCACAGTTCCACCATCTGTGAATATCGGTATCACCATCTATATCTACATATTTATTTAACACCACGAATTCCTAACTGCTACACCCCTTGCCCTTACACGATTTGTTGTTCGAACCCGAAAATTTCCGCTGGTTTTGTGACATCGGCATTGGCTCAAATATAAAACTAAGAAATTTCAGGAGTTCTTGAAAAGCATGGTATTGCGGTGTCGAAAAGATTTGGAAATTAATGCTTGTACTGCTTCCTCCACATTCAGCAACTTAGCAATTTGATTTGTTAAAGGGTTAGAATTGGTGCACACTGTTTGCTTCTTTGATTAGCTTCGTTGTTAGCAACCTGATTGTTTTCAACAGTCGATGTGCCACAGGAAAATGTTGTGCCTAAGTAGACAGCGCCATTGTGGAAGTTGAACTGTTGGAAGGACAAAACAGAAGCGAACGGAAAGATACAGGGAATACTTACGATCTTTCTTACATAACTGGGCAGACTCTAATTTCACCACGATGCACCTATAAAACCACACACACGAGCCTGATCCTATGACATTGTTACACAAACAAAGCAAGAATCCAAGGTTTGACATTCTCAAACTATTTGAAATACATTAACATAGAAATCCGCCATAGACGGTCCCAAGCCCGTTTGAGAAAGGAGGCGGGAACCTCTGGTTCCAATAAACATATAGCTTCCATGACTCTTCATCTCTAACCCTCTCAGGATCGCACATTGGGTTTACTGGTTCCCCAATAATGGAAGATTAAATGCCGAGAAATGCTAATAACTGTAAATACATCTACAACTCTGCTGCTAAATCTTACAACATCTCCTTTGTGGGGAGGTAAGAGGGTGAAGGCGAATCATCCACTCCTGATAATGGAATCGAAGTAATAACCATGCCACCGGAATGGAGGTTGGGTGACGGGCTAACGTCTCATCCCTCGAAACCCCTACAATGTTTCGAGCCTGCAGAAGGGCCTCAGAATAGATTGGACTCACGGCAACGAACTCATAAGCGGAAAAGGAACTATGGCATTGAATCCTACATTATCAGATTACTCAATTAACCTGGCACTGTTAAGGACCTTTTACAACAGGCCAGTCAATATCAATTAAAAATACTGGCAATCCAGGAAACGAATTGGACTGGAAACTGCATTCAAGACAGGGGATTGCACACGATATTCAAAAGTGGAAAGCCTACTGGTAAACGAGAATTCGGAGTGGCCTTCATTGTGGATAGGGAGCTCGAATTGCACATTATTGATTTTAAGGCAGTTAATGAACGGTTGTGTGCGATCCGTATAAAAGCAAAATTCTTCAAAATCTGGCTGATAAATGTTCATGCCCCGTCCGAGAAAAGGACGATGATACAAAGGAAATTTTCTACAAACCCCTAGACAGACTAGAAGACTCATAGCCTACAAATGTCACAATAATTGTTCTGGGTGATTTCAACGGTAAGGTTGGCAATAAGATATCTCATCACACATGAATGACAACGGCTAGCGTCTGGTTGACTTTGCATGTAGTAGAAATCCTGTCATACATTCAACTTGTTTCCCATATCAACGCATTCATAAAATGTCCTGGTTATCGCTGGATGGCAACTCACAAAATCAGATAGACCATGTTCTGATCCAACAAGGGCCTCAAGCATAATTTGCTTCCGTACATACCGAGGAGCCAATTGTAACTCAGATCATTTCTTGATCAAATTAGTTTATTGATGTCGTACAGGTATGTCAAAAGCATATTCGGCGAAAATCAGCCCGCTACAAAAATTCGATATCAAAAGGCTCCAAACTTTGAATACGTAGGTAGGAAGACAAGGACGAGGAGAGATCATTATAAAAATCTCAGAAGAGTAGCGAATAAAATAATTAGAATTAAGAAAAGAAACTAATATGATGACCAATTGAGAAGTATGGATGTAAGTCTAGCGAGCAAAAACCCAAGACAAGCATAAAAAGTAGTAAGAAGCCTGAAACGTGATTATCAGCCCAAAACCACGATCTGTCGTAATTTCATCGGCAATATCATCGCTCATGAAACCAAGATAACGGAAAGTTCTATCATACGTAGTGAACTGGGGCCGCAAAGGACTATAGCGATGGTCTGCTGCCTCGACGAAAGTGGATGGTAAGATCCCCCGAGATTGGCCTTACTTGGAGAAGCATGAATGCGCTGGCAAGTTAGCGTTGCGGTGTCATGTGGCGGGCTCTCTATCCTAGCGAAAGGACCCACTACAAAAGAATTTCGCATCCACGAAGGTTATCAACTAAGGCTCGGAAATTGCTGACGCAAAGGACAAACTGGAACTGGGGAAGACAGACGGACTTAGGAGGACTTCCTCGCTACCGACGAGACTTATGGCCCACAAATAAGAGTGGGGCATCTAGATGGAGGTGGTGCTCCCTCGCACCCTCCCAACTGGATCAAGATCCAAACGTAGACGTAGCCATGTATTTCTCATTTGAGTGAAAAACTCATACAAAAGCGCTTTGTATGACTCTTTCCCTCAAATCAGAAATACAAACGTAACCAATTTATGCTATAGCGTTATTCAATGAAATCACATAGCTCTATATTATAAAAGGGCAAGCGAGCGGAAGGCCACTCACTATCTACAAAAAACGGAGGAGCGCGTCCGGTGGCTAGCCCGTATTAGCGGAGGTGCCTGCCAATTGTGCGGGCTCTATACCCGGTCAGGTCAAACAAAATGGAAAGACCATCGGTATGGGTTAACAATTCAATTTATTTATCCTACTTTTTGTACCGATGTCAAACAGATGTACATAACGTTTTTTCAAACAAAACTTGAGATTAAACTTCTCAAAAAAAGTTATTTTTTTCGACAAATTGCAATTGGTCTTCAAAAAAAAAGGGGGAAAACAAAGTTTGTTTGTATGTCTGAATACAGAAGTATAAAAATGTTTAACTCTTATGTACACCTTTTGACCACAAAGCTCCATACCAGATATCTCGAGCCATTTACAGATAAAATATTCACATAGCCATTTCGAAAATAAACCGACTCTTTTTGATCATGTAACTCAATGTTTCTGTGGCGTCTGAAATCCTTAAACGAGTCCTCTTCTCCGTAAACAACTATCTGATATGGTCATGCCAACGAAATCACGCATGCACTAAATTCGCGTAAGTCACGCTTTCACGCATTTTTTTACCTACCGGAAAACTCATTAAATCCACAATTGAATGCCAACATTAAATGTTGCATTTTCTATAAAGCATCTTCAGTTTTTACATTTTGTACGACAATTTCAAAAAGTTATTTTTCGAAATTAAGATTTATAGCAGTCTCTCGGCTATGAGTAGTTACTTTATAAGTTAATGATTTAGAAATTCTTTCTATTTATGGCCCAATAAGAAAAAATTTGAATACTTTTATCGATGGAAGTTGAGAGGATAAAAATGCACACTGGGGTTCGCGTGCACCGATAAGATATATCGTTAAACTATCATTTTCGTCCACCAATGCACGTGTACGGCGTATCGTGTATAGTATTGTTGTTACGCAAGAAAAGTCACTAATAGCTACAAACCTCTGGAATTCATTAAAAGATTTCGGGAATTCGCAGATTTTCATGCCTTTCTAACGCTAGGAGCTCAGTTCAACCAAACTAAATAAATCTTTGTGCAAACTATTTTAATCAGAAATTGAAGCTGCTTCCAAAATTAAACGTCATAATAATATTTTCATTACAAACACCATTTGGAACGATTCTTCGAGTATTCATTTTGATGCTCCTGGTTGCAGTATGAAACAGCTTCACAACTCTGGCAATTGAAAAATGTTTTACTTTCAACGCGTGTAAAACAAACTTGATGATGTAGAGGAAATGTTAAGAGTTCAATTTCGTGCATTTTCAATTCACGTTTCAGGATGGTATGTATGAGGTATGTGGCAAGGATTAACGCCAATAGGTTTTGTGAATGCTACAATCCAAACATTGATAGTCTCGACCACACTAGCTTATCAATTTACACCCTGAACAAAGATGCAATTCATTTTTGGCTGAAGGATTTTTCGATAATGCAAACGTTACCTCGGTGGGAGTTTACGAGGTGTGTTCAAAAAGTATCGCGAATTTTGAATTTTCGCGGGTTACGTATATTCGAATTTCAATTTTTTTGTGGCTTTATGTTGGTACTCATGTCTGTCACTTATGCCGACAAGCTCGGCCATTTTGAATGTTCACTTGATTGGTGATAGCTGCTTTACTTGCACGTGTTTTCAATCGTCTTCGATTTTTACTTATTCAAAAAAATGGATCAAAGAACGTGTATCAAATTTTGTGTGAAAAACGAAATAAAGTGCGCGGATGCATTCCGAATGTTGACTGTGGCATACGGAGAAGCTATCTTGGACCGAAGCAACGTTTATCGGTGGTACAAAATGTTTTTAAGAAGGCCGAGAAGATGTGAACGACGAAGAGCGTGCCAGACGCCCGAGCACTTCAACAACAGACGAAAAAATTAATGAAGTGGAGAAAATGGTATTGGCCAATCGTCGAATCACCGTTAGAGAAGTTGCTAAGGACCTAAACATATCGATTGGCTCGTGCCATTCAATTTTTATCAACGATTTGGGCATGAGACGGGTCGCCGCGAAATTCGTACCAAAATTGCTCAATTGCGACCAAAAACAGCAACGCATGAACATTGCTAATGAGATGTTAAACTCTGTCCGCGACGAACCAAATTTGCTCCAGAGGGTCATAACTGGTGACGAAGCGTGGGTTTATGGTTATGACGTGGAAACCAAAGCTCAATCATCTCAATGGAAGGTGCCGCATGAACCAAGACCGAAAAAAGCGCGCCAAGTTCGGTCGAATGTGAAAGTTTTGCTGACAGTTTTCTTCGATTGCAGGGGCGTGGTGCATCATGAGTTCTTGCCACAGGGAAGAACGGTCAATAAGGAATATAACTTGCAAGTTATGCGCAATTTGCGCGAAGCAATCCGCCAGAAACACCCGGATTTGTTGGAGAACAAAAATTGGCTTTTGCACCACGATAACGCCCCTGCTGACACATCGTTGCTTGTGCGCGACTTTTTGGACAAAAACAACACACTAATGATGCCGCAGCCACCGTATTCCCCAGATCTGGCCCCCTGTGACTTTTTCTTGTTTCCTAAACTGAAGAGGCCCCTGAAAGGACGACGTTACGCTACGCTTGACGAGATAAAGACGGCATCGAAGGAGGAGCTGAACAAGATTAAAAAAAATGATTTGTTGAAGTGCTTCGAAGATTGGAAAAACTGTTGGCACAAGTGTATAATATTTCATGGGGATTACTTTGAAGGGGACAAAATAGATATTCATGAATAAATAAATAATTTTTGAAAAAAAACAAAATTCGCGATATTTTTTGAACACACCTCGTATTGTGCGTGGAGGCATGATAAAAATGACAATTTCAACTCGAAGGATACCTCTTTGGATGCTAGTATTCCATTGAAACTAAATTCCCTAATGCAGCAATTTTCACCTTATTCACTTATTTCACACATTCTATTAACATTTACTCTTCTTTTCATTTTCTAACTAATATTCATAGCAACAACTATGGGGAGCAACAAAACAAAAGAATGTTTCTATCCATTCACTTTTTGCTATTGGTTTCTTTCTACATCAACACTAAAGTTGAAAATATTCTCAACGAGCAATTTCTCTTTGCGCATTTCACTTTTCAAGAGACATATGTATAATCCACATTTAAATAAACAATTGGCCTTATCGGCATATATGGATTCGGGTAAGCGTAAAATAATCTAAGATTGGTGTATGGGCGCATGTAACCAAAACTCCGCGTTTGTTCTTGAGATTAACAGGCGTAATGGAATGATTTTTGCACAAACAACAACGAGCCGGACGCCTTGCAAATCACTTCCTCCAAGTGCTGCTTCAATTCCACCAAAACCAGTCTTGCACTCATTAGCGGACCATTACCCTTCATTCAAACCAAGAATCGTTGGCGTAATCAAACCCCCGATTATTATTGGACACAAGGCGTTTGTCAACACGCAAAGGAAATTGCTCAACGATATCAAATTTTCACAGAATTTCTCGATCAGATCGTAGGATTCATATTCTCTCAAATACTTTCCATACTTTGTATTCTTCCACTCAATTTCGCTCGACTACGTTTCGCGTAGAGAATTACACCCGTGCGTCGGCCGTCAAAGACTCCTTTCTTTTATTCAAGAAAATCGATCATATCGCAATAACTCCGAGAATTTATGCTAAATATTTAATTGAAGCGCGAAGGATTGGGGTCCCTGCGAGTTCTACGGCAACCATCAGGGACTTTTGATTCTTCTTTTTCTTGTGTGCACTTGATTCCATGAAAGAATCAAATTTGCTCGCAATCAATTTAATTAACTGATTTTTAGCACTTAAATGGTCGACGCAGTAATTCCCGATGCATTCCAGTCACTCCTAATAGCGTTCCGTTTTATGATTAGCACTTTTCACTTTCCTGCATTTTTTCTCTTGCCATTATGCGCAGACAAACGCAATCTCGAGTGATTTATGACCACGCGAATATGAAATGCAAAGATACTCGTACGTGACGGCAAACGGACGAAATGTGTGGATGAAAATAAACAGGTGTGATAAATTTCGATATCATATGCAGGTTTTATAAACTTTAAAGCTATTTTGGAATTTAGTTTGATCTTACTTCAATAATATTCCCGACTAAAAAAAGACGGCTAAGTCAATACCGCCGTTGTTTTTCCGTCTTCCCCATGACGCGGTACAAGTTGTACTCCACGATCTTACCCAAAACTTGTCTTTCCTCTCCAGAACATCGAAGCCTATAGATGAGATGTCTACGGAGAGCTTCCCTTGGCTCCACCAACTCTGGATGAAGTTTATTCCATCATCAAAGCACAAAAGAATAACAAAGCTTCGGGCATCGATGAGATTCCAGTGGAGCTCATCAAATATGGTGGCAGTAGTGTTCATTTAGCTGTTAACAAAGACCTCCGGCACTTTTGGAAAGAAGAACATATGCCGAAAGAGTGAACCAACCAATTATATTCCCTATCCACAAAAAAGGTGACAAGCTACAGTGCGACAATTACAGAGGCATATCACTACTTTGAACGGCGCACAAAATATTTTCAAAGATCTTCGAAGTTAAATCGGATCATACGCCAACAGTATTATTGGGGAGTATCAAGGTATTTTTAAAGCAGATAGATCGACAATAGGCCAAGTGTTCACGCAGGTACTTGATAAATGCTGGGAGTTCAACATAGACTTATACCAAATTTTCGTTGACTTTAAGCAAGCATATGACAGTATTGATCGTAACGTACTGTATCAAATAATGCTTTGCTTTGGAATCCCAGCCAAATTGGTCCATCTTACGAAAATAACAATGACGTCAATAACCTACCAAGTTTGCATCAATAACCAACTCACTGGTGTCTTTGACACAAATATCGGAATATAGCAGGAAGATGAGCTGGCCCTATTCCTATTCAATTTGGCTATGGAGTACGTCATCAATACAAGAGGTACATTGCTATACAAATCGAGTTAAGTGGTAGCCTATCCGGACGACATCAACATTTTGTCACGGTCGTTGACAGCTGCCGAAAAACTTTTCCTAAAATTCGACAGCAAAGAAAAATTAGTAGAGCTACAAATCAATGAGAATAAAACAAAGCTCTTGACGCAGTCGAGTTAAAGTTTCTCAAAAACCCAAAATATCCCACTTGGTGAGTACAGTATCAAAAATGTGAGCAAATTTGTGTATTTAAGCGCCAAAATAATGAGAACCGGCAATGAAAGAGACGATAAACGCCGAAGAATACAGCTCGGAAATAAAATATTTTATTCAGTTTTGACGATCTTGAATACCAGCTGCATACACAGGAAAACAAAGCTTCATGGATGCAAATCTGTGATAAGGCCAGTGTCACGCTATGGGTGTCAAACATATACCCTAACCCAAGCATCCGCAAGCAAATTGAACACCTTGGAGGGATGGGTCCTGAGGCGAATAATTGGAGTGAAGCTAGATGGGGACCAATGGTGAATTCGATACATCCACGAGCTGTATGAAATTTTTGATGAACCGGAGATCTTAACAGTTGTAAGAACACCGAAGCTACAATAAGCTAGGCATATGAATCGTATGGACGAACAACGGATACCCAAAAAGGAATTCATTGGGAGAACTGAAGGCCGAAAACCGTTGGGGAAACCGAGGAAATGCTGGTCTAACTCGATCAACGAAGACAGTTCATCGCTGCTTGGATTTTGAAATACTCGAAGGAGGACGCGGTCAATGGACTAAGACAGTTGGAGGCATTTTTTGCAGAAAGCAATGGCCCAAGGGGGGCTGTAGTGCTACAAAGAAGAAGAAGAATATTTTCTGGAAGAAAACTGTAAACTGCTGGAATGTTCCCGCTAATTCACCAATGTACGAGAATTGAGTTGAATGATTAGATACCCTATATAAAGGCGAGCTGAATGAATGGGGGGATCATTCATTACAACCGCGATAGAAAACTGCGATACGCGAAGTACAGGCGATATTGATTGTTTGAGTGTGAAGTGATTTTAAGTAGACAATTGCGATAGAAATTTATGGACAAGTGGAAAGTAGAATTTTAATAGTGAAAATTAAAGTTGTGAGATTGTTAGTGAAGTGATTGTGCATTTTTGACGAATCAAATAAACTCTTTTAATTTAATTTAAAAGACATTGCGTTTTCACTTTCCCGGGACATTAAAATTATTGGCCGCGAACCAAAAACACGCGACAATATTTTAGGAGAGAAATAATAATGAAGTATAATAAAAGTCATGAATCACTAAGGAAGTCCAATTTTTCCTTCCGGTAGTATAAGTTTTCTGGAGGAAGACAAGCGGCAGTTAAGAATGGGCTCTTCCATGTAAATTTCAAAATTTCTAGTTGCTACATTATGCCACGGTAGAAATTTACGCATTGAACTCAATGAATAGATCTTAAGAAGATCTAATTATAAATTCAATAATCTTAAAAAAATAAGAATTTTTTCGAAATTTAATTAACGAAATTGATATTCATCACATGCATTAATTGACACATTCCCCCGAAACCGATTCCCATTACCCTCATGTCGGTTCATTGAATTGACATAAAAGCCGTACCAGCCAGCACGTATAATGAATATCTACTAAAACCCAAACAAGAGCACGAATAATTGAATATTTCATAATATTCTTTCCTTGACATTTTATTTTCGCCCACTGTCAAACGAATTGGTTTATGAAACACAAGACCTGACAAAATGATTAATGATCCTTAATTAATTTTTTTCAAAATATTCTTTCTTTTACATGAGATAAGAGAAAAAAAACTTCAGAATATCATATCGGCACGAAAATACTCTCCGCATTATTTAATTTCAACGAAGCAATGGTTCCCAACTGAAGTAAGCAAATGAAGTGTTTCTGGTCCTTTGACGTATCTTAGATTAATTCAGGGAAGGAAAACGTAAAAAGTCCATTAGAAAAAAGAATGAAACACTGAAACAAAAATACTTTTTTCTTCACTTGATACTTCCCCTAACTCAAAAATTGCATGGTCCGTTCGTTTTTTTAATCCCATTCATTAATTCAATTCGCCATTGACAAATCTTAGATGAAAGATTCAGAAGAGCGATAGAACGTCAAAGGCAGTTCCTTGACTCAGTGATGGACTAATATTTAAGGTTTTTTTTTCATACATCAAGGACTATCGTCATTAAGATTGGTTTCGTAATTTTTATGCTTGTGTGAGAGTGTATTTTATTTTGTTTCATTTACAAACGACTCTCTCGGTTAAGTCAATGAGCTTGGGCAGCGTAATATTATCCTTAGAGAAGGAACCGAATTAAAATTTGCGTTTGTAAACAGATCAAATGGCCTAGAGATACTTGAACACTAACCTTAAAAATGTTGCTTGAGAATTACTTGTCCCTAACAAGATTTACTTCTTTACGCCCGAATAATTCAATTAATTTTGAAGATGTGCCAGCGGCAAAACATTTTCTTCGTCGTAGATTAAGAGAGTCTGAGCTGTGTATCCTTGGTGAAATTCGAATTAGTTTAGGTGCAAATAAACTTATGTCGAATAATGTTGAAGCGATGTCGATTTTCATTTAGTTGTGGCGATGAAGACGGTTGAGGGGTATCTGGAGTGGGATGTAATAGGATTTGCGATGAACAGGAGGCACGGGGTGTCGTTTTCCATTTTCAGTCTTGTATTCTTATTTATTTTAACTTTCATGAACGATATTAGTTTTAAGGATCGTATATAAGTAGTTTAACTTCACTCCATTTTCATAATAAATTAAAGCTACTGAATAAAGCAATTTTCATATGCAATTACATTATTCTTCCATTCCGTATCCAGTAAGTAGCACCACAGGACATTATCCATCGCCAAGGTGTGAAAGATATAACAATAATATTTGTACTGCATGTATGTTCGTGTGAACAAGGCGCCCCAGTGAAATATATAACTACCCCCAACCCACCCAGGAGATAGTGGAAACAAAACAAATGCCATAAATTATTATCATGCCGACATAATCGATTGCCTAGGAGACCTCTAATAGCATGTAATCGAAGAAACCCATTAGAGAAAAATCCTGTTTATTTATCCGCAGCTTTCCTTCGATTTATCGCAAACATACATTTTCTGGTGTCCGGCATTCTTCTTGCTTTTTATTTATTTGCTCTGAAAGGTGATATTTTTTCCGTTTTCATTCAGTTCTTGTCAAACAAACGACAGAACGAGCAAATCTCCAATGGATGAAAATAATATTCGATGGCTAATAGGAAATATTGTTCCACCCCCTGGTCAGCTTTTGGTGGGTACTGGTGACTATTTTGCTACTGTCCATGATTTGGGAATCACAGATTCTACCAGTTACCATTATGTTATTTGTATATTTATCAGCATCGGATTGACAGCAAGGATTGAATCGTATATCATTTTAGCGCAAAATTTAGTCGTTGTTGACCCTTAATTGAAGGCATTTGAACTATTCAGTTTTGCACGTCAAGTAAACATTTATTAATGTCGACGAACTAAATTGTCAAATAACAAGCTGGTGTACGAAATAAAGATAACAATTTCGAAAAATAAGTTGAGTGATAGAATCACGCTCCTTTCAGAAGGGGTTTGTACTGATTAAATGATATGCAGACGACCTGTGTTATGCTATGTGTGAAACAAGGACCCTAATGCAAGCATCCCCCAATATAGTGAACACCTTTGAGCGACGGGTCCTGAGGCAAATAATAGGATCGGAGCTAGAGAGGACTAATCGCGACTTCGATATAATCATGAGCTGTATGAATTTTTTGATAAGCCGGGGGTCTCAACGATTGTAATGCTAAGTGTCCACTTGAGACAAAGTCTCGAGACTAGTCTCATCGTGCTGTCCATTTGAGACTTTAGTCTCAAAACCAGCAAATCCTGTGTCCATTTGAGAGTCAAAAGCACTCTGTGAGACACGCAGTCTGATGTCTGCTTGACTTGTGGTCGCCTGTTTTTGAGTTTAAATATTAGATTATTATGGATTCGCGTCAGGCCCTCGCTTTTTAATTGTGCATCGAATTATTCAAAACCGGAACGTGAAAAGAAAGCGATGTGGGATTAGAAAATGGTTGAACCGGCGAGATGCGTTAGGAGCTTGTTCAACACTTATAAATGAGTTGTGGTTGGAGGATGCACAGCAGTTTCGAAATTTTATTCGGATGTCTGCAGTGCAATTTGAAGAACTTTTAAATTTAGTACAGCATCAGATTGCAAAACGTGATATAAAAATGCGTGCCGCGATTTCCGTTCAAGATCGATTAATGGTTACACTTCAATTTTTGGCTTCAGGTGAGCATATAATTCATATAGAATTACTAATTTAGACTATTTAACAGATTTCTCTTTATTTTCAGGAGATTCGTACTGTAGTCTGCAATACCTTTTTCGGATTCCACCTTGTACAACTGGAAGAATAGTTTCCGAAGTATGTCAAGCCATTATAGACAATTTAAAGGAGCAATATTTAAAGGTATGTGTAGTAAAAAACATTTTGAGCAAAATTATAAGTAATAGGTAAAGAGTACTTTATTAAAAATCCAAATAAAATGCTACTTATATGAAGTACATAGTAGTTAAGAATAAAAAATATACCAATGTAATTATTATCAGTAGGACTGTGATTATAATTAATTCCAACGAAAGAGTTATAACAATCTTGTGTTGTCTGAGTGAGAGTCTGGTAATTTGGCAGAGAAGAAAAGCCAGGGGCTATTGGTGGAGGAGTTCGGGAGGATGAAGTACTTGAAGATGACAGCAATGGGGATGGTATAGATTTTGACCAGTGCTGCCTTTCATCCATATCTGCATAATGAGCTACTGCTTTTCGAATTTCGCTTTTTAATAGCCCTCTGATATATTCCGACTTCAGTGTTTTCAGTTCTAACGCAACGTAGTCTCCAAATCGATCAAATTTTCACAACATTAATTGTTTCGTCCAGAATATCGTCATCTAGAGTTTGTGACTGCCTCTTGTTAAAGTTTTTTCTATTACTTTGTCTTTGTTGTGGCACATTGTCTATTTGAATTTTCGGGATATCATTCTGAAATATCAAGAAAAAGGCAATAATAATAATAATGTGAAATAAAAATACTATGCTATATCTTAAGCTAATCTGAAATAAAAAATAATATGTTTTATCATGTATGTCGTAGTTATCAATTTTTTTTAGTTTCATTTCAGTGTTGAAGAAATATGTAGATCAATTTGAATTGTAATGGCGATCCCCACATGCTTTCGGAGCTATTGATGGCAAGCGTATTACTATGGTGGCACCGCAACGTGTGTTAACCTTAAAGGTTCTATAGCAGACACTATTAATAAAGCCGGCAATGGTGTCCAGTAGTATTGTGATTCCTGCAGGAGACTTTTAATTTCTGTCTACGTTTCTCGCCTGCGTCACGCTCATCAGACATTTAATTAGTACTCTCGGAAGAACTGAGCTGCTTGCAAACGAAGTGTTCAAGCGTGTTTTCAGATATCGATTCTTTGTTACGGTTTACTGAAGCATTCTCTTCCGAGAAATCTGAGCTTCCTCTCTCTTGCGATTATCTCCAACAGAGAGCCTGAGTAAGCCATTATCATCATCAACATCGTCATCAAACAACGAAAATATTTCGTCAAGAGGTGTGAATCTGCTCATAACGTCAGGGTATCTACCGCAGAGTATGCCTTCATCGTCATCAAGTAACGCAACGCTAATAGTTGGCGGTGTTGCAGACGCTTTGCCTACTTCTCAGCCTTCTTCGTCTATCACTACAAGAAGTATGGCGCAGAGATCTTCATCTCATCGGGGAGCCATTCCAAAAAATTACGAAACGCGGCATGTTTCTGGAATTTAAAATCCCTCCAAGTTGAAGCGCCACCGAAACAAATCATCATATCAAGGCTTGCATATAGCAAATCCACCGAAGACATTTTGGATTATGTCAATAAGAAATTTGGCTCGTCTCTGAAAATAATTAGCTGCCAGAAGCTGACGAAGGACAACTTGATCAAAAGAATTATAGCTTCCTTCAAACTGACTGTTTCGGCATCGTGTGACTACATTTTGAACCCTGATTGCTGGCCACCTGGAGTGCAGTCAAATCTTTCGTGACATCAAGGAAAAAAAATTTCGTTCTCCACCGACCTCCCTATCAAAGCTGTAACATCCGTTCTTCCTAAAAACTTTCAGAATAGCGCTCTTAATAGTCAATTTTCTAACAGTATATTTTCTATTTATTATCAAAATGTTCGTGGTTTAATATCCAAGCTGAAGGATATAGCTTTATCCTATTCTCTCTCTAACGATGATATAATCTGTATTTCTGAATCTTGGTTGACTGATAATCTATTTGACTCAGAAATTTTTCCTAATCACACAATTGTTAGGCGTGATCGTGATAGGTCAATCTGCAACAAGTTAGATGGAGGAGGTGTCCTAGTCGGCTCAAGAATACCTTTACTGGCTTCCCTCTAACAAATTTACTTTTTACTGCTCCTGTAGAATGTGTGGGGGGGGAGGGGGGAGCAAAAATAGTCATTTCGTCTTCCCTTTCTCTTCTTGTCTTTTCTACTTATATGCCTTGTAAGTTTCCTCTTTTGGTCTACAATACTTTCTTCACCGAAATATCTAGTATTTTCCTATCGCGCTTTTCAAATTGTCACCTTATTTTATGTGGAGATTTTAACCTTAACTTCCTCTCATGGAATGACAATGAGATTGATTCTGACTCATCACAAATTTGGTCTTTAATTTCTTCTTTTACGACCATGTGTTCCCTGGCTCAATTTAATAATTTTCGTAACGTTAATAATCATATTCTTCACTTATTCTTCTGTAGTATGGAGCAATCGTTGTTATGCTCACCTCCAGTTCTTTTTCCTTATCTCTCTCCTGATTTCCATCATCCCCACTTACGCTTTGAAATTTCCTATATCACTTCTGTCCGTTATCGTTGGAAAGAGCGTCAGCACTATAACTTTTATAAAACTAATTATGAGCACCTTTCCGAAACAATTCGCTCTGTTGATTGGTCCTCTTTCTTTCGCGGTCTTGACTCGGATACTTGTTGTTACAATTTCTATGATTTCTGAAACGCTGCTATTTCTAACACGACTCCACTTGTCAGTATAAGAAACTCTTTTGACTGTCCCTGGTTAACCCTCGATGTGAGGTGAGCCTTGCAAGCTAAAGATCGAGCTTATCAACGTTTTTAACGTGACAGATCTCCTGAGTCACGTATAGCTTTTGTAATCTGAGGTTGGTAGCTAAGAAAAAGATGCAGATCGCTAAAATTTCTTATTTTCATAGTATTGAAGGCTCTTTAAACTCAAATCATTCAAATCCTTTTTGGAAATATATACGCTCTCTTGAATCCTCTTTCAGCTTACCATCCTCGCCTTCATTTGAACGGCTGCTAAGCAACTTCACCTCTCGAGATTTGTGAACTCAGCTTCTTCTACTTTTAATGCTACTCCCAGCAATAGCCCTTCGTTCCCAATCGTACCCACGCCACCTTCATTCCCTTTTACTTGCTATCCAGAAGATGTTATGAAGCTCATTTTAGAACTTGATGACTCTGTTAGTTCAGGTCCCGATGGTATTCCTCCTTTCCTTTCTCTTCAATTCTAGCTTATCTTCAGGCTCTTTTCCTTCGTGTTGGAAAAGATCTTATGTTACTCCTATTTTTAAAGAAGTTAGTACCTCAGACGTTCCCAATTATCGGCCTATCTCCTTATTACCCTGTTTCTCCAAGCTACTGGAGAAAATTGTGTACTTCCACCTTTATTCAGTTACTCATGAGCTGTTTGTTCCTGAACAACATGGTTTTATTAAAGGGCGATCAACCTTAACGAATTTGTTAGAGTTCATGACCGTTGCTTCAAAAGCCATGGAGGACCGTACAAGTTGAAACCTTGTATTTGGATTTCGTTAAAACCTTCGACTCAGTAAAGCACAATATTTTGTTTAGCAAACTTAGATTTCTCAACGTTCCTGATTATTTGCTCCACTAATTATCCTCTTACTCATCCAATCATGTTAGTCAGGTATCTTTTCAATGCTGTCTTTCCACTCCCTTCCATCTGTCTTCAGGTGTCCCTCAAGGATCTATTCTGGGCCCACTATTGTTCACTCTGTTTAAAAATGACTTGCCATCCGTTATCATCAACTCCTTCTGCCTTCTTTATGCAGATGACGTCAAAGTTTTCAAAGTAGTGTCGTCAATCGATGACTGTGCTTTGCTTCAAGATGATTTGAATGCCATTTTATCTTGGAATTCTTTTAACCAATTTACACTAAATGTTTCTAAGTGCATCCATCTTTCATTTTCTAATAACCCTTGCCCTATTAGTTTTCAATTTACGTTAAATAATTGGTACCTATGTACGGTGACACACTTCAGGGACTTGGGTGTCCCTTTCGACTCTAAATTAAAGTTCGATGTTCATATTTCTGAAATTACTTCTAAAGCCTCTCGCATTTCTGGCTTGATCATAGATATTCCTATATTTTTTCCGATCCTTTGTCGTGTGTTAAATTAAATTCTGGTTTGGCTCGTCCTATCCTTGAGTACTGTTTGCCAGTTTGGTCGTCTCATTTGAAATGTTTGAAGTTCACGCCAAAAGCTCTACAAAAAAGATTTACCTGGATCGTCTTCTTGAAATTCCAGGTTCCCTACATTTTTTATGAATCACACTCACGCTCACTCAGTATTCCTTCGCTGGAAATGTATCGGCTCTACCTTGATGAATGTTTCCTTTACAGGCTTTGCCGTGGTTTGCTCTGTACTCGCCTTGTGAATCAGGTTCTTATGAGGCACATTATGCGTTCTACAAGATCGTCGAATATCTTTGATGTTCTATTTGCACGTAGTTTGGTGTATTTTCACTTACCTATGCTCAGATTACCTCGTAACCATGATGACCTTCAGCTTGGGCCCTTCCCCCTTTCGTATTTAGTTTATAAAAGATATGTCAACTGTCTTCTTCTCAGCTCTCAGTATTGTTCTTATTTATTTTCTCCCATTTTTTGAATCTTATATTACTTTTATCTTACTTTTTGCATGCTGTGCTATTATTCAATTCATTTTGCTGTACTAACATTTTATCTATTTTGTTATTGGAATTTTTTTTTTTCTGTTAAGTAGAAATAAGTAAATAAATAAAATAAAGAACAGTGGAAGCCTTTACTATACCCATAAGAACACGCACAGCATTGTTTTGATGGGAGTCGCAGATGCCAATTATAGATTCATTATGTTGATGTTGGTTGCAACGGTAAGATTTCTGATGGAGGGGTGTTTACTAACTGCTCCCTACATGATGCTTTGGAAAGCAAGCAGTTACTTTTTCTTGAACCAGAAGCATTACCTGAAAGATGTTTGCCAATCCCATACGTAATGGTAGCAGACGATGCCTTTGCTATGACGTCATACATTTTGGAGCCTTATGGGTATCGAAATCAACCTGCGCCGATCCGAATTTTTAATTGCCGGTTAAGTAGGGTCCGTCGTACCATAGAAAATGTATTTAGAATTATGTCTAGTAAATTTAGAGTTCTGCGAAAGCCAATGAACTCGGGACCCGATAAAGTTAAAATTGTATCAATGGCAAAATGTGTATCAACACAATTTTTTGATTGCTACTGGAAATAATTATTTGTGCTCTTGTTCAATTGATTTTGAAGATCCAAATACACATAAAATTGTGAATGGAGAATGGCGGAATGAGTCCCCACTGGAAGGAGCGTTGCGACCACTAGCGAGGGGACAGCAGCGAGATTATTCAATATCTCAAAAAGATGTGAGAGATGAATTTAAAGAATATTTCTTGACAACTGCTGGAGAGGTTTTTTGGCAATACCGAATGATTCAAGTGATAAGGATAAGTTTAAATATAAAAAACCCAAAATTTTACCTGTAATCCAGAATAGCAAATGAAACTTTATGTATACAAAGCATTGTTAATAAATCACTTTAGAATTAAGAAAACAAAAGGTTTATACGATTCACACTAATTTTAATAACTAAACTCGCACGATAGCTTATTCGATACTTCATATCTTTCTCAAGTATGATAAATAAAAAAAATTAATGTTTATTTTTTACACTTGAGAAAGGTACAAAGTATCGAGACAGCTATCGTGTGTGTTTAGTTAGAATTGGTGTAAATCGTATAAAACTTTTGTTTTTGAATGTGATTATGGATTTATATCAAGTTAAGGCCTCATCTTTTGAATATTGTAGTTAAAATTGATATATTTACCATATTTGATATCACCGGTGTTGGCATAAAACAAGGGATCATAAATTTAAGTGCATTGAAGAACTTCCACTTGCTTTCCAATCAGTGTTCTGAGCCATCACCACTCTTTCCTTTTTTCTTTATTTTTTTGGAGTTCATGTCAAACCTGAAAGTTGAGTTACAGTGTGAATTATTGCTTAGCTAGCGGAAGGAGGGCCAGGGTTCCTATTGATATTTATCAAAATATACATTACTTGATTCTTTAAATTGTGGATTTTCGATCTCTTCTGCATTACAATCGTCAAATTTCGATTCAAATTCATTATAAGCACTTTGTCGTTTTTCCCGATTGCTGTATAATTTATCCTTAACGTTCAATAGAAAATCTTTTTCTTCATACATATTTATCAAACTAAAAATTTCTTCATCTTTCCACTCCCCCTTATTCAAACGCACTAAACTAAAAACGCTAAAGCTCAGAGCAAAGTCTCAGCTCTTCCAACACCGACGGAAGACTGGAGACTAGATCTCGAGAGCAAAATTGGACATGTCGACTTGTGACACGGGCACTCTCCGATACTCTAGTCACGGAGAGAGCTCCCAGGCTTATATACATTTGAGACTCTAGTCTCGAGACTACTCTCGAGACTGCTTTGGTCTCAAGTGAACACTTACCATAAGGCTGTGGAATCTGCAATGGGCTGGCCACATGAATCGTATCGACGAACAACGGATACCCAAAAAGGCCGGGGACAGTCGGGAAACCAAGGAAATGCTGGTCTGGCTCGATCGACAAAGACAGTTCATCGCTGCTTGGATTTCAAAATCAGAGGACGTAGTCAATGGACCGAGATAGTTGTAGGAGGTATTTGAAGGAAGCGAAGGCCGAGAGGGGCTGTAGTGCTCCGAAGAAGAAGAAATGAAATGCAGTCTAGAACAATGAACAAATTCATGACTGCGAACACTCAAAATATTGTTGAATATGCGGTCAACAAATTCAGTGGCGATAACCACAATGATGTCCGGATCATCATAGCCGATCTCAATGACTTTTTGGCAACCGCGAATACAGATAATCACTTTAAGGTGTTATGCCTTCGACGTCTCCTCACGGGAACTGCGAAAGCCTTTCTCAGAACCACTCCTGCCGCAAAGAATGCAAGCCTCTGAACCGAACTGGTGGTAGGATTTGGTCGCACGTTCACTCTACAAGACGTCTACCGCCAACTGGAAGCCAGTAGTTGGGATCAGAAGAATGCGACGTGGCAGAAATATGTTCACAAAATGCAAGCGATTGCAAAACCTGCCCGACTCACTGAAATCGAATTAGTTGCTATGGCGGAACACCTTAGCTTGTTCCGCGGGGAAACTTTTCTTTGTAGGTGATTCTCGCAGCTAAGTGGTGGCAAGGCCCAAAACTTTGTTAATTCCTCGTTTGGACGACCCCTTGAGAGGCTTGAAGAAACGAACGAGTGGCACCCACGCCCGTCTTCGTGTGAGTTAGGCTGGGTTGGTGGAGCCTCCACCAGAGTAGCCCCAATAAGCGGTGGGCAGTTAGGAAATTGGTAATATTTGGCGCGCAACGTGTACGGATGGTAAAGTGAGTTGAGTAGTGAAGTGCTAGAAAAGTGAAATAAGTGAATGCAAGTGAAGTGCGAGAGATGACGGATTTTTCGGTATGAAACGTAAACTCTGGCAGTGAATTGAAGTGGTTTGAATTTCGCGGGAGTTTGTTTTTTTCGCGGTTGGTGAAGGCTTTAGATTTAACGGGGGGAATTGTGATTTGTAATTATATTAATTTAAACTGTATTTATAAGAAATCCTGAGTTTTTATTTGGTATTAAGTTTTTGTGTAGTTATTATTAAGTATTTAGTAGTCCTGTGCGATTTCGGGCAAAAGAAAAATGGCGTTGAAAGGTAAGATCCTCGTTGATAGGCTTAGTAAGGATGAGCTAGCCTATGAGTTGAGGATTGGGGAGCAGGCACTAGGCACGGTGGATGAAATGAGGAAGTCGCTGCGGATAGCACTCAGGGTGGAACGAGCGATGGACTGCTCTATAATTGAGACGGATGCTTACCCATTTACAACCAAAGAAGATGTGCACGCTGTGAAAGAGAAAGTGGAGGAAATCAGAAATTTGCTAAGAGATTTTGATGGAACTGACAGTGGCAATTTCCTGAAGATCACGTCGAAGGTGGATTATTGTCTCTGACGGCTGAGTAAAGTACCTCCGGATGAAGCGGATTTAGCGAAGGAAGTGAGCAGGTTGAGGTCCACCCTGAGAATGTCCATGGGCGAGTTCATGCTTAAAGCTGAAGGAGATAAGGATGAGGCAGTGGTGGTCGCACCAATTTCGGGGGGATGTGTGACACCAGGAGAAGCCTTGGGAAGTGCTATGGGACCGATATGCTCTACCCCCCGAGTCAAGGAGCCCATGGGAAAACACCAAGATGTGAATAAGTGGGGTATTCGTTTTAAGGGGGATTCAAATTCGATAAGCTCCTTTCTGGTAAGGGTAGAAGAATGGCGAGAGGTGAAGGGGGTACCTAAATCACTATTTTTTAGATCAGCGGTGGTCTTGTTCGAGGGTCAGGCATGTACATCTGATTCTTTTTGTCTAACGCATTCTGGCACCCATCATTGAACCAATCATTTTTTATCACAAGGCTTGATGACCGATAGTATACTCTGCCTCGGTTTTAATTGCTGCTTTCAGTTTCATGTACAGTTCGTTTTCAGAAATGTGTCTGATAGGATGGGAGCCAGCTAGTTGTCGACGGTCTCCGTGAAAATTTTTCCGCTGACGCCGTTTGCAGACTTTCAATGTCGAATTTTCACAAAGGACTAATTAGGTGTATTCGCAGTTATTTGCATATCTCAGCATTAACGATCCCATCATTAAGGAACCAGTTAACTAGAAAGCCCAAATTTTGTTTCAAACAGGTTAAATATGAATCTTTAATTGTGAACGTCATACATACAGAGGCTTTTGTGCCAAATCTCGTCAAAATTGGAGCTCAAATTTTTTCAAAGCCAAAATCAAGTATGCCCGTCATAATGCTTTACCCGACCAATTCAGCTGCATAATTGACTTCGCCGAAGTTTTAGCCTGATATGGTAAAAAAACGTGTTTTTATATGTCATTACTGTTTGACAGCCCATTTCGGACTTGGCTCCCATGCACAGAAACTGCAATTTTCTTACTATCCGCATCTTTCAATTTGACAATCTGACTAGAAAAAACTATGTTTAACACATCTAATGTGAAATATTCTAGATTATAAGAAAAAATTGAATGCTACAGGAATTTTTCAAAAAAGCCACTGATATTGTAGCAGTAAGATTCAAACTCCTTAATAATAAACGGAGTCGAAAGCAATTTCGTTTCATCAATGTATCATTACAATGGATTTAAAATCCTTTTTCAACGTATTTAATTTCAAAAGAGCTCTCATGACCACTGAACCGCTCTGCACTGTTTCTCGCAAAGTGGTTGTGTGTGTTTTGCAAACAGGCCATCCTCAAAGTAAATACCAATTTCAGGATGTTCAAATATGCAAAGCAAACAGAATCCAAACTGACCTGACTACACTTTCGCTCCGGGCCCGTTTCCATCCTTATTTCTGAGTAGTCTCGTCTCATCGGCTTCATTCTGGGACGATTCTAAACCGGACTTAATAAATGCTCACAATATTGTCGGATGTGTACGAGTGGGTTAACGTGTGTGGAGGAACTTAACGGAAATTGGGATGAGCTTTTCACTTATTCAAATGTGCAAGTAATAAAACAATGAACAAGCGAGAAGCTGAAATGGACATCGGTTGGGTGAAACTTCATATGTGGTCCGGGGATGTGTTTTACGATGAGGGAAAAGTAGCCAAAGGATAATTAAAAAGGTGTATCTTGTTCTGTCAATATTTGGAAATCTGACGGTACTTTGTGGAATTGCGTTGACACTTGACGTGGTACGAGGATCTCGCTATGGACAGAGTATTAATTGTTTCAAGCATTTAAATTTTGGGAAGAGTATTGTTGGATGCAGGAGTTGAGCACTTGAATGAATATAAGAACTTACCATATTTTCAATTGAGTCGAGTAGAATAGGATTAGGCAGTCAGACTTACTGAATAAAATTTCAATCGTATTCGGCGAAAATTAATTTCCCACTTACTTAACGTACACAAACTCCTGTTGCAGCGTAAGGCCTCCTAATTAAATTTTCCAATTGTTACATTATTGGCATCTTGGTTAAACCACTTAAGCATGCACTTACATCATATAATTGCCTTCACGCACAATATCCTTCCTTGAGGTCTTATTGTCAGGCAGACAAGTTTGAGGCTACGGACCAACGCTTTGTCTTGCATTGTCTGAAGGCGTAAAACGTTTAATTGTCCCACCCAAAAGGATATTATTCCTGTTTATTGGGAGATTCAGAGAATTGGGTTGCGTACATGATAGGCTTGACGTAATTACAGAGGACAAACCAGGACGAGTAGATATTTATGAAAATGTTTGCTAAATGACGCAGCTGTATGTTTGCTATATAGGAAAACTGAAACCTAGAACGAACTGACAAGGACTCATTTGCTCCTAAAATACACAATCAAATAACCAGATCTGGGCATAATAGGGTTTCTGATGAGTTCTTAGATGCTACTTCGTCTTATATCATATTTCTTGACCTTTAGAATTGATTTCTTGGGTACAGTGCTGAGCATTTAATTAAGCTCAAAGAGAATCAAGGTGGAAGTCGAACACACATTTTTAGTGGCTGCATCAGATTTTTCTATTATTCTCTAAGATACATTCAATTCAATAATTGGTAGAACATAAAAAATTGAAATGAAAAGATATGATAATTCGGGCTGAATTAAATAGAATAATGTTTGCAAACTTTTTCGCGTCCATGAATTCAACTAAGTGAATATATGCACGATTCTTTAACTGTCAAGGCGCGTTCATGTCCTTACACTCATAGTGATACTCAATTCCTTCCTCTGAGAGAAGGACATAAGCCATACAAACCCTATTTGTTGAAACTTTAAAGATTCTCATTTGATTTGATGTCATTCGGATTCAGAGCATTGTCAAATGCAAAGGATACAATTAGCGGGACGTAATTCAATTACTGTACCCATTTGTGATGTGCTCACATTCAATTATCAAATGCTTTTAAGCCATTTGGTTTCGGCACGCATTCACCCACATAAGCACATCCTGAACATATCACTCCGAAGGTATCAGCAATGCTAGGCAAATAACAATGGTAAATTAAACTAGTGATACATACTCGTACTCGTAGATGGAGTTTCACTCCCATTTTGCTGGATTTAAGACTTCTGGACTGAACAAGTAGAACGAAATATGAGTAGGTTGCAGCACATTGTATTGTACTATCCATCCATTCATCGATGTACGACAGGATATTCATGCTAACGCTTATAATTGATGATGCACGTAATTAAGTTTGAAATTATTTTTTCATATTTAGTCGGAAATGGATTCTGCTGAAACAATTAAAATCAATGGGAGTTTGGTTTCGTACTTTATGTGCCGACATTTGCGAGGCATGCAATTAAATTGGGAATTCAATTAAATAGTACTAAATTATTATGAAATAATTTAGCTGTAATGTTTTATGTAAAATGAATTCAAAAGAGTTTCAAACAAGTTAGGTAGGCAGAACTACGCTCGTGTCAGAAGGGTTTTGTACTCAATTTCCGATATGCAGATACAAATAATGAATAAACTCGAGAAAAACTTTAACGACATCTAACCATTGCTGCTACATTTTAACTAGCCGCCATTTTGTTTGAATACTACTAGCAATCATTGACTAAATAAATCCTGAAGATGTTTTTGTTGTTCATTTTTTCTCAAAATTCGGTGAAAGTTCAGTCAAAAGAGAGATGTTTAGTGTGATGGAAAGCCCGAACGGTACTTACTTTACCCAAAATGCTCATTTGAAATGACCGCCATTTTATTTTAACATTGTTCTCAAGGATATTCATGCCATGGGTTTACTAGGATTCGCTTCAAAGTTTCAAGAAGGGTATAAAGGATATTCATGATATATACCCTTCTTAAAACTTTGAAGCGAATCCTAGTAAACCCATAGCATCTGAGCCGAAGCGCATGTGGTGGCAGCGTCAGCATTGCAACATTGTCCGGTGCATCACGTTAGCGTGCAACTTGGTCCGCAGTGCAGCACTAGCATTGCAACATTGTCCGATACTTCAACCAACGCAGCGATTGCCACAAGCAAACATGCCATATCAATTTACACGACCAGAGCTCCACTCAGCATGTCTTGGGGGTCGTACGTGTGCATAGTCAGCAGTTCTAACGCAAGTGGAACGTTCTGTTGACAGTTGATATCGCGTCGACGAGAAGAAAAGAACACTTCATTCCAAACCTCACGAGAGTTAGCAATTGATGAGCATTCAGTAATATAAGTTTTTATCGAGATTTATCATAAGTAAGGGTGTTATTGTAAACAGCGGAAATTAGAGAATAAATCGATTTTAAGCGTCTTGACCACCGCGTATCCAATTTGCGGACTATAACTGGCGATCCTGCTTCACACGAGCGGAACATAGCGGCCGGCGCTACATAACGAACATTCCCACGTGTGTAGCGCTCCTTTTTCTACGTCAACATGAATAGGAAACCAGCCGGTGAAAAGGTGATAAGTGAAGTAACGAACATCTTAGTGGTAAATTCAGCGCTCGCAGTGTAAAGTGACCGTCTCTAGGTAACACTATTGTGCGTGCTCGTGGTAAATATCGCGTCCCTAGTATAAATATTGTACAGAAATGACGCCCGTGGCGGAACGACAAAAAACGACATCCAGGCAGCCGCACACGATAGGGTGGACCACGAAGCCGGAGAGATAAGCGGTGTGAAGAACGCTACCTTCCGGATTCCACCATTCTGGGGGGAGGACGTCGAGCTGTGGTTCAAGCAGATCGAGGCTTACTTTGGGGCAAGCCGCATCACAGGAGACACAACGCGTTTCCAACTGCTCGTCACCAGCCTGGATATAAGAGTTGTGAAGCAGGTGCGTGGTGCGGTGTCCAAGCCACCAGTGGAGGGAAAGTATGGCAACCTCAAGCGCAAAATCATTGAAACCTTTGCGGAGTCCGCCCAGCAGCGTATCCAGAAACTGTTGTCAGAGATTGAATTGGGCGATCAGCGACCGTCACAGCTGCTGAACCAAATGCGAACACTTGCAGCTGGCAGCATCTTGGAGGAGAAACTGAAACAGATGTGGTTAAACAAACTGGACATCACGTTGCACAGCATCCTGTTAGCAAACGACGCCTCACTGCAGAATCTGTCGACGATTGCCGATAGGGTCCACGAAGTAACAAAAGGATCCAAACCATACACCATCGGATCGATCTCGCATCACGACTCTGCGGAAGCCGCTCTGTCAACATCGAGAATCTTGTCAGAGGTCTCCAAGCTGACGGCAAAGGTTGTGAAGCTGGCATGCCGAATCGACGAAGACCATAGGAGCATAGTATAAAGGACTGAGTGCACGTGCTCATGTGCCGGTAAGCCAGGGAAACCACGAGCACCATCACAATCACGCCCACAGTCACATAAACCTCCAACCGAGGCTTGCTGGTATCACACCCATTATGGATCAGATGCCACGAAATACCGACCGCCATGCAAGCTCGGCAGGCAGCAAAAAAAAATAAAGTCGTCCTCTCCACAAAAACTGTCAGCGCGCGCTCACTGCATCGCTTATACATTCGTGGCAACAATGGCACTGGCGCGCTTTTAATCGACACCGGCGCAGACGTATCCGTAATCCCACCTATCATCCGAGATCGAAGTAACTCAGAATCTGGCATCCGCTTGTTAGCTGCTAACGGTTCTGTTATTCGCACCTACGGGAAGAGGAAGTTGACTTTAAATCTCGGGCTTCCGGGCCTGTTCTTTGGACTTTCAGCATAGCGGACGTCAGCTCCCCAATCATCGGAGGTGATCTGCTTGAGCATCATGGACTACTTGTGGATATCAGAGGACGAAAGCTCATCGAGGGACAAATTGCGACTGCAGCTGAGGTGAAGGCCACACCCAAGAACCAACCACTGGTACAATCATCGACATCCGCAACAATCGAAAGCGAATACGCTGCAATTCTGGCAGAGTATCCCGAAATCACATCGACAGTACCTCGTCGCAACGTTAAGTGCACGACGACGCCTCACATTGTGACAAAAGGCCTTCCTGTCAATGCAAAGGCACGCCGACTTCCTCCCGACAAACTTGCCAGATCCCGGATCAATATCCAATCGGATTCCTACAAGACTGCACTGCTGCTTTACATGGGATGAAGGTTTTTACTGTAATCGATCTACAAAAGGCATTTCATCAGATTCTAGTTGAGCCAAATGATGTCCCAAAGACGGCGATTATCACGCCGTTTGGATTATTTGAGTTCGTCTGCATGACCTTTGGCCTATGCAATGCGGGGCAGACCTTCCAACACTTCATGCACGAGGTGCTAAGGGGACTCAATAATGTATTCGTCTACATAGACGACATATTGGTGTTTTCACTGGACCCGCAGACGCACCAACAGCATGTGTCGAAGGTGTTGAGCCGTCTATGCCAATACGGACTTGGGATCAACAAATACAAGTGCCAATTTGGACTGGACGAGGTTCGATTTTCGGGGCATACGAGTTCATCTGGTGGATTGAAACCTTTGCATGAGAAGATGCTGGGCATATACGCGATTTCGAGGCCCAAGACAGCACTGCAGTTAAAGTCATTCCTAGGATTGATTAACTTCTACCGACGGTGTCTGCCGTATGCTGCTCAGAACTAACACCTGCTCCAACAACAGATAGAGGGGCAAAAAGGGCGATAAAACGGATCTTAAGTGACCCGCAAAGCATGGGCAGCATTCGAGAGGTGCAAGTCGGAACTAACCAAGGTTTCGTCACTTGTGCATCCTGACCCAGCAGCTACATACCAATTACAGTTTGCGTTCCAGCAACGACCGGAGAAGGCATCACCGAGGCAACAACGTCCACTGGATTTTATCTCCCAATTCACAGTTGACATCCGCCACATTTCGGGCTGGAATAACTCCATCCCGGATTACTTGTTTCGGGTAGGTACAATTTCCAAGACCGACCTCCTTTCTCTCGCTTCAGCTCAACAAACCGATACAGAACTCAAGGCTTTGTTAGAGGACCGAACGAATAAACTCAAGTGGAAGAAGCAGGAGCTTGCTGATTCCGCCACGCCACTGCATTACATAGTCACTGACAACAAGGTTCGACCCTACGCACCGCTTAGGTCAGCAATCATGCAGATGACGCATGGCCTAGCCCACCCGGGCATACGAGCAACTAGACGACTCATCACTGACCGCTTCTTCTGGCCAGCCATGAACAAGGAGATCAATAGCTTCGTACGAGACTGCATGGCCCGCCAGCGCAACAAGGTCGGACGTCACGTCAAGTCACCACTCCAACGGTACGCCCCGCTCGACACCAGGTTCGAGCATATAAACATCGACCTCATCGAACCACTATCACTGACGGTGGTTACCGTTATTGCCTAACCATCATTGACCGGTGCACACGTTGGCCCAAAGCCGTTCTGCTTCAGCATATTACCGCAACCACAGTTGCCGAGGCGCTTATGAGTGCATGGATAAGCCGCTTTGGAGTACCGGCAAGAATAACTATCGACCTGGGACGCCATTTAGAGAGCCAAATCTTCGCCGAGCTGACCCATATTCTGGGAATCAACCACCTGCGGATGGCCCCGTACCATCCTGCTGCCAACGGAATCATTGATAGATGGCATCACCCAGGCAAAGCCGCCATCTAGCTGCTACGACACAGCTGAATGGACGAAGGTACTTCCTCTTGTGCTCCTAGGACTACGCGCCGCATTAAAGGAAGATCTTAACGCTACACCCGCAGACATGAACTACGGTACCACCCTACGACTTCCAGGGGAATTCTTCACAGCATCCCAGCCAAACATCAACGAAACGGACTTTTTGTGTGATCTCAGGTCATGCATGACAAAGTTTGGACCTCGAGACACCGCACACCATCACCCCAACCTTCGTGCACCAAGCATTAGGCAGCAGCTCACACGTCTTCATACGGAATGACAAAGTGGAATCATCGCTCACACCACCATATGACGGTCCATACCCGGTTCTGAGCAGGAAGGACAAGTATTTCCACATCAACATTAATGGACACCCCGCCTCGATTTCGGTCGACAGGCTCAAACCCGCATTCCTCACGGCAGAATCCACTTTGAAGGCCACTGCGGGGGAGTGATATGGCGGCAGCGTTAGCATTGCAACATTGTTCAATGCTTCACGTTAGCGTGCCACTTTTTCCGCAGTGCAACACTTGCATTGCAATATTGTCCGATACTTCAATCAATGCAGCAATTGCCTCAAGCAAACAAGCCATACCAATTTACACGACCAGAAGATAAGAACACTTCATTCCAAACCTCACGATAGTTAGCAATTGACGGGCACTCAGTATTATAAGTTTTTATCGAGATTTATCATAAGTAATGGTGTTATGGTAAACAGCGGAAATTAGAGAATAAATATTTTTTTAGCATCTTGACCACCGCGTATCGAATTTGAAGACCATACGTACATCGTTCCATGGTCATATATTGTTGTTGTAGTATATGAAAGTTAAAACCACTATTACTTGGTTGAATACCATTCGATCCTTCTAAAATGTTTACAATTGATGAGTTTGAAGTTAAGGGTACCCTCAAGATTTCATGGAAAATATTTAAAATTGATAAATCATACAGTTGCGAGTTCCGGCCGTGCCAGCATTCTCTTATTCACAAATTTAAACTTCCACCTTCCTCTGGGCACCCCTATCCTTTTTCCTTTATTTCCTTTTATGATTTGATAAAAAAAAAATTTATAATACCATATTAATATTGGTATCGGTCCGTCCGTCAGTGCATCACAGCAAGTTTTCTCAGCAACTATAAAAGCTACACAGTGATCCAATCATGTGAACAGCTCAAAAGTTTCTGGTTGATTGAAGTTCCATAGGCAAAAATAATTTCAAAGGCTTTTAAGGGAGGTCTCCCCATATAAGGATGTAAATTCTTAAAAATATTTTTCACGAAAGATAGTCGAGTAGGAAACCAAATGAAAGGGTTTGATTATATATTTTAATAACTGACACGCTCAAGGCCTGGTAACAAGGATTAATTGATCAAGTAGAGTTAATATTAGTATAAACCATGTAATTATTAGTGATAAGTAACACTAGGGATTAAGTTAGAAGGAAGCAGCTATCTTCGCCACCAAAGTTAAACTCCGCTCCCACCACAAGGATTGGCAGTAAAATTCGATGCTAGGGAAGCGCAACCTCCCAAAGAACGATTCCGGGGTGTACAAAGATATCCAACGCTAAGGTGTTACTCTTTTGGTTCGATTTTCTTAGCATATGCTCGAGGTGCTCCAGTGCTTCGTCGGCTTCTAGGTGGTTAATGCATGGTTGACTGATAAGTTAGTAGATATGCTCTAACTAAAACATAATCAGGAAAGCACTTCATTCACATAAAGGCCCCAGTCACTCTTAAATTAGTAATCATATGAGAGTCAAGCACATGCAAAGCGGCGTCTTGTGGCGGTAATAGTTGATTGGTATCAACTGACTTTCAAGGAGCCATTTGAATGCAACGTGGTGGAAGTAGAACTGTGAAATTACAAATTTCAATACTTATCGAACTGAAGTTATATAGAAAAAAATAAGAGTACAGGACAAGGAGCTTCATATGTGTCTCTCGGTCATGAGCACTGCCCCCTGTGTACTTCGTTTGAAACCCTGCTTGTGTCGGATCTGTTTCCAGACATCGTTCCTTGGTGGGTGCTTGAATTTGAAAATAAGAGAGATTGATTTGTCCCAGAGACGGAAAAAATTTACTGGCTAGCTTTGTTCGAGGCTATAATTATATTATTTGATATTTGGAGCACGTCATCATAATCTGGGATACCAAACACCAATCCTGTTGTAGCAAATCATGAAGAAAAAAAAGGTCATGGAACTACTGTAAAAGAAACACAAACAGGAAAAGATTCTGAAATTGGAGCCAAAAGTCTTCACTATAATCATACTATTATTATTTTTGGTGGCTTTTATGGATTAGAACCAGCTCTTCAGAATGACGAAAATCTTTCTGTGAATGATCTACAACTTTTGTTTGATCAATACATAAACTTTGCCGAAACAGGAATCGCCAAGAACTCGATCCCAAAACGTCACCACCAGAATTCAATCGTGCACGTAAACACCCCACAAAGTATCAAAATAACAAATGACATTCCAATTAAAGTCGATATTGCTGCTATCGATAATGCAGATGATTGTGTGCGAAAAAAGATGGCCATCTAGAAATTTGGGTTCGAGTCCAAGGCTAAGCAGCCGTGGTGGTTGTTGTGACGTTGAACTTGGGTTCTTCACTTCAAGAAAAAGAACGTTGCGACAAGTTAATAAAAGAGCCAACGACTGTCGAAGCGGTTTCTTTTACGGATTCTTTCGACGACGAGATGGACGATCTTGTTACGGATTGGGGAATAACGAGTGTAATCATAGCCACCACGACTAGTAATCAACTGGCACGAGTATTAAGAGAAAACAACTAAGATAATCGAATTGGAACGCCATCGCAAGCACTCAAACTGTGCAGAAGCGGAAGAAGTGGCGGAATCAGAAGGCGTTCGGGATTTTATGAGCTGCAGCTTGACCACCAACGGGGCCCCCAATGGAAGAAATTTAACAGAAATTGTAAGTTTGTGAATCTTCAACCTTTGAAGAAAATATTAAAAATACAATATCTTTGGATTATAATTTGAAATTCTTGCATCCGATAAGTGTTTCCAGTCAATGGTGCAACCTTGCATGGAGCCTGTAGTGTTGGTGGTAGGTGTCAATTATGCCTGGAGTGACAAGAATTCTTCCCGTCGGGGGTTCTGAATTGTATAGGTGGTGATTGTGCAGCGGGGCTCTAGTTGGCTTTTGTGGAAGTATTGGTAGATGGCTCAACGAGCCGAGAAGGGAATAGCGATTATAAGCCAGTCACGATAAGGTGTAGGCCTGGTGTTTATGGCTAAACTTGACGTCTTATAGTATCCTAATCGTTTCGGGAGCCTCAAGCTCGCCAAGTGGCTCCTAGGGGCAGTTCAAGGGTTGGCAAGGGGCGCCTTCACACCCCGTCCCCATGGGTTAGCCAAAATCTCAAGGCCCCCCAACCCTAACCACTTGGCGTAACGTAACAAGCCCTCTGAAACTTAGTTGAAACTTGTCCACTAGTCTTTTACAGAGAACAAATTTAAGAATATTTTAACCTGTTACTGCACCGTGGTTAAGGAATTCAATCCCGATCCTTTTTGCCAATCCCAGAATTGTCTCTAGATAGTCCCCGGATTCCGGGATAATCCCAGGAAATTTAAAAAGGGAATAAAAGCCTGAATGCTCTTCAAAAATCAACTTTTTTCCTTATCTTATATTTACATAATCATCACAAATGCAGGAAAATTCAATATGAAACAAATCAACATAAATCTCTTACAATTAACGAACAACTTATTTACATAAAGCCTTGAAGCTCGCTATTAAAGAACAACTCAAGTAATCTTAGATGTCCTTAATAAATTCATTATTTTTCTATTTATATCAACTATTATCATAAAATAAAGTTATAAGATATAAAACTTTGTCACTTAAATTTACAAAATTTGGCTACAACTTAATTTAATCAATTACTTTTTCTCATAAACACATTAATGTTTGACATTCTAAAATCAACTTATTAAATTTTCGTCTAAGATTAACAAAATATATTCCAGATATCACGATTAATATTATTGAATTAACGAGGTAAATTTAATGTATTAACCTTTTACATCTTATTTGCATTGTCGATATAAAATCTTAGAAAGACTAACGCATCCAATGTTTTGTCCCCAAATCTAGTTCTCAATTTGTGGCACATATAAGCAGACGGTATGCAAGCGCGTTCCGCCTCGATGGTGTCGGAGGTATTGTCAACAAATATTTATAAAACCATTTCTTGCTTGATTAATTTTGAAAAGCCTGTTTCTTTGATACCGTCAGGAGTTAATGTTTTCATGCTGTTGCTGATTTCCAGCTGAAGCTTATCTTTTAATGTTAAAGTCGCCGTACAGCGAGATGTCGATTCCATGGGCGTATTAGGATAATTTTCTTCACTATTTACACAAAAAGTGGTATTCAACCTTTCAAATAATGAAACTATCCGTTTTTAGGGTTTTGTACTAAAATACAAAACCCTATTGCAATCACGACCTGTGTCCGTCTGTCCGTCTGTCCGTCCGTCCGTCCGTCCGTCCGTCTGTATGTCACAGCACTTTTTCTCCGAAACTATAAGGGCTACAGCCATGAAACTTTGTAGAAAGGTCAGAAGTGTTGACCTCTTAAAAGTTCAAGGGTGAAAAATATTTTCAAAGGCGTTTAAGGGGGGTCTCCCCATATAAGGGGGTGACCCCTCAAAAAAAAATTTTCACCATTGGTAGTCGAGTAGGGTGTCATTGGAAAGGTCTCAATGAGATCTTTTTAAAACAAGTCTTAAAATTGTCTTATATGTACCGAGGGGGGCAGGGGAAGGGGAAATGTACGAACTTTTCGCGTACCCCCCCCTCGCGATTGGACACCTTCCATCCGAAAAATCTGAAAGAAATCATGAATGTAGGCCTTAATGAGTACAACAACAACAAATACATGAGAAGTCGAAATTCACTCAACTTTGTTAGTAATAGTATGATTTATCGATTTTGTGTTTTCTTGAATAAAATCTAAACGGTACCCTTAAACTCAATAAAATTTAGCAAAGAGATGACTATTTATAAGATTGATCTTTTCGGAAAGTTTCATAAAGATCGAATAGTATTTACCGAAGTTATAGCGATTTGAATTTTCGTGTATTACTATGGAGCAATATGCCCTGTATTACTATGGAAACATATTGCTATGGAGCCATATGCGCTTTTTACCGACTTAGACACTACAGCTTTGCTAGAATTTGCATGAAAATTTCAGGAGTGATAGGTATCATGAAGATGAGTACATACAGTTGAAACAAGTCGAAGAGGCAGGAGAGAGCTCCTAGCAAAAGGCTTTGGAACCATTCTAGGATTCGAAAAAATAGGCCATGAATCGATGATTACAGTACAGAGGAGTGTCCCCTGAAAAAAAATTTCATGAAAGGTAGCCGATATGAGTATCAACTGAAAGTTCTCTATGAGAGCTTTTCAAAACAGTTCTTAAACTGACAGTTTTTGCTTCAGTGGGAGCACAGGGGGGGAAATACATGATAAATGTGTTTCCTCCCTCGCGAATGAACACCAGTGATCTAAAAAATCTGAAAAAAATATCAAAGGAGATATTTATGGGTATAACTATAACAAATACCTCAGAAGTCAAAATTCGTTCAACTTTGTTAATAATAGTATGATCCTCGAATTTCACATTTTCTCCAATTAAATCGTCTTTGACATGTTTCTTGATTTTATTCGTTGCTGGTTACTGCATTTTGTAAGTTGAGTACAAAACCCTTCTGACATGAGCATAGGTCTGTCTACCCAACTTGTTTAATTTGGACTTTGCTTGGACATGAAAATAAATCTTTTACAGGATCATCTCAACAATTACTGTCGTTGTGAGGATTTTGTAAATAATTTAGCACGCCACTTAATTCATTGCATTGGCGATGTCCTAAGCGTTTTAACAAACGTGATTTCAATCTAGTCATCATAATTGACTCATTGCCATTCAACTGTTCAAAAAGAAACTTTAAAGTTGCATCAGCCGTGTACAAATGTGCGTCAGAACGACATAATGCTTCTACGGATAGCTTGACTGGCATCAAGACATTGATTATTTCATTTATGATATCTAAATCGGATTCATCGAAAATTTCTGGGTCATTCAGGTCTATAAGAGCTTTTTGAGTGCTATTCTTTAAAAGGACAATGCGTTCAAGCATTGTGAAGAAGTTGTTCCATCTCGTCTTACAGTCAAGCAACAAGGTTAGCTCTTTTCTATATTCTTGCTGTACATATTTTTGAAGAATTGTATCATTCTTCATAGGTGATCTTTTGAACAGAGCAGCTGCTCGACGAACTTTTTTAACCACGTTCTCAATATTGCGAGCATTCGTCAAATCTTGAAAACGGCTTGATTCGATAGTTAAACCTGATCTAAGGTCTTCGTCATCATTATCTGAATCCACGCTCAAAGATTGGCTCATAATTGAATCGTCTTTATTTTTGTGCAACAAATCGCAAACGGCTGAATGAATCCCATGTACAAAGCAAATTTGATGCTCTGCTTTCACAAGCTTTCCAATCTAAAGCATGACGTTTGCACCATCAATTATTATTGCAATAATATCAGAATCATGAGAAATGTCTAGCTCAGAAAGGCACTCCTTTAACATTCGCACAGATGCCTCAGCTGTTAATGATTCATTTATCCCAAGCAGTCCTAAATTGCAGGTTGTATTGGATGAAATCGCCTTAAGGTCCATGCGCGGTTAACCGGTCATTGTCGCGTTTCTCCTGTTAAACCCTTTCAGTACATTACCTAAGCCATCGACGCCTATGAGCGTTGACTCTGGTTATCATATAATTCGTAAGTGCTAAAAATATATTTCTAGTGGGCCCTTGTGTTGTGGGAAAAAAACCCGCCCCACGACACCACAAAGCTAGCTTGGCAGCACTCTTACGCGTCCCCAGTAGCGCCCACTTCCAGCTGAGCATGAATTTTGCACTTGCTGAGGCAGCAATCTACCGCTGTCGTCCTGTATGGACCATCAAACACGACAAGTGTCAACAAATTACTGGCAATAAGCAATGACATCTGTTAGAAAATAGTGGACATTTTTCGACTAGCCATCTCGAACGATTTGCCATATCAAACTGAATTATCTTACTTTAAAAATTGTTTGAACATCAGCATAGAAAAGAGAATATGATTTGAATAAAGAGAGAAGGCCAAAAATAGCAATTGATCTAGATTTGTAGCCTTGAAGAACGCTAGAATGTAGACAATCAGAGAAAAACATGTGAAACTTCAACATACCCGCACACTTACTGTTACTGAGATAATACGAAAACCAGTTGAGTAAAACTGTTCAGCCATAATTTTTTGTGCTTAGTTATGAGAAGAACATGGTTAGCCGAGTTAAAGGCAGTACAAAAGGCAGGTGGATAAGATAAACCTTATTCAGCCTCTCAAAGGTAGCAGACACAGAATGGGTGAACAGAAGGTTAGAATGTGCAGATCCAACATTGACAAATCCATGCTGTTGAGTAGTAAGAAGAAGATGGCATAAGGGAAATGAGCTGTTATAAAAGATTCGTTGAAGAAGTTTATTTGATACAGAACGAAGAGTTATAGTGTTGAGTAAAAATTCAAACCTTACCTCCACCTCCATGGGTAGGAAGCAATACAGTTCCTCCAGGGAGCATGAAAAGTAATGAACGATAGACTAAGGCCCAACACAATTGATAAGGGAACACATAGAGACTGTAGAAATTTCAAGCGCTTTTGAAATTTGTTTCGAGAATTTATTTAAAGTTAAATCGATAATGCAAGCGGAACAAAGGCCGGGAAAAAGGCTACAAACGAAAAGGGTAAATTGCCAATGTCCGCACTATGATAACGACAAATTTGAACAGCGGGAAGACTAATCGCAGTATTAGCATCACTCCCAATAGAAAAAAAGATTTACTGTTGTCGTAAGTATGTACTGGGGTGATGCCAGTACTGAGAGTAGCTTGTACATGATGCAAAATTATATGTATGTGTGTATGTGTATGAGGCTGGAACTATAATTGTATTGCTCGCCGCTGCTTTGTCAGGAGAAGACTGAACAGAGACAATGGTGGACTTTTGGCAACGACACAAATGACAAGGGATTCCATATGAACTACAGCCAGTACTAAAACAATAATCCTACATCAATTGGACTAATAAACGAGAAAGAAAGGTCAAATACTAATTGGGAACTAACATCAAAACTGTGATTATCTGCTGTTTTAATAGAGTCAAGATATATATTACGGAGTTAGGCAAGTTTTCAATATTTTTCAGTGATTTTGTGTAAGCCCTGACAATTTTCAACCAATATATTTTAAACCTAATCTAAATGTAGCTTCACTATTAGTCCTATGATATTTGAAGTGCTGCAATCCAAAATCCGAGTATGGGATAAGAAACATAAATATGATAAACATAAACGGGGATTAATTCAAGATGAACCATGGTATTCGCAAAATTTTGCGGTGGGGTGAATTCAAGTGAGTAAAAATAATTTTTTCAATCATACACTAACTACATGTCAGTGCTGGATGTAACCTTTACTCTGAGTACTGTTCATCCTTCCTAGTATTTCCATATCTTCACGAAGACTTATTTGAAAATATCAAACAAAATAAGCTTACACAAACGATTGTTTCAGAAATGGTTTTTGCTGAAGTTATTTTTAAGTAACTCAGAATAAGATCATAGGTTCAACCCTCTTCTATATATTAGACATCCTGAGCACAACAGACTCTCCTTTCACTGACATCGTGTTTGCCACAAAGCACCAATTCAATCGAGCAGAAAGTTGAATAAAATTGCATTAAAAAATTCATTTCCATTGAGACATTTTCAAATTACGGAAAGAACAAAATAGAATATTAATCGTAAGTTGTACTACAATAAACGTGGTAAGGGTTCGGTTCATACCCAGAAAAAGGCCAACAGCCGCCTTTGCTCCATTCAAAATAAAACGCCTCGCGGCAATGAAGTCATTTACATCCGACCTTAAACTCCATTCGCTTTTCTTTCACATTGAGTCAGATCCTCGCAAGTGTACTCAGAGGAGTCCTGAAAACGACTTTGGCTAAAACGTTGAACATAATCCAACTCTCGCGCAGAAATTGGAATGAGAAACAGAAAAGATTAAAGGTAAATGGCATAATCAAATCTTTTCTAATGGCTTTGTGCGCACTTTTTATTGTCACCGAGGGCGTTAAACGAAACATTTAATCCACGAATGTTTCAGTGTTTTCACTGCTGATGTATTTCGCATTTTGTCCTTTTCATTATTGCTCGGGTGTCCTGGTACGAATAAGCACGACGAAGACATTGTCTGTCGGCGTTATGCAAATTATATTTTCGTCAAGAGAAAATCAAATTACGACACAACAACCTGGCGTTTGCCATCTACCATGTAAAATTACTACAAGTGTTTTGATTTATATGCCCTTTGGTACGGTTTTGGGTTGGTGTTAGAATTAGAGTCTAGGGATGAAGGGCCTACGTTTTAGTCGGAAAAGAACTAAGTTTAAATTCTGCGAACTTTTATTTAGTTCTTGCTTATAGCTGCTGTACTTGTGAAATTTCTATTTATTAATATTGTAGCAAGAATCTTTTTTCAGAAAATGTACCCATTCATCCTGAAATGACCGGCAAAAGTATCCTTATTCTTCGGATAACCAATATATCATTTATATTCATCCTAAAACTAACGTATTTCAGCTTTGTTAAGAATTTGGAAGCATGATTTTAAAGCTTACGGTTTTGGATTGAGAATTGAGTTGATGATATAAAATCCATCGGAACATATTGGTGAAAGACTACGATAAATAATGAGTGGGGTCAGATCTCCATATACTAGCCAAATCTTTCTCTAAATAGCATTTTGAAAGGAAGCTTTATTCTCTATTATGGTAAAGGTACAAGCTATATTAATTCATTTATAAATTTTTGAATATCTTTGAAGTATATTTTGAAATCACCTAAATCAGTTCCCTGTAAAATTAAAAAAATTGTGATTTCAGGCTCACAAATCCCGATCAAAGAGCGTGAAATCACAACACTCCGTTCCACATTTACTCCACACACATAACCTACCTGCTCCCAGTGAATCAAAACATATTCTTCCAATCAAAATCACGATTGGAGATCAATTCGCCATAAGCTTTCCATTCCAATACTATCTCTCGTTAACATGACAGAATAATTACAAGCACGACGGATCGAATCATGAGTATTCATGCGAGAATGGTGAAGGGAGGCAGGACAAAGTTAGAGACTAGTAACAAGTTCAAAACATAGACTCAGTTAACTTAGCAGCTATAAATCGACAATATACGAGGATAAAACAGCAATAGCAACAGCAATTTGCACAAATTGACTTGTCCCTCTCCTTTTTGTACGTATTTCAAAGCATTTCGTAGATTCACACTGTACTCAGGCAATCCTAGAGCAATTCGAAAACATCATTCCTACGTAGGACTCAGTTGAGGCGTTCGTTTGCTCGCTGTTCATTTCTACTCGTATTCGAAGCCGTTTGTAATCCAACCCTCCGATACCGAAGTAGTTAAATTCCACTTGTTGATGTCCTTTTCCGCCTAGGGATTTCATTTTGCATTGGCTTACTTTCGCCTACCGTTCCCTTGCCTAGATTTTCATCTATTTTTGCTAGTGAAAAGCTCCCCTCGAGTGGTATAATCTTAATAGCAGTCAATTTCGTATTGTGATTTCATGGGAAAATCGTTTTGATACGAATAAAAGAATGATTTTGAATAAATTTGCTACAAACTCTCAGTACGATGAATGTCAAAATAACTGAAAAATAGTTGAATAATGTTTATGGTTTACAATTGATGCTGAAGCTTCATGCAAATATTACGAACAAATGTCACGCCGCGATAGCTAGCGGAGTTGCAGAAAATGAGGTGGCATGAGTCTTTACCCTGCGAGTCATATACAGGACTGACTAGCCATAGTCTGGTTGGGGTATTTTTTGGAAGGACACTTTTGCCTGTGCTGGGCCACCTTCATTAACACTGACAAAGAGAGGAAAGAGAAAGGATATTCGAAATCATTTTGAGATATGAAACAGTTTAGTTTCAGCGTACACGCCTATACATACAAAAGAACAAGTTGAGTAAGCAGGAGAGTGCTCCTACCAGAAGGGCTTTGTTACCAATCTAGGGTTTGAAATAAGTTTTCTGTTAGAATGAAACCATGACTTGAATTATTTATTCAATACTTGTATAAGAAATCGCTCAAATTTATCAAAAGAATGCCAAGTTTCTTTCATAAGCACATAATAGCCGTCATTTTGTTTCAGCTTAAATGTGTTTTATGATTTCTCGGTCAATTGAACATATTCAAATTAAATTAAATTTTCATGAAAATCTTAAGAAAATAAGATTGCCCAAGTTGACTTGATGTACGTATTATTGTTGTTGTAATTTCATACAATTTAAATAGATATAACTCACTTGATTACGATCTAATTCCTACAAAATTTGATAAGCGCAAGGACCTGGTATCAATCTGCATAATTGTAAAATTTTAAAGGAGTTTTGAGCCACCGTTTTGATTTTATGCAGGAAAACAAAAATTTTACAAATCCTACTATCCTCCTATTACAAAGTTAAGTGAATTTTGATATCTGAGATATTTATTGCCCTTGTGCTGATAACGGATTCTTTGGCTCAAAAAGTGTCCAACCACGTAAATTTTACCGTCTCCTGGACCCTCTGATGCACAAAAAGGCCTTCTTGTTTCAGATTCTCAAAGTTATAATCAAGACCTATCATTTGATACCCCACTCGACCACATTTGATAAAAAAGTTTTGAAGGCCCATCTCAGCATTAGGCGGGACTCCCTTAAAAAAATGTTGAAATGCTTGATAGGGCCTAAACTTTTGAGAGAGCACCACTACTGAATTTTCTACAAAGTTTGAGCTTTTTACAATGGCTTCAATAGCATCTGTGGAAACTGCGATAAGTGTGTAGTGCGAATTAAAGGCAAGTGCAAATTCAAGGCGATATTGAAGACAGTTGGCATATAAATTTGTAGACAAATTAAAATAACATTTTAAATTAATCTTTGAAAAGTAAAATTGGTGAAATTGTTAGATGAATGATTGTGCATTTTTTTGTAAATCAACTCTTTTAACTTAATTTAAAAGACAGTGCGTTTTCACTTTCCCGGAACACTAAAATTATTGGCCGCAAACCATAACACGCGACAGTGGTGTTAAGAAGTGAGAAAAAAAAAACGTTGAAGTGAAAATTTGAACATTTTTAAAGTGCACAATAGTAAAATTTAACGTGGAAACTGGTGGAAAAATAGTTGAAACAATTAAAATGCCACAAAGTTTACATCTACAAATTAATATATTGACCATATCGGAGCTCAAGGAGGTGTTATAACAGCAAAATCTGGCCACAAACGGTACAAAGGCCATACTGATTGCACGCTTGCGTGATGCGATCGAATCGGAAGGCGCGAATCTGGATCTGGGTGAGCCCTCAGATGCGGAAGAAGGCGCAAAAGGTGGAGAAATAGAAACACCAAAATTCAAAGAGCCAGAAAATGCGCTGATGCAAATGTTAATGCTGATGCAGCAAGAGCAGCGATAACAGTCCTCCAGTTTAACTGCGAAACTTAATGAACAATCAGCGAAGCTAAATGAACAGTCATCCAGTCTAACTGCGAAGCTAGATGAACAATCAGCGAAACTAAATGAACAATCGAAATTAAGGCAGACAGCACACAGAAGCTGGAGGAATAGTCAACCGAACTAAAAGCGGAGCTCAGTCATCTGAACAAACAAATTAAAGGCGTCGAGGAAAGGGTTGACTAGGTCAAGGACAAGGTCAGCCAGGTCGAGGAGAGAATCAGCCAGGAGATGGAAAAAGTGAAAAAAGAATTGGAAGCACTGAAGGCAGCAGTAACCACCTCACCGTGGCTAAATCGAAGGCATGGTGAGACTGACTTCTATCTGACCCAGCTTTTGAGCGGGCATGGGTGTTTTCAGTCTTACCTCCACAAGATTGGTAAGTCACGGTCTCCCGATTGTCGGTTTTGCCCAGGAGAAGAGGACAATGCCTGTCACACATTTTTTGCGTGTACAAAATGGGTCGGGCTGCGAAGTGAACTCTACAGGGAGACGGGAGAGCTCACCCCGGATAATACAGTTGCCGTGATGCTCGAATCGGTTGACAAATAGAACCAGGTGGCACATTATGCTCAGGCAGTCCTAAAATATAAAAGGGACTCACAGCAGCCGGAGGCGCTGGGGCTGGAGGATCGCTCTTCTAGCATTTCCTCTTTCCCTATCCCCTCCCGCTAGGAAAGGGACTCCCAAGCTTGAAGGCGCCCCACGGCGTAACAAAACGAGACCTGGCCCGAAGTAATGTGTCAAACGGTTCCAGGCTGGGTTCTCAGATTGACAGGGGTGGTGTTTAGTGGGTAGTCCAAGGGTTTCCTCCATGGAAGTCCCACACTGCCAGACTCGGCGGGCGTAAATGCCTTCACCTCCCTACCACAAAAAAAAAACCACTTCACCAGCCCCACTTACAATCGCAGCGCAAAGCTCATCCAGAAATGTGAAAGCACCAATATTCGACGGGCAAACGGTCTGGAGCATTTACAAAACCCAGTTTGAAGACACCGCTCGCGCAAATCACTGGAATGAGCAGGAACGAGCAACTGCATTAATTCTTGCTCTAAGAGACCCAGCTGCCGAGCTTTTGCAGATTATCCCCGTTGAGTTGCATTCGAACCCGGCTACTATAATGAATGTGCTCGGCTTGCGTTATGGAGACGATCATGTGAAGCAGATTTATCAGTCACAGCTACGGCATTGGATGCAGAAGTCTGGCGAAACCTTACAGCAGCTAGCCCAAGACATTGAGCGACTGGCACTTTTGGCTTACCCAGCTTACGACCCAGAACATCGAGATGACGCAGCGACAGAAACATTCATCAGCGCATTAACGGACCTGGAATCGCTACAAGCCAAATGTTTAGCTCAAAAGCAAACGGTTAAGAATGCATTGGCTTACAGTCTGAACTTTGAGGCAGCGAAAAATGTGACTCGTACCACTGCCCAGGTTCACGAGGTAGTGGCAGACGTGTGCAGGTGTGAGCGCGTGGAAATTGAGCGAGAGCTGCAGGTAAATGATGCGCCTAGATGCTGGAATTGCGGAGAGAAGTGGCACCTGCAAAGAGACTGAAAGAAGTGAAGAAAACCGTGCTGTTGTCCAGAGTGTGCAGCTCGAAGAAGATCTAGACCGAGTCAGGAGCCCAGAATGGAAGCCCTTCAAGCTGAGGGGTCGAGAAACATGTAAGACCAAACTTCGTGGAGCAGAGGTTGGCTAGGAGGATCGACGTCCCCAGCACCACCATCTGCGTGTCAAGACTACATCGTGGAGAAGCGGACTTATACCTTCCGGGTCAAGTTGACGGAGAACATTGCATCTTAACAATCGATACTGGTGCAACCCGATCGATTATCTGACCAGACCTAGTGAGGCAACAACTTCTTCACAAGGGCAGGAGTTTCTCACTACGAACAGCTACGGGAGAAACTGCACCTGTCCATGGAGAGGTCAACCTCCAGATACAGTTGGGAGACCTTGTGTTCCGGCATAATTTTCTGGTCGCAAACATTATGGATGACTGCATTCTCGGAATGGATTTTCTGCGACCACATGGAATCACGTTTGATTTGGGCAAACGGGTATTGAAATGGCAGAATGTCGACGTATTTATGGAGGATCTCAGCGTCCAAATTCCCAAGATGAATGTGGTAGTTTGCGCCGACACTGATGTACCGAATTCTTCTGAAAGCATTGTATGGGCCAAGCTTGATGGTGATTCTGGAGACCACCAATCTTATTTGATAGAGCCAACGAAGACATCGGCATTGCTCAGTTTGATTGTAGGACGAAGCTTTGTAAGATCTATAGGGAACGGATACGTGCCAGTTAGAGTCCTTAGCAATGCAGACTCAACTACGAGCATCAAAGCGGAAGAAGTCATCGGCAGTTTCCAGCCTATTTCCACCATCACCTCTTTGTAAGCTACTCACGACCATTATTGAAAGAGGAGGCAAGAAACAGACAAAGCCCGGGAACTTCCGTCTGCCATATTGAAGCAGACCAAATTGCCAGTGCAGCTATTCAAGCGAGCCCCTCAACAAGCCCGGATGGCTAAGGCCGAACGAGTATGGCAACTCACGTCATAGATAAACAGGGAGCCAAGCCAATTCGACAAGCACCGAGAGTCTTTCGATAGCCAAACATGTAAAAGTGAGCGCACTGATCTCTGATATGGAAAAACAAGGCCATGTTGAACCTTCTGTCAGTCTATGGGCTGCGCCAGTAGTTCTAGTAAAGAAAAAGGATGGTAGCACTCGCTTTTGGGTCAACGATAGACAGCTTAATGACGCCACTAAGAAATATAGTTATCAGCTTGCACGCATCGATGACATTATGGTTTTCTACACTTGATCTCAAGATTGGCTACTGGCAGGTAGAAATCGACAAGATGGACCTAGAGAAGACCGCATTTTCAATTGGGATCGGATTGTGGCGATTCGTGGTGATGCCATTTGGGCTTTGCAATGCTCCAGCCACCTTCGAACGCCTGATGGAATATGTACTACGAGGCGTAACCTGGAAAACCTGCTTGGTGTACCTAGATAACATCATTGTTATCGGGAGGACGTTTGAAGAGCATATGCGGAACTTAGAAGAGGTGTTCTTCCGATTGCGACTGGCGAATTTGAAACTTAGTCCCGACAAGTGTACCCTTTTCGCAGCTGAAGTAAAATACCAGGGACATATCGTATGAGCAAAAGGGGTCAAAACAGACCCTGGCACAATCGAAGCTGTGAAAAGCTGGCCAACACCATAAAACAAGCGCAAACAACGAAGTTTTCTGGGTCTAGTGACCTACTATCGAAGATTCATCAAAGACTTTGCCAGAGAAACTTAGTGTCTCCATCAGCTAACCAAGAAAAATTGTCCGTATGTCTGGAATGGACAATGCCAGGTAGCCTTTGAGACCTTGAAGGAGAAGCTGTGTGAATCACCCGTGCTGGCATATAAGAACCCGGAAAACTTTTTGTATTTGGCACCGATGTGAGCAGCAGCGGGATTGGAGCTATACTCGCACAGCCGATCGATGGCGAAGAAAGAGTCCTCTCGTATTACAGTCGAGTTCTCTCAAAAAGGGAGAGGAACTACTCCGCATCCCACTATTTTTGATGGTGTACAGAGCTACCAAACATGCATCGACGGGCCAAGCCGCAACCAAAGTCATTTTTGGAAAGACTATTCGTCTGTCAGCTGAAATAAAGTTTGGAACACCTCCTGAGAAACCCCAAACCATCTCGGAGTACGCAAGTGGGCTAAGGCAACGGTTGAACCAAATGCATCGGACAGTGCGGAAACATCTCAAATCGGCTACTGACCGCATGAAGATCAGGTATGATCTAAAGGCAAATTCTACTGGCTTCCAGCAAGACGACTTGGTGTGACTATACAATCCACAATGACGGAATGGTAGGTCTCCAAAGTTGCAGCACAATTGGGACGGACCATAGCGGTTTACAAAGCGAATTAACGACGTCGTATATCGCGAACAGGAACACCATAAGCCGAGGGCAAAACTGAAAATCGTGCACCTGGACCGTCTTGCCTCATATTACATCCAGGGAGACTTGACTACAACTGGCGACACATCTTTTCGGGGCGAAAAGAACTGAGGTGGGGGCAGTGTTACATGTGCAAATAATTCTGCGAGCTACTGTCGCAATTGCCTTCGCAACGACATCATGATCAACAAATGAATGTACTCGAAAGCACAAGAATCGGGCCTTGCATTGTTGTGTGAGCAGACTCGTTTGGACTCTCTTTGAGCTATCTTCAGTGTCATGGCTCAAAAGAGCCGAAACGCGTCTGCTCACACAGCAAAACAAGGTCCGACGGCTTTTAAAGAAAAAAGAGAGTTCGGCTGCGGATGCCAAATAAACAAAATAATTGATTAGAAAAATATTCTTTATGTTTCCTTTTGGTTGTTTGTTTTGTAATGGGGGCTTGTGTTACTGAAAGAGTAATAAAATTCGGGCGGACGTTCTAGAAATAATGCTCAAGACCACCATTTCCTCACCGATACGATGTCTACCATGCAAATAACTTCTGTGAAAATCGACTTTTTTCCGGCATGATAGTATTTGTTGCCCATTCCAGTGGACCTCACGTCTCAAAAAAATTTGGTCAATGTAAAGAAGACATGAAAATCGGATTTTAATCGTTCGATGATTTGTTCAAAAATTTTCGGTACATTACAAAATCATATTAGAAAGAATTGTTTGTTTGTTTGTTGGTGTTCAATGATCTAATAAGCGAAACTTGAGTCCTTAGCCCATGGATTATAATAGTTTTATTTAAATTTGTTAACATATCTTATTTTAATATGAACGAGTTGGGTCATGCATCATGTTTCAATTTAAGGTCTTTCAACTCATCGTCCTGACCTCGAAAACCTCTCCAACATTTTATTTAGATGAACAAACCCCTTATAAGTAGTAGCTTCTTGTTCATACTGATCAATATACTAAATATGTACATTACGTGGTGAAAAACAAAACTGTTCAGCGGTTAATTCGAAATTCATCTTTTTGTTAAATCAAAAAATGTTGTATTTATGCCCTATTCAAAAATACTTTTGGTCGAAACTAAAAATAGCTTGTTCATCTATATGAAAAATTGAATACAAAATTTTTCCAAATTTAGGATTTGCACGTCCTCGTATAAAACAAATAATATCCATTAAATACTGCAAAGATAAAAAAAACAAAAATTTCTTTTTCATTGGGCAGCATTTACGCCAATCTTTGATGTTTACTCTCATTTCAACACCCAGACCTGACATCAGACAGACTTGAGGTATGATAATTTGAATACGTCAAATGTCCTTTACCTCAACCATTTTTTATCCAGACTAAATGGATGCAAGTGCATGATGTGAATATTGTTTGTTCAAAATTTAAAATGCATTGCGTTTCTCGTTCTCAATTCTTTTCCTACTCCCATTCGTTTTCCATGCGAGAATCCTTTTGAAAAAATGTTTGAAGTGTTTTCCTGGTAAATAAGTATGGAGAGCGTGTATATTTTTCTGTTTGTTTCAATTTTTCTATACTACTAAAATTTCACTGTGTGACTTACACACCAATAATATTTATTGAAGTCAGTGGACATATGAGAAAAAACCGTGTATCCTTTCCTAGACTTTAAATTCTCAAAAGCATATCATTCAAATACTCTGATTCGGGTATCCCCATCGGATGTATCGGTTTAAATAGTAAATTTCTCCAAAAATTTTTCCAGGAAAGTGGTTGTTTCTCCCTGCAGGTGGGTGTACATTCCCCACAAAAGTTCTTCCGGAGAAGCATCCTGCCAGTTCTAGGAAATCAGATGAAAGAGTCGGAGTCGCAGCTCCACTTACAAATGAGGGCGACAGTTCTTGAGGGTAGAGGTTGCTTTCAAAACGTATTTCATTGCGAACACTCATAGGTATTGCAAACTGACTGTTAAAAGTGATGATGTTTGTTGAGTGTTTTTAAGTCGACTGGTGAATGTTTTGCCAGCCTAGCAGCTAACATTTGAGCATTTCGAAATCACCGTGAGGGTATTCTAAAGTGTCTGTGACACGGAATACATTACAAGAAATGTTAACCTGTCGCTGTTGACGCCACAAGGGTGTCGGCAATTCTTCAACGAAGCATTCAAACACGAGCTCACCTGAGCACCGTGAGATTACGTAATTATTTTTTTATGCTCATTTCAAATTGTACACAAAAGACAGTCCAAAGATGTTCACGTGAAGTCATCAACAATCTTAAGTGAGCCTTTTAATCATTTGTGTGGGAAAAATAGAGGATGAATGAATGAAGGGTGCATTTGTTCGTTTGTTTAGTCTTTGGTGTGGTATTGGGTTGAATTGGCTAGGCTTTGTTCTACATGTGTGAAATTGCTTCATTATAAAGCTCGAATGTTTTGAAAACAGGAGTCTGATCTTTAAAATAAATTTTTGCGAAATAACTTCGAATCTAAGTTCGCTCTGAAATTGAGTTTTATGAATGGTGTAAGCAGAGTGTTTAACAAAGCGACATTCCCCGGTTAAAGAGTGAACGATGTATCTCCAATCAATGGCTTAATATTTCTACTTTGAATTTTTTGTATACATTTTTTGAGTTAGCAGTCAAAAACGATGATTTAAATAGTCTTTTGTACTCAACTTACAAAATGCAGTAACCAGCAACGAATAAAATCAAGAAACATGTCACAGACGATTTTATTGGAGAAAATGTGAAATACGAAGATCATACTATTATTAACAAAGTTGAACGAATTTTGACTTCTGAGGTATTTGTTATTGTTGTACTTATAAATACCTCCCTTGATAATATTTCAGATTTTTTTTAGATCACAGGTGTCCATTCGCGAGGGAGGAAACACATTTTTCATGTATTTCCCCCTGTGCCCCCATTGAAGAAGAACTGTCAGTTTAAGAACTGTTTTGAAATGCTCCCATAAAGAAATTTCATTTGATACTTATATCGGCTACGTTTGATGAAATTTTTTTTCAGGGGCCACTCCCCTGTCCTGTAATCATCGATTCATGGCCTATTTTTTCGAATCCTAGAATGGTTACAAAGTTCTTTTGCTATGAGCTGTCTCCTGCCCTTTCGACTTGTTTTACCTATAAGTATTAATTGTAGGTACTCATCTTCAGTCATCCATTAAATTGAATCAAGTGTTCAAAGCATACACCTTAAACGTTGAAGTTGGGGAAAATTAACTCAAAGTTATTCAATCTTCGCATTTAAAACAGCCACTATTTTGTTTTACGATTTCTGATAACACTAACGGAGCCGATTCTCAAAGATATTCATGATACCTATTATTCCTGAAATTTTCATGCAAATCCTAGCAAAGCTGTAGTGTCTGAGTCGGTAAAAAGCGCATATTGTTCCATAGCCATATGTTTCCATACCAATACAGCGCATATTGTTCCATAGTTATACAGAAAATTCAAATCGCTATAACTTCGTTAATTACAATTTGATCTTTATGAAAATTTCAGGAAAAATCAAGCTTATAATTTATTTATTGAATTTAATTTATTTATTGAATTTAAAGCTACCGTTAAGATTTTATTCAAGAAACCCTAAAATCGATAAATCATAGTATTACTAACAAAGTTGAGTGATTTTCGACTTCTCATGTATTTTTTGTTGTTGTACTCATAAATGTCTACATTCTTGATTTTCTTCAGATTTTTCGGATGAAAGGTGTCCAATCGCGAGGGGGGGTGGTGAAAGGTGTCCAATCGCGAGGTAGGCGAAAAGTTCGTACATTACCCCTTCCCCTGCCCCTCGCGGTGCAGATAAGGCAATTTGAAGTCTTGTTTTGAAAAGATATCATCAAGGCCTTTCCAATGACACCTTACTCGACTACGAATGGTGAAAATTTTTTTTTGAGGGGGTTACCTCCCTATATGGGGAGACCCCCCTTGAACCACTTCAAGAAGTCACCACTTCTGACCTGTCCACAAAGTTTTATTGCTGTAGCTTCTATACCTGTAGTTTCGGAGAAAAAGTGCTGTGACATACAGACGGACGGACAGACGGACACAGGTCGTGATTGCAATATGGTTTTGTATTTTAGTACAAACCCTAAAAAATGCCACGTTACAGAAGTTTATTATGCAAAGTGTGTTGGCATACCAGCCATCTCAAACTTCATTAGATTATCATAAGTGAATTTTTTCCTTACTCTTGCTAACAGAGAAGCCAAGCATGCCAATCATTATTAATATATTTTATTTCGTGCAGAGGAATGATTATCTGGATAAACTAGATTGAGCCAAGGTGATGTTTGGGTAAGCAATATTAACTGGATATTTAGAAAAAATTCAAGAACTTTTGCTTCTAAAATTTTATATTTGTGCCAAACTAACGAATGCAAGACAGTGGAAAATAGCTATTGCAAATCTCGGCCGTTCTGGCATTCTCCTCTAATTCACGAATTTACCTTCCACTTTCCTTCGGGCACTCCAATATTTTCTCTTTTTTCAGTTTGAAATAACCCAGCATTTATGGATTTTTTATTCTCTATCCTCATTACTATTTTATTTCCACTCCTATTCCTTAAAATATAAAAAAATTATTACTCCTTTCTTTCCACTAACAAATTTCTATTCTTTATTTTTTACTAACAAAATTTTTATTTTTTACTAACAACAATTCATTCTTTCCTGCCTTTTAACAAATTTAATGCCATTGCCCATTAAAAACACTATTAATGCAAGCATTCAAATATATTGTGGAATTGAACTTGCCTGTTCAATGGATGAGAGTTTATTGGAAGGTTTCTTAGGTGCTAGTGCGGGGGACTCTCAATCTGGGAGTCTACTGGGACCCTGGGCTCAAGTTCCCCCTGGCGTAGAAAAATTTTTTTTATATTCATGAAAAGCAATTGTTTCTATGTGTATGACGATTTTCATATAACTAAACGTTATCATGGGTACCTGTAAATTACCATATATGCATTTGTCGAGAGTGAAAAGACGTACGAGGAACGGGATCAAAGTGTATTGAACTTCGATCACGTCACCTCGGTACGATACCAGCAATGTGGAAAAAAGAGATGTGGGATTGGCAGTGAGGATTTGATTTAGATTTGGTGACGACAGTTTAGGAAGATAAGAGAAAAAAATTCAGGCATTTGAAAATAAAATAAAGTCTTTGCTTGTGGATTAACGATTAAAATTTTTACTTATGGATTAATGATTAAAAGTGGGGGACAAGTGTAAAAGAAAGAAGTTTGGTGCATTTCAAAACAAAGAAAGTATTGCTAGTGGATTTGTGAATAAAAGTGGAGACCATGTGCTTTAATTTATCTGCGTGAAACATAACAAGACGGATGTCGTGATTATCGGCGATAATCCCTCAAGGGTTTGGTTGTATGGTGTTAACGACCCTGTGACTCAATCGTAAGAAAGATTCTAGTCCTTGACCTCAAATTTTAAGACCTAACCAATTTTGCTGATCATTTTAAAGTTGAAAGTTAAGCATTGGCCTTGAAATGTGCTAAAAATTTGTTCGGAATCGTACCGGTATTGTGTAGATAAACTTGCGAAGTGCGGAATAATTTGACACTATAAGAGACCGGAGCAGGATTCTTGAACTCAAAATATTAAAAAAGTCGGAAATTCAATTCTGAAATAAAGCCGTGTGATGAACCTCTAAACTCAAGCTACTGGCCAATAAACATCTAGAGTTGCATGTTCTATTCAATCGTTGTATAGAATACTGAAAGATTCCGCTAATAGTTACCTTTTCAGTGCCCCCCCCCATAGTTGCAGAGCGCTCAGCGGCAGTACAGAGGTGAGTAAATTGTATATTTTCTTTCCTTATGTTGCATAAATTAATATTTTGGTTTTGTTTTTTTTGTAAATTTTCATCCAATATGTTTTCATCAACTTGAATTTGAATTATTTTAAAAAGTGATTAATGTGTTGTTTTTTTTGTTATTTTGGAATCTGTCTCCCCTATAATTTATTTTTGTGTTGAATTATATTCAATTTGATTAAATAAACAGCCATGGTAGCGTCCTTTCCGTTCCCTTTCTTCCCATTGTGCTAAGTTTTTATATGTAGGGTGGCTCAGCAAAGAGGTTGAAACCTAGCCGGCCTCAGTATGCCACCCCCTGCCAGATACTAAGGTCTGCAACAGCGGTGATCTCCGCGGCTATAACAGAACTTTTGGCTGGTATTGCGGGTCGAGCCCATAAGTTCTGACAGTAGCAGCTTTTGCAGCCCATAATCTACACGTTGGACATCATAGCCAACCGGAACGATGATTGAGAGTAGGATTGAACAATCAGTTTATGACAAACTTGCAAAACTGATAAATAGTAACGTTTTTGTGCAATAGTTACTTAAGCTAGACAAACAAATGAAGAAAGAACAATGTGATTCCTGTAATACTCTTAACGATATCCCAGAGCTAGACGCAATCAAAGTTCAGTTTTTCCCAACCGGTAGACTAAGGAATCATAAAATTTGTAAAACTCTCTACAGGAAAGAAATTGCAAGGCATATTCTATCAAATATGAAGGTAAAAAAGCAATGAGGATGGCAGATAAATAATGGGCTCATGAAAAACAAGAAGCAATCGCCAATTGTTTTAAAATTCGCAGGTTTTAAACGAAGAAATAGAACTTAAAGCAATATTTCAACTAATACCTGCTGAGGAAGTTGACATTGAAAGTAAGGAAAATGCTGCAATGGCATACTATACTTGAAAGTTGAAAATGGTTTAACATTTCAAAATTTTCTTGAAGTTGTCAGTGACGTAGCGGTTGCCGGTAGGGAAAGTACGGACAAAATGCCATGTATGGACAAAATGACATAGTCACCTTATTAAAAAATTGGCGGGTTTAAGTAGCGTCTCCGCGACTGTATCACGTGACGGCAGCCATATTCACAATCCTCTCAGATGTTGAGCTTCATTGTCACAGCCGCGTTGCAGCAACCAGTTCGAACGTTTTTCGCGCCTTCAAAAGTTTATTTTATAGATGGTTTTCTCCTGTTTTCTGGTGAGGTATTTGAACTTTTGTCAGTACCCAGTGATTTCGATTATTTTATTGCAATTATCGGATGCTTGATGGAATTTTGATTTTTTATTCATTTTTGTTCACATTTGGACAAAATGACATACATATACACAACAAGACAAAACGACATGGTATGTCATTTTGTCCGTAGGGTTTATGTTAATTAGCATTTATTATTTTTTTTAAGTAATATACCGCGAAAATACGAAAGAAAAACTAATCGGCAGTCTTGGAGCCAAGAATCTATGAATAAGGCTATTGAAGCATGGAAGCAAATAAAATGGAATGGGAATTGGCCGCAAAAAGATTCAGTGTTCCTCAGGCGACGCTTAAAAGGCGTGCACTCAATATGAACAAAACATTGAATTCTAACTCTAAAGGATTAGGAAGATTCAAGAAAACATTTTCAATAGAAATTGAGCAGGAGTTAGTGGAACACATAAAGTTTTTAGAGACACGACTTTTTGGTTCCACGCGTACATCACTCCAAGAGCTTGCCTTTGAACTAGTCGAAAAAAATGGTATCGATCAACCTTTCAACAAGGACAAGAAACGTGCTGGACAAGAATGGCTTGATGGTTTCCTGAGAAGAAATAAGAACATTTCTCTGCGCACCTCAGAACCAACTTCTGCTGCAAGAGCGCAAGTGCTTAATAAGCCACAGGTAGCTAAATTTTTCCGTATTTATGAAGAATTATTGAAAAGTCACAACTTGAGAACTCACTGAAGCTTCAATATGGATAAAACCGGGCTCTCCACAGTCCAGAAACCACAAAAAATTCTGGCCACCATAGGCAAGAAACAAGTCGGATGTCTCACCAGTGCTGAGAGAGGTTTGAATGTGACAGTAGTATATTGTACGAATGCCATCGGTTTATTTATTCCGCCATGTATGATATTTCCTAGGAAGAACATGAAAAATGAACTTGTTTATTAGGCTCCCATCAGCACTCTTGGACTAGCACAAGAATCAGGATGAATGAACAAAGAGGTGTTTGTAAAATGGTTAAAACATTTTCAGGCACATACGAAATCTAGCAAAGAGGATCCGGTTCTACTTATTTGTGATAGTCACTCAAGTCATAGAAGCATTGAAGGGTTGTGCTATGCCAAAGAAAATGGTATTCATATGTTGTGTTTACCGCCACATTGCACCCATAGAATGCAGCCCTTGGATGTTTTTATCTATGGACCACTCAAAACTTATTTCAATCAAGAAATTTCTAAGTGACTTAAAAATCATCCAAGGCACGTCGTTACCCATTTACAAATCTGGTATTTGTTCAATAAAGCATATGAAAAAGCCACAACTGTTCAGAATGCAAGTAATAGCTTTAAAAAGACAGGTATCTGTCCTGTTAATCCTGATGTTTTTCTAGACTACATGTTTGAACCGGCGGAAACCACAAATTTTCCGTTGAATCAGGAGAATATTGCAGACAGTTCACCTAAACTTTCCAGCTTATATTTACCATCAACTAAATGTATCAACACCTCTTCAATCCAAGAAGATGTTGCAACTATTTTAAATCCATCAGCAACAAATATTCTTCACAAAACACAACGCAAGCCACCACCAATGATATTGGAGTTGCTGTTTCTGATGTGATGAACCTGAGTTTAGAAACATGTGAAGAGGAGTCTAATATGGTGGGACACCTGGTCCATCAATGCAATTACTGACATATCCAGTTGCTACTATTTCGCTAGCACCACAGCGGCAGTTCATTCGAGGCCAAGGAGAAAGAAAATTGAAACCTGTCAAAGATGATTGGCTTTTAAATCCTACTCCAAATATACAAGAAATTATTGCTAAAAACAGACCAAAGGACCCACCAGTAAAAAAATATACAGGTTAAAAGAAAAATTTTTGATGAGGATGAAATAAATATTCCTGCTTCCAAAAACGCTCTACCATCCGAGAAGAGATTGAGAGCATCGAGGCAGCGTACAACTGCTCTGATATATGATTGCTCAGGAAGCGAATATTTCTTATGCAAGACAAAAGACGACGTTAGTAACTGCACTTGCATTTATTGCAATGACCTCTTTTCCCATTCTAAGCCCAGCGAAGGTTGGTTACGATGTATGATTTGTTCTCTTTAGGCTCATGCGCCATGTGCTGATGTCCCGAAGAGGACCAAATGATTTATTTGTGAACTGTGTTCTTAAAAATTAGTATGTCATTATGTCTTTACCTTATATGTCATTTTGTCCGTACTATATGGACAAAATGGTTCTTGTGATTAGTTACATTTTTGTATATTTTATTATAGTTCCTCCTTAATTAAAAGACTGCGCTACTGATAGTCAATGAACCTAAGATGAGTAAAAACGATTGAGACTGATTATAATAATATTAAATAAATATATATGATTAAAAAACAAAACACCCTGTCATTTTGTCCTAACTTCCCCTACCTTGACAGATTGTGGTGTCAGTAGCCAAGAAAAATGAAGTGGTTGGTGCAGATGATAATAATGACGGAAATTAACTAGATGTTCACTTCGTTGCAACAAAAGAGGCTCACCGAACGAATGAAACTATGCGTACATTTGTGGAACAGTCAAAGAATATTAAAAGCAACGCTTTTTCAGAGGTTGTCACTATTGGAGACACTATTCATATTCAATCAAACAACGAATTTCAATAGTCCAGAATAACAGAGAAATTTCAAGTTCGGTAAAGATTTTCTTAATAGTAAGTTACTCAACAAAGTCCAAATTACATAGGCCAAAACTCCTCCTATTAACTTAAAACACAAGCCAGCACAATTCAACACAATTTTTATGAAACACGCAATTTATGTAAATGGTACCTTGCAAATCATTCACCTTAATTTTTTACTGATCATAGTTCAACATTTTCAATTTAAACAGCAACTTGCATAATAACGCGATCAATAAAATTTCGAATTTACGATGATTGCCTACACATTTTGGCATAATGAACTTATCTTCGATGAAAATAATTTGTTTTTGTTATACGAGTAAATACACTTGAATAAGTTAATAAAGAACTACTTCTGTCGTATTGATCAACCATAATAAATCGAGTACTTTTATTTCCTCCCAATTATCCAGTCTACTCTGACTCAATATATTTTACAACCATTGAGTATATCTAGTTATCCCAAAAACTCCTCTATGATAGGTGATATGGCTGGTTTTTTGAGGAACAATCCTTCTTATACTATTTTGGTCTCCAGATTCCATTTATGCACCAAAACACTGGTCCGTTGAGCCAGATATCGTTTGCACTTAGATTCCAAATTATTTTTAACTGCATACAATCTTTTTCTCCATTGGTTTCTGTGTTTTACCTTGGATATCATTTCCAACAAAAAGGATATCATCTAAAGCTCAGCGCTCAGGTTTTGGCAGCACTCAGGTTCTGAAACTATCATTTGTGACGGGAACAAACAGACATCATTGGATTATATGGGAATTCCGAATCTAGGTTCCGAATCTAGGTTCCTGACTGCACCACAAGAGAATCCCTTATGTTACCGTAAAAGGTCAATTGGGATTTAGCAGCACTCAGGTTCCAAACTTTTAAGCTCCTGACCGTAACTCACCACCATCTTTAGAGCTCACTTTAGTCTATTTCAACTACTTAATATGGAGGTCAATACGCTTCTAGAGGATTATCGGTGTAAAGCAGGGTCCCTCAAAAATCTAGAGAGGAGCTGTAACAAATTCAGTCAGAAGGGTTTTGTACTTAACCTACAACATGCAAATATGTAGAACGATTTAGTTCAAGAAAAACGTTCAAGTCATGCACAAAATATATATAATTGCTATTAAAGAATTCCATTTAAACCAGCCAACATTCCAGTTAACGGAATCTTAAATATATTTTTGTTATTTATCTTATCTGAAAGTTTGGAGAGGATCCAATCAAAAGTGTAGTATCTGGTTCAATGAAAAGGTCATGCAGTAAAAAAATCGTATATGCTTGTTGTAATCGGAGGAAATTCAAATGGCTATAGCTTCTGTAAATTTTATTGAAACTTATGGAATATAAGGATCTTTTAAAAACTACTTAAATGGCTAATTTCATCCGATTTAATGACAGTAATACATTTTTAACTGACGAAAATATTAAATCCTATTATTATTAGCAAAGTTCAATGAATTTTAACCCTCTACGTTTTTTGCTATTGGATGTACCTCCATAATTTTTAAGGGATTTGTGAAATGAGTTCTACGAAAACAGACTAGTTTCGCATCCTGTCGGTCCATTCGTCTGTCTATCTGTCGGACTATCCATGCACTACAGAAAGTTTATTAAGAAACTATACAAGCAATAAAATTCAAACTTTGTGAAAAGGTTGTAGTAATCGAGCAGCCACACTAGCACACTGCTCGAAAACCTTCCGATTTCCTATGCAAAAATTGCAATGGCAGATCGTGATCGTAAAATTCCGGAAGTACGAGTACATGTTGAAAAGGGAATGTGAGATGGTCAAAAGATTCAATTCTCTGGTGAAGGTGATCAAGAACCCGATCTTCAGCCTGGTGATATTGTAATTGTATTAGAGGAAAGAGAACATCCAGTTTTCATGCGTGCTCGCAATGATTTGGCTATGAAATGACCCATCCAATTGTTAGATGCTCTATGTGGATTCCAAATGGTTATCAAAACTCTAGATCAAAGAGGCTTGGTTATCACATCCCTGCCCGGTGAAGCAATTAAGAAGGATCAGACAAAATGCATTATGGATGAAGGCATGCCCATGTACAAGAATCCTTTCGAGAAAGGACGTTTAATTGTTCAGTTCCATGTTGGTTTCCCAAATCGTATCAGCCTAGAAATTGTTCCCACATTGGAGGCATGCTTACCTCCACAACCAGTTGTAAATATTCCAATTGATGCTGAAGAATGTGATTTGGTTGATCTTTATCCAGAACACGACAACCGATGGCGACATCGGAATTCAAACGATGAGGATGATGAGGCCGGCAATCACCATGGCCCGCGAGTACAGCAGTGTGCAACTAGTTAGATAGAAACTTTACTATTAGGGATATCACTTGACCTTAACGTAATAATTATGTTTCTTCTCTTTTTCCTATGTCTCCTAGTTTTCAAGGCAATCGAAATTTTTGTCAGGGGATATTCATATTCATTGCACTCTTTATTTGTATTCATCTACGATCAATTTTCTGGAGTAAGATAATTGAATTTGGAATGAATAGCAAATTTACATCAATTTTCGTCATCTATTTCCATAAACAAACCATCAATGACATCTTTGTAAAGTCTCAACAAGATTTCTAAAGTCAAAAATATATTTGTAAATTCATCAATTAACCAAGAGGGTATAAAAGAATACTTTATAACGAACATTAGCTGTATTCTCTTTATTCTGCATCGCTTACAATTTATAAATTTCATTTTTTGTAATACTGGTTAATACATATATTTTTTGTTATACATAAAAGTAACGCATTTCATTTGATTTTCCATTCCAACTTATAAATATTACGGAATTCTTAAAATAGAGGATTCAAATAAATTCAATACACAAAAACTAGTAATGAGATTGAAATACCGTAAACTCATCATATTACTGTATTACAATTTTCTATCGTATTTGTTAAGTGTGTTGAATAACACAATTGTCCGGAAGACAAAGAGACAAGAAAAGAAAACCCAATGGAAATGAAATACTTTTTTAAGGAAAAATCATGATTTTACGGGATTCCGCTTTTGATTGCGACAGCGATCATGTCGGGGGGAGGAAGTGTCTGCGGACTACGGAGAGTGCTAGTTCCTACACCGGATCAACAACAACGTCTTACTCTTGAGAAAATAAGTTCAGTTAAAGATTTTTAATACTTAAAGTGGAAAATTCGGAACTTATTTTTCGATAAAAGTGATTGGTTTAAGTGTAGAAAATATTATGGAATAGAAATAATTTAGAAAGAAATGCAAAGTAAAAGCTAAGCGAATGTGAAATATCCCAAATTGAAATTTCGAAACTGATTCGTAATTGAGATTCGCAAGATATGTTGTGTAGAGTCTGTTTCAAACGATAGTTTGACGATTATCATCGCTAGCGGTTCTATTGAGTCGCATTTATTTTCGGATAATATGAGAGCGAGGGAAATTTTGCTCGAAGGGAGTATTTGGATTCGGAAACACGAAGAAAGGATGGAGTATCGGAACTTTTCATGGTGGAGAACTTTCGTATGAAACTGCATTTGGTTGAGTTTTCTGCCTAAAGTGCATAAAATACGATAACTCGAGTGGCTAGGAGATCTAATTACAGTTGTGATCAGGAATTCCATTTTCTAAGCGTGCGGTTATGTGTGTCTGTTTTTCCGATCGAATTTCTGCGACGCTGTTTAAACAGAAGTGAAATAGGAGAGTGCATATTCGTCGGAGTAGAGCCAACAATCACGATAAATTAAGAGAACCGTCCTTCGGATGATGAAGACTCCCACACACTATATGAAATTGATACTTTTGCTTATTCCCAGAAGTAAAAAGTAAATCGCTAGATGGAAAGGAGAGTGCCAAGTCAATTTTACTCTTTTTGTTTGAGACCAAAGGGATAGCTGCAGCTATTGGCTTATGGTGACGATGATGAAGATGCTGTCGAATGTAGACCTATAGTCGATGTCTCTGATGATGAAAACCTGCAGGAAGTTTGCCTAGGTTCTCTCAGATTGGACGCTTTGATTATTTGGCAATGGCAATAAAGTGGTATATTTGTCTTTCATAATGGCTAAATATTGGAATCTGAATTGCGCAAGCTAATGCGTTGGACCACGATATTATCGAAACTTTAAGTTTTCTAATTTGTTTGAATCGAAAGTTATTTTTAATGTGTCGTAATCTACAGCTTTGCTGCGTTTATATTATCTAGAATTTGGCGTTTAAAAAGAACTACAGCTGTGCCCACCCCATCTACGAGCGCTCGTCGAGGTAAGTACCCTTTTTGTTTGCTTATTAACGATTTTTTTAAATTATCAAATATTTATAAATTTTAATATTTTTAAATCTTAAAACTTTTAACTATACAAAAATTATATATATATATATATATATATATATATATATATATATATATATATATATATATATATATATATATATATATATATATATATATAATATTCAAACGGTTTCGAAAAGAAAAATTTAAAACAACAGAAGTTATGGCATAGACAATTGAACATTAAGATCATCTTATCTTTATGCTCATTTTACTCCATTTGAAATTTATTTAATTGCATCATTATTAGTGAATTCTTCTTTTTTATTTAATTTATATTTTAAATATTTATATGTATGACCCGTATTTTTAACTCAAATTTTGTCATGACTGTTAAACAAATATGGTAGTTGCAAATAAGAAACGGAACTGATTTATCGATTCGTTAAAGTAGTCGGGGAAATTGGAAAATATTTTTTTTTTTTGAAGTATTTGCTTTTGATGTGGTTTTCATATAATTTATCGAGTCATCGCTGAAAATTGAGCTATTGAATGTCATTTATTAAAAAGGTTGGGCAATTTTATTAGTGTCAACGCCAAAATAATGCAAAAATATTTATACAAGCGGCTCTTATAGTGTTAGTTTGTGAAAGAAATACTCATATGGCACAGGTTGACGCGAGGCTTGTGAAAATTTAAAACAGTAAGAAATAAAAATAGATGGAAATGATTAATTAATATTATACCGCCGGTCTTTCCATTCTGTCCCATCTGACCGGGTATAGGACCCGCAACGCGGTTCAAGAAAATGGGCTAGCCATCGTGTGCTCCACCGATTTGTACTTTTTAGGGCCTCTTGCCGGGTTGAGTGGCCTTCCGCTCGCATGCCCTTTTATGGTATTAGGTTATGTGATTCGATCACACAATTCTATATCATAAATCGGTCACGTCTATATTTCTCTTTTGATAGGAAAGCTCATGCAAAGTATGTTTGTATGAGTTTTCCACTCGAAAGGGAAATAAATGGCCACGTCAACGTTTGGATCTTGATCCGGTTGGGCAGGTGCGAGGGGGCACTACATCCATCCGGCTGCCCCACTCTTATTTGTGGGCCATAAGAATCGTCGGGTAACGAGGAAGTCCCCGCAAATCCGTTTGTTTTTACGCGTTTTGACTTGTTCTCTCAACAAGCAGTTTCCACCCTCGGCTAGTTACCTCGTTTTTCGACTTCGCTGGACATTTTCTGAGACCCAAGAATTCGTGAATGCGAAATTCTTTTGTAGTGGTCCTTGTGCTGGGGGAATGAACCCACCCCACGACACCGCAACGCTAGCCTGCCAGCGCATTCACGCGTCCCCAGACAAGGTCAATCTCGGCGGATCTTAATATCCTCTTCCGCCGAGGCAGCAGACCATCGCTGCAGTCCTGAACGGACATTTTCATACCTCCTTTCACTACAAAGTCAGAAGTTGTGGTCTCTCTTAAGTTTAGGTTTAGGTAAATTTTTCAAGCTGTAGGGTTTTAAATGAATGGGCGTCACACTTTCAGAATCTGGAAGGGTAATTTTCTGTATCAGGGTATCAAGGAGGAGGCAAAATGTACGAACAATATTTGTGCACCTTTAAGCCGAAAAAATCAGAAAAACATCACAATGGTAGGTCTTTATAAGTACGAGGGCAACAAGTACTTGTAACTTAGGAATCAGAATTTGTTAAACTCTGATAATAATAGTATGATTTATGAATGTTACATTCCCCCCAAAAATCGTAACGGTGCCTTTAAGCTTCTTAAAATTTCAATCAAATCATTATCAAGTGAGTTATCACCATTTCAATTGTATGGATGATTGATACATACTTCAAATCGACCTAGGTACTCTTATATTGTTCGGGTTTTCATGCAAATATGAGTAATATTGCTAATTTGAGCATGTTCAATTGGCTGAGAAAAATTATTTAATCCTGGGGAAAAATGGCGCCTGTTATGTTCTTACGAAGGAAACTCTAGATAAATTTGAATGATTTCTTATTCAAGTATTGGATACATCATGCCATCAGAAAACTTGTTTCTAATCCTAGGATGATTACAAAGCCCTTCTGGTAGGAGCCCTCTCCTATTAACTCGACTTGTTTCACATATAAATTGTAGGTACTAATCTTCAGTCGTTCATTATTTATCATATCGTGTACCTTAAATGTTGAAGTTGGGGGAAAATAAAACAAATTTATTCAATCTTCTCATTTTAAAAGAACCGCCACTTTGTTTTACAATTACTGATGTCACCAGTTGAAGAAACCCTGAAAGATATTCATGATATCTATCATTCCTGAAACGTTCATGCAAATCCTAACAAACCCGTAATTTCTGAGTCGGTAAAAAGCGCATATTGTTCCATAGTCATATGGTTCCATAGTAATACAGCGCACATGGTTCCATAGTAATACAGGAAAATTCAACCCACCTACTTCATTCAATACTTTTGGATCTTTTTGAAACTTTCAGAGCAGGTTAGCCTTATGCATTTTTGTGTCAAATTTAATTGAATTTAAGGATATCTTTATAGTATTATTCAAGAAAATGTAAAATTGATACATCATACAATCAACAAAGTTGATCGAATTTCAATTTCGGACGTATTTGTTGTTTTTGCTGTACTCATAAAGGTATACAATCATAATTTTCTTCAGTTTTTTCGTATGAAAGGTGTCCAATCATAAGGGGGGTACGCGGAAATTCCGTACATTTCCCCTTCCTCTCGCGGTACCGATAGAGTAATTCTAAGACTAGTTTTGAAAAGATCTCATTAAGACCTTGACACCCTACTCGACTATTTTTTGAATGGTCACCTCCCTATCTTATATAGGGAGGCCCTCTAAAACTGTTTGAAAAATTTTAACTCACCAAAACTTTCAAGAGGTCACCACTTCTGACCCTTCCACAAAATTTTATAGCTGTAGCATTCATAGTTTCGGAGAAAAAGTGCTGTGATATACAGACGGACGAACACAGTTAGTGATTGCAATGGGATTTTATATTTTAGTACAAAACCCTAAAAAGGACCTAATGTCTCAAAAAGATGCGCAGTGCTTTGACAAGAAGGTGGGGGCTATTGACAACCTCTGCGAAGGATTCAATCTAAATCACGACGATTTGCAATCATCACTTGAGCCCTCTCACCAATATTTTGAGAAACGTTTTTATAAAGCAACAAGGCAACAGTTTGACAAAACCAAGAACGTATACACCGGAGCTCAGAAACTCCTTATTCCAACTTCAAAACTCAATGAAGAGTTAGCTAATATGATAATGTCAACAACGTCAACTACTAGAATGACGGCAGCATCGTTGCCAATAGCTCCAGGCATTCCAGGGTTCATTTCTAACAAATCAACTGAATTGATGCCAAAAAAAAAACCCTACCGATATCATTTTCAACCAAGCAACCTGCCAACACTACCAGCATAACCATTCCCATGTTTAATGTTGACTTCTATGAATCAGAAGATTTTTTGAACTACATACATAATTATTACAACCTAAGGCTAATTCAACGGATGCAATATCTTTTGAAAAAAATGCTGTATCACATCTGCAGCTGGTTGCATTGAATTACGAGACAGCTATCGTGCTACTGCAGGAACGCGTTTCAAACGGCAAAATAATGACCGCGGTATACCTTGACTCCATTTTCGATTTAAAAAAACTTGGAACACAGAAGTGCAACTGGCATATAAACTTATTCAATGTTCTATGTAACTGTCTGGCAACGCTGAAAAATTTGTCATATGATATAGATCAGTGGAATCTTGCTATGCGGAAGCTCGTTTCCAAGAACAAACAGGTTGTGAGTGATAATCACTGGTTTCTGGTGTAAGGGAACTGAGATCATCACTCGTTTTCATGTAACACAGCTGTTCATCAAACTTCTCATCTAACGTATAGAACTCCCACAATTTTGGCAACTCAGCTCCCTTTTTTCACTATCACCCATTTTCACTGACAGCGCACAATTAACTAATATAAGTTTTTCTGATTGCGAACAATGAACTAAGTTGTTCTATGTACTTCGAAACCTGACTTATCCATTACTAACTGGTTCAAATGTGAGGCACAGTGTATGACACCTAGAGCGTGTTGATGAAAATTGTTACTCTTGGGCCGTTGAAAATTTCAGAAATTATATAAAATTAAGAAATTTCGGTCACTCTCTTTTAACGCTTTCACGCTTATAACTTTCCACAAGCCTGAAAGTTGCATTTCTTCATTTGTTTGCGGTAGTATTGGTCTGATTTAAAATAAAAATTCACAATTGTAAGTTTGTTTTGCATTATTAGGGACTTTTGGCAGGGGGACACATATGTTCCTAAATGCTTCAAGTATCTTTTTTTTATTCGAACCCAAATAACAACGAAATTTAGAAAATATACGATTATTGAATACATCAATGTTTTTTTTTTTTGAATACAAAACGAAAATTCAGTGATATTCCCCAAAACAATTTCTCCCTTATGTAAAACATAAATGGACATCACATGCAGAGCATGTACTATTTGTACGATTTTCTATACGGTTTTTTGCACATTGAATGCAACGTCTTCTGTTAGCCACTTTTACCACTAGATGTGATAGTGTGCATTGTTTTTGGACAAGAGACGTTCTATTATTCATGACTGAATACAAAAATCTTTGGCAACAGGAAAAATTGCCAATAAGTGAGCGAGCCACTACTTGATGAAATTCGAGGCTTGAAAGTAAAGTTCCCTCAATACGTTTGGCTTTGTAAAGCTTGCAATAAATTGTATAGGAACCAAAAAATAGTCGTCAATAATATTTAATTTTCGCCTTCCTATCCACTTTGTAGCACACTTTTTTTTTTGTCCATAAGATCGACTCCTCCCATGTTTCACTTTCCTCCTTTCTTCCCATGTAATTTACAGCAACTTCAGGACGAGTTACATTTATCTTGTCACCACTGCCATGCACACACCTCTTTACAGTTGTTGTCAGTAGTGGTGACAACAAATTTGTCAATAAAAATACACCTTTGTTATCCATCGATTTTATGAACGATATTCCATTGCTGCTGGTTGTAAAAATATCTTCACGTTTCAAGCCTTTATTGAATGGAACATTTTTGGGAATATTTTTTCTATTTGAGCGCACTGGTCCACAAGCTTTTATATTCATATGTGTTCGCGTATACTGAAGATCAAGGCTATTGAAAAAGTTCTCGAAATAGACTTCACTAGCTGTGCCTTTCAAGTTTTCACATAACTGTAGCACGACGGATTCACCCAAACTAGTTTGTGGCCCACAATTTTTCTTACCTGTATATACTCGTAAATCAACCTGAAAAGGATACCCAGTGGAAAAGTCAGCTCTTCACCATACTTTGAGCCCCCATTTTACTGGTTTATTTTTGGCATATTGCCTTATTATATTGTGATCTTTGAACTTTATGATAAGCTAATATATTGCTTGGGTTTTCGTGTTGGTCAGAGCTGAGAAGTGGTTGAAAACGGGTCGAATTTAGAATGCTATATCATAAAGAGGGATCTGTCCTATTCAGTTCATTAGAGTTATCGTTAAAATGTTGGTTCCTATGAATTTCTTCAAAACGGTGTACAGGCATTATATTAGCAATAAAAGGAACTCCCATATCAGGGTCTGTAGTCCAATAACACCTGAACGTAGGTAAGCAATGGTACCCCATTACGAGGTTCATTCCGAAGAAAGTTTTAAACTCTTCACTGGTGATTGTGAAACATGGACCATTTTGTTGTACGCAACGCATTGATTCGGGAACACTAATTTCGTTAATATGTTTGTCGATGCCTGCAACTGCATCGAAAATGTTCGTTCGAGTCAGTTCCGTGTCAGAAGATTGACTGCTTTCTAAAATGTGCACTTCACCGTAATTATATCCCTGACTTTCATTAAAATTGTGGGATGAATAAGAATTTGATCGCCAGTTGAATGATGGGACGGGTGTGCGAGGCTACTGTTTCTGATCTGTGCTGCCTTGTGAAGATGCTAAACTTCCTTCAATTTCAACTGTTGGTATGCCAGCATGCAAACACTCCAAGTTCCAAAAGAATAGTTCCTTATACGCTGTGATAGTCGTTGTCATCTCAATCCGATCGGAGGTTATTGCTCTGGTTCCTTGATATGTAATTACTAAGTGGAACGCTGTCAGTGCTTCGACTTAGTCGGCTCTGCCCCACGAGTGGTATTTTATTTCCAACATACCACCAAATTTTCGGTGCAGAGTCCAGAGAGTGTTATTTGAATATACCCATTAAAAACCGTCCTGAATGAATGTTGCAAACATTCAAACGACAAAACCACACAACTGCTGTGTACCGCTTTTTGTTGTTAACTATTTGATCATCTTATAGTTCGTAAGCTTCATAACCCCAGAACCCACTCAAATGTCATTATTAGAAAATTAGAGGGGGAAAATTAAACTTCAATCCGATGCACTCAGAGCATTCCTAGAATATCAGGGTCAAATATCTTAAGAAAGTATTCACTTAACAGGTATAACATCAAACGAGGTTTTAATTAACTCAACTCATAAACTCATTATTGATTTCTTCATTAGAATGATTTCCGCTTGAATGCACTTGATTCAAAGTTAAATGTTTAACTTGTACAATATCAAACGTCCACTCTTGTGCTTGCATGCATTCAAACATACTCACACACCCATTATTATTGCATATGAACGATTTCGATAGATTGTTGCAAATTTGATTTTAATCGAACCGAATGTATATTGGCGGCATTTCTTATTTATGCCCACTTTGCGGATACGTGTGTTCAGCATAACGACTTCTGTATGTCCCGCCTGGCTGGAAGGATAGCGTTCAAGTTTGTTGGTTTTAAATGAGTGAATTTCCATTAGAATAACGACCCCAGCCGTAATGCAATCCACATTAATTGAATCGTAACATCAAGTCTCGGTGCCGTGATTGCAAGAATAGGTACTCGTATCAAGTGAAGTGATACTTGGATTGACTAAATGCGATATGCAATATGCACTTCATATCGGAATGTGTAGCCGGGCATATGCAAACGCACCAAACGCAGATAAAATAAACCTTGAAGTTGCACAATTACGTCAAGGAGATTCTATTGAAGGGTGCTTTAGACGACGGACGTCCGCGTCGGCTATTGTATTCCCAGGACCATTTCGCTTAGTGAGTGTGGATCCTGTTATGAACTTTTCTCGCTTATTAATTAAATTGCATTAGATGATGGTCAAGTGAACATACCTGAATGCATGTGCAAGCATACATCGCCATTTTAGGGGAGAAAAGAGGAAATTTTGAATAAATTGTAACCAGCTCTAATGAATTATCAAAAGCTATGTCAAGCAACTGTGAAAGGGTATATACTGAGTCGTAACTTAACAATACACATTTGATATCCTTCACCCTATTCCAGACGATATTCATAAAAGTCAAACTAGACATTTTACTCTTGAGTACTTTGTCTCGAAACCCCTCCTCTCCTACACTATCCTTCGGTGACAGACAAATGGCTCTATCAATAGCTTCAACAGGAAGATTGCATTATGCAACTCAACAAAGTTGTCCTCGAAGGATAATGTTCAGAGTTGTTCATGTCGCTGATGGTCATATTGAACAAACATAAACCGTAAACACAAACGATTTCTGATAATGCGTTGACTCTATTGGAGATGTCCAGAGACGGTCATATCGCTGCATGTGCGTTATTTTCGAATGTCTGATGGCTTTCACGGAGTTGTCACTTTCGCAACAGGACGGTGGGGTATTTAGTAGACGTCAATGCAAAATTCAGTAAAGCAGGTTTCAAATTGACTCTATTTATTATATTTGTGGTGACATTGAATGTTAAGTGAAGTTTGTCATATCTTATGAGGGTGAGTTTTTTTCAGTTCTTTGGGTTGCTCTCAACTTTCCAAAAATAATTTATGGAAGATATGCAAAAGGATTTATAATCCTATTTCCTATTTAAAGCGTTGACCCATAAAATTAATATCATCTTGCCTAAACTTCTTCAAAAGTAACTGAAATAAGTAATCAATAACTAGTTTTGACATGCAGCGTCGCATTGTCCTGACATAACGCACTGAAGACACCCAGCAATGTTCTAGAATTTCCTAGTCATATTAATATCATCAAAGTGCGTTTTAAACTGTTTTATAATTCAGTAAATGGTGAAAGCAAAAAGGCAAATGCAATAGCACACAAATAACAACAACAGCGCCAACAGGAACAACAGCGGCAGGAGCTTCGTCCAACGTTGCATCGTTGAGCGGTAGTAGACACAATAGCCTAGAGAGTGTGAATCCATGTCACACATGCAGATAATATGCATTCAACGAAGTGCAGTGGGTTGTTGCACAAGATACGTGCATACGTAAACCGTCAAACGTAAAACCAAGAATCATATTCATGTTTTGATAATAATTTTGTGGCTTCGCCAGCAGTTGGTGCATCAGAAAATATACAGGGCGTCCAATGCACAATCGGGCATTCTACTGTTTTCAGTGTCCACTACGGCGAGTGCATAAAGAACACTTAACAATTTCATATATGAACTCGACGTGCAACGTGCATTCACATGCGGCCAGGACTCGTGTTGGCCCATCATCGGTAAATGCATTCTGTGTGCATCGTTTGTCAATAAACGAACAACACATTTTCACTTGTTCGGCTCAGGTTTTATTCTCGAGCACAAAGTGGGGTGAACTCATAACCTGGGGTGGACAATCAAGAGGCCTCACTTCTGTTGCAATGGAGGCTTAATCACTTGAGTCCCCTGTAGGGTGCAATAAGAGTATCAAAATATTTTGATTCATGTTTCTAATTTGCCTGGACTAAAATTTTACCTCTTTCTCGAAAATTATTGCTCATCAATGGTAGGGAACACTCAATCCTTTTCTGCTTTAAAATCTCATGAACTAAATACAATTCTATCGTAAAAGAATGATACTCATCCTGCACCCACTGTCCCTAGTACTGACCCTTCCTACCTCGCAAAATTAAATGTTATTTCGCTACAAGTGCATTTTGTTGACCAGAGCCATATTTAAGGATGCCTACGCTTCTGCAATTTCGTCAATTGCAAGGTATGGGTGTTGCATTGCCCAATTTCGAGAATATATTAATTTTATTGAACAATTAATTAAGTTACCCGATGAAATTGGGGACTTTGTGTTATCAACTCATCCCTCGACTACAGACTACTGCACTGTATTTGGCGCAAAGGAACAACTCTGCAATGACTTTGTTTTGGCAACCTTTTACGATAGTATGAATAGAAGTGCAAAATTTGAAATCATAAAATTTTGTTGGAATGCTCACTTTTGAATCGGAAAGATAATTTGAAGATATGTCAATGGTAGTTCCGTAACTATTACCAATGGAGGCTGTAGCATACAACAATTGGTAAAACGTGTGGCAATTTTATGATTTTCAAGTCGTATTTGTGGTACTACTTTGTGGTGAACACCAATAAAACAATTTTAGTTAAAACAAGTTGAGTAAGCAGGAGAGTGCTCCTACCAGAAGGTCTTTGTAAACATCCTAGGGTTAGAAGCAAGTTTTCTAATGGTGTGAATCGATAACTTGAATTATTTATCCAATACTTAGATATGAAATCGTTCAAATTTATACAAAAGATGCACAGTTTCTTTCATAAGCACAGTGCAACCGCCATTTTAATCTAGCTTAAATGATTTTTCTGAATGCTTGGCCGATTGAACATGGTCAAGTTAAACACTATTCCTTAAATTTTCATGAAAATTGAAAGAAAATAAAAGCGCCTAAGTCAATTTTAAATATATATAGGGTTTTCCAATAAGAGGTGTTATTTTGAATAGATCTTCTGATTTAACACCTTGCGACTTCTTTCTTTGGAGCCACGTGATAGAGAAGGCCTATGCCAATAGCCCAGCGTCGATTCAAGATCTCAAAGATGAAATTCGTGAGGCTATCGAGGACATAGGGCAACCACTTTGCGATTTGGTTATGGAAAATTTCATGAAGACGATATGGTCCTGTAAGCGTGTCGTAGAGGTTATTTGCTCAATGTTAATCATTGCTATTAACGGCATATCTTCTTCTTTATAATGAAATAAACATTCGATAATTTGTATTAAAAATGGCATTTTTCTTTTAATATCAAAATAACACCTCTTATTGGAAAACCCTATATAAACCATAAACACTTGTTATTGTTGGTGTAATTCCATATCATTGAAATGGCTATAACTCACTTGATTATGATTCGATCTCAATTAAATTTTGCGCACGTATATACCTTATGTTAGTCTTTATAATTGCGAAATTTCAAGAAGTTTAAAGGTACCGTTTTGATTTTATGGGCAAAAATGTAAAATCTACAAATCATACTATTCTTAACAAAGTTGAGTGAATTTCGATTTCTAAGGTATTTGTTGCCCTTGTACTCGTAAAGGTTCACGTTCGTGATAATTTTCAGATTTTTCGGCTGAAAGGTGTCCAATCGCGAGGGGGGGGGGGGGGGACACAAATTTTGGATACATTTTGCCTTCCCCTGGACCCCCCAATTCATAAAATGATTTTTTTATTTCAGATTCTAAAAGTTCTAATCAAGACCTTTCATTTGATATCCCACTCGACTACCTTTGATGAAAAACAATTTTTAAGGGCCAATTCGTTATTAGGGGGGACCCCCCTTAAACATTTTTTAAATTTTGTTAAGGCCTTAACTTTTGAGAGACCATCACTTCTGACCTTATCACAAAGTTTGAGTATTCTAGCTTCTATATTTTCTGAGGAAATCAGCTGTGACGCACGGACAGACGGACGGACGGACGGACAGACGGACAGACAGGTCACGAAACTAGTAGGTCTTTGTAAAAAAATTTTTTACAAAGACCTAAAAATTAATAGATATTCATCCCCACAGTTTTAGGTCCAAAATTTTAAGTCCTTAAACAACCATCAATCTTTCCCAAAATTACTGCTGGATAGCCGAGTGAGAATTCCATCCCAAATTCTGCTTAATAGTTGAGTAATTCAGCAAAAAAATATGATGCCCACGCCAGAACGTTCTAAAAAGGAAGAACCAGATGTTCGAGTGGTGGGGGAAAATATAAAGAATATCGAGAATTCGATGGTTACTGCTGTGATCGCCACCCAAGCGACCGAAGTAAGGGCCTTAAATCCCGAAATAATAACGAATCATTCTGAAGCCCACGAAGTGATCACAGCAATAAAACAAAGTAGTAACCAGATAAATAAAGCGCCGTTGTCTGAAAACACCGCCACCGTTGAAAATGTGGGGGAAGTACTGTACTCCAGACTGAGACCCGAGAGTCGCGAAGAACAATTGCCCTCCAACGACAACAAGGAGAAAGGCCAATCTGAAAAGCGAAAGATGTTCTAAAAAGAATAAAATCTGCATACGAGTTGCGAAAAATCAGCAAATGAGTAGAGAATGAGCTCCTTGAACTAGAGGAGCTCCTAGAGCGCATATGAATTACCAGAGGGGCTGGTTACATGCAGAAGATGACCCCCATCCTGCAGCTAAACCTACACTGCAGCTCAACCACCCAACGCCCGCTTGAGCAGTTTCAGAGGGACGTGAAAGCCGACTTTTTATTGCTGAGGGAGCAAACCACTATAAAAGCTCTGCATCATCGTATCGTGATAAAACTGGTACTGCCCCCATCTGTGTTCAGAACAGTGATTTCTATGTAGAGAGCTGAAGACAAGGGAATAGTTTTGTGAAGGTTTGATGCTCAGGAACCACCTTTTTTAGTGTGTGTCTTACGCCGAACGAACCAATATCATCTTTCTAAGCAGAGCTTGATGTTTCGAGAACACTGTTTTGAATGCATATGGCAACGTGCTCGTTGGGGGTGACTTCAATGCTAAAGCAATCGAATGGGGCATGCCTGAAACAGATCTGCGGGGAAAACGTACTAAACTCCGAAAATATGTCAGATTTTCAACGTATTGGCTGCGATGGAACCATAATGGTCCATTTGCCTCGAAGTCCCTAGGATAGAGGATACACAATTGAAGAGTATTAGAGGACTACCCAGCCATTAATCATCAGTGTATCCTGCTTGAGATCAGTGATTTTGTCTTTCGACGTTCGTGCTGCCGATTTTCTATAATTGAGTGGGACTTTGGAAGGATGCCGGGTGATTCACAGGGGACAGAAGAACTAGCAGCTCAAGATGTGATAGGCTGAACTATGACCTTCATCACAACTGCCTACAAAGCTTTTATGCCCTATCAAAAACCCCGGCAGAGCAAGCTGCCAGTGTACTGGTGGTCGACTAAAAATGCTGAAAAACGAGGGAAGTGTCACCAGCTTTGGCATAAGGCTAAGCAACGGAACCATGAAGAGGTGTGTAACCAAGTCGAAGTTTATAAATCGGCCGGGAAATGCCTTCACGAATTGATTAACAACAGCAAGGCTCACTACTGGAAAGATCTAGCGAGCAATATGACCAAGAATTCGTGAGGCTTTGGGTACAAGCTAATTATGCGGAAGCTTAGTGTTCTACGGGCGATGATGGAGAAAAATGCCAATCTTGTCCATGTTGAAACAGAAATCGAGTTTATAGTCTTCACACAGACAGAACCAGAAGTGGCAGCACTTTCATTGAAGCCGAGGAAGGCTCCAGGTCCAGATGGTGTTCCAACTTTGCTATTGCAGCTTGTCTATCCCCATTGTTCTGACTTGCTAGTCAGCGTATTTAACGCTTGCCTACGGGACGGGGTTTTTCCGGTACGATGAAAGGTGGCAAGGCTAGCGCTTATCAGCGAGAGAAAGGGCAATCCCGTAACATCATCTGCATACCGCCCGTTCTGCATCCTAGACACTGTGTTACGTTAAAAAAATGCTGGGCGGTACGCCGCATAAACGATTCCGGTTGGGGGCCTTGGGGTCCTGACTAGCCCGTGGAGACGGGGTAGGGAACGCCACTCACCAACCCTAAAATTGCCCCCAGGAGCCGATTAGCGAGCTTGCGGCTCCCCGGAATGATCCTCCTACTACTACTAACTTCCACAAGAAAAATCACTGCCTAAAAAAATCATAAAAAAAGAATCCTGAGGGGACCTTTCGCAGCTTGAGGTCCTAGATGAAAGGATCCTTGCACACTCTGCACCGGGCTAAGCTTTCGGTCAATACTGTGCGCTCCACGCACAAAAGCACTACTGTAACACTGTCACCAAAAATTTTATATAAAACAAAATCGACTGTGTTAAATTATATTCTAGTTTGGTTCGTCCCATCCTTGAGTATTGTTTGCCAGTTTGGTCGCCTCATTTGAAGTGTTTGAAGTTCACGCTAGAAGCTGTACAAAAAAGATTTACAAGATCGTCGAATATCTTTGATGTTCCATTTGCACGTAGTTTGGTGTATTTTCACTCACCCATGCTCAGATTACCTCGCAACTATGATGACCTTCAGCTTGGGCCCTTCCCCCTTTCGTATTTAGTTTATAAAAGATATGTTAACTGTCTTCTTCTTAGCCCTCAGTTATTTTTCTTATTTATTTTCTCCTAATTTTTGCATTTTTTATTGCTTTTTTCTGTGTTGTGCTATTTTTTAATTCATTTTTCTGTACTTTCATTTTATCTATTTTGTTATTGGAATTTTTTTCTGTTAAATAGAATAAGTAAATAAATAAATAAATAAATAGACTCTACCGCAAGTAATTAACGCAAATATTATTACTTTACACCAATTTTAATACAAGATTGCTAATAAGAAAAAGTAATTTATGGAAACTTAATAAGAAAAAGTAATTATGGAAACTACTTTTCCATCAATCTTCTATTCTCATTCCAAACTTCAGGTGTCTCGCGTAGTTTATCTACTCCTTTTCTCCTAATGCGTTGGTGAATTCCAGATGTATGCGAAATTAGCTTCCTCCTCTTCGGAATAAGTTGCACGCTACCTGTCGGTTTGATGGTCGTTCTTCGTTTCCCAGGAATCCGTGCGAAAAAGAGAACGTTTCCGTGGTCGCTGGCTCTTTTATTGACTTGGTCCAACGGCTCTTTTACTTGAGTTGAAGAGCCCAAGTTCAAGGCCACAACATTCATCACGGCTGCTCAACCTTGCAGCGCTTATCTCAGGCGCAAACACAGTTTTTTGACTTGGTCGCCATCTTCCTTTCGTGCACTGTGCTGTTTTATCAGTAACAACCTCACCGATTGTTTTGATTGGAATGTCAGTCGTGATAATACTTGTTATTCCATTCGCGCATGCTTACGTTCGTCGCGAGTGAAATTTGTGTGAGAATCACATAAGTATATTCCATCGCAAGCTTTAGCACGGGTGTTTGGTTCTACAATAGGTTCATATTGTTTTTCAGGTAACATTTGCCGGATAACGTCATCGGCTTCCTTTACATCCTTTAATTGCATTCTATGGTTTATTGCCTCCGTGATGCTTTCGAAGTCCACAATACCAATGGTTGTCTCTGCCGCATATACAAATGTCACGTCAGGATTATCAGGAGTTTGTCAGTATTGATATACGTAACAGAGCACAACAACTACAAAATCTAACAGGATGTCGAGTGATTGAAAAATTCATGGCGATAACATAAAGGACGAATGGAATCAAACAGATTTCGAGAATTATGCGTTTCCGGAGTTGACGGAAATCACAGATTTCCTAATGCTATATCAGGTTAGTGGTATTCGATCCTTGGCGAAACTTTTTCCACATTTACAAGTGATTCGTGCCAATACGTTGTTTGAGGGATTTGCATTGATCACATTTGAAAAGGCCAATATTGAGGAAATCGGTTTAACATCACTTGTGATAATCAATCGTGGTGCTGTGCGAGTCGAGAAAAATCCAATTTTATGTTTTGTCACTGTTGATTGGAATCGTATTGTTATGAATGCAACGCCAGAGGTGCTAATATTTAAGCACAACAAGGCTACCAACGAATGTCCATTGTGTGGTTTAGGGGGAATAAAAGGTGATGTTAAAGCGGTGATTGTCCTGTCTTCGGTAACAAACGCTTCTGCTGGAATCAAGATCACTGCCAAAAAATATGCCCGTCTAAATGTTAATTGTTGGATGCACGCTTGGAATACTTCTGGATTTGATTCAATCTGCTTCACAATACCAACCATACGTGTTCCCACCTCGCTCAATGGTTTCACCACGTCCACTTGGAACGCAGTAGCAATAATGCTGACAATTCGGGGAAGATTTGAATTGTTCACTCCTAGAATAGCGGGATTTGTCTGTATTAGATCACATAAGCAGCCATAAACATGAGGTGCTTCATCGTCGTCTTCAACAACTGGGAGCCATGCGAGCCATTAATTCAGGATTTCATCCTTGTTAGGAATGGCGCAGCTATTGCATTTGAGTATTTTAGTTACAGCTGAGATAGCATTTTCTTTGGGATTGACATTCTCTGGATCACGACTTTTCGTTGCATTAATCACTTCCACTAAAAGAGAAATTGGTTGCACTCGTGTTACAGACGTTGAGGGACTCGGTTGTGTGTCGTGTGTGTCTCTCGATAAATTCTTGACAAAGTTCAAAAGGAATTAGTTACATAAAAGTGTTTTTGCGAAAATATGCCCGTCGGAATTGGAAGTCATGCCTGTAATAGTCACCGAAAATGTTGCAACGAAACGTTGTTCAGATGATAGAAATACATGTTCCGTTTGCCGAAATTTAGTTGCTTATGGTAAAGATGGTGAGAGAATTTTTTTATCCATGAAAAAGGATTTATTGTGTTGAGATATTGGTGTTAGTGTCCCTTCCAGCTTGATGCCCATAGATTTTCCATTCGATTTTTTTAAGTTTGTTTATAACATTGAATCAATGTTGTAACGATGCAAATATCTTGATTTGGAATCCGGACGTCAAGCACTAACACTTTTTTATGAATATATCGACTGCGATATAATTTATATGCTGATTTTGATGTTGTTACGACGATTCAGTCCGATGGAATTCAATTAAAATATCCTTTCTTCCAAGGACCATAACAGGAAAGACAACTGCTAACTTGGTTTTGATTGACACTCATGTAGGTTGCATTTGCATACGTATACTTCTTTTTCCGCTTAATACTTAATCCCTAGCATTACTAAATGCTAATGATTTACATCTTTTATCCTAATCTGACTTTAATCCTTCTCACCAGTACTTCCGCGCGTGGAGTGGTCTTGAAGTGCAAGGAATCCTTCCCTTCTAGGAATGGTTTCGGGGTTTTATTTATATTTCGTAATAACTGCTGGGAAAGTGCTAGAGAAACTTATCAAGGGAAAGTTCACTGATGCGATTCGTGCTGCTAGGGACATACCTTTTCAGCAATATGGCTTTAGAGCAGGACATTTCACCCTAGATGCGATTGCAGAGGTAGTTAGCGTGGCTCAAAAGGCAGAGGCATAATGCCACACCAAGCAACGGATCGTCTTGTTGGTGACACTCAATGTTAGAAATGCCTTCAATGCCGCTAGATGGTTGGATATTCTGCATACGCTGGAAAACCCTTTTCAAGTTCTAGAATATCTAAAGCGGCTTTTAAGGGACTACCTGAAAGACTGAAGCCTGTTTAATGACACGACATAGGGTCAACGAAGGATGGAAGTTACATCGGGAACTGTCCAAGGATCTGTCCTTGGTCCAGACCTGTGGAACATCTCTTACGACAGCTATGTGGATGATGTTGCGGCTCTAGGCACTAGAATAAGTGAAACTTCGGCTAGGTATGCTAATGCGTTGAGTGAGAGACTGGATGACTGCCCATGGAATTAGTCCAGCACTGGCTAAATATTAAAAAAAAATTATTTTTATTCATTTTATTGCATTTTAAAAAAGAAAATTACATCTGGCCCACCCTTTATAGCATCATCATATTCAGCTTGTTCAACCATATTTTTAAGTTATGATACAGCCTCTCTAACATATTTATTCTACTTGCTTTCAGCTATTCTCATCCAAGATGCGCCGGTTATTTTCTTAAGGTCATAGTCCCATCAAACATTCGGGCGTCCTCTTGGTCATTTGATTCCTCTTGGGTACCACGACGTTATTCTTGTGATCAATCTGCCGTCCGTCAATTTGGCCAAATGACCGGCCCACTACCATTTCAAGGATTTTGCTCTTTGCATCACGTCTGTCACTTAGATTTTTCCTCGTATCCACTATAGTCTCTTGCGATCCCTTTGTGTGATGTCCAGCATCCCTATTTCCATGGCTTTTTGAACGACCTAGAGCTTCCTCGCTATCCCTGTTGTTAGTGCCCATGTCTGACTACCGTATAAAAAGACGTAGAATACATTGGTCAAATGTTTTCTTTTTCAAGTTCATCTTCATTTTAGACTTGAATATAATCCAGTTCTTTCCGAACGCACTCCACGCCATCTTGGTTCATCGATTGATTTCAGGCAGTAGTGAACCGGATTTGCGTATTAGTTGACCAAGAAATACATATTCTTCGACTATTTGTAGCGTGATGTTGTTCACTTCTGTATGTCCTTGATTGCTTATATAATCATTAAACATGATCTACGTTTTGCTTAAGTTCATCTTTAAGCCGACTTTTACGCTGGCCGAATTGAATTCATTCAACTGTTCTTGTAATACTTCTTGGTTATTAGCTATCAGAACTATGTCATCTGCAAAGCTCAAGTGGTTAAAGTGCTCAGCATCCATGTTCAATTCTTTATTCCCCCAATGCAGAGTTTGGAAGATACCCTCTAACGTGGCATTGAACAGCCGTGGAAATATGGTATCTATCTGTCATACCCCTTTTTGTATACGAAACTCTGGAGTGTCTCAAAGAACTTTGCTCTGGTACTGTGGTAGATGTTAGCAAGTTTGTCCGTAGCATTCGTGATGCCTTTATTATTGCTTCAGGGAATATTGAATCAACGACTTTCTCAAAGTCAATGAAGGCCAGTGCTAGGCATTTCTGAAATTCTTTTGATCTACTCAAGACTTCCCGTAATATGGGAATATGGTCTACAGTGCTGTATCCATTTCTGATAACAGCTTGCTCCCGTGGCTGTTTGTATTCGGTTGCTGAGGAGTTTCGTGAAGACTTTGTAGAAGATTGATAGAAGACTTATTAGTCTGTAATTTCTGATGTCTTCAGTATTATATTGGCACTGTTTATTGATCAGGAATGCACCTGGCGTTAATGAAATTCGTTTAGATATCTGCAGTAGCTTTCAGGTTGTTCTGCCTGCATATTTGAGCAGTTCAGCAGTGAAACCATTATTACCTGCCGCTTTACCATTTTTCATGGAGTTGATAGCCATCTCGACTTCTGCCACTAGGATACTAGGGGCATTATCATTGGCTGCAGAGAAATCGGTTGTTATTATTGAGTTGCCTTCTTGAGGCTTTTGTTGTTTCTAATGGCATCTTCCACCAGTCCTTCGTCATATTTCTCGATATTTTCAGATATCATCTTCCTTACTGTTTTGCAGGTTGCCGTGTATCCTATCCTTTCGATGTTTGAGGATGTTTTTATTTCCCTGCATTTTCTGAGTAGTTCGTTTGTCTCATATGATAGTTTTCAGTGGCCACCGTCTATTTGGGACCTCCCACTATTTCGACACAGGATGGCTTCGGTTTCGTGTATCTATTTCTTCGTCTATTAAGGCTTGGTATCTCTCTCCGGGTTTTATTGGCTTTCTGATCAGTTTGTATATATATATATATATATATATATATATATATATATATATATATATATATATATATATATATATATATATATATATATATATATATTGAATTAAATTAAAAGAGTTTATTTAATTTGTCAAAAATGCACAATAACTTCACTAAAAATTTAACAACTTTACTAATTTTAATTTTCACTATTAAAATTCTTACACTTGTCCATAAATTTCTTATCGCAATTGTCTTCTCAAAATCACCTCACTATTACTTGATCGCTTTTCAATTCGCTTTCAACACACTATCGCAAGTTTTTATCGCGGTCGAATGAATCCCACCATTCATTCAGCTCGCCTTTATATAGGGTCTCTAATCATTCACTCAGTTTTCGTACATTGGTGAATAAGCGGGAACATTCCAGTATGGGCAGTGACTCACTTTCAGATGTTGATAATGCTTGTTGGGTTCTCGTGGGTTCGAGTAAATTCATTTGTTGATGTTTTTAATGATTGTGAAAATAATTGCGACAGTTGCTCGCAGAATTATTTGTACATGTAATTATTTGTACATGTAACACTGCCCCCACCTCAGTTCTTTTCGCCCCAAAAAGATGTGTGGCTATTTGTAGTCAATTCTCCCTGGGTGTAATATGGGGCAAGATGGTCCAGATGCACTATTTTCATTTAAGCTCTCGGCTTACGATGTTCCTGTATTCCGTATACGACGTCGTTGATTCGCTTTGTGACTTGGTATGGTCCCTCCCAATTATGTTGCAACTTTAGAGACCTACCCTTTCGCCGTTGCGGGTTATAAAGCCACACCAAGTCATCTTGCTGGAAGCCAGTAGAATTAGCCTTTAGATCATACCTGATCTTCATGCGGTCAGTAGCCGATTTGAGGTGTTTTCGCACTGTCCGATGTATCTGGTTCAACCATTGCCTTAGATCACTTGCGTACTCCGAGATCGTTTGGGATTTCTCAGGGGGTGTTCCGAACTTTATATCGGCTGGTAAACGAATAGTCTTTCCAAAAATGACTTTGGCTGGGGCTTGGCCCGTCGATGCATGTTTGGCAGCTCTATACGCCATCAAAAATAGTGGGATATGTCGGTCCCAGTCCCTTTGGTTCTCGTCAACCATCTTGGCCAGGTGTTTATTGAGAGTGCCGTTGAAACGTTCGACCATTCCATCGGATTGGGGATGCAGCGGTGTTGTCCTCGTTTTCCGTATTCCCAGCAGCTCGCACATTTCGCCAAAAACTAGTGACTCAAAGTTTCGGCCTTGATCCGAATGTATTTCGCCAAGTACGCCGTACCTACTGACCCAATTTAACACTAGCTGTTTGGCTACAGTAGTTGCTTCCTGGTTGGGAATGGGGTAGACGTCGGGCCACTTACTGAAATAATCGGCGACAACCAGTGTGTATCGATTTCCGCATGCAGATTCAGGGAAGGGTCCTGCGATGTCAACAGCAATCCTTTCAAATGGTACCCCCACGTTATAGGTTTGCATTTGTCCTCTCAGTCGTCGCTTTGGACCTTTGACGGAAGCGGAAACTGTGCATCTCCAACACCAGTCCTCTACGTCTTCTCGAGCGTGGAGCAATTTCGCTAAGGTCTTGTTAACACCAAGATGGCCTCCCGAGGATCCTTCATACATTTCCTTTACCACATCGGGGATTTGGCTTTTGGGTAGTATAGTTTGCATCCTATAGGAGCTGCCATCCGCCGTTTCCCATTTCCGCTTAAGTACACCACCCTCCACCTGAAGGGAGTTCCATTGTGCCCAATAGCTTTTCAGGGTTGCGCCATGCATTGAAACGTCCTTCCACTCAGGTCGCCCAGTTGTCTCCTTCCATACGAGCAATGGTCCGATGTCTTCATCGGCTAACTGGGCATTTCGAATCTCCTCCGCTGACCAACCTTCATCGAATCCGGCTTTTATCACTCGCAGATCAACGGGCGGATCCTTTTCCTCAATCCGCCGGCAATGCTTGCAGTTAGCTGGACATGGATGACGAGACAGGACGTCAGCATTTCCATGAACTCTGCCCTTGTGAAGTAGTTGGGGCCTCACTAGGTCTGGTCGGATAGTCGATCGGTTTGCACCAGTCTCATTTGTTATGGTGCAATGTTCGTCATCAACTTGACCAGGAAGGCATCTGTCTGCTTCTCCACGATGTTGCCTTGGGGGTACTGGGGATGTCGATCCTCCTAGCTAACGTTTGCCCCACGAAGTTGGCCTATGCAGTTTGATGGGCCTCCATTCTAGGCTCCTGACCCGGTCTGGATTTCCACCATCCTGGACAATAGCTCCATCTTCTTCGCTTCTTGCAGTCTCTTTGCAGGTGCCCCATCTCACCGCAATCCCATCATCTAGGTGCTCCATTTGCCTGCGGCTCTCGCTCATTTTCCACGCGCTCACACCTGCATTCGTCTGCCACTACCTCACGGACCCGGGCAGCGGTACGAGTCACATTTTGTGTTGCCTCGAAGTTAAGACTATAAATCAATGCGTCCTTAACCGTTTATTTTTGAGCTAACCGCACGGCTTGTTGCAATTCCTTGTCCTTTAAGGCGCTGATGAATGCTTCCGTTGCTACGTCATCTCGATTTTCTGGGTCGTAAGCTGGGTAAGCCAAAAGTTCCAGTCGCTCAATGTCTTGGGCTAGCTGCTGCAAGGTTTCGCCAGACTTCTGCATCCGATGCCGTAGCTGTGCCCGGTAAATCTGCTTCAGATGATCGTCTCCATAACGCATGTCCAGCGCATTCATTATAGCAGCCGGGTTTGAATGCAGCTCATCGGGGATAGTCTGCAAAAGCTCGGCAGCTGGGCCTCTTAGAGCAAGAATTAATGCAGTTGCTCGTTCCTGCTCATTCCAGTGATTTATCCTAGCGGTTGCTTCAAACTGGATTTTGTAAAGACTCCAGACCGTTTGCCCATCGAATATTGGTGCTTGCACATTTCTGGTTGTGCTTTGCGCTGCGGTTATAAGCGGGGCTGGTGAAGTCGTTACTACTGCCTTCGTTGCTTCCAATTCTTTTTTTACTTTTTCCATCTCATGGTTCATTCTCTCTTCGACGTGGCTGACCTTTTCCTCGACCTGGTCAACCTTTTCCTCGACGCCTTTAATTTGATTGTTCAGATGACCGAGCTCCGCTTTTATTTCGGTTGACTGTTTCTCCAGCTTCTGTGTGATGTCTGCCTTGATTTCAATCGCTTGTTGGTCCAGCTTCGCAGATTGTTCATTTAGCTGCGCTGATTGTTCATGTAGCTTCGCAGTTAAATTGGATGACTGTTGTCGCTGCTCTTGCTGCATCAGCATCAACATTTGAACCAGCGCATTTTCTGGTTCATTTGGTTTTGGCGTTTTTGCGTCTCCCTTAAGCTCCGCCATGGTAAATTCAGTTAGTTTGAAATGTTAGCTTCGTGGCTATTATTTATTTTTATTATTTCAGCTTTTATTTATTTTTCAACCAGTTTCCACGTTAGATTTCACTATTGTGCATTTTTCTTTTTTTTTATGTTTAAACGTTTTTCACTTTCAAAATTTTAATCTCACTTCTCGACACCACTGTCGCGTGTTTCCGGTTCGCGGCCAATAATTTAATGTTCCGGGAAAGTGAAAACGCAATGTCTTTTAAATTAAATTAAAAGAGTTTATTTAATTTGTCAAAAATGCACAATCACTTCACTAGCAATTTAACAACTTTACTAATTTTAATTTTCACTATTAAAATTCTTACACTTGTCCATAAATTTCTTATCGCGATTGTCTTCTCAAAATCACCTCACTTTTACTTGATCGCTTTTCAATTCGCTTTCAACACACTATCGCAAGTTTTTATCGCGGTCGAATGAATCCCACCATTCATTCAGCTCGCCTTTATATAGGGTCTCTAATCATTCACTCAGTTTTCGTACATTGGTGAATAAGCGGGAACATTCCAGTATGGGCAGTGACTCACTTTCAGATGTTGATAATGCTTGGTGGGTTCGAGTAAATTCATTTAATGATGTTCTTAATGATTGTGAAAATGATTGCGACAGTAGCTCGCAGAATTATTTGTACATGTAACAATATATATATATATATATATATATATATATATATATATATATATATATATATATATATATATATATATATATATATATATATATATATATATACTTATTTGCATATGTATACTACTGTGACCAAAAAATAAGGTGACATTTGAATTTAAACTGCGCGCGCCGAAAGATTTGGAGAATTATTTATTTTTTAGGTTGGTAGTACTGTCAGTGCAATATACGTTAAATTTACATGTCAAAATATTCATTAGTGTTTGAGATACGCGTCATTTCCAGGATGGCCTTCAGTTCCGTTTTCGCTGCTGCTTGAATCTCTTCTATCGTATCAAAACGGTGTCCCCGGAGCGGTCTTTCGAGCTTGGTGAATAGGTGGTTGCGGAACGATATGGGTTGAGTTTTTAGCGAAACGATCACGAATTACGAGTGCATTATGGGATGGTGCATTATTGTGCTATATATATATATATATATATATATATATATATATATATATATATATATATATATATATATATATATATATATATATATATATACATATTTATATATATAGCACATATTGTTATATACATATGTATATATAGCACATATTGTCATATATAGATACATATATATATATATATATATATATATATATATATATATATATATATATATATATATATATATATTTTAATCGCCCTATTTTTTAAAGCCTTACAAACTTGCGGATAAATAAAAAACCAGTCTAATTAGTTCAGCGGTTGTATTTCAAATCCCCATCAGTCAGTTTGTTCCCCGTCTCTTCTTCTTTCTATTGCCTAATCCTGTATAATTCAATTCAGGTTACAGTAGCAGAATGGTTCATGCACTGACTAATAGTTCCTATACAAGCATTAGCTAGTGGTTTTTATAAAAACCAAATTTTCATTACAGCACGGCTAACCTAACTAGTTAGTTGACCTCGACTAATTGTCAAAATACGAAAAGCAAATCTGAAGTGACATTTCGGGTTTGCTCTTTCTTTTCTAAGGTTGCAATATGAAAAGCAAATTTAAAGTGACAATTCGGTTTCGAAAGGGTTGGTATTGCTTTGCACTTCTGTGGTTTGCGATCCAGATCCCTGCAAAAACCACTTACGTTGCCGCGAGGATTCTACAATTCCGTCATAAGGCAACTGAGTCAGTTAACAATTTTCGATGTAAAAATGCACGCGGTTGGAAGTTTGTCACCGCTTGCTGACGCGATACGAGGTGAAGGGAGGTGGTTTTTTAACGCAAATCTTCACTACAGACGGGACATGGGTAGACTATTACACTCCAGAAAGCAAGGTATCGTCTAAAGAGTGGAAGAAGAAGGAGGAAGGGTACCAGTCAAAGCGAGGATAACCAGGTCCGCGGGTAAAGTTATGTGTACTGTGCTCTGGGATCGGTGGGGTGTACTCCACGTCAATTTCCTTCACACTCAACGTTCCATCAATGCTGCATACTACTCTAACTTTCTGAAAACACACGTGAAACCCGCCTATCGCTCGAAACGGAAGAGCATTTCAGCAAGAAGTGCGATTCTTCTCCAGGATAACGTGCGCTCTTATACCACGCGTTTCACGCTGGATACAATATCGGACTAGGGGTGGGAGGTACTGGAATACCCCGCTACAGTCTAGATTCATCATCTTGTGACTACTATTATCAAACTAATTTCGCAAACTCAGAAAAATTTCCGTGTTTTTAACGTCTTCCTACATGAAAAAACGAAAGACAATATGATGCGCAACGGCGGTTGGCACTTGACATTGACACACGGGCGTAGCATGCGCGTGAAACATGCACTCCCGAAGAATACTATGCCAGATTGTTTGTAAGGAACCCAGCTATCACATACTCAAGCCACGACCTTCAAAATATACATGCGCGCCATCTAAATCGTTTGTCTCCATCATATTTGAACCGCCCTTGTAATTATTTATTGTATTTTATCGTAAATTTATCAATGTTGAAATTTCATTTTTCAGTCGTTTTCGTTGCCTTTCGAAACTTTTTGCCTCATATATATATATATATATATATATATATATATATATATATATATATATATATATATATATATATATATATATATACATATATATATATATATATATATATATATATATATATATATATATATATATATATATATATATATATATATATATACATAAATACTTTAGTTAAATGAGAATATTACATTTCCCTAACGAAGTAGAATTCTTATCAATCAATTTAAGACAAAACTTTTAAGCTTCCTCCTTATGTATGTATTCGTTGAAATTAACTATTTGACACTCACCTACGCAAAAACAAAGTGTCTAAGATAGAAATTCTAATTACATCTTAATCATCCATGCATGCTAACAATAATAGCAACGTGAATAAATTTCGCAATATAACTGACTAAACAAACTGAACGCGATGTAGTGGAAAAGGTGTGCACTCAGTTGTGGTTAACCTCAATGATTAAATAAACCGCATTGGCTCACGACTTGGTACTCTTGAAATGTTAACCTCCTCGCAATAGGACAGAAGCACTTTTTGCAGGTAATTACACAGGTACCATTTTACTAACTTTGTATTTATGTTTTTGTTGTTTTTATAGTTTTATGTGCGTTTGCGGTGAATTTAAAAATGTTAGCTTTAATTTTAACGAGCATTTAGATTGATAATTTTCCATTTCAGTAGTGGTGTCGTTTGTAATTTGTTAATGATAATAGTATACGTATGAAGATAAGTTTTCAGACAACGATGTCTCTATAGGAAACGGATGCAATTGAGGGTAGAGGAAAACTATTGGGAGTCTTTAAAATATTTTTGAAGTGTGTATGAAATAGTTTGTTCTGAAATCATCCCAAACTAAAAATATAAAATAAATTCTGGTTTCTTTTAAAGCATAGAATCAATTATATCGCGAAATTCAAAATACATTCCTTTGAATAAATTTATAATTTATTCAAATGAATGTATTTCCGGTTAATTTTGTTTTATATATTGATAATTTGAATTGTCAGCTGCTAACTTGAGCAAGTATACTATATGTTATTTCTATAATTACACAGATGAAATTTTCTACTCATTCCACCGCACCCCGAATAATACTATTTTATTATTATGATGTGAGCATCTGTTCGCTAAGACGATATTTAAATATTTAAGATAAATCGACCGACCTGTTACTACCCCAGCTCACTTGCTCGTTCATCCCAGGCGAAAAGCCTTGAATTGTTCCCTCCACGGGGAGAGAGAAAAACGTAATAAGAACATGATATACATCCTAGGCCTTGGCTCAACAGACTATACCGCAGCTTAAAGAATGAAATGAAAATAAAGAAGTCGAGAAGGTATCTTTTACAATCACTCACCTTAAAATTCGCCCTCCCTCTCGACTACTCGCAAGAAAACCCCAAGCCGGGGAGAGTATCCGCAATAATGACGCCTTATTACGTTACATTTGTATATCGCGATCTTATTACAAAATTAAAAGTCTTATATCTTCGTTTTGTCTGCATGAATTATACATCGGCAAAAGCCATAATATCCCCCAGTAAAAGAATAATGCAGCTGGACCTCAATAAAAGGACGAATGTTTAGGGGAGATTGTTGTTCGCCAGATTCAGGAAAATATGTCTGCTATGTGAGAGTATTTTAATCTAAATTTTTCCTGCAACAGTTCGATTAGCCCTGAAATATCAGCGATTCCTGTATGATTCTTTCATTAAATTGTTTGCCAATTTCTTGAACATATTGCCCAAAGCTAACAATTGTACATTATTATCCTTTTACCCCTCATTCACTTCCCATTGATGGATTCTTTCAACAGCCCACTTTTCCTGCACTGTCGCCTTTTGTTCGAATCCCGCGGTGAAACCGAAATAAAAACCAAATACTGAAAAGTGCAAAAAAAACCGAAAAACTTTTAGGTTGGGAAACAAATCACGAAGAAAAAAATTCGGGGAGCAAGTAAGCTAGTTCGGTGTGATTCCAAGGGCTTTTCTAAAAGACTTTTTGTGTACGCACCCCCAAATGAAATATCTAATGGCAGGAAAGCAAACAGGAATGTTTTTTAATGGATTATTGCAATTAGCCGTAAGGGAAACAAACCTATTACAGAAAGAACTTGATTCAGTGTTAAGAAGCCGCGCCACGATGTGAATTTGAAGATGCGACACAAAAAATTCTTCCTAATTTGCATAAAGACTGTTATTACGGAAGAATTAGCAAATATGCATATTAAAATTCCTTTCAGGATGCCATATGGGAAAATCGATGTTATTGGATGACAAATATAAACCATTGATTTAGATCTTATATTTTGCCTGGAATATTTTTAAACCAATAGATTTCTGCGAAAAAAATGGGTGAAAACCAATTTTCTGTGTAGCTCAGACACCTTCGCCGATAGAAATATGAAAATTTTAGAGCTATTAAAACACCCAAAAACAAAAGAAAAACTCAGAATTATTCCTGAAAGCACTATTTGTTTTTTTATCTTTCCCAAATATCGATATTTGAGAGATAAATGATCTCATTCCTCAGTGGCGATATTCTGAAGCAAGTTGCTGGTTGCATGGCCTTTTATAACAAAAGTTTTTTCCTAGGGTAATTCAACGGTAACTAACAACAGAAGAGTCTTACAAAAATAGGGTTTTAACAAAATAAGTTTTTTTGTATGGAAAGGAGATATTTTAAGTGATGACTTACACCAACTTCATTAAGTAACTATACTCGTTGCCAACATCGGTGTTCATTCTTTAGTTTTCTGGAACTCGAGATATCCACAAACTTTCGCATCCATCCAGTTTTCTCCAATCAGCTACTTCCTGCACAATCTCGAGATTTTCCCATTCGATTTTATGCTTTTCTTCGACAATGTGCCTCGCTACCGCCGATCTTACTGTTTCTGTTGTATCTCGTTTGATTATTTGTTCCGCTTTTTTGATGTGCTCTTGCCACCTGATTTTCGGTAGTCGTTTCGTTTGCCCAATATAAACCATGCCGCACTCCTGGCAAGTGATCTTGTAGATACCGCCTTTTTCTTCCTTGTTCTTCCGGTCCTTCGCTAACCCTACAGCTGTTTCTAGGCTGTATTTTTTGCTGGTGAAAGCTGCGTTGTTTCTCATCATTTTTATTATCCTTTGAAGCTTTTTCGAAATTGTTGTGTGGGTGGGTGAGATCCTGCTTACCTGTTGTTCTTGCTCCTGTTTGAATAATGTTGTCAGCTGATTTTTGCGTTGTTCGTGCTCCTTTTTCCTTATCCGTTGTTCGATTACTTTTGTGCTGTACCCATTCTTCATCGCTGTTTCCATTATGTAGTGTGTTTCCAATTGTAGTCGCTCGTTTGTCATTGGTAGCGTGATCATCCGGTGAATCATCATATTGTACGCTGCCATTTTGTGCCCATATGTGTGGTTTGACGTGCTCAGGATCGTTCTTTATGTGGTTGTTTCTTTCCTATATATGTCAAATTCAAGTTTGCCAGAGCCTTTTATTATGCTGATATCCAGGAAAGGTATCCGATCGTTCTTCTCTTTCTCCATTGTAAATGCTATTCGTGGGTGTATATTGTTCAGCTCATCCAAAAGTTTTTCCGCTTCCTTACTTTTAATCACCGTGAAGATGTCATCTACGCATCTGATCCAAATAGGTGGCATTATTTCCTTGTGTTCGAGCTCCGTCTTGAGCCAGTCCATAAAGATGTCGCTTAAGATAGGTGAGAGAGGGTTTCTCATTGCTGCTGCTGTTGTTGCTTTGTAGAGGTTTCCTCTGAACATGAAGTAGTTCTCACTCATACATAAGGTGGCTAATTTAGTGTAACATTTCGCACGTTTCCTCCACTCTGGGGACTTATCATGTTTGAGCACCCAGTCTTCGAACAGTGCCAAGGCTTGCTTTACTGGTAGGTTCGGGAACAAAGATTTGACGTCGTATGAGACCAGTATATCATCCTCCGCTATTTGCACTGTTTTGAGAATTTCTATCAACTCATCCCTGTTTTTTGACGGAGCGCTTGCTTGGTTTGTATGGGAGTTTACTACATTCTTGTAGCAGCCACTTCGCTATTTTGGTTGTAGGAGCATTCGTCACCGTAATTATCTCCCTTGTTTCTTCACCATTTTTATGTACCTTTGGAGCACATTTAACCCTTGGCAGACAAGCGTTTGCTACTCGAAGTCTTTTGATATCACCGATCACTGCTTTGCACTCTTTTAGGGTTTTTTCCACTCTATTCATTGATTCTGGAAGCGGATCAGTACGTAGCTGGTGGTAGTTTCCATTATTTAGTTTGTCCGTGACAAGTTGTTCGTAGTGGCTTCAGTCCATTATGACAATCGAATTCCCCTTATCCGCTCTCAGGTAGTACACTGGTTTCGCTTTCAATTCTTTGGGCACTTTTGCGTTGTTTTTCGCATTCTTCGCCTGGGATATTATGATCGCTTCCGCCGTTCGTTGCCTTACTTTTTGTTTTGTTTCGTTGTTCATGAATCTAATTGCCGCTTCAACATCTAAAACAATATCCTACTGGAAGGGTACCGTTATTGACCGCATATTTCAGACCTTTGTTGAGGAGATTAAATTGCTCCTGTGTGAAGGTTTCAGTTGATTTGTTGATGACAAAGTTTCCTATCGGTTCCAATGTGGTCGCTCGTTCCTGCTCTACGTTTGTTTTTCCCCTCAGCAAATTCTATTTGTGGTCCAAAATTTTTCGCTTCCTGTCCTTTTCGCAGTGATTTGCACGTTGTACCTTCTCCACGATGTTATTGATGTCGCCTTTTTGCCCTGTACCGTTCATCGCACTTTTCAGGTGCAAGGGAAAAATTTCCGGATGAGCTGAACAATATACACCCTCGAATAGCGTTTGCAAGAGAGAAAGAGAAGAATGATCGGATACCTTTCCTGGATATCAGCATAATAAAAGGCTCTGGCAAACTTGCATTTGACATATATAGGAAAGAAACAACCACACAAAGAACGATCCCGAGCACGTCAAACCACACATATGGGCACAAAATGGCAGCGTACAATATGATGATTCACCGGATGATCACGCTACCAATGACAAACGAGCGACTACAATTGGAAACACACTACATAATGAAAACAGCGATGAAGAATGGGTACAGCACAAAAGTAATCGAACAACGGATAAGGAAGAAGGAGCACGAACAACGCAAAAATCAGCTGACAACATTATTCAAACAGGAGCAAGAACAACAGGTAAGCAGGATCTCACCCACCCACACAACAATTTCGAAAAAGCTTCAAAGGACAATAAAAATGACGGGAAACAACGCAGCTTTCACCAGCAGAAAATACAGCCTACAAACAGCTTTAGGATTAGCGAAGGACCGGAGGAACAAGGAAGAAAAAGACGGTATCTACAAGATCACTTGCCCGGAGTGCGGCATGGTTTACATTGGGCAAACGAAACGACTAGCGAAAATCAGGTGGCAAGAGCTCATCAAAGAAGCGGAACAAACAATCAAACGAGGTACAACAGAAACAGCAAGATCGGCGGTAGCGAGGCACATTGTCGAAGAAAAGCATAAAATCGAATGGGAAAATCTCGAGATTGTGCAGGAAGTAGCTCATTGGAGAGAACTGGATGGATGCGAAAGTTTGTGGATATCTCGAGTTCCGGAAAACTAAAGAATGAACACCGATGTTGACAGCGGGTATAGTTACTTAATGAAGTTGGTGTGAGTCATCACTTAAAATCTCTCCTTTCCATACAAAAAAAAACTTATTTTGTTAAAACCCTTTTTTGTAAGAATCTTCTGTTGTTAATTACCGTTGAATTACCCTAGGAAAAAACTATTGCTATAAAAGGCTATGTAAACAGTAACTAGCTTCAGAATATCGCCACTGAGGAAGGAGATCATTTATCTCTGAAATATAGATATTTGGCAAAAATAAAAAACAAATAGTGCTTTAAGGAAGAATGCTGAGTTTTTCTTTTATTTTAGGGCGCTATTAATCCGAAAATGAGTACTCAAAAACAATTAATTTGAGAGTTAATATATTAAAATTGGTTAACAATTTTTTTTTAAATAATTGAAAAAACCTTGCGAATTCATAAAATTTTCAATAACTTTTAATTTCTTCAAAAAAGCACCAAGATGCTTGACACTACCACTAATTGTGTCTTTTACGACTCCTAAATACCAGTAAAAGTTTCATAAAAAATATACATTTTATTTTTACGATATCTTCGACCTCTGCATTCAAATGTTTGCTAATGTCAGATACAATTTGATCCAGATCCCGTTATTCTACAAGGCCCTGCGATTGGTCATTTTCGTTGTTTTTTGTCAATTTTTAATATCTATGTATAAATAAATCAATCAAATTTTCATTTTCTCACCTTCTAAATGGTGCCTGAAAATGTGTAACATTTTTAAGGTTATGCTTTTTGCAAACACCAGTAACTTGTCAACAAATTATGTTATAATATGTTACAATTGTGTTATGATGTTGTTTCTTGCGGGAATTTTATACAAATTATGGAGTACCTTAACTAGCATATTAAAGTTTTTGTTTTAAATTCGTCAATTATTTATTTATAAACATTGAGTTGAAAATTTGACAAAAACTAATTTAATACTTGTACTTACAAATGATATTATATTCAATACAAATTGGGTGGATAGAACTACGCTCATGTCAAAAGGTTTTGTACTTAGCCTAGGATATGTGAGTAAATAGAACGATTTAATTCAATAAAAACTTTTATGATATGTACAACAAACTTATTATTGCTTTAAAAAATTCCATTTTAACCAGCCAACCTTTTGTTTCAATATCACTAAAATTATTGACTGGCCTGAATCATAAATGTATATTTTTTTTATTCATTTTATCAAAAAATTTGGAGAAGATTCAATCAAAAGTGTAGTGTCCAGTTCGATGGAACGCCCATATAGTAGGAAAATCGTATACGATTGTTGTAATCGGAAGAAATTCAAATGACTATAAAGTCGGTAAATTTTACTAAAACCTATAGAATAAAATGATATTTAGAAAAACTACTTAAATGGCTGTTTTCATCCAATTCAATGATACTGATACAGTTTTACTGAGGAAAATGTGATATCCTACTATAGGGTTATCCATTTATTGCTTGGGAAAGCAAAGCTAAAGAAAATACATAAAATATTCAGATGAGAACAAAATTTTTTATTCAATATAAAAACTAAAACTTGTAATTATATGCGAAATGAAACATTATTCAAATATTTTCCACGGGACCTCTTGCAGGCCTCAATCCTTTTGAGGTAATTTTCAATGACTTTCCGGCACATTTCCGGCAATATCTCGGCCATAACTTCACGAATATTGATTTCCAATTGCTCAAGATTTTGAGGATTGTTCGCGTAAACAGATCTTTTGCATAGCCCTATAAAAAGAAATCCAAAGGTGTTAGGTCGCAGGATCTTGCGGGCCAATTGGCATCACTCAATCTCGAAATTACGCGTCCTAGAAATTTCTCTTGCAAAAGTGCTCGATTAGCCTGTGTTGTGTGGCTTGTGGCTCTATCCTGTTGGAACCACATGCTCTCCAGATCATAATCCTCAATTTCTCTCCAAATATAATCGGTTAACATCCGTCCATAGTGGTCAGAATTGACTGTAATGGCTCTTCCTTGATCGTTTTCAAAAAAATACGGGCCGATGACACCACCAGACCATAATGCACAACAAACGGCCACTTTTCCTGGATGCAAACGCCTTTCTGCGATCACCTGAGGATTTTGAGAGCCCCATATACGGCAATCCTGTTTATTTACCTAACCACTGAGCGAAAAATGAGCCTCATCACTACAGAAAATTTTGTTCGAAAGATCTTTATCAATGGCTTGTTGTTCAATCACCCAATTCGCATACATTCTGCGTTGTGTATGGTCTTGAGGCTTAAGTTCTTGAGTGAGTTGGATTTTGTACGGATGGAGATGCAAATTCAAATGCAAAATCCGCCACAATGAGCCGTAAGACAAGCCCAAATATTGAGCACGTCGAGGAATCGACAAATTCGGGTCTTCCTCCACACTTTGAGCAACGATAGCGATATGTTCAGCGATGATTTACAGTCTTTGCAATATCAATAACCGATCCAATCTCTTCAAATTTTCTCACTGTGTTCGAAATTATTTGCTGTGTAGGTCGATTATGTTGACCGTAAGAGGCTCGCAAGGCCCTAAATGTTGATACAGCAGAATCACCATTTTTATAATAAAATTTAATAATTTTAACGCGTTCTTCGACTGTTAAACGATTTCTAAATGGCAAACCTTCAACAACAAAAACACGCTTTGGATGACATTTAATTCTGACAGATGTCAAATGGCACGGTTATACTTTCCTGGCACAAAATGGATAACCCTGTACTATTAGCAAAGTTCATCAAATTTCAGCCTCTAAGTTATTAGTTATTGAATCTAGCTCCATAATTTTTAAGGGCTTTCTGATATAAATCTTGCAAAAATCTGCTAGTTTCCGTCCTATCTGTCCGTCTGCCCATCCGTTCGTTCCTCGTGTCCATCGATCTGTGCGTCAGAATAAATTTCTTCCGAAACTAGAAAAACTACAAAGCTCAAACTATGTGAAAAGATCAAAAGTGGTGATCTCTGAAACATTTAGGTCATAACAAATACATTAAGATTTCCCCCTTATAACGAAGTGGCCCGTCACAAGTTTTTCATTAAATGTAGTAGAAAGAACTTAGCAATCTCAGAATCTGAAAAATAAGTCATTTTTGCATTAGGAGTCCAGAGGGAGGCAATTGTACGAGCAATATTTGTGTCACCTCTCCTCACGATTGGACACCTTTAAGACGAAAATCTTTATGAGTCTATGTGCAACAAATACGAGTACCTCAGAAATCAAAATTCACTCAACTCCGTTAATGATAGTATGATTTGTAAATTTGACATTATCCCTCAAACATTGAAATGGTCCCCTAAAACTTCTTTAAATTTTACATTTATGTAGGTTAATATAAGACCCTTATGGCTACGAAATTGCATGGAGTTAAAATCATCATCAAGTGAGCTATCGCCATTTGAATTGTATGGAATTACAAAAACAATAACACATGTTGATAGTTAATATAGAATTCAAATCGACCAAGGCACTCTTGTTTCCTTCTTTAAACTTCATTGAATTTTAAGGTACCGTCTAAATTTTATTCAAGAAAATGAGTGAATTTCGACTTCTCACGCATTTGTTGATGCTGTACTCATAAAGACATACATTCGTGATTTTCCCAGATTCTTCAGATGAAAGGTGTCTAATCGCAAGGCTGGGTACGCGAAAAGTGCGTACATTTCCCCTTTCCCCCACACTACTGATAAGGCAATTTTAAGACTTTTTTTAAAAGATCTCGTTGAGATCATTCCAAGGACAGCCTATTTGACTGCTAACGGTGAGAAAAAGTTTTACCAGATCACTGAACTAACCTAGCACTGTTAAGGACCAGGTTAGTTCAGGTTCAAAAATACTGACAATTCAAAAGACGAACTGGACTAGAAATGATATTCAAGACATGAGATCGCACACAATATTCAAAAGTAGGAAGCCTACTGGAAAGCAAGATTTGAAGTGGCCTTCATTGGGGAGAAGGAGTTCAAACCACATGTTATCGATTTGACGGCAGTTAATGAACAGTTAGGTGTGTGTATAAAAGTGAAATTCTTCATAAGTTGGCTGAAAAATGTTCAGGCCCCGACCGAAGAAATGAAGCATACATTCCATAATCACCTGGAAAGACTAGTCGGTTCATTGCCTAGAAATAATACAAAAATAATTCTGGATGATTTCAACGCTAAGGTTGGCAATGAGCTCATCAAGAATGACTGAAAGATGAAACAAATGGCAACGGCCAACTCCTGATTGACTTTGCACGCAGAAGAAATCTAGTCATGTGTTCGACTTGCTTCCCACATCAACGCATTCATAAAATGACCTGGATATCACCGGATGGCAGTACACAAAATCAAATTGACCATGTTCTGATCCATCAAATTTAGGCCCCAAGCACACTTGACCTCCGTACATACCGGGGAGCCAATTTTCACTCAGATCATTACTTGATCAAATAAAATTATCGATGTCGTATGTCAAAGGCATATTCGGCAAAACCAGCTCTCTTAAAACAACTACAAACGGCGTCTGTGCCCAAAAATTTCACGGAGACCCTTGACAACTAGCTGACTTCCAACTTTCTAGACCCTTCGCTGAAAACAAGTAGCGAGCTTTGGATGAAAGTGAAAATGGCAGAACAGACAATCGGACATCAAGATCGAGACAAGATAAATGATTGGATGGATGCCTGAATGCGGTAGACAAAAAGAATCAGGCGAACAAAGACTCAGTAAGTAGGAAAACCAAGCCAAAGAGAGGGAACACTACGAAAATCTCAGAAGAGTAGTGAACAATACAATTAGAGTTGGGAAAAGAAAATACTATGACGACTGATTGAGAAGTATAGACACAAGACAAGCATACAAAGTAGTGAAAAGCTTGAAACGAGCTTGTTAAATCAAGACCGTGCTCTGCCGTGACGACATCAGCAACATAATCACTGGTGAAAACAGGATCAAAGAAAGATGGGCATCATATTTCAAGAGCCTCTTTAATCTTCCGCAAAGCCACAGAACATCTGAGCCTATGGATATTCCCGGAGAGCTTCTATTGACCCCTACTACTCTGAATGAAGTTTTTCCCACCATCAAGGCCTAAAAGAACAATACAGTGCCAAGCATCGATGAGATTCCAATGGAGCTCATTAAATATGATGGCAGCGGTGTTGAGAAAGCCATCCACAAAGTCATCCAGTATATTTGGCAACAAGAACATATGCCGAACGAGTGGAACCAATCAATTATATTCCCTAGCCACCAAAAAAGTGACAAGCTGCAGTGCGAAAACTATGGAGGCATATCACTATTTTGCACGACATACGGTATAGGTTCGAAAATAAAAAAAAAAAAAAATCAGACCATATGCCAACAGCATTATTGCGGAGTATCAAGGTGGCTTTAGAGCAGGCAGATCGACAATAGACCCATTATTTACAGTTAAACACGTACTTGAGAAAGGCCGGGAAATCAACATAGAAGAACACCAAATCCTTTTGACTTCTAGCATGCATACGTACGAAATAATACTTTGCTTTGATATTCCAGCCAAATTATTGGATCTCCCCGATATAACGTTGAGGTCGTCGACCTCCCAAGTCAGCATCAATCCGACGCTTTTGCCACAAATATTGAACTAAAGCAGGGACATGCGCTGGCATCAAGAAAGCTATCTGTCAACACAGGAGGTACGTCATCAAAAAAGCCAAGCCAAGTCGTAGTCTATGCGGATGACATCAAAATTTTGATAGGTCTTTAGCAACCACCAAAGAACTATTCCTGAATTTCAACAGCGAATTAAAATAAGTAGGGCTTCAAATCAAGGAGAACAATGCTCATTATGCAGTCGAGAAAAAATGCCCCAAAATACCCAAAATATCACACTTGGTGAATAGAGTGATGAAAGAGATAAAATACGCCGAAAGATACAATTCGTAAATAAACTATTTTATTCATTTTTGAAGATTTTGAAAACCAGCTGCATACACAGAAAAGCAAAGCTCCAAGTGTACAAATCTGTGATAAGACCTATGCCATGCTATGGATGGGAAATATGGACCCTCGCTTAAGCATCCTGTATTAATCGAGCAGTTTACCCCACGAAATACTTGATAAATCAGCCAATGCACCCACTGCTTATGTCACAATCTTGGTGCATAATATTCCGGTCACCTCTAAACCATTTCTAACTTCTACTACTACTCACTACCTAATGTCGCCGCCACTGAACGAGCACTTGACGTTGGTAGTGTAGTGTCGGATTTGTGAGACTTCCTTCAACGTCACGTTCAGCCTGTAAGGGTTTTCCACGAGGAATTTCAAGTTTGATGCTCTACACTTTAGTGCTGAGGTTTGTTACATCAGTGGGAGTTCAGGCGGGAAAAGTTTCAGAAAATTTGTGCCGAGGAATTCATAAATTCAGTGGTGAGTGTCGGAGCCGTGCATGAAAACATGCTAATGTCGTTGTCGGCTTTCTAGCCCCACCCTCGTTGCCTTCATCTTTTTGGTTATGGTCATCGCAGGCGCAAGTGGAGCTGGGAGCAATCATTTTTTCGCAAAAGGCACTGGACCCGTACGTTTGTGTTGTACGGTAGAGTGTTGCGGTAATTATTGGTGGGGATTCTTAGGTTCGAAGTTCCTCGTTCCTAGTGGCTCCAGACGTAATATTTGTAAACAATTTACTTGATTGCCTTCCGATATAATTGCTTAGAGCAGCAGTCAGTAGTGGTCTAGGTTAAACTTCGCCACACCCGTCCCGTAAAACTCTAATATCACGTGTGAATTACTCGGAAGAAAAGGGGAACAAAAAATAAAACAACAGGAACCGAATGACGCATGACCAGCCAACCGTCTGTCGAAATTCCACTTTTTGTGTTTTTGGTCTACACTGCAAGCAGCAGCTGGTGATGATTACAAGACTTGCTTTGGAGGTAGATTGCAAGTATCATAGGAGGCCGCAGACAATACAAGGCCACAGTGGCCATACTCTTCTGACGCATGTTGGTTTGGATGGAGGTTACGAGGGGGCGACGCTTCCACCTGGATATCCCACTCTTAGTTGGGGTCGTAAGTGTTCAAAGTAAGGACGACACTTTCTCGCATCCTGCGCGCCTTAATCGAGCTCAGTCAGTCACGATTCTATAGTTCATCCCTTCACTAGGTTACCTCATCCTCGACACCGACGAACCGATATGTTATTAGCGAATAATTCGCGAATGCAAAATTTTTTGCAGTGCACGCTTGTACTGGGAAAAATGAACCCGCCCGCGACACCCCAATGCTAGCCTGGAAGCGCATTCACGCATTCTCAGACAAGCCCAATTCCGGCAAGCACCAAAATCTTCACTCGTTGAGGCAGCAAACCATCGCTGTAGTCTTTTGTGGACATTTTGAATACCCAAAAATACTACAATCCGCAAACATATTGAACATCTTCGAGCGATGGCTCCTGAAGTGAATAAAAGATAGAAACTAATCGGGGACCAATGGCGAATTTGCTACAACTATGAGCAGTATGAAGTTTTTGACAATCTAGAGGTCACAACGATTGTGAAAATATGGAAGATGCAATGGCCTGGCCATATAAATCGTATGAAATAACAACGGATACCCACAAAGGTATTCGTCGGGAGAACTGAACGGCGGAGACCAGTGGAGAAACGGAAGAAACGCTGGTCTGACTCGGTCGACGAAGATAGTTGATCGCTGCTTAGATTTCAAGCTTGAAGCACGCAGTCAATGGACGAGATAGTTAAATGCGCTTATTGCAGGAAGCCTAGGCCCGAGAGGTGCTGGAGTGCTACGAAGAAGAAAAAGAAGAAACTGAGTTGCAGGGTGCCACTTTCAAGTACTTTTATTACAATGTTTGCGTGAGAGTATTAGTACCAAAAACTCTAATCTGCTTTTTCGAAACACATTAAGGAAATTGACAATGTCTCACGTAACCACGTGGCATTCACCATTTCATTTTTTGGTTGAAAATGACCTGCCTTTCCTATCAAATATACTGGGTGGACTTGACTTGAAAGTGATAGAGTAGACTATACGAGTATGAATTAAAAAATATGAAAGGCTTACCCCTAGAGACGAATCTATAAAACTCATGCTCAATCAAACTAGACCAATATCAAATCACTCCGCTCTTTATGAACTTTGCTGACAAGCATAAAAAGAACATATTTTTCTAATTAATATAAAAATCTTAGCGCTGACGCGTGCATATTTCCGAACAGGACACTAAAACAATAATAAAATAAAAATATCAGCAATTTTCATCATTTATCAACTCCCATAAAAGTGTGTCAACATTACGACATCAATATACCTTTTATTTCGGCAATCAGCCAAGATATCATCCAGCCTTCATCATCAACATTATCCCTGGCAAGAAATCGTATCTCCTATAAACGCAAGTTCTAGAAATCAGAAAATGACTTCCTACAAGTATGTCATCCATTTATCGGATATTTCCCGTAATAAGACGTGCAAATAGTAATCATACTCACAACTGCCTCGGACAATTTACGAAGGAAATTCGATGCTATTACAAGAGTTTTTCCCCAACCGTTGTAAGAGTATGTCTGCGAAGAAAGTGCTTAAGCACTTCTTGGCCAGAGATGGAAACGGAAAGCGCTAAAGGCTATTCCCGACACGAGCATAATATATTTATTACGTGTGATGATGATGTCCATGTTGATGATGATTATGGTACTGACCAAACACACTTACCACCAACACATAAACACTCGTAAGTCAAGTCACCCCGATCTGTATATTTTTATGGAATCGGATGTATAAGTTGTGTTTGGAATTGGGGCTATTAAGGATATTGTTGACGAGTGGTGTCTGCATGTCTTCTGAGGGAAGTTCCTTTCAAACATGGCCATTTCGGGCCAAATAAAGAAAATACATTGGGACTATCTTTTTGGAATGGTTGGAGATCTCAATAAAATGTTTGGTATGCCTATGTCAGTCCTGAGGACATAAATTGAATGATTTTTCTTATCTGCGACTTTTCACGCAATAAAACATCATGATGCAATTACGAGTAATAGTGGATACAAAAACCTTTCTCAGAGGAGATTGATTAAATCGATTAAGAAACTACTAAATAAAATAATTGGTTAAGCTTTAATTGATTACTTATGATTTTTTCATCAAATTTGATTTTCTTCTTTCGAAATCAAATAAATTACGTTTAATTTATTTATTTATTTAGGTATCAACAAACAGACTGAAGTCCAATTAAAAGTTGAATACAAATGGGAGCTAACGCTATTATCAAAAGAAATTTACATATCAAGAGAAGTTAAAGAAGGAATCCAAGTCATAGAAAATAAAAAAAAAAGTGTAATTACTTACCCACTAACTAACACATGAAAAAAGAGCAGTTATAACGATGACCAAGCTTAATAGTTGTAATTATACATTTTATTTTTAATGCAAGTTTTAAAAGCAGCAAGCGACTGTGGTAGAGGACCAAGATATAGCTGGTTATGCAAACGGGGCAAGCATAGTAAGAAAGAGTGGAAGAAGGTGTTAGTACGCGCATATGGAGTTTCAAAGTAAGAAGATGGTCGCTATAGGGAACGTAGGGGAGGTTGTAAATCTGCGTTGAACCGACTCAATAGTATCAATATGATTCCTGTGATCAGAGCTCCATATTTGGGAGCAGTATTCCAGGTTACTGCGAACAAATGAAAGGTAAAGCCACAAACAGGAAGCAACACGCTGGAATGAGGAAACGGATCCTAAAATGAACCCTGAAAGTCGAGAGGCTTTGTTGATGACTTGGGCTATATGGGGGTCAAACTTTAATTTGTAATCAAAAATCACACCAACATCCTTAAAGGAAGTAACAATACAGAACGGGGTTCCAACAAGACTGTAGGCGGAGGGAAAAGGATATTTTTTTTACAGGAGTATGTCATCTGGTGGCATTTGGAAACATTCAAGGAGAGATTGTTAGATTTGCATCATTCATTTAAACGCAATAGGTCACTTTGCCAGGTATCAACATCACATAGTGAGTCAATTAACCGAAAGATCCTAAGGTCGTCAGCATAAAGTAGATAGAGAGAAGTGATAACTGAGGGAAGATCATTGACAAATAGTAGAAATAAAAAAATGTGGCCAATTATAGAACCTTGCGGTACACCTGAACTGCGACAAAACGTGGAGGAGAAGCAGGAGTTAGCAATGACAAGATTAACGTGATCCCAAACATAGAATAGAAGCCTGTAGTACAGGAAATCAGGAATTTTGAACCTTTTAAGCTTTTGAAATAAAAGTGAGTAGTCTACAGAATCAAACGCTTTTGAGAAATCCATGAAAATAACGTCTTTTTGTTGCTGACGGTCAAGCACAGCAGCAATGTGGCGGGCAAAAGAAAGAAAAATAGTGAGAGTAGATCTACTCTAACAAAACCATGTTGTTGTTTTGCTAAGGATGGAAGTATCAGGGGAAACAGAGTATCGAGAACGATCTTTTCAAGGACTTTCCCAAAACAGGGAAAGAAAGATATAGGACGATAGTTGAAACGGAATTGCGATCCCCAGATTTGAAGATAGAAAAAATATGGTCAATTTTCCACTGGGAAGAGAAAATTCGAGTAGTTAAGCTCAAATTATAAATATTCGAAAGAGGAACATAGAGAGATGAGAAAAGTGATTTTACAACGAAATTTGGAATGCCGTCTGGGCCACAACTGGTACTGGTAGCAAGACTACTTAAGAGCAGTTTAACTTACAAGGGATTGGTACGTATCGTGGGAGTGGAAAAGGAAGAAGAAGAAGGATAGAAAGAAGGAGAAACATTTGAAATGCGGAAAAAGGAAGAAAAAAAAGAACCAAAGAGTTCGCAGGACTCCTGAGGGGTAGATGACGTAATGCCATCGTAGCTGAAACGAGCTGGTATACATGTATGATGAGAACTCTTTAAATATTTAACATAAGATCAGAAAGCGCAAGTTTGATTGGATTCAAGTGCAACTTCAATATGGTTGACGCAGGCACGAAGAGCAAGCTTTGCAATTTTCTTAGCCTCAGCACGTCTCTCCCTCTAAACGGCAAGGTCATTATGGAGGCCACTGGAGGGGAATTTTCTTCGGAATGTATCCTTGATCTTAATGGTTTTGGCAACATCTGAGTTGAACCAAATTCATATACGGTTCTATAATAGGGAAAATTTTACTGCAGATAATTTTTTCGAACAGTTTAGGCATAGTCGAGAGGATAGCAATGCCCCTGTAGTTCTCCACGCGCCGCTTATCGCCTTTTTTGTGAATTGGTGTTATAAAGGATGGTTTCCAAAGTTTGGGAAATATACCAGATGTTAGCGATTTATTAAAAATAAGGAAGAGAGGTCTAACCAATTCATTTTTGCAGAGGGACAGGAAGCAAGGAGGAATAAGGTCAAGGCCGGGTCCTTTAAGTAGATCAAGATCTTCAATAGCATGAAGAATTTCATCTTCAGAAATGGTAATGTTATCAATTAAGATCTGTGTGGCTGTTTCTAACGACTCAAAATGAGGCGAGTTGACTGGATTGGAGTAAACATGCTGAAAATGATCAGCAAAGAATTCACAGATCTGCTCGGTGCAGGACGAGTCGGAGTCGTTGTATGACATTAAAGACGGGGAACCAGATGTTTTGCGCTTAACGTTAACAAAGTCGAAGAATTTTTTTGGATTGGATATAGTTTCCTCCGCTATGACGTTAACGTATGTTTGATAGGCCTCTTGTGATTTAATTTTGAATTCAAGTGCAAGTTCGTTATATTTACTCTTAGTCGCATTGCTTACACATTTATCTTTTCTTAGGAGCCTATATAGTTTATTTCTCTGGTTACGTAAATGTCTCAGATCACACCCCAGCCATGGTTCAGAAATCTTATCCCTTTTCTTGATTTTCGGTACGAAAGATTCAACGGCGTCAAAGATTATACGATAAAAGGTGGATAGAGCCGTATCCAAATCTAACGTTGACAGAGTACCGTACCAGTCAATGCTGGATAGAAGACTATTAATGCTTCCATAATCGCCATCGCGGAAGTCATATACAATAGTTTGATTGTACGAAATAGAATTAAAAGTATCAGGAGTGGACAGTTCAATAGAAAAAGCGGAGTGATGTCTCGAGTTAGAAAACAGATTCTCGTTGTCATCAGTTAAACTGACCACAACTTCGTCTTATGTATTAAAAAAAATATGGTCTAGCCATACACCATTCTGGTTGGGAGCAGGACATATCTGCTGCAAGTCGTTACTATAGAAGGTGCTCATTAATTTGAAATCATTACTATCAAGGAGATTCACCGGAAGGAGTTGACCATCGTCATTGTCGATCAAAAATTTTATATTAGGTCTATTAAAGTCGCCAGTAATGATAATTTTATCGTCTTCGTTTGTCATTGCAGTGATATCACTTATAATTTTACAGACATTGTCGTAGACAGTATCATTCGATTTAGGAGGGACATAAAAAACGCCAATAAACACAGTAGATTTTCCCATTTTTATTTTGACCACTTTATGCTGAAATGAATTATGCGGCGTGCAGTTAACTGGCTCGCTCATGAAGGAGTTATGTATGGCGATCAATACACCGCCTCCTCTTGACTGGCCAGTGATAATCGGGTCCCTGTCATTTCTGTAAATCCTCCAGTTACTATCCAGAATTTCTTCATTAATGTGAGAATCCGTCAACCATGTTTCGGAAAGGGTGATAGCATTAAAATGGCACGATTTTGCGTCAAGGAAAAACTTATTTAATTTACTGCGCATACCTCCACAGTTGTCGTAAAATAATTTGAAGCTTTGCTGATTATAGGGGGCGAAAAAATTTATTGTGATGTTCTCTAGTTCTTTGTAGTGACGAAATATAGTTGGAGCTTACGTGTGATGCATATATTTCAAGATCTTTTTTAGCTTGATTTAGAGTGACACCTAACTCTTCATGGGATGAGAAATAAACGAGCCTAAGAGCCTCAAGATCGACTGGAAGCCCTTCTCTTTGAATCAAAATTTTCAAGCTGGTTTTTGTTTTACCGTCTATGCAGGTTGTGTCTGGCGCCTTGTACATATAAGAAAGGTAAAGACGAACGGACTCGTAAATTTTGTTATCTCTCAGTCGAGACATAAGGTATCTTTTTTCCAGATCAGCTCCCGATACCATAGTTGCCTTGACTAAAGGGGGCAGAAGAGGGTCTAAGAATGTCTTGGTTAAGTTGTTTGAGGCAGGCGATAACGGATGAGTAATAGATCCAGGCGAAACAGGAATCAAGTCCTCTCCATGAACAAAATTCCTGTATCTATCCTGATCAGTGGATTAAGGTACCAAGCAGGGACCTGCATCCAACTCTTGTGCACAAGATGCCACGGAATTTAAAGCTGTTTCAGAATCGCCAGCACGTACACAAACGGAGTGCAATGTTGAGTCAGCCGAAGAAGTGTGATTAACATTCAATTGTTTATGCGAGGGAGAAGTGGTTTTAGAGCTGGGATTGGCGTGAGTATTGATTGATAGGCTACGGCTACTATCTGAGAGTTTACAAATATGCTTAAGGCTACTTAAATTACCACTATCTTTGGATTCAGGGCCAGTATTATGTTCGTTCCATTGTTTGAATAGCAAGCCATTCCAGGAACAGGCACTATTTTTCTTCTTGAAGCTCTTAAACAGCCAGGCGTATCTTGTGGGAATAGATAACTTAAACTCTCGTCGTCGTTGATGCCGGAAAGGAAGCTCCGCAACCTTGCATCCACTGATAAGTAGGACATCTTCTAACAACTTCCGAACTGTGATTTGGTTATTGAATTTTCTTGAACCCTTAACAAAAAATATGTTGTAGTCAGCCTGCGGGTTTGAGTCTGCAAGTTTCTGTATTCTGCTGTCCCACTCTTCAGCGGACCAGAAGGTGCCAAATTTGTAGATATGTCGTGGATTACGTGGTGTAGGGGGCGCTGCGTTACTGAAGTCTGTAACCAATGGATGAGTGATCGTTGGCCTAGTGAGACTATTTTGTTGACCTTGAATGAGATTGCAGCAAAACTTTTCGACATTATTAATTTTCGATAGCAGCTGAGATAAATCTACATGGTCCTTAGGTTTGAAAAGGGATGAAGTCATTTTTTCGAGGCTGCTATGATGCTTTTCTAGCATTTTCTCAACTATATTTTGTAGAGACGAAGAATTTTTGCAACAATCGTTTTCGTTCGGGGAATAGCTTAAAAAAGTCTCTTTGATCGAAGCGAGTATAGAATCAAGCAAATCAAGTGATCTACACACTTTTTTGTTGCTCTCCGTGATTCTGGCAGCTAATTCGTCAAAACTGCATGCCATTTCTACAAAGCTGTCGTCATTGGCTCGAGACTGCTTTTGCTGTCGTGAAATCAGGCTGTCTTTTTTATCGTTCAGCTTATCAATGTAGCCTATAAGTCTATCGAACATATTTCGTAGTGCGACATCAAACCCTTGGCAATCCGAGCATATAAAATGATTGTCCATGTACGGATGGTACCAATCTCTAGGCGCATCCATGCATGCTCCATGAAGCTTTCTATTACAGAAGGCCCTGCAGGTGACAAATTTAAACAAATTGTCGAATGCGATGCAGTTCGGGAGGCTGCATTTAATGCTCATTGTAAAAAAAACAGTTTTAAATCGTTTTATAAGAATCGTTTTATAAGATCTATTTGAGTTCGCGCACTGATGTTATTTTTAATTTGAGTGAATAAAACACACTTACAGCAGTTTAGTAAGTAGTTTAAAGACGAACCCCCTTTACTTTAATTGAAGTAACCACAATTTTGTTAGAATATAGCATAATGCGACCAGGTGATCTGATTTTCTTGAATTTGATCGGATTTTTTAAAGCCTGGATCCGAGCGATCCGATTTTTTCTTCTCGCCACAAAAAACTTAAGCTGTGGCATTTTCAAATTTGCGCGGTGCTCGACATTCGTTCCATAAGCAAGCGTTGAATAAGCTGAGGAGCAAGTCAAGTCAATAGTGATAGACAAGTTGCAACACCATGTGCACCTGAAACCTTCTTTATTTATGATTATAGGACTGCCTTTTCAGTTCCGGCTGTGTGAAGAGTGGGCATTCGATTGCTGTTTCCTCGTGGGTAGCGTCAACATGGATGAGATGGGCGCAGAGCACCAAGCTTCCGCCTGGAGCTAAGGCCCCACGGATCCTTGTTCACATTCTCCGGTAGATTTTGCCAGCAGCGAGAAGTTAATCAATTTTTGAAGGCATTTCCTGGCTGACTTATATGCTGCTACCCAGTTGCATGCCTCGTCATGATTCCGTTCCCATTGAGCCTAATGATGAAGCTTATGACACTCCCTTTGCTTTTCAACGATTTTAAGTCGACCATCAGTACACTGGCAGCTTGCCGTGCCAGAGTTTTTGACGGGGTATAGCAGCACTGCAAGCAATCGCGATGATGCTCATAGTTGAGTTTACCATGTCTTGAGCTGCCAGTTCTTCTGTCGCCTACAAATCATCTGCCATGAGCACCTCAATGAACCTCTGGACGTCCATACTTCCGATGTTCCACTCAATTGTAGAAGATCAAGAGCACGGGCTTCGGGAGACAACATCTCTGATCTCAAGCCGAATGCACTGGTTGAGTAGTCCTCTAATACTCTCTAATCTTGTCTCCGAGGCAAACGTCACGTCCGATATGGTTCCTTTGTAGCCAATATGGTAGAAAGTCAGCGTATTTTCGATCTTTAGTATGACGTTGCTGACTGAACCCCTGAAAATCACTGCTCCCTATCCAGATGGTTGCACTACCAGTTTCACTAGGATACCATGATGCAAAGCTTTTATCGTGGTATTGCTTACTCAGAAATAAAATGTCGGTCATCATATCCTTTCTAAACTGCTCAAGCAGGTTTTGGGCGGTTGAATTTTGGTGAAGGTTTTGCTGCAGGATGCGGCTCATGAAATTCCTGCTGCCGGGGTCTTTGCTGGGCGTTTTTTCTCTCCTGTTTCACATCAGGTCTTTTTTCTTACTAAGCATCCGTGTGAACTTAATTTTCTGGCACTTTTTGAAAGAGTTTCTTTGTGGGTTACTTCGCTCCTTTAGTCAGCACTGTCTAGAATTCCTGATCTGGCATCCCACATTCATTAAGTGCTTCTTCCTTCCTTTTTTTACCCCGATCGCCTTTGGCTAGGCTAGACACCATTCTTTTAATAATGTTTGATGGTGGAGCTATCTATGCGTGCCCTTTATGTTCTACTCTCAGCAATCCTTTAGCCTTCTACTCTTCTTTAGCCTCCCAATTCTCTTTAAATTTAGCCAGCTTCTCTGATAAATTCCCAATGCAATCTAAGAGCTCTTTTGATTCAAGGAGCCCATTCTATACTTGTTTGCTGATTTTTGTTGAGTTGCATGCACATTTTATTCTTTTTAGAACATCTTCCGCTTTTCAGATTGGCCTTTCTTCTTCATTTCAGCAATTGTACCTTTTGACCACCTTTCTTGAGAGAGGTTATTGGCTTTAGTTTCCAAGTACAGTACTTCCACCACATTTTTGATGATGGCGGTGAAAACACACAATAGCGCTTTATCCGTCCGACTACTCCTGACTTTTTCTGCCGTCAACACTTGACGGACTTCAGAATGGTTCGTTATCATTTCAGGGCCTAACAGTTATCACCAAATCCTGGACGTTCTATATACTATCCCCAACCCCTCAAACATCTGGCGTGTCCTGCAGAGCTTACCGGTCTTTTTGTAGAACGTTCGGGCATTTGCACTATTTTTTGCTGCACCCGAATACCGCAGGAATCTCAGGATAAGACTGTTTGTTAATCTCCGTTTTTCATCCGTCTTCACTGTCATTGTATTCATCGTCGGTTTTGACATCAATGGTATCGCTCCCGATGTGATATTAACATCTAACTGCAACCACTGGTTGCGTCATCGTTGTTGTTATTTTTGCTTACTTTTTTGAGTTCCAGTTTTATTGAGTCCCCTTTAAAGCCGCTATCTTTGTTCGTGTGTGTAGTCAACTTTTTGGTCCCATGGATATCAATGCGGAGCACGGAGGCAATGTGAACGTTGGCACAAGTCCTTATGGGGTAAAGTGCTCAGAACAAGACCAACACTAATCGGGAGTTCGTCTCAACCGAACGTACACCACCAACCCAATGGCGCAAACTTTTTGAGGGATCACCTTAAGGACCGAAGCCTGCTCTACGACACGACACAGGGCCATCGAAGAATGGAAGTTATATCAAGTGCTGCTCAGGGATTTATCCTTGGTCCGGACTTGTGGAACGTGTCTTCCAATGGGCTACTGAGAGTGGAAATACCAGATGAGTCGCACTTGATCGGCTATGCGGGTGATGTTGTGGCTCTGGTTGCTGGACGCACCGTTGAACAGGTGCAACTTAGGCTAGGTATACTTCTGTGCCAAGTGTGAAACTGGATGACTGCTCGCGGGGTCAGTCTGGCACTTGAAAAAACCGAAAGGGTCATCTTGATACAAAAAAGGATCTTTAGAGTAAGGATGATCAATATTGGAGACATACTAATCGAATCAAAGCCAGCGGTGAGGTACCTGAGGCTGCTGATCGGCTTGAAAATGAGTTTCTCTGAGTAATCAGGCAACGGCTGAGAAAGTTGCTTCGAGAGTATCGGCTCTGAGTCGGCTTATAGCCAACGTAGGGGGCCCCAGCCCATCAAAAAAACGCCTCTTGACGAGTGTTGTAGGGTCAGTGCTGCTATACAGAGCAGACATATGGGTCGATGCCCTCAGTAAGGAGGTATACCGAAAACGCTTGGCACAGTTTCAGAGAAGAGGAGCACTGAGGATTGCATCTTCGTATCTGAGTCTCTGATTCGGCAGTGAGTGTTATCGCAGGCGTGATATCTGTTGCTCTTCTTACTAGAGACCACCGCACTATTAAACTTCGTCGAGACGAGGATGCGAGGAAGATAGTTGTCCGCGAGGATAGACAGCGCTCACTCAACAATTGGAAGCAGTCTTGGGTAAATTGCACGAAGGGAAATTGGACTGTGCGCCATATCCCGGGTGTGAGACTGTGGCTAAATCGAAGGCATGGTGAAACTGACTTCTATCTGACGCAGCTTTTGAGCGAGCATGGGTATTTTGAGTCTTACCTGATAAGTCACCATCACCCAATTGTTAGTTTTGCCCAGGCGAGGAAGACAATGCCTGCCACACATTTTTGCATGCAGAAAATGGGACAGGCTGCAAAAGGTCTCTACAGGGAGACGGGAGAGCTCGCCGTGGATAATATAGTCACAGTGATGCTTGAATCGGCTGAAAAATGGAGACAGGTGGCACATTATGTCCGGGCATTCCAAAAAGCTAAAAGGAACTCACAGCACCCGAGGGCGTTGGGACTGCGGAATCGCTTGTCTAGCACTTCCTCTTCCGCTCTCCCCTTCTGCTAGAAAAGGGATCCCGCAGCTTGACGAGACTTGCCTCGAAGTCAAACGTGTGTTTAGTGGATAATCCAGTCACCTTCTTTGAGCATGGAAGTCCCACACTCTAAGCGTAAATGGCATTCACCTCCCAACCACAAAAAAGAAAATGATGCGAACTTCGAACGTACTCCAAGGCCAACCAAGGTTTTACTGGGACAGACATGGTATGATAGTTTATTTGGAGCCGTTCACGCACGAGTGTCATGCAAAAAAATAGGTCCAAATCATCATATCCGATAGCTGAAAGCATAAATCCGAATTCTGTGTCCAAAACGTAGTCTAGATTCATTTGGAATCATTACCTGTCATCCCAGGAGGAACCTCACTACGACCTCAATATCCTCGGGTCCGTGGGAGCGGTGCTCCCCAAATAATGATAGCCTCCAAGAATACTCCTATAGACCAGCATTCCCCTTATGCCACTCCCCGATGAATCCCAGCCTTCAAGAGAATTCCTGTCAGTTTGATATCTGTAGCGAAGCTCCAATAGTTTTAAAGCAAAACTGTGGTGACGGGCGAATGGGCCGACAGACGGACAAAAAGGTCGTGGTTTCAACATAGGAAAAAGCGCTGAAAATGGGAACCAAAGCAAACATCTATCCTCTAGTGGCGTATTTGAAAAAAAAACTGCATTAATTATAAATAAAAGTAATTATTTATCAAAACTGCTATCATAAGAGGACTAAAAGATAATGCACGATTTTAGTGTCTTTCATCTTAATGCACTTGTGATAGCGGAAAAAAGGGTAATGGAAGTCAGATGGAAATGGTGGTCACCGTTCAAAACTTCAAACGGATGTACCTAAACAATCGAATAGCTGGTCGTTACATGACACTCGTACTCTCCTGACTGGCTGCTCAATATGGGTTGATTGTCCAAATTGGAAGGTTCCAGAGAGTTTTTGCATGGATTGAATATAATTAAACGAGTACGCAAACTAAGCGGTTTTCAATATTAGTTATTTTTTTATTTGCGCATCTAGTCATTAAATATAATCGGGTAATAGGAATCACTGCAATGCAGGCTATGAAAGTTGACTCCTATTGCTCGATTTTAATATGTGATATGATCAGTAGAAGTTTTTGCTAAACGTTTTCATTGAGCATTCGATCCTTTTTAACATCAATTTAATATATATGATCATTTGCCCTACACTGAGCTTTTTGCATTATGTTAGCATCCATCTCGTTTCTTGGATTGCTCCAATAGCTTCAAATTACTTATGAAAATTATTAGTGTGCAGCAACTTTATTGAGTTACATTAAAAATTTTTTCTGAAAAATTATTTGACAAGAAAAATGTTAGAAGAAGGTGGTTTCGACGTGTATACTTATTCTCCTCAGGCCATCACGCTATTAGATTGTTTGCTGTTAATTCTTTCAGTTATGCCGTAAGTACGGCGTATGTCGATGAACAAAACTGATTGATATTTTGATACACTGTCAAAGGCTGCAGGTGTTATCAAAAAAAGCTACTCTATGAGTTATGTACAAATGTTCGGATAATGGATTGATTAACAAACCCCTTTTTTTTTGAGTGGCTGCAACATTCCGCCAGTCAAACCAAACCTTCATCACAAGAGCCTGTTTTATTGATACTTGATAACCATGCCAGCCTCATATCTTTAATGATCTATGATTTCTGTAAGAAAATCCAAATAAACATGGTGTGACTGCCTCTCATAGAATGTAGCCCTTAGATTTAATATTCTTTGGACCGCTTAAAGCTATGTACAAAAGAGAGCGCGATTTGTCTTCGAAGAATTTTCTAGCCTAAAAGATTACTCCCTATAATGTAGCGGCTATATTAAATATAGCATATTCAGCTGTAGCTTCTATCAACAAAGGCGTATCAGGGCTTTGCATCGCAGGAGTTTATCCTTATAACCTAAATGTTTTTACTGAAGAAGATTTTAACGCAGCTGAAGTGCTGAATCACAATATGTGGTGATCCAAGATTCCTCCATTGGTGTTCCATATATGTACATCTGACCCAATACGTCTAATGCCATCAATGTCATCTGCAACCATTCACCCAATACCATCGAGATCACCTACAACACTATTGCCAACATAATCTGCAACAATGCTGCCAGCTTCATCTGCTGAAATATTCCATTTCGAAGAATTGATTCAACTATCCAGTAAAGCACCTGCTGAAGACCCCAAAAGGGCGAAAAAAACACGCACTGACCTTAACATCAACGCCCGTTAAGGTTAGTCTAAAGGAAAAGAAACAAAAAAGTAGCAAGAGGAAAAACATTTTACCATCAACCAAAAGCAAGAAACATCAGAAATAGGTGGCAAACAAGGCCAAAAAGCGCGTGCTTCACGAATCAGACACTTTTCCGGAATCAGATATTAGTCTTACTAAGATACGAGGTGTGTACAAAAAGTAAGGTGACTTTTCAAATTTCGCGGGCAACGTATACATTCGATAATCGATTTTTAATTTTTTTTTTGTTGGTATACTTATCACGAACATTTATTTACAGTTTCAATTATATAATGTATTTAGTTTATTTTTGGGAGGCATAACGGTTAGATGTGTTTTGCGTGCGCGGTGATTTCTTGCTATGGAAAAAATGGATTAAATATCAAGAGCTTTTTGGCCAAAAACACCACAATCATGCCTAAGCCACCATATTCACCGGATTCAGCCCCATGCGACTTTTTCTTGTTCCCAAAACTGACGAGACCTATAATAGGACGGAGATTTGCAACGATTGAGGAGATAAAGGCTGCATCGCTGGAAAAGCTCAAGGTTATACCGAAAAGTGGTTAAGAGAAGTGCTTCGAGAATTGAAAAAAGCGTTGGCACAAGTGTAGTGATTACTTTGAAGAGGACGCCATAAATATGGACGAATAAATAAATATTTTTTCCTAAAACTACTTTACCTTTTGAACACACCTTGTATGTGGTGATGACGATTTGAATAATTGTCTAGTATGTGGAGAATTTGAACGCAACAATGAAATTTGATACAGAAGCACTTCTCTTGGATCAAAGGCACACAAAAACTGCACAGGGTGGGACTCGCAACGTGGTTATGTGTGTGACTATTGTTAAACTAGGCTGACTCTCATTGTCTCCATAGTGACTATAATTAATCACATATGTGGACAGTAATGGTCAAAATTGATTTTTTTCCCCAATTTAATGGGTATTAGTATGTTCGTCCAAAAAGAATGAAATTGTGTGAGATTGATAGTTTAGTAATTAAACTACCATAAGGGTTGATTTTTATAAAGCTTAAGCGAAAACTCTGTACTGCAATCATTTCTTGCTTAAGTGACTCCCATTACTCCTTTTTCCTTCTGCTAACAAAGACCAAGTTCCTGCCTGTTTCCCTATTCATTAGATGCAACATTTATCAGACATGAATGAACTTCCTGCATCATCTATTCTAAATCCTTAGCCTAAAAATGCACTGTCCCGTTATTGGACTGGGGAATTGCATAACGCAAAAAGCATCTTCTCGATATTTATTGTGCCGACATAATTCTTAGATGCCATGAATGGACTCGCATATCTTCTTCAACATAAATAATTCGATAAAATCTCCTAATTATAAAATGCACAATGCAACAATACAACCGAAGTGTTTGCATTGTAGCTCCGGCAAAACCAATTTAATCGTGTTTTGCAACTTTATCAGTGCACAGAACGTCATCAGGACTCAGGATTCCGTGTAGTGAGCACAAATATAGGCTCGAATCTGCCTATCGACCAAGGTCCTGTGTGCACAAGTCGTTCTGGCATATTCATTTTCACTGCTGCAAAAGCCTTTCTAACTCCTGCGTTGAAAGTCCTGTTACAGCCAACTTGACAGCTTGATTCTCGGCAGCAAGATACTCGTACATCCAAGCGGAGAATAGAGTGCATAATTTCATACAAAACTGACATACATTAGAGGACAGTTTGGTAGTCTATTGTTCCAAATACTCCGGCCCGGACTCGACATAACAAAAGATCTATTGACTTCGATGGTATTGCATTGGTCGGACACGAACACACGTTGGGGATGCACATTTTCCATTAAGGACGCATGTTATTTGGAGAAGCAATAGCGTGCGTTTTTGGTTACGAGGATAAGGAATTGAAACAGGTACCAGCGGTTAGTGTTGCTGATGACGTCGCTAGTCAAACACAATAATTGCAAATGTGCACTTTCAAAGCGTGATTCCTATCTTAGATAGATGCGATACCGTGCAAAGCAAACGAATCCTGCAACTCAATAAATCCGCACCATTTCACTACTAATGAAATCAAAACCAAATCAATGCTACGAAAATGATTGTTTCCGCTTGAAAACATCTTAAGCATTTTTCGAACCCTTTCACCACGACCCAAAGTGTCTCTGTACAATAACAACCCATTTTATATAACGTCTTGAATCAATGCTGTATCGCCATTGTACCTCAGGGGGAAACAATACGCACAACGGAAACAAATTGAAAAGTGGAAGAAATATCCTGCATGCATACTTAAATTTGAAGCGAGGGTGCGTCAAGCATTTTTTGATTAATTAGAAGGCAATTTGAAAATTTAATTAACCCAACATAATTGAAAACAAAAATTTCAAAAATTTTCTTCTTCTGCGCGCTTTAAATTAAATCAAAGAAATTTGTACTTACTTTTTTGAACATCAATTAATAACAACTTGTGTAGATAGAACTAGCCTCATATCAGGAGAATTTTGTACTCAACTTACGTTATGCAGACAGCAATCGTGTATCAACTCCAGAAAATTTTTAATGACATCTCCAATAAATACATACATACAACAAAATCTATTGTTACTCCATTTTAGCCTACCGTCATGTTCTTGCAATACTACTAACAAGCATTGAATGAATGAAATCTTATAGATACTTTTGTTATTTTATCCCCAAATTTGGTGAAGATCCAACCAGAAGGATAGTGTCTAGTTAGATAGAATGCCCGAATGGTAAGAAAACCGTAGATTGTTTTTGTTGCAATCAGAGAAAATTTAAACGGGTGTAACTTCCATAAATATGATTTGCTTTTATTGAAACTTACAGGGTATAAGCTTCTTTTATTTGACTACTTAAATGTAAAATTAAAGTGAATTTAAAGACACCAGGCAATAATTGTCATAATTTGCGGCTTGGTCCTGGCATTTGTCACTATGGTAGCACCAGCCAAAAGTTGACAAGTATCAGATGACAGATTGCAGTCAAAAAACCACCACGAGACATCGAGAGTTGCTAAGTCGTGCGTGGTGCCCGAGAGCGGTATCTTCGAAGCAACTATATTGGTGCGGGCAAGGTTATTAGTGGGCTTATATTCATTCACATTTTCGCCATCCTTCTCAATTGTTCAGGTGTAGGTAATTTATTTGTTTAGGTATAGTTCATTTATGGTGCGGTGCGGTTCTCCACGTATCTAACTGAATTCGATGTCTTTGTTCTAGTTTATTGGCGAGTGCCAATTCCAGCAAAATCTATATGCTGCGTGGGAAGCCAGGAGTGTGAAGCACAGTCTGTCGATGCCCAGAATGACAAAGCGTGTGCGGCCTCATTGCGGAATGAAACGGACGCTTTACGAATTTGAAATATTCTACGGCGATTGTTGAACAAGAGTTCCACAGTTGTACGATGCCAAAATATGAGTGAAGATTTCGTTAATTTGGACATATATATATATATATATATATATATATATATATATATATATATATATATATATATATATATATATATATATATATATATATATATATATATATATATATTTCGGGAGTAAGTTGCTACCTTCTTCTGTGTCAGTTGTTTTCTAGTTTTTTGTGGTACTCCCTTAGAACCAATGTAGTCGGAAAGAAGTGGAGGTACGTTTTTTCAATATCGATTCAAGACTGCAATCGTATCTGCATGTTGGGGCGTAAGAGATTGATATGTGATAGGGGAAGATGAAGTAAGACAGTATACCGAGGCAAGATGGGGATTCCACCAAAATAGATAATGCAATGTCACTAGAAAATGTATTTTAATGCCATCTGGCGGTATTTAGCAGTACTTGTCAGTGTCACAAAAAGTTTGTTTGGAGGAGTGCGCGTTTCTACCTGGTAAGCATGTTTTTTTTAAGTTTAAATGTTTTTATCTAGGTATTGCGTATATAACGTCTATGACTGTTCATAATATATGGTATACAAGATACGCGATATATTTTTTTAATGATGCTTGTTTATTTTACTTTTCTAGACTCATTAATTCGTTCCGGCTTGCTTTGATTTAATAAAGGGTTTTCAAATAAGAGGTATTATTTTGAATAGCCCGCTATTTTGGTAGATGTCACTTTTAAAGCTGTCATTTTTTGAAATTTGACAAGTAGAAACTACGCCATTGATAAAACTGGAACAATACATGCTTCAACAATGCATTGAAACTATTAAAATTCACTATAAAAATGGTGAAAATTTGACAGAGACCGTTCGTAAAACTCGAACATTTTTGAGTCATCGTGAAGCACCTTGTCGGACCGCAATACAGAAATTGGTGGAAATTCACGCTGTTTGGACAACTTAGTAATGTGAAGGATAAACTCCGTGCATGTCACTCAAGAATAGCCGAGATTATTACTGCTGAAGCCGAAAGTGTTGAAGAAACCCCAGTTTTGTCCATGCCACGTCGTTCTTTGGAATTAGGCATTCCACAAACGTCATTACACCGTATTTTGCATAAAGATTTGGGTCTTAAGGTTCATAAAGTTCAGTCAACACTAGAATTCAAGCTGTTCATGTTTTTGCTGATTGGGTCCTTGAAATGCATGAAAATGATCCGGAATTCCATCAAAAAATCATCTTGAGTGATGAGGCCCATTTCCGCCTCGGTAGCTTCGTCAACAAGCAAAATTGTCCTATCTGGCGCTCAGAAAACCCAAGAGTTATTGTTGAAAAGCCTCTCTATCCTCAACGTGTGATTGTTTGGTGCGGTTTATGATCCGGCGGAGTTATTTGACCTTAATTTTTTGAAAATGAGGCTGGAGCAACAGTTACGGTGATTGGATTGCGCCATCGAGAGATGATTAATGATTTTTGACAGCCATAATTGGATGGTATTGATCTGGAAATCGTTTTGTCTCAACAAGATGGCACTACGTGCCACATTAGTAACGAAACCATTGATCTTTTACGGGAAAAGTTTCCGGACAGTGTTATCTCTCGAATAAGTGATCACAATTGGCCACCGAGATCTTGTGATTTAACACCTTGCGACTTCTGCCTTTGAGGCCACGTGAAAGAGAAGGTTTACGCCAACAGCTCAGCGTGAACTCAAGACCTCAAAGATGGAATTCGTGTGGCTATCGAAGACATAGGGCAGCCACTTTGCGATTTGGTAATGGAAAATTTCATGAAAAAAGGTCCTGTAAGCGTGCTTGTGGTATTCATTTGCCTGATGTTATTTTTCACTATTAACGGCATACCTTTTTCATTATAATGAAATAAACATCCCATAATTTATATTAAAAAATGGCATTTTTCGTTTAATATCAAAATAACACCTCTTATTGGAAAGCCCTGTACAACTTGTACATAAGTCCAGTTTGGGAAAGATGGGGTACATATTTGCGGGCAAGACGGGGTTGGTTGGCTGATTTGTTCTTTTTGGATTTCGAGTTAATTCAAAATTACCGTTATTAGTTGGGTTAATTTTTGACGTGATAACGTCTTATAAATCGATGACCGGCTGCACACACGCCTGAGGATCGTATTTTTCCCCAATGGCCGCAGAATCTTACTTTATTCCAATCTTCTACTGTATTTTTGGCTTTTGATAAATTAGCTCAAACAAAATGTGCGTACACGCTCATGAAAAAAAGGTATAGAAGATTCGGATGAAATATATTATTGAGATTTTAGCAAGCCAAAGTGCAAGTCGTCGTGGTTGCTGTCAGTGACAATTTGCTAGCGGCATAGGCTTTTAGTTGCTTTGCAGAGCTCGGCGGTTGCTTAATTGTGGTGTAATGTTGTTGGTTCTGGACGTGTTGTGGGTCTTGCCATCAACAAATTTTAATTAAATTAACTCAAAACAATAAAGAATTGAATTTATGTGCCTAAATTGTTTGTTATATTTCCAAATTCACGTGCTGGACCTACTTAAACGACTTTCAAGTGAGTGCTTTGCATTTAACGACAAGTGCTCCGTCTGTCGCTGGGTCCTCATGAAATTACATCCTCTCTGAAGACACAGGTGAGAGCGCGTTGGCATGTTAAATAAGTTCCGAATGCAAGCTGAGATGATATTAGAAAAAAATGGTTGTCCGTAAAGTCGGTTTACAGGCGATAATTATACGTGATAACGTCAAAACTTAAATTATATAGATTAATTACAAGTAACAATGGGCTTTCAACAATTTATTTACAATTTCCTGTAAATAAATTGTTAATAGCACAATAAATTGACTTTACAGACAACCAATTTTTTTATAAAGTGTGGTTCGAAATTATAAAAGAAGGACTGATAGAGGGTGGAGTGAAGAACAAATGAAACTAGCCATTCAAGAAGTTTTAAATGGAAAAAAGATTGTAAATCGGCCAGCAAGGTTTATAGTGTCCCTTAAACAACACTCAAGCGTAAAGTTAACCAAGCGAGAAAAAGAAAGAATGATGATGATTACTAAATGTCAAGGCTCCCTTGGGTCAAATTACAATAGTGTTTTCCGAAGAAGAAGACAAATACTGGAAAGAAGATTCTTTGGTTTATCAACTTCCAAATTCCAGATGTTAGCCTATGAGTTAGCAGTTCGTAGCAACAAATAATATAAATTTAATTATCTCAAGGAACGCGCTGGGAAGGTCTGGCTGCGAGGATTCCTAAACCGTCATCCTGACTTGAGTTTACGAAAGGCAGAAAATACATCAGCGATGCGTGCTGCTGGGTTTAATAAAGTGTCTGTTGGAAAATTTGTTGAACTGCTAGGAAAAACACTTGATGATAACCCTTTTACTCCATTCAGGATTTATAACTGTGACAAGGCAGGTGTTTTGCTGGTGCCAAAATCACGGTCCAAAGTAATCACAGCAACAGGTAAAAAACAAGTGGAAGCATTGACATGGCCCGAACGAGGCTCAATTATAACGATTGAAATTTGTTTCAACGCCGCAGGGACATATCTTCCTCCTGTGTTTATATATCCCAAAAAACGTATGAAGCCCGAACTGCTCAATGGATAAAAACAATTATTCAAATTGTATTCTATTCTTTTGAGAAGTTCAAACATTTTTTAAATATGCCGTATTGCTTCTGGATGGTATGCCCAAATTAGATAGCACATAAAGTGTGAAAATAAGTCTAATTTTCCGTTCGATCCAACTATCATTAAACTCAATTTTATAAAAATTATTTGTCATTAAATATTAGAGAATTTCTTACAAAAGCCCTCGAGAAATTTGTCTCGCAATTCGAATCGACGTGCTTTGTTTTATTGTTCAAAATATTTGGTGCAAAAATCACTGAATAGAATTAATGGATTAACTTTTCGAAAGGATTACTTGTTCAATAATTTTTGTTGGTTTTTCATGGTGTAAAAATGCAAAAAAACAATATTTTAATATTTTCCGTAAATTAAGTACCATCAATAAATTGGAAAAATAGAAATATATAAAACGAGGTCTTAAGAAAAAAAATGATTACCAAACAAAACTAAATAATGCAAAGGATGCATTGAAACCTGCTAGTAGACATAAAATATAACGAGTTGAGTATGCAAGACAGTGCTCCTACCAGAAGCTCTTTGTGATCATCTTAGGTTTCGAAACAAGCTTTCTAATAGCGTGAACCGATAACTTGAATTACTCATCCAATATTTGGATAAGAAATCGTTCAAATTTATGTAAAAGATGCATAGTTTCTTTCATAAGCACATTGCAGCTGCAATTTTGATTCAGCTTTAATAATTTTTTGGAATGCACAGCATATTCAAATTAAACACTGTTCCTTAAATTGTCATAAAAATTGGAAGAAATTATTGTTGTTCTGATTCCATACAATTTACATGGCTATGACTCACTTGTTTATTGTTGGATTTCCATGAAATTTTGTGAGTATAAAGAACTTATATTAGTCTATGTTTAAGGGTACAGATTCTTACTATTACTAACAATGTTGAGTGGATTGGAATTTTGAAGTTGAGTGGATTGGAATTTCGAAGGAATTATACAGACAAAAATCCAATTACAAAGTAGACTTAGACAAATAAATATCGTTTAGAGTAAAACACATTTATACAACAAAATCAAGCAGATAAATGTAAAGAATACTAGTTAAAACATGTAAGAAAAGAAATTAGAGGCTAGTTCAAAAAATTAAGTGATAAGAAAATATTAATCGTAATTCACAAAAAGTAACGTCTTTAATTTATTTTTAAAAACAAAGTAGGATGTGGATAGAGAACCAAGCTCGAGGTTGATATGCTTTCTGATGATTTGTGGCATAATTGACTGAAAATATAAATCTGTATGCGAGTACGGGACCTCGAGAATGCTATTAGACCGACTAGGACGCACACCATACTGTCTGTAGTGCAAGTCTTCGCTTAAAGTGGAAGCAATTTGTTGGTGGTACAACTTGTAAAGGAAACATTGATCTATGAAGGTCCTACAGGACGACAGAGAAGGGGCACGCAGTAAGGATAGACGACGCTGACAGGACTCATAGGTTAAGTTTAATTTGAAGAACAAAATACGGGTAAACTTAACAGTTTCTTGTGAGCTCACAAGTTATAAGTGTCTACGAGACCACACCACCGAGCAGTACTCAAGAAGCAGGCGGACAAATAAACAAGCTAACAGCGGTTGCAATGTTTGCAAACTTGTGCAAATGCCGCATAATAAAACCCGAAACTTTTGATGCCTTGGCTATTATGCTAAAAATATGGGCATCGCATTTAAGCTTGGGATCAAATATTACACCAAAATCTTTGGGTGAATCTGCAGAGGAGAGAAAAAAATCACATAAGGTGAAATTCTAAATTAAAGAACAATTTTCAGAGTAAAAGTCATTATAAAACATTTTCAAATATTGCTACGAAGGGAGTTTGCATTACATCAGTTATAGAGGTTAAAAATATCATTTTGGAGTTACTGACAACCTTCAAGGGATCTAATTATCCGAAATGCCTTGAAATCAAAATCCAATCAAAAAAAAATTACAGAGGGAAGATCATTGATAAACAGTAAATAAAGAAGAGGTCCAAGGATTGACCCTTGAGGGACGCCAGATGTAGGATTGAATGGAAAGGAGGTTGTGCCATAGAGATCAACACGACATGAATGAGAGGATGGATGGGATGAAATCCAAGAATGTAGGGAACCAGATATGCCAAGTAAAGCGAACTTTTGACAGAGAAGAACGTGGTTCACGGAGTCAAAAGCTTTGGAGAAGTCCATGAATATTGCATCAGCTTGAAGCTGTTTATCTAGAGCTCTTGCAATATAATCTTTGGACTCAGCCAAGTTCGAGGAAGTTGAACGACCCTTCAAGAAACCATATTGCTGTAGTTTGACAATTGAACTCAATGACTCCAGAAATCTGTTGTGTACAACTCATTCCAGCAGCTTAGAGAAACAGGAGAGGAGTGATATGGGACGATAGTTTGAAACAGTTGATAAGTTACCGTTTTTAAAGAAAGGAACGACATTTACATATTCTCGGTACGTAGGAAAGGTACCAATAATAAGACTGAGATTGTATATAAAGGATAGAGGAAAACAAAAAAGAAATAAAGTCATTTTACAAATATATTTGCCAATCCATTGGGACCGGGACTAACATTCGGATCGAGCAAGTCAATAAGGCATTCGACTTCAGAGGGATCAGTGGAGTAGGATGTATTTGATGCTGGACAAGTTTGAACTGAGTTTATGGAGGAGTGTAGTACATCATAAGAGGAAAAATTAGAGAAAAAAATTTGGCAATAGGTTTGAAATGTGCTCTAGGGAGGTGGCTTCAGTGTTATTCAATTTAACAGTATGCGTGATAGTAGAGAAAGATTGGATGTACGACCGAAAGGGTTCAGCGTTATTTGCCAGGAGGAACACTCTAAACTGCTAAAGTAATTTTTCATGGTCGTTTTGAGCTCTTTTTAGCCAAAGGACGCATTCTACAAAAATTCTGTTTGGTATCATCGTATACGGTTAATTTATAGTGCCTCTGCCCCTTGTTTCTGACTCTCAAGGCACAGAGAACTTTTCAACTAAGCCAAGGCTTCATTTTAGCTTTGCGAGGAACTTGCAGTGGAGTATAATGAGCAGTCAGATTATTAAGATAGCCGTAAAATTTGTTTAAAGCACTATCACAGTTAAGACGAGAGAAGAAATTGCACCAGCTGACCGCGTCAAGATTGGTTTTAATTGCCTCATATTTTACTCTAAGGAAGTTGTTACGATAAACTGAGGCGATTCTCTGAAGTTTTAGGGTATCAACGGTTAGTGCTAGATACAAAGGTGGATCATGGAGATAAGGTTGACTATAAGTACTTAAAACAGGAGTTATTGATAGACATTCAGTTTGAACATTTAACAAGACAAGGTCCATCAGGCGCCCATTGGGGTTACGGATATGGTTTAACTGTGAAAAAGAACAAAGGGAAATAAAGGGAGAAAGTAACAAAGGAAGATTATTTGCTGAGGGAATACTAGGTGTTGTTAAGGGATTCCACTCCACTGACGGTAGGTTGAAATCCCCACAAATTATGATTTTAGAATGTGGGTGACGAGCAAAAAGATATGTGGTAAGTTCATTGAAGAAGACTTCGTACACAGTTAAAGGAGAATTACAGGGAACATGCACAGAGGAAATTAATAAAGAGGAGTTATGAGGATGAAGGATTTTAACAGTAACCCACTCAACAGCCCGAGCAGGGTTTTGCAGACTGCAACCAAGACTACCCCACCATCAGATTTATTAGTTACGTTAAGGTTAAGCTAGTGATATTTTCGCATTTGAAATATTTTCGTTCAGCCTTGTTTCAGTTAAGCAGATAACAGAATCGTTAGTTAATTGAGACACGAGTAATAAGTTCTCAAGTTTGGTTCTTCAGCCACGAACATTCTGATAATAAATAGTTCAACGATTTGGAAGGGAAGGATTTCTTACAGTATTAGATGATCCTTGAAAGTGGTTGAGACTGTTGGGAACCCGTATCGGCATGAGATCACCCTTTGGATTGCCTTGTATCGAATGCTACAACAAATGTCCCGTTTGGTCAAAAATTGGGACGAAGTAGGATCGAAAGTTTAGCCGGAACGGTCAGTTTGAATGAACTTATTGCCTGGTCAGGAAGGTTATCTTTTGTTAATTTTACGCTCCTGAAAGTTCTGGTCCTTGCGAGTGAACAAACACAACATTGTCATGTATACTTGCGCTTCATAACTGAAGTAGTTGCAAGCGAGCAAACACTACCTATGTACTCGCGTTTTGCCAAAGAAATTAGTCAAGCAGGCACATACGCCTATTGCTATTGAAGCATGTCGTCCAATGATCAAGCGTGAAAGTAAATAAGTGAGCGGAAAAGTAAATAGAAAACTGCCCAGAAGTCTCGAGCATGCACTCCAGGCGGAACCCCGAGCAGGACCCCGGCCCATCACGGTGCTGGAATATCTCGCCAGGCAGAAGGCACCCTCGGACAGCGCACGCTACACCAGCGAGCAGCATGGAGGTCGCAGGGAGTGCAAACGGGAAGAGCTCTATGAGTTGTGACAACTCGCCCGCCTCTCCACGACAGCAGCGGAGTGGGCTCTTTTCCGGTGTCAGGCTAAGAAGCTGCATCACGAAGTGAAACAGGAGATCAGGGAGTGGATCCAGGCAAAGAAAAATAACAAACATAGCACCAGACATCAGACTCAATTAAAAAAAATCCAAAGGGTATTTGCTATTGATATTAAGAGGACAGAGAAGAAGGATTACTTTCAGGTGCATGAAGGGGAGGATAGATAAGTTGGCACAGGGAACCCTGGAAGTGCCCGGTAGGGCCCAGGTTAATTTTATAACGTTGGCAAATTTGTTACATACCAAGATACCCTATGTATACTGGTATGAACTGGGAGCTCATTTGGATGTGTATCCTATACACCATCAAGGCTCCCGGAGAGAGAACTCCCTGTAAGACAATTACCTGCTACTCTATCCATCGAAACCAAATCAACAAAGGCGAGAGATCGTTTTTAAGATATTACTTCAATTTTATTGTTCATTTTTTAAAAATTTAGATTACATCTGAATTTATTTATTACATTTTCACTTGTTTTATTGTTGAAAACCTCTAACTATCAGCCAGCCTGAAGAGGGAAACAACTAGATGGTGTGACACGCCATAGGCAGATTGAGAACTGCAGCACAAGCCAACGCCTCACCAGTCACTATTTCTTGGAACACTGGACAGCACTTCTAACTACTCGAACGTTGTTAATAATTAATGGGTAGCAGCACGCTCCCTTATAGACTCGAACAAGACTGCCGGGAATGCTTTGTCCAAGAACTTTAAATACCATTCTTTCGTGAGCTCGGATTGCCGCTGTAGTTTTTGTTGCTGCTGCATATGCAGGATAGACTGCTGCATGCGACTACTTTCTTGCAGGTCCATAGCTTTGTAAAGTGGAGCCCAAATTGCTTCCAGACTACCGTCTCACTGTTGTTGCCCAAGAAGAGGCCCAGTAGAATTTGGTATCGTTGATCCTTGACGACTCGTTGAGGTCCGGACTATGGCTGATCGAGCGGCTTCTTTTCAGCATCGATGCCGTGAAACACTTACTCACAACTGGCAAGGTCTTTGAAAACAAATGTTTAGTGAACCGAGTGTCTGGCTGATGGGACCAAATCTTGTGGGCTGCCAGCTGGTGTGTTTTGAGGCCTGATAAACACACCCGGGATCTGAAGCGATGTTCCGAAAACCATATATGCAGGAGAGACTTGTAGGTCCACCTGTAATGTGGTTCGCAGACCCAGCAAGATAGGTGGAAGTGCCTGTAACCATGGTGTCTCCGAAACACATTTTAAAGCTGCTTTGAGGGTGCGGTACATCCGTTTGACCATGTCATTGGCTTGAGAGTGGTATCGAGTGGTGTGGATGTGTTTTGTGCCCAAGAGGTGGCCGAGCTGATTCAGGAGGTTGGCTTCAAACTGGCGTCCTTGGTCCGATGTGATCTTCAGTGGCGAGCCAAAAGTTGATATCCAGTGGTCGAATAGTGCCCTGGCAACGGTACCAGCTCTAATGTCACACACTGGCACTGCTTAAGGCCACCGTGTATAACGGTCAATAATGGTGAGGCAGTTCTCGTAGCCTTCACACAGTGGCAGCTTGATCAAGACGACATTGATGTGGTTGAAGCGCCCATCCGGCGTTTTGAAATTTCTTGACTCGGCGTGGTTGTAGTTGTGGACCGTGGACAGTTGACACGGTACGGATTGCTTGGCCCACCGGGATACGTCTTTTCGCAGACTCGGCCAGAAGTATTTAAGCGCTACGCGCTTCGAGGTGGCACGTCCACTTGGATGCGACAGTTGATGAACGATGTCGAAAGCCTGACGGTGGGGCGCAACGGGCAGGTAAGGCGTAATGGTGCCATTAAACTCCACATAGTACGCTGAGTAGTCATCCAAGACCAGCTGATACAGTTTGAGACGGGGGCTTGCCAGGAGGTGGAGTAACTGGTTGTCTGTGTTTTGTGCTTCATTGATGACTTGAGCTGTGATTGTGGCGGGTATTGTGACCGTTTTTACACATGAAAGTGCATCAGTGACGATATTGTCATCCCCTGGTGTGTATTCCACTTGCGAATCAAATTGGGCAATAAAGTCCAGCTCTCTGCTTTGGGGGGTGAATCTTTGTCCGAGCGTTGCGTCAGGGTAAATATAAGTGGTCGGTGGTCAGCATAGATGATAAAGTGCCTTCCTTCCAAGATGCGCTGAAAAAACTTGATGGCAGCAAAGATTGCAAGGAACTCGCGGTCGTAACTTGAGCAGTTCCTCGAAAAGAAACCCAACAGTACCCAAGTGTCATCGCCCCATTGTTGTTCGAAGGACACGCCAATGGCAGTGGTGGGCGTATCAGTGTGGAGTACCAATGGGCTCACGTGGCTGCCTCAGCGATGCCTTGCTTGCAGAGTTCAAAACCCGCTTCAGCATCAGGTGTCTAGGTGAGTAGTGCTCTCTTTTTTGTACAACGTATTAGCAGTTCCGATAGTGGCGCTTGGGACTCAGCAGTGTGTGGCGTACAGCAACGATAAAAATTCAGCATCCCGAGAAAACGCCTCATCTGGGATGAGTTGGCCGGTTTGGGAAAAGATGCGATGGCTTCTGTTTTGGGGGCTCGTGGTCAAAATCAAATTTTGCAGACGTGATATTCAGTAAAGACGACCTCTGGCTGACCAACTTGGCATTTATCTGGTTAGCATGGAGAATGACCGCCTGCAGCATGGAGAGAAATTGCTCGAGGTTGCGCTGGTGATCGTCGTGGTTGGCCGAGAAAACTAGAACATCGTCCTGATAGACCCGAACGAAGTCCAACTTCCTCATCAGATGGTTTAGAGTCCGCTGCATCGTTTGGGCTGCATTGCGTAAATCAAAAAGCATCCTCAAGAACTCATACAGTTCAAAGAGCGTGATGACTGCCGTCTTATATACATATTCAGGAATTTGGTAGAAAGCCCACTGGAGGTCGATTACTGAGAAAACAGTGCCGCCTTCTAAATCAAATCCTCGATGATGGGCAGTAGGTAACGATCCGGTCAAGTTTGAGTGTTGAGTTGACGGTAATCCCCATTAGCTTGTCAATGGCTACCGTCCTTGGGCACAATGTGCAGAGGACTGGCCCACTTGCTCGATGAGGATCGAATTATCCCTCGTTCCAGCAAAAAAGCGAACTCGACTTTGGCTGCGATGAGGCGTTCTCCTGCAAGGCGACGTGGTCTCGTGAAAACCAGTGGGCCATTGGTGACTATCTGGCTAATTTCCCCGAGTTGTGTGGGTGAATCTGCATATTTGGCGATTATCCCTTGGTACTGGTGTCCAATGGTGTTCTTCACTTAAGTTACGGTGCTAATACTGTCTATAGCTGGTGCTTGACCGAGTACGCAGGCTGTGGAGAAGTTAGTGAGATCATCTGAGAGGCACTGGATGCGCAGATCAATGAGCATGAGGTTATAGTGCATGCTGCTTTAGTGCGTCAGCTCCTAGAATAGCTGTCTAAAAGTCTGCTATCACGAACGACGAGTAGAGTGGCTGGCATGGCCGGAAGTCTAGGGTGAGCTGCTGAGATCCAAAGGTTGTGAAGGGTGTGCCATTGGCTGCCTGTAGCACTAGGCTCTGCTTACGAAGAAGCCTGGCGATGGAATGCCTCAGGATGATGGAGAGGGCGGAGCTGGAGTCTACCAAGAACCTGGTTTTTGTGGTGCGGTCGGAGACATAAAGGCGTCTCTCCAAGGTGTTGTCGGCGGTGTCCACTGAGTACAGTGGACACCGCTAGTTTCCTGAGCGCCTAGTGGTGCGGTCTAAAGCTAGGAAGGAACAAGGCTGCTTTCATCACAAAGCTAGGGCCCCGTGCTTGGCATGATACCAGCAGTGTCCTGTGCGACTGTCTGGTCCAGGAGTGGCAGAGTAGCCTCGTCGTTGGCTTGCATTTCTTGATAAGGACCGCTCCCGCAGTGTGTTGGTGCAGGCATGTGGTTGCGGAAGCGCCTCTCGAGTCAAGTTTGTTAGCTGCGTAATCGTCAGACGCAAGGTAGCTACCTCGATAGCGATTTGGTCCGAAGAAGAACACGGTGAGAAGAGCACTAGCTGATGAGGTTTACCTCCTGAGCCGGCTGTGTGGCGTCATCGTTTTGACCGACTACCATTATTGTTGCAAGTTAGCGTCACCACTTTGGAAGTAAAAATCCTTGTCTTTAGCTTTTACTGTATATTTCTGTTTTACTCTTTGGAAGTGACATAATTTATTACTCCCTTCTGTTAACGATGAGGTAGGTAGCTACAACGATGAAGATGATGTCTTTGTTGTTGATTATGAATGATGATAACGTTGTTGTTGATGATGATGATGATGTTGTTGGTGATGTCGATTATAATACTGACGATGATGCTGATGATGTTTTTGCAACTGATGTTGATGATAATGTTGACTACAAACCAGTAAGTTCTCTCATGCATGTTAATTCATGACAAGCGAGAAGAACAGCTCAAGCAAATCCCCATTTTCTCGAGGAAATTGCTTGCAGAGCTGGTTTGTGGAATTGGCTGGCAGGCAAAGATTTCTCGTAGGACGAGGGACTGTTTGCATCGTTAACCGTGCGCTGACGTTGAGACGTTCTCACTCACCACAAACTCATGCGGAAACTACCTGAAAACAAAGCTTCAAGTTTTGTTCGAAACTTACCCTTGATAAACCTTTTTTAGTTTAGTAAGTTAGTAAGTGTTTTGTAAACTAGGATATTTTATGTTGGCTTTAAGTCCAAGCAGGTTTTTTGATTCAAATTTTGCCTTCAAACTTACAAACCCTCTACTTATTAATGAAAAAGTAAAACAAAAGCTTAAATTAAACTCAAGGTTGAAATGGGATATATTCGGAGCCCTAACTAAGATTTCATACATGTAGAAAGAGATAAATTTTAATAAATATATACTGTAAATTTTAATAAATACTACTGTATACTTACTTGCCTACTAAGGTAGTCGTATATAACATACATACGAGTATGTATACTTATGAGTCGAAAAATAAAAATCAATGATAAATTTGATCAGACCTGCAATAAATATATGTCTATTTGATTATTCATTTGCATGTTTTTTGTACACCTAAATGGCACTAGGTATCCCTAATTAATGCCTCTGTTTGATGGTTGACAACATTGAATTAATATTAAGATCCGAGCTAATGCAGATACGTGAACACGATAGACAATCTTCTTTACTCTAACAAAGTCTCAACTACGAGTAGCGTAACACGAATGTAACACTTATTCGCTTGCACTTTATTTATGCAAAATCTTCAACAAACTCTGTCGCATCTTTGAGAACTTCTTCGTTGCTTGCACTTATCTAAGGCGGTAGTGCATAGGGTTCAGGTCGCATGTAATAAAAGATCCAACAGTGTTAATTTGAAATATTAATTAAAATGTATACTTCCTTATGTTAGGCAGAGGTTCTGCATCTGGATACAGTGGCAGACTATGAAATTTGAATAAATTCCCTTTCCTCCCTAGCACGCAAGCACTCAACAATCAAAAAAAATTTATAAGACAGGAAGAAAAAAGTTTAATTCTTTTCAGAAGAGGAAATATTCATATTTTGTTTTAATTTTTGCTCCCTGTTTGTTATCAGTTCAACGATATTCCATAACCAACTGCAACACATCTTTCATCCTTCTAAACAAAGAGTGTATTAGTACATCGCGCCACCGTGGTAAATTTAGTAATTGTGTCACCGTACGACATCTATAAAGCTCCACTGGAACATCTTTCACACCCCCCATGCATGACCTGGTGCAGGTTAAGAAGCGAAAGAAAATTTCATCTCAGCACATACATCATTCTGATAGAGCACACATTGAATTATAAGACAGTGGGGAGTACCTATATGTCAGCAAACTCAACCTCCTAATTCATTGCTGGGAAATTTAAATTGTTCTTTAACTGTTCGCTGACATAATTTATTGCAAATTTTGCATTCCAAACGCGACTTTTTGTCCGCGAACGGAATTTATTCGAAAGCATTTAGTCACCCCGAAACAGCGAATGAGAGGATATGCAGGCGCTTAAAAGCATTTATCCATTAAAAAATTAAATGTACATTAAAAAGTTAAAATTAAAATTGGAAAGTTATGAAATGGAAATTCTAGGTGAGATTGTGGTTGATTCGACGTAGAAGCTTTAAATAAGTGAGAATGTATGATTGTAAGCACAAGATTATAAGGATACTTGATACAAGATTAGCCTTCGATTGAGTCGTGATATTTTTGACAAAATCACATATGTTTCCGATATTGGGGTAAAACTCTTCACCCTGTGGGCCCTGGTAAGTGCGTTTTTACCACCAGAAACAAATATCTGCACATCAAGTGTACTGAAGGTAGAGGAGGCTTCAAATGTAGAGTATGCATTTCGCGAGAGATCTCTGTTTCAGCTACGTGACAAATGCTTAACAAATGGGAAGTCTGGTAAGCATAAGTGAATTTTCATTTGGAGAATATGCTAATCTGAATAGATTGAAGAAAAGATACATTCTATCAAATTATCGCCCCGCTCTCCGTCACACTAAACTTGAATTCATTTCTGTATCTTTTAGCTTACAACTGCAAAATAGATATATCACGTTCGCAATATCAAAATTATTACATCAGTTTGCTGAATGGGCGAATTGCTACGAACAACCCTGATAACTCTCTTTAACAGCTAAATGTGCCTTTTATCCCACACCCATATCTCAACGTATCTATTCATTCACTCACCATTCAGTACGAAATAGTACAAAATACAATTCGTCCGTCATTTCCCATTTCCCCTTGGAAAAACCTTCTGAGGTGGAAAACGAAATGCATGAAGCCAAGACCCATAAATTCTTCCAATTTGACAGTAATGAAAATATTCCAAGTCAGTTTGTTATTCTTATTGCGAGTCCAGGAGTCAAAATAGGCCTTCCATTACATCTTGTACAGCTTCTTGTTCTCGTTCTTATTCTTGGGATTCATGTTCTCTTATGGCCTCAGGACGAAGTTTCGTTTGGTTCGTTTCGGAGAAGAAGATTCCTCTTATCCTGTAGCAAATATATTTCTATTACTGCAATAACACTCAGTCTGCGTTCAAAGTTATTGCTCGAGCGGATTAAGGACTAAGACTTTGCCCAAAGTTATTGGAGGTTTCGTCTTTTGCTTGTTCTGAGTTTTTGTTCGTTCCACCGCTTGGAGTTTTGAGAACTCATTGTCGAGGATATTTATTATTGGCAACGGGTCTGCTTCGCAGTTTTTCCGCTTAAGTACCGATCCATAAATATCCACTCCCACAAAAGATACAATAATAGTACAATATACTATTTTTAACATGCATAGTGCCAAATTGTGGTGGTGGTGGCTTTGTGCTGGATGAATGTAAATCACACGAAGACCGAAAATTATGTTTACACAATCAATTAATAATAATTGCTCTCATTTGATAAGTATATTGAGCACATGAGTACATCGTTAATGCTGGCATTTTAATATGGAAACAATGATGGTCGCACAGCAATCATTATGACCTATTCATTCCATGTGCAATCGCAATCACAAAACATATGTTAGACCACATGCATGTTGGTGGTTTCATCCCAAAAGTGGATGAATATGTCGAGAATTTGTGCGTGATTGTGGGTGGATGTAGACATTTTTCGCAAAGAGAACTGCAGGTTGATAATGACCGGCCTAATTTTACTGTTTAATTTATGTCGGTGGAATTAGTTGTTTAGGTAGAGGACTTGTTATATGTATCCTGATATTAACATATAATCCATAGTATGTACCACCTGATAAAAGCATTTAACTGAACAAAGACAGCACTAGTACTCTTCCAGGTATAAGGTAGTTTTGAGTCCACGAAAGCCTTAGAAAGGTTCAAAAAAAATTATTGATGAATTCACTTTATTGTCACACCAAGCCCGGTCTCACACACACACACTCAACTACACGATGACTAGTGAGAGGCACAGCAGTGACCGACTAACCGCCGACCGCCGAAGACGTACCATGTCGCTTTATCGTTTGAGTATTTCAAAGATTATTCGTGTTTAATCATTAACCTTAATAAACATTTATATTCTCGGGAAGACCGAATTACTTTCTTTTCTAGTATTTCATATTTTCGTGCATATTCAATGATCAAGACTTACTGTCATCCTGACATTTCAGAAGTGGGATCATTTCGCTCGAAAATTGTGAAATCTCGTGTATCATAATATGTGACGCATATAATGTCCGATATGGAAAATTTTCGCGATTTAACCGTGAAGGAATCACGTGAAAAGTGCCGCGTATATGGTTTGGCGTCGTCGGGAAGCAAGTTTGATCTTGTTCAACGCCTTGTCGATAACGCCAACTCCAACGCGAGTACAAGTAAGGTGGACGATACTCATATCGAGAGAGTTCAGGAGTTGGAGCAAACAGTACGACAGCTGTTGGCACAAAACTCGACAGTGAAAAACGCACACGAAGCTGAGCATGTGCCACATAGCGCTTCTTCTCCAATTATCCGTCCATCTCACAGCCAGCAATATGCGAGTGGTGGCTCTGCTATTGCATGTACACCGTATACGTATATTTTACCGCCGCCGCTCACAACTCAGCCGTCTACGTATACAACGGCTCCGACTGTGATATCACCGATTTCAAAGACCACAATTCCAGCCTCTGCACAGGTGAAATATGCCGCCGCCCCTGTCAGCTTTTATTATTCTCAAATACCACCGCCATCATTTGAATATTCGAGTCCACTAAATACAGGAACATATATCGCTGACATTCGAGCCGCGATTGAAGTGTTGCCGGACTTTAACTCTTTTCGCGGAGCGGTCATTGAAATCGGAAATATTCGTTCATCGCGAATCCCAACTTAAAAATGCGTAAGGTTGGAGTGAAAAGGTTGTATTAGTGGCGACGTACTCTAAATTAAAAGGGCTCGCGAAGACGTGGATAGATAGTTCACCTATTTTTAATTCGTGGCCCAAATTCGTCTCGAAATTTTTGATGGATTTTCCGGTAGCAACTAATGTCACTAATATACCCATCGAAATCGCGCAAACTAAACGGAGTTTGTTCGAAACATTTGAACAGTACTACTATAAAGTACTATCGTTAGGTAGAAAGTGTCCACTACCCGATCAGGCGATTATTAAATATTTTAGTCGTGGTTGCATTGATACGGATTTTTCACGCATTGCGTCTACTCAACCGTATGTGTATTGTCATGAGCTGTTGGCGGCAATCCAACAGTACACTAATTATAGTGAATCAGAACATGTCATATCGAGAAAGGCACAAAATACTGATTCTCGTTCCGCAAATACGAAAATTGAGATGTCTCCGCCGCTGAAGAAGCAAGATCAATTATGGAAAGCCGCTTTGTTCTAATTGTTTCAATCCTGGACACATTTCCGCCCATTGTCTGCTTCCACAACGTCGGGAGCGATGCACCGTTTGCCTCTGCACTAACCATAAAAGAAGTGAATGTCCGGAACGAAAACGTTTGAAATACGAAAACGTTTGAAATCCAAACTAAGGCCTCCGACTTTGAACCATCCGAAATAATTAAAGTCGTCAAAATTAATGGATACGAAGTTTCTTCATTTGTAGACCATGGTAGCAACCGAACATTGAACATTGATAAGGGAGTCGTTCGCACTAAAAATTGGAAGTGTTGACTCTTGTGACGTATCGATAAATGGATTTGCCGGAGGTAACTACCAATGCAAAAATAAAATTAATATCGCCATCGAAATCAATGGCAAATTGCACGAAGTTGACGCTCTTGTGATTTGCGATCGCCACCAGGAATACGACATTTTATTGAGACGTGATGTTCTGTGCCGCCGAGGGAATTGTTTGGTGATTCGTGGAGAAAAATGTTGGATTGAGAACGAGAACAATCTAAACTTGAGCACATCATTAACGAACGACGAACGTCATAAATTCGAGCGTATCTTGATGAAATTTCGGTCAAGATTTGCAAGAAATATTTATGAATTTGGGGAATGTTCTAATTATCAAATTATCATCTCGCTTATAACTGATCAACCCGTTACCTTAAAACCCTACCGGCTTCCATATGCAAAAAGGGATTGTCAACAAATTGATCATCGAGCTTCCGGATGCGAATATTATATGACTGTCTGATTCTGCATACTCCATCCCTATCATTTTGATCGAAAGAAAAATGGAGAGAGCCGTTTATGCGTTGGTTACCGACATTTGAATAGCGTTAAGATAAAACAACCGTTCCCGATGCCAAATCTTGAGGACGAATTTATGCAGCTGTCCAGACTTAAATTTTTTACGGTTCTGGATTTAAGGATGGGATACCATCAGATAGAAATGGCTGAGGAATCAAAACAATACACCGCATTTGTGACGCAAAATGGGCATTATGATTATAACAGAATGCCTTTCGGGCTCGTTAATACGCTTGGAGTCTTCCAAAATCTTGTAAATAAAATTATTTCTCGAATGAAGTCTGGAGAAGCAATAGCATATCTAAACGACATAATTCTACCGAGTAAGGATGTGGATGGTGGTTAAAATTCACTTGGAAAATTTTTCGAACTCTTGAAGACCTACGGCTAGATAAATGCAAATTTCGGACCGAGAAAATAGATTATCCGGGACACGTTGTGAACGAAGACGGGATTTGACCTGGGAAGGAAAATGTTGCTGCTATTACGAATTTAAAACCACCAACCAACATCACCAAAGTGAGGAGATTCTTAGGTCTCACCGGGTTTTTCCGAAAGTTTGTGGAGGATTATTCGTTAATAGTGAAACCACTGACGCAGTTGTTGCGACAATCAGAAGATGCCAGCAAATCGTTTGTATGGGGGCGACGAGCAGCGAAATTCGTTCGAACAACTTAAAAATATCTTGTGTAACGAGCTGGTGTTAACATTGTTTGATATTAATGCCCAACACGAAGTTCATACGGATGCCAGCACAATTGGACTCGCTGGTGTACTCTTGCAATCAAGCGATGGTAAAAGCTAAAAGCCTGTCTTTTACTATGTTCAGCAGCGGAAAGCGTTTATCATAGCTATGAGCTTGAAGTACTAGCCGTCGTTGAGACATTAGATCGATTCCGAATTTATACTTTGGGAAAGCGCGTCCGAGTTGCAACGGATCGTTCCGCCGTTGCTCAGATGAAAACGAAAACCGAATTAAAACCAAGAATTTCCAGGTGGATGGTGCGATTAATGGAATATGATCTCGAAATTGTACACCGACCGCGAAAACGACGCGCTCATGTCGACGCTCTCAGTCGTGCTCCTGACTTAGCACCCCTTGAACCTACAGTCGCTGGGTTAGTTTTTGCCGTTTCAGCTGGTAGTGACGACAGGATATATACAATGCAGCTGAAGGATGACCAACTTCAATACGTTATGGCCGTTCTTAAGAATGAAGAAGAAGACGTGCAAATGAAACAAATAAAAAAAGATTTCGAACTTAACCAACACCGACTGTTCCGGAGAACTGATCGCCGACTCAAATTAGTAGTGCCTAAGTCGATTAGATTTCACGTTGTATAGAACTTTCATGACAATTGTGGTCTTTCCAGTATCAACAAGACTAAAGAACGCCACGAACAATATTATTGGTTTCCGAAAAAGCGAAAGTTTGCGAAAGACTATATCGCTGTGTGCGTATTTTTATCAAAGTCGCGAACCCGAAGTACATTTGTATTGTGATGAAATGGTGCCGATACCGTTCCGACAATTGCGTATAGACCATTTAGGCCCTTTCAAACGTAGTAAAAAGGGGAACGTTTACGTTCTGGCAATATCCGACGCCTTCACTGAATATATAGTGGTGAAACCCGTGCATAATACCTTGGCACAACTAGTTTTAAATGCATTAACGGAATTGACAAGTTATTTTGGTTTACCGCAGATTATAGTATCCGATCGACATACCGCATTTATCTGCCGAAAATTCGCTTCGTTTTGCAATTTGCATAATAGTGAACATAGTACGGTTACGGTCTGAACTCCGCAAACTAACGGTTAGATGGAGCGGGCAAATCAGATTACTCTATCGTATTGGGCTACCATCGTTGAAAATTAAAATTATTGGGACGAACTCTTACCAATCACTTCAGTGGGGTGTAAACTCGCAAAAAAACTCTACAACGGGTTTTAGCCCGAACGAAATCATCTTTGATTTGAAATTAAGAGATGTTACAAGCAACCAACTTATCTCATTTCTGCAAGACGCCGGTACATTGACAACCAAAAACAATGAAATTGATATTCGAACCAAACGTCATCAAGCCTTGGCGAACATTGCTAAAGAACGTCTACAATGAAAATGATCGCAAGCATGCAAAATTGAAGAAATACGTAGTTAACGACTTGGTGCTCATCGAAAATGATTTTCCATCTACCGGACAAAGCCGTAAACTAGAGCCGAAGTTTAAAGGACCCTATACAATTTCTCGAGTCCTGGATAAGGATCTCTATGTAATCGAAGACATCAAAGGTTTACAAATATCCACCTGACCTTTCGGTACTGTCTTCACGTCCGAAAAGATTCGACCCTGGTGTGCCACTCCTCCCGAAGTTGAAAATACTCATGAAGAAGATGCAGGATTGGCCGAGCTGTCAGGCTAAGCCCGGTCTCACACAAACACTCAACTACACGATGACTAGTGAGAGGCACAGCAGTGGCCAACTAACCGCCGACTGCCAAAGACCGTACCTTGTCGTTTTATCGTTTGAGTATAGTCGTGTATAATCATTAACCTTAATAAACATTCATATTCCCGGGAAGACCGAATTACTTACTTTCCTTTTCTATTAGTTCATATCTTCGTGCATATTCAATGATCAAGACCTACTCTCATCCTGACATTATGCTAGATGCATCGATATAAGACCATTGATTGTCACAAAATCGTTCTGAAAAATTTAATGCAGGGTCTGTCCCAAAATAAAGTTGAATGAGTCCTGGAAAAAATTTTTTTACAGTTATAGCTACAACTGGTTAAAATGCTGCAAGATATTTTTCTTTTGTGTCAGAAGACTAGCGCCAGCATCCCTTCCCCTCACGGTACGTGTCGTGGACGCGCCAATGGTGACTTCCTTAGAGCCCCTAGACGTATCGTTTTGAACCGCTGGTAAAGTCCCAAAATGGAGGCCATTAATGTGCCTCTTGATCCTTGGGAATAAGAAAAAGTCCGGAGGGGTCACATTTGCAGTATAACAAGACCGCATTTGGCCAGGTAGTCAACAATGCAGAAGGCCGTGTGGGACGGGGCAATGTTATGATGTCACCAGGGCGTTTCACTCTGCTTTGCAGCCTTTCGAAGACCTCCAAGTAAAATTGACGGCTCACCGTTTGTCTCAGAGGTGGCACAAATTCCAAGCAAATAATGGCTTGTAAGTCGGATAAGACGTCCAGGGAAGTCTGTAATAATCGAGCAGTTGCCTAAGCAAACTGCTCGAAAACCGGCCTAACACAGATCCAAATTTTAATTGCAGATTTGAAAAATTTAATTATTCAATTTTAAGATTTATAAAACTTTAACAAATAGTAAAATTTATAAATAAAACAATTTTTTATTATAAATATAAATTTTATATTGGTTTCCATCCATATATTAAAGTTAAATTCTTCTTTACATTTATAATTTTTATGATATTTATTTTCTTATTATGATTTATATTTTTCTATATACTATTATCTTATATTACCGTAATAATTCAAATCTGCAATTAAAATTCAGAAAATTGCCGAATGCAATCTACAGTGGATGAGCAAGAGGCTCACCAAAAACCACCGTTGCGGCGTTGAGCTTACACTTGCATTTGGAATGAAGGAGGCGAGTTGGAGAGTCAGATTGTGATCATGAAACGGGGTGGATGCCACGAATGATCTAAGGCTTCCGTGCAAATCCAAATTAAGATCAACTTATTCTTTTGTTAAAAAAATAAATCTATAAAGAAAAGTGACGAAGTGCGAAAATGTAACTCGGAATCGTCAAGGTGTCGGCGGTAATGATTTCTGGTTGTGCACACAAAGAGATGTCGAGTGGCTTTGTACGAGATTTTTGACAAAAATTAAGAAATGAAAATTTAATTTTAATTAACTCGTATGAAATTGGTCTCGTGTACGATGAAATTCGGTCAGAGTAGTGCTAATAGCTTATAATTAAATGTTTTGGCATGTGTCGTGCGATTGGGAGGACCAAGCAAATTTGTTGAAATTTGTGGGAAATAATAAATCAAACTCTCCAATAAGGTGAGCAAACGATAAATGAAGCTGCGGCGCCACATGTTGTCGTGATGGTTGGACTGTCTGCTCCAGGGAAAACTTATATATCTAAAAAACTATCGCAATATCTGATGGTTTCAATACTAGGGTTTTAATTTGGGAGAATATCGTCGGCAGGCAACAACAACATATAAAAGTCGAATTTTTCAGGCCAGATAATGGAGAGGCAATGGCCATACGAAATGGATATGCAGTGAAAGCATTAGAAGATGCACGTCAATGGTTAGAACGAGGAGAATGAGATGTTGCCATTTTTGACGCAACTAAATCAACGAGAGCTAGTGTTGTTATTGACAATTACATGGAATCAGTGACGACAATCTTCACTACACCGATTATAGACATATTCCATATGAATGCGGAATCCTGTCAACATCATTAAGCCCATGACATCGTGTTTTACGTCAATGCAATCAATTTGAACCGTTAGATATTTCCATTGTCTATTCGGAGAATGTTTTGCGACATTGTGGTTAAAATTGGTGAAGGTGGCTATGGTGAAATTTTCATGAATAAAACTGTTCGCGGTGAGGCAGTCAGGTTGAAAATAGTCCCGATCAATCGAAGTCAATGGTGAACCACAAAAGACATTTGAGCAAATTTTTTCGGAAACTATTATTGCTATGGAATTGAGTCGATTACGCGATGATGTACGATTTATGACTAGTGGTTTTATTGACTTGGAAAAAGGTTTGTTACGTACAAGGACGTTACCCCGATCACTTGATTGATTTGTGGGAGTTATATCGTGATAATTGCGGAACAGAGAACGAACATCCTGAAACATTCCCTGAAGATCAAATTTACATTGTGCTAGAACAAGCAAATGATGGACAAGATTTGGAAGCCTTTACATTTCAGAACGCCCGACAATCATACCCAGCATTTGCATAGACTCCACTGATATTGGCTATTGCTGAACAAAAAATTCAATTTGAACATCGCGATCTACACTAGGGAGGAGGCTATCAATTTGATATTCACCGTTTTATGAAATAGCATTTGAGGAAATCAATGGACAACATTTGAACCATATATAGAACAAGCATCTTGTGGCTTCATTGTACCATCGATAAAATGATCAGTGGTGCACATTATCGTTGCAGCAAAAGTAAAAATAAAAAACACCGTTCAGCCATACAAAGTATGATGAGATTACGCATTTAGACTTCAAAAGTGATTCCGATTTTATTGAGTGTTTAAAGTGAACAAAATATAAAACATAAGTTAATCTGAATGTACGAGTATGAAGAAAACAGCAAAATTTGTATGTGGGTTCATCCAGGAAGTGACGATATGGCTGTAAGACTTATAAGCCTATGTGGGCAAAACTAGAAAATATTGGACGGTGAAGTGATCCTTTAAATATTTTAAAATAAAAAATTATTCACAACCCAACGTTAAAATAATGAAAAGTATCGCATTAGCTAGGATGAATATACCAAATTAGTGAAAACCACCTCTTAGTAAAGACAAATATCCTGAAATGACGGAGGATGTTTCTGTTTCAATTCAAGCAGCCCTAGTTTCGACTTTTTACTGCACACTGGATTTGCCATACGTTGAACATGATGTAAAATATTAGCCGCTTCCCGGTCGGGTACGCTCTCGTCGCGGAAAATGCTTTCGGGTGAATTAAATGAAATATCGGACAATTGTTGAACTGATGAACTATAGTTTGCGGTAGATGATTTCTTTTTAGATATGTTAATATCACTAGCGGTTTGTTGGGGATATAAACAATTTATTAGGCGTGATGAGCGGCAATGGCTTACACAACTCACACGATTATGTTTACCAATTCCTTTAGCACGTTTACTCACTGATTATACATCGGATAAACTACTAGCTGAACTCTCATCACCTTCGTTTAGCAAATCATTTAGGAGGAGCTGACATTTAGCTGTAAGCATGTTCACTCCATGTCTATGTATTCTTGTAAATTATGGGATACAGAAGTTCGACCCAGATTACGTATTGGAAAAATATCCAGTATGTTTTTAAGGAGACAAATATCTGAGTAGCATGGCCCTTTTGAGTCAGTTTTTTTTAAGGAACTCAGAGTTGAAAGCGTTGGTAGAGGAACATAAAAATCATCGATTCGTGCAAATATTTGTGTTGAATGGCGATTTAAACTCCTTACTTTAATTTTGCGTTGCGACTCACTTATTGGTAGTTTACGTGGCCAAAGTTGTGACGTTTCTAGATCATTATGAAAGATTTCAGCTATTTCATCAGCCACTGATTCAGAAAGAACGGACCGACAATGATCTTAAAGTTGCGTAGTCTTTCATATCTTGTGGACTTAATTTACCTTGTATTCGAAATTCTGAAGATGCTAATATTATACGTCTTCGACGCGATTTTGATGGTAATTCTAATGAATTAGATGTACTTGTTGGAAATTACAACATTGAATTGAGTTGGGAAGTGATTAATGAATTTAAATCCATTAAACTTTCATAATTACGTAAACGCATGGGTTAAACGATAAAAAAAGACCTCCTTTTAGTCAACAATTTGCATACGCCTATACGAGTACGTAATTATACACGTAATTGGCAAATATTGAACAGAATTATTTCATTAATAAGAACTGAGTGTGCATACAATGGAAATTATCTTTTCTTAACACAGTGCGTCACTGACTAATAATATTCAACTATGTGATGTGGCTTAAGTATGCATAAGAGCATTAAAAACTAAAGAACATTGTCATACAAATATTTACTGTTGCATCATTATGCCATTGGCTGTTAAAATGACATTGGCTGTTAAAATGACATATTGTGTAAAAACTGAGTCGAGCAATTAAACTGCCAAAACATAAACATAACATTAAGCATAAGCATTCACTCAAAGATGAATGTGTCAAAGCAAATCACTGAAAATTTCAGTTAAAGCAAAACAAAGCAAGTTTTTAGTGATGCATCTAAATTTATCATTTTTTTGTTTACAAAGAATAATACATACACAAAGAACTGAATGCAGCATACAAATAAACTTAATGGACTAATCAAGAATGTCAATAATTTTGTAATTAACTTAAAAATAATTCTTTTATTGAAAATATGAAAGAAGAATATAATGTATGGAAAGCAATTTCAGGAGGTGAGTGTGTGGGCATTGATGTCTTGGAGGGGATTGGAGTTGACACATGTTCCCTTAGTAAAGCCTTCTTTTCTTTCTAACTTCAGGCCTTCTAACTGTACCCCACGCCGTCGCAGGTGAGCTACAGCGTGGTATAAAATAACACAACTTTTTGGTTGCCATCATGCAACCTTTTGATATTTTCTTGAGGGTTTCAACCGATTTCTATTGATCCCTTTTCTTTGCTGCAAGGGTGACCTATCAGTCGCCTAGTCAATTGTCTCATATTCGCATGTAGTTTTTTTACATCCCTTAAGTTTAGTAAGATAGTATCACACCTAGAGGAATCCTTGCATATGACAAATCAATAACTTGGAAATATTTGTGGAAACTGAATGACGGCTGCATAGTTTGAGAAATAGAGACTGGTAGACAGGTATCGCAATCGATATTTTGTTTTGATTTACATTCTTACTAGCGAGAAACAATTGTAAATAATGTTGAAAGTTAAATGAATACATCAAAAATTATTCTTTTAGTTTTTGAGCCAACATTTTTTTAAAACATTAAGCCTATTAAATTCTGAAAATATATAACACAAGGGGGAAACTTAATTAATTTATTCATTGGTAAATTACTCATCCCATTTCCATTCAAAACATTATAGTTGATGCTTTAGATCCTTCTCCTAAAGTCAATTTCAGATCCCAACTAGATCTCGTTTCATTCAATACACTTACAGCGCATATACCCACAGGATGCATCGAATACATCAACGCGACACACAAAAGCTTCAGATGCATAGTGCAAGTGATAAAAACGTTAATTGCCAACCACGTTTATTTATTCCAAAAATATTTGGTGGACCAAGCATATGAAAAATTCATTAAAATGTCATGAGGTCGTATGACAGGATAAATATTGACATTTTTTTAACGGGGCCAAGCGTCCATTTCGTCCCTAGAATTGACTCGCGTACATGCAATATTGGTTTGGCAACGGTCCATAAACGGTCAAAGGTGCAACTTGCATGTGTACTTTTATTAATGTTTCGGATAAATTGGAAATGAAATCGCAACATGTCCTCGTATGCATTCACGTATGGTTGAATGAATGCTTTTATAGTCGTAATACTCATATGCATATGGACGACCTTTTTGTTTTAACATTTAATGGGAATCGTGTTGGTGACAGTTCAAACATCCATTTCGATGGAAAAACATCAAATAATAACACGCTCTTCAATACAATTGGTGCGAATGGATGTGAAGGTGCTTTGCAATCATGACACGCTCACGTTTTAAATATAAATTGAATGTTATTTCAACGCCTTCAATTGGTGGTAAATATTTGTTTTCATTGCTCTATGAAAATGAAACGAAATTGACTTTTGATTGCTCTTGCAGCGCTTTGTTGTTGTTTTCATTTAATTTTCCTTGGTCGTTTGAACGTTGTAGGAAAAATAAAATATGAATTATTTTGGACGCACACTATCCATAATTAAGGTTTGAAATTACGCAACCCGCCTTTTCTATTTTTAGAGCGATTCCATTAAGATCAAATAACCTCTTCTTTGCTCTAATATGTTTCCTATGTTAGGATCAATCGCTTTTCCTAGAAGCGAATGCCACAAAAAGAAAGCTCCGTGTACTGTTATTCCACAACAACATCAATATCTGATAACTTTGCAGCTACTGTACAAATACCTGATTAAATTGACTGCATGTTCCAATTTAAAACAAATTGTTCATGCATGCCCAGTCAATATTTATTCAAAAACTATTCTCTGTACCATTGTAAAGTCTTCCTTAATTATAGGTACAATGAGTACCAAATAAGTAACAACAGGAGCCGTGACGAACTATTGACACCACCTCCAAGAAGCAATCATCAATTTCTTCGACAAGAAGCAAATAACCTTTTGTTCCACTGTTCGGAGTTTTTCCTTTTTTGAGGGTGTTTGAGCTCTTCGCTTTTTGTCAGTGTTCATCTATTTAATAAAGTGGAAAAGAAAGAAAGAGATACCGCCGACAAATCTCAATTCGTAAATTCATTCCGTAGTTGAAATTCAAATATCTACAATATTCGATAATTAGTAGTTTTGAATTTCTAAATCAAAATCGAAATCTTTGATTGAGTTCTAAGTAAATAGAGCAAAGCGGGGAACACAGAAGCTATTTTACAGTAGCAAAGTAATCAAGGAATTTTTTAATGTACATTTTTTAAAAAATAATTTATTACAGCAGGATTGCCAAATCAGAAAAACATATCTTTAAATTCTTAAGTAAAAAACCACTTTTGAATAAATCTAATCATTCGTCTTCTTGCATTTCATTATTTAAGACTCAAGAAATCGGAAAATGTACGTACTGTTTACTTTTTGAAAAATATCTGACAAATAGTGAAAATATACATACTCGTATATAAATATTTTTTTCTTGACAAGCCGTGGGGCCTTGCTTTGTTGTATGAGCAGACGCATTTTGATTCCTTTGAGTCATCTTCAGCGTGACACTGAAGATGAAATGCGTCTGCTCCCACAACAAAGCAAGGCCTGACGGCTTCTCAAGAAAAAAGAGAATTGGCCTACAGATATCAAATAAACATAATAATTGACTGAAAATATTAGAATTTGCTAAATATTAAGCTTTATTTTTCAAATATGATCTATTTTGCTAGCACATTGCCAATATTTTCAAGTACAATGAACGAGCTTATCCTAGAGTTAGCCTATTTACATGTGGTCGTATCCTAATTAAGCCTATCATATAATCCATAAAATGTCAACTTGTGCAGCCCGTATCTGTATTGACGAAAATAACAAAACGACGTTGGTCACTTGTCACGGCTTCTGTGAATTACCATTTCATGCCAACACGTGAAATTGTCGGGCCCCACCGCTGACGCTATTATGAAGAAGAATACTGGTGTCTACTGGTATTTTCATAATTGTCGCAAATATAACAAATGCTGAAGAAGAAATAGCGCAATTTCTAGCGGTTGATGATGTGGAACAACAACCACTTTTGCCTCTCAATCACAGCCTTTCGAACTCGTTACAATTATCAGGATCGTATGATAATGTAAATCGTATGGAGCCTAGCAACTTTTATAACTCTCCGATTGCCGGAAATGTCCAATCTTTCTTGACAATACGTACTACGGGAAGCCAATCGAACCAGCCAGTCAAAAATGGAAATAATCAAACCATGCCATGCTTATTCGAAGCAGAAAAAACCAAACATCTATTCAATACCATTGCTTAGTGCCAACTCCCATTTAAAGGAAAACCTTCTGCAAGTATTCCGCTAGCAAATGCAGAACAAACGCTTCCTTGTTCATCGAACTCTACACCAATCTTACGTTCTGTTCTGTCGTCAAGAGTGGTACCAACTCCACTTCAGATACTTGTATCGCGATTTGCTTTTGATACACCTGGATCTAAAACTACAAAGTGTATATTGTGACTCAGCTAGGTTGCTCTCCGCAGTATTTGCATTGCAAAAAGTCAACGCGAGATAACCAAGTAAATCGTATCGTGGCCTCATTTCAAATAACGGTTTCATCGGATACGCAGATTTTGCTTAACTCTGACTTTTGGCCACCGGGAATGCTCGTTGAAGGTTTTGAATTCCAGTCGCAGAAAAATTTTAGATCGTCCAGCAGACCTCAAGCGAGGACCTAAATAATCATCCTTTTAGTAATTACGTATACTTTTATTACCAAAATGTCAGAGGTACAAGAACCAAGCTGAGCATAATCAATCTTACATCCCTTCTGGTTTATGATGATATAAATCTGACTTAGTGACGAGATCGCGAATAAAGAAACTTTTCCTCAACACGTGATTTTTAGACATGATTGGAATCGATCTATTTCCGGTAAACGGGATGGTAGAGGTGTGCTAATAGCTGTAAACAACAAGCTGAATAGTGTACTTGGCAGTATTTTTGCTCCGTCACCTCCAATGGAAGGCATAGCAGTTCAAATCTCTCTTCACAACTGTTCACTATTTGTCTTCTGTATCTAAACTCCCTGTAGAACTGCCTTAAGATCGTGTGAAATTCTTTTTAATGAACTATTGAGCTTTATAACTAATGCCAACTCCTCCTCGCAATTTCAATATTTGGCGGGCTTCAATACGCCTCTTGTTAACTGGGATATAGAAACTAAATCCATTGCTTCTTCTGATGGCCTTTCTACAACCTTATGTTCGTTTTTATCCCATTGCAGCTTAACTCAATTGAACTATCTAATGAATGCTTCCAATCGCATTCTCGATCTAATTTTCTCAAAAAAACCTGCTGCAGATCCTGTTTTTTCTGCTGCTTCTCCTCATACTAAGCCCAAACAAGTCGATTTAAATCTTCTAGGCTAACTACGAAGCGTTGGCTGCTGGCTTTGACCTTATAAATTGGCATGCCACCCTCAATCTAGGCAACCTTGCAACATAGCAATTCTATGCAGTGCTTAACAGCATTATCCCACTACATGCACTGATAACACGACTACACATAAATGGTCCTTTGTGGTTCACGAGAGAAGTTGAATCTACTGTGTACTTGAAGGATTCGGCCCGGAAATGCTACTTATGTTCGAGATTAGAACTGAACCTGTCCGAATTTTGTCATCTATTTGGGTACTTTCGTAGTTAGAAAACTTTATTTATTATATTCATTATTGTCATTAGTATTTTTTCAGGAAGGCATTTAAGCATCGTGTTAGTAATCATGTTCGGACCAGGTATCTTCCATTTATTAAGTCCTTGTATAATGTTCTTTGTCTCTTGGAAATCCATTGGTCGTATCAGGTATTTTTTTTTTGTTGCCGGGGGATAGTATTTCTTCGATTTTTGTCAAAATTGCTTCTTTCCCATCAAAATCCTCCTCCGGAAAGGTATTTTCACAATTTTGTTGCTCTTAAGTATTAGCAAAAGCTTTCGCCTTCCCTAAGCTGTCGTACTGGAGTCGGTTTGGGCCGTAGATGTGTGGAACAACTGGCTTGTTTTTAATATGGGAGTATTAGGACATCCTCCAGAGGGCATTTCTGCCTGGCTCTAAACTATGTAGAAACCATTCCCATTGCTCTTTCCGAAACTCTAGGATGTGTTTTCGGACTTTTTTTATCAACCGACTGGCTTTCGTTAGTAGTCTAGGTTCACCTGTGCTCCTGACTCTGCGGGCTTGATTCTTCCTCCTTATCATATTTTTTATTTCCTGAGCTCCCTGGCCGGAGTTGTGATTGTGTGCCTCTTATTTGCCTGTTTGATGTTTCCTGCTATTTCTTGTATTAAATTGTCAGCATCCCTAGCTGTTATCAATTCTTGGGAACTTTCATTTGCTGCAGTCACTATGAAAGCCTTTCAGTTTGTTGTTTTCTTTTCTATAAGTCGTTCGCCTATGAGGACATTCTCTTTAAGAAAATGGACCGGTTGATGATCAGAGGAGAGTTCATTAAGGACTGTGATTCTTATTTTGTGATGGGATTCGTGGGAAATCCCGAAATCCAAGATGGTTGCTGAGTTTTGACCGACTGCTCCCCAGTCTCGGTGGTATGCGTTGAAATCTCCTATGATTAACAGGAGATCTCCGAGCGTGAAAAGAGTTTCTATGTCTCGTGTAAGTCTCTGGCTACTTGGGGAGTTGTACAGGGAAATCACAGAGAACTTGAAGAAGCTCAATTACACCTTGATAGCTGTAACTTCTGTTTTTGCAAGTTGGGGTGTTATGATCTGATGGTGATACATATTTCCTCTTACGAAAATGGCTGTGCCACCTCCTCTACGAGATAGTGTATCATTTCTAAACAGAGTGTAGTTAAGGAAGTAGAGATGGACTCCAGGTTTCAGAAAGATTTTCTGGAGGAGAACAATGGCAAATTTAAACTCCAGTATAAATTGCATAAATTCACCAGTCCTTTGAAACAAGGAATTTGCGTTCCATGTAAGTATCGAAATATGGTTTACCAGATCCATTGGAATATGTGCGTATTGAAACTATTATTTGTGGCCAAGAACATGCCCCGTAACATCTTCGACATCATGTCTTGCATCATCAGTTGAAACTGATTCTGCATAGATGCGAAAAATTGTCCCATGTTTAGCGTCGTGAGTGTGGGAGAGAAATATTGTTGTGGTTTGTTCATGGGTTTGGCAGTAGATGGGGTATTTGTTTGGGTATTTGTGTTATTTTGTGCAGCTATTTTGGCAAACGTCCTCTTAACGTTATGGAAATGGAAAGATCAACGTTATGGGGCAACCCCCATAACTAGCCGGATGCTCACTCTTGCAGTTGACACATTTTGGCATTTGCTCTCTTGGCATGATGGCGATTTTACGCATCTTGCTTGGGTATGGCAGTTTTCAGAGCAGTGTCCAAGCTGTTGACAGTTGCAGCACATTGATAAACCGTTTCGGAGCTTCAGAGCCTCAACCTGACAGATCAGGTGGCAAACTGCAGTTATGTTGAATATCGAGGCTTCTTCCTTCGGGAGAAGGACCTTGATGAGTTTGGAAGGTTCTGGCTGAAGTTTAATGAAGAAGACTTCAATGGAATGGAAGCTCTGAACCACTTAATCATCTTTGATTTCTTCGCAGCAAAGGCCGTAAAGTCCTCGCCGAATAACGTTTAATTTTTTTCTCCTCGGGGAGATAATATATATAGTATTGAAGCTTGAGATTTGTCATCAGTTTGGTGATTTGTCTGTGGCCTTTTGTCATTGATGGTGTTATCTATATGCCAAGAGGTTTTCTTTTTGCTGACGGTTAGTTCCGACCATTTCTCAGGTTCTCTTAATATTATTGGTACTGTACGTGTTTCGTTGGCCTCGTCATGTCCTTGAGTGTCTAAAGGTTTGTTGTTAGCTAGGGCTGGGGTTTTTAGGAGGGAGCATGGTTTGGTTTTTATCTTTATGTCTGCAAAGCAGACAGGTTGCTGAGTAGGCAAGAAGGGTGGGAACTCCTCCCCATTCCGCTCTTCCTAAGTCTTCTCTTTTTGAGTCTCTTCTTCTTCGCAGACTTCTTCCTCCTCTTCTCCTTGCATTTCTTTGTCACAATTGACGCTTTCTTCTTTTTTATCACAGAAGGAGGAGGTTGACTCATTCAGTGGTGATGGGGTGTTCCTCAGCTATCGTTTTTCGCTCGCGGTTTTTGGCTTTTTCATTTTTAATGCGATATTACTCAACTCCTCGTTTCCTCCTTTGCTCACGATTATCCTCATTAGCCTTTTGTAGCTGCAATTGTGCACTTTGGAGTTACTCCCGTGTGAACTGAAGTTCTTTGAGCACTTGATCAAGCTGCCTTTGCATTTGGTTGAGTTAGTGGGCCTATTCTTTTATAATAGCCGTTAGTTTGTCTGGGTCATGTCCCGGTCCCATCGTTTATGTTTAGAATTATTATAAATAGTGTCCACTCAGATTAAATTATATAAAATAGTAAATATTTATCTGTCGGTCCGACGCTAAGTTACAGTGATAGCAAAAACCCAACTCACCCAGAAATATTTTGACGGATCCCATCATCATCTTGCTTCTCACAGTCGGCCTCTCATGACATGATTTATATATATATATATATATATATATATATATATATATATATATATATATATATATAAACATATATATTGGACATAACGAAATTTGTGACCACGCTAGAGGTTGCAATACTCCAATTTTCACAAAATTTTCAGGAAAGATGTATTAAGTTAATATCTCGGTTGAGTTCGTGAATCAGCTATATCCGCCAGTCGAAAAAAATGGCAGCCATTTTAGACGAAAAATTGTGATTTCTGTTCTAATCAAAGATGAAATTTGGTATAAAGGGTCATTGATATATAAAATGTGATAAATCTCACAATAAAATATCCAAGAACGGTCTGTCTGAAACGAAATTGCGGCCACTCAAAGGTCGAAAAACGTACAAAAACGCTTATGAAATTTGGTAGTTTGATAAAAGCCATAAGTGTTTAAAGAGCTATGAAAAAAAACTGGAGGTCAGCTCACACAAAAAAATGGCGGCTGGTTGAAACTCAAAATTTCTGATTTCCAAAAGTCGCAATTTTGATCCGATGTATATGAAACGTGGTTTTAAGATAGAAATTAATCAGATCTAGAGGTTTTGCTATTTTAGTGATGATGAATGTGTCGTCCGGCGGCCATATTTCCAAAGGTCTTTGATAAAACTTGAGATTATGGATGTCTGTACAAAGTTCTTGTATTGAGCAAAACCTTATCAAAATCGAATGAAAAATATAATATTCGAATATTTAAAACGTAATATTTTAAGCTGCTATTTTCACTAAAAATTGAATACTTTTGCCCTGTTTAGAATAAAACCCCTATTTAAAAAAGATTTGGTACATTGATTAATGAGATTCCAACACACAAAGATCTAAAATAAACCAAAATCAAATGCATGCATTCAAAATAGCGGCCCCTAAAGGTCAGAAGGTAAGCCCAATTCGCTATTTTAGTAGCAACTGATATAATGAATACTTTTCATGGAAACGTTTTAAATGGCTTAAATTGGAGTATTGATGGTGCAGACCATCTTTAGAATATTGTGAAATATTTTTAACAATACCCGTTAAAAAATTATAAAATTGTGACCTGTCTGTCCGTCCGTCCGTTCGTGCGTCACAGCAAGTTTTCTTGCAAACCACATGAGCTACAATGAAATTTTCTACTTAGTTCAAAAATGGTGCCTTCTCAAAATTTGCAAGAAAATATTTTAAGGCGTTCAAGGAGGGGCTCCTTATACAGGGACGTAACTTAAAAAAAAAATTTTTGTAGCCCTCTAGCAACTAAGTTTCTCAACAGATTCCGATGAAACTTGAAATTATAAGTAACTAAGACAAGTTAATTTAACCTGCGAAAATTATGCGAATCGGATGACAAATAAAAAAGTCGAATGCTTACAGCTTAATATTATCAGCAGCCATTTTCACTAAAAATTGGAAATTTTTGTGCTGTTTAGAGTGAAACTTCAATTCGAAAAAGATCCAGCACAGCAGTTGAGACGAAACGACTGATATCTGTCAAACTAATCAAACAGCAAACGCTGCAGTTCAGAACGGCGGCCCCGGAGGGTTCAGAAAAGAATCAAAATTATATATTCACGCAAGTGCTTACCAAATTTTCATGGAAATCATTTAAAATCAACTATTTGGTCTATTTAAGCCTTCATGTGGTAACTACTGAGTAATGTGTAAACAGCAAATGTAAGACGGACGAAACCTGTATTTATATGTTTATGACAATTTATTATCCGCGGATTTTCAATCAGTAATCCATAAGTGTGCAACTCAAACTCATCAGAAAAATATTTGCACCTCTACAAAGGATATATAAATGCGAACGCCGGCAGATTCTTTCTATGTTAATAAATACCGACGTGGTGCTACAAAAATTGTAGTAAGAATACTTGCAGCAGGCAAGCTAAACTCTTTTTCGAAATCTTACGCTACATACGAAAAATTTACCTTTCCAGATGGTTCTACCAACGAGGATTTTTTCGTTAGCGTAAAATGTTTCGATTAGAATCAGAGCAGCTTATGTCTGGCACCACGTTGGCATTGAGATTGAGAACGCGCGGATTTGACTTTGGTTGTTGTGGAATGATAGGAAGCCTTGCGAAGGCAGGTTTAAAGCAATGACGAAACTTTTCCCTCGGGAAATTTCTGGAACGCGTTTTAAACTCACGTTTGACTCGGTGGCTGAGAGTTTCTATCGGACTTAGTCTACTCTCGTAAGACCTATGACTGAAATCCCTCTCTAAACTAGCTAGCCTGCAAGCAGCCGCCTTAGAGTAGACTGAGGGTATTCGGAGCAGTTGTAAGGTAAAGTCCTTTGGCACGTATCAAAAATCCGCGTCTATAACTGATGAGAGATTGGCTTAGATTTGCTTTGGGGAATCTCGGATAAACGTGACGAAATCATAACAGATTGAGTATTGGTTTACAACAACGTTGGCTTTCCTTTTTAGTATTCAAACTTCTGTATAGTATTACCAATTTGAGGAAAATGTCCTACATCTTCTTTGTGCATATTTGAGCTCTCATCGTCACACTCTTATATCTTGTGCTTACCAATGAACATTTTTATCTAAATGGGATGTTTTTTCTTGATTAATTACTTCTGATGGTATGAAGTAAGTCACAATTGGTAACGATCAATTCCGGCTCAATTTTAAACTGATTTACATTAAACCAATGATGATTTTGCGAACGTTTTTCAATTTACTGAAATTTCGCATATAAAAATGAGAATTAAATTATGCATTTTTTTGTTTTTGAATTCATTTTCACTTCATGTTTTCTCTAGGTAGCTTTGAGATACCGCATTTTTGATAATAAATCTCCCGGTAGGACCACTCTCTTATTCAGCATAATTCATTAAAATTTCATAGTATGAAAACAATGTTTACGATGTAAATAACATTAACATAGTTACTATTCCAGATACTAGCAACTACATCGGAAACTCCCAGGACCAAATTAATCCCGCTTTCTCCTATTAGAATAAATTGGTTGCATCTAAATAAATTTTCGCTAAATCATGGCAAGTTCATCGGGGCCTCGAAAATTTACTAGACAATAAGTACAAAGAAGCTCCGTCGGAGGCGCCTACGATTCTGATCCATTGATGGATTCTTTCACTTTTAGACATTTTGAGATCGCACCGAGCTCGACTATTAACATCCAATACGCCAAATAAATGTTTGGGATCATCTCAATGATTTAAAAGAGATTGAAGTGGATGATAAACAAAATCTTTAATTGAGTTCGATATGTAGTCGAAATCGATGCTACTGGCATGCCGAATCGATGATATTGACGGGAATTGAAACAAATGTAATCTTGTTGGTTTTTCCATACAATGATCATGTCATTCTACAAAAGATGGGTACTGTTGATAAAAGGTACATTTGGAATAATCCAAGGATTGGGAGGAAGATAGCATGACTACGAACAAATGAACATAATTCCATTAACTATTGAATCTTGTAAATAAAACGCAACTCAAAGTAATCGAAACGTTTTACAAAGAGAATTCTTCAGATACTGGAATTGCTTTCCCACTCGTTCCGAACTCCCACAACTTCCATCCCACGTCGAAGACTTTTAATTATTTATCTCTCTAATAATCTCACCGTAAATTCCTCAGACTTCGTTACGGCTCCTGTCTAATTTTCTTTGATTTTTCTTATATTTTCCCCTGGTATTGGATTATGATTGCTGCAGACGTGTATTCCAGTCCGTCTTATTTTTATTTTTTTCATAATCCCAAGTTCTTTTGCTAAATTAAAGTAAACATTTCTTTTCATAATTACGATGCGACGATACGCTGCAATACAAGACACAAGAAAGCAGGAAAGGTAACGGACAGTAGCGTGATGGTGGACGTTTTTGTGGATGTCTTAAGTTCTAAAGCCGGGAAATTAATTTTCAAAGAAGATCTACAAATTGTTTGTGCAAACGTTTCGTTTTTTCGCCTCAGACAATTTCCTATCTCATTAAATGCGTTCTTAGAAATTTTCGCTTCTTACGTTACGTAGCGTTGAGTCCTTTGGTAAGTTTGAGGGGAATTGTTGGTCAGTTACCAGGTGGAAATATGTATTACATATATTTAAGAAAAAGTTAATGTTAACAGTGTTTTGTACATTTATTCTTGTCTAATCATCGAGTCGCTTGTACATCATTAGCATTCAATTATTGCATTTCCAAAAGCGAAAAGCAATTACTGTAAACTAGCCTGCATTGACCATCACCATGTATATTCAATAGTTTTCAGAAAGCAAAATTCTGAATTGAGCCTATAATCCTGAAAATTTATTGTTAAACGAGCCAGCGTCACGTTGAAATTCATGTTAGCTATCCATTAATTGCCTGCAAGCAACGTACCCTTCCTGTCCAAGGAGAATGAAATAATGATGCAAATTCCTTACACTTAATTCCTAGGATCTTCATTACTGTCTGTCTATGAACTGTTACATTGAGGAAAAATCTCTTTTCTTCGTAGTGAGCCGATTCTTTTTCTGCTTTAAATCCACCTCCTCGTTTGCCACAATAGCAACTGGTCATATATAATTAATAAATTATTCCGCACAGTCGTTGTAAAATGAAATCTAATTAGAATTGGAAACAGTTCCACCTGAGACCGCAATTTCAACGACTCTACCTCCTGTTTGTGAAATTTCTTTTTTATAATTTCTCTAATTCCGTTCGTTTTAAGACTCGTCACAAAGTCTGACAAAGAACAAAATGCATAAAAGGGGAAGTCCCTGAAGGACTTAATGGCATTTTATATTAGCGTCAATATTAAAGTGAATGAGTGTTGTGGTTGGAATTTTCTCTTGAACTACAGGAGCGTGTGGAAGGCAGCACAAATAAAGCAGGGAAACATTTCTAGAAATTTCATTTCGGAATGAGATATTATTAAGGTTTTAGTAAATTATTAAGTGGAGGTGTCTCATTAATGTAGAACATTAATCCTTGCATATAGTTTGTAGTGTTGTCTGGCTAGGAAGGGTTGTATTTTCGAATTTAAAGAATATTGTGTGAGTGAAAGTAATTAAACTTTGAATATGATGTAGAGCAGTCTTTAAACAATCCAATAAAATCATTTTGTGACCTAAAAAATGAATTTACCATTTCGTCTGTGAACCTGGGTATTTCGTGTTCGAGCTAAACTATTTTCAGTGTACACTCCGAAACAAACGAATGGAAAAATCATTTGAATTTCGGATGTATATTTGTTTTAAATATTCACCATTCTAGTTTTAAGTACTTGTAAACAAGTTAGGTAGAAAGGAATACGCTCATTACAAATGGATTTTGTACTTAATCTACAATATGTGGATAAATAGAATGATTTAATTCAAGAAAAACTATTAAAATGTATCGATTTTATAGTTTTTGTTAACGTTTAAATATTCAAATATAGGATTCGTGGCGACACCACATCGCACGGTCATTCTGCAAAACACTAATACATTTGACATTCATAACCTATTGTAATTTTTGTACAGTCACTTCACTTCCCTTTACATACAGCATTCATTAAATTAGCACGTATAAAATATAGTCGCTTGCTTGTTTCATTTTTCTTTAATTGTTTTTTGCTGCGGATACATCGGTCAAAGGTAAAATCTCAACAGGTTATGGGCCCAGACAACGCAAAATAATTAGGGAAAAGAATTTTTGGTGAGCAAAAATTGAGGGTGACGCAATAGTTGATACGATTGTGAAATTCACTGACACAGCACAGGCAAACGCGGGCAGCGGTACGAACGTTCTGGAACAATTGTATTGTATTGAACAGAGTAGCTGAGCAATTGGTGTTACGTTTGGATGAAATTTTGCGGACAAATCGTTGAAATTTATTTTATTTGGTCAAAAGGAATAAAATAATAGCGTTGCAATGGAAACCGAAGTAATTAAAATTGACAAGTTACAAGATATTAGTCAATGGATGACGTGGCGATTTCAAGTGAAAGTATGTTTGAATGCGGCTGGTTATTTCGATATTGTTGATGAAACAAGTAAATCGCCCGTGGCAACAACAAAGGATCCAAAGGTGAAGGAAATTGCTGAATGGAAACAAAAAGATGCTAAGGCTCAGCGGATCATTGTTACATCGATTGGACGAAAACCAACACAGCTCATAGTTCGTTGCAATACATCGGCTGAAATGTGGACAAAATTGCATGCTGTATACGAGCAAAGGCACGATGCTGGTAAACAATTGTTAATGGAACGATTTTATTCATACAAGTGCAATTCATCGGACGATATGGCTACAAATATTGCAAAATTGGAAAATTTGGTGCAGCAAATACGTGAGGCTGGCAATGTAATTTCGGATGAGATATTGATTTCGAAATTAATATCAAGTTTGCCGGATGAATATAGTCATTTGAGTAGCACTTGGGATTCAACGGCAACAGCTGAGAAAACATTGGATAATCTCACACAAAGATTAATGTTGGAAGAGCATCGCATCAACACACGAAAAGCTGAACGTGGTGAATCGGCTGAGAAAAGTGAAGCATTTTTCGCAAAACGGGATGGCGATAAAAAGAAGAATAAGAAGAGTCAAGGTGAAAAATCACAAAGCAAACAAAAGGGTCGTTGTTTTAAATGTGGTAGCGATCAACATTACAAGCGGGATTGCCCTGATTTGAAGCATTCCAAAGGTGACAAAAGCAACAAAGATGAAACTGAATCGAAGGCATTTTTGTGTGAAGCGAATGAATCAATTTTAAAGCAACAACAACGGGATTCTTGGTTTGCCGACTCTGGTGCAACATCTCATATGTGTAATCGGATCGATTGGCTTGAAAATTACGAGAAATTGCAAACACCCATTCCAGTTACCATCGGTGATGGATCGAAAATGACAGGCATTGGACGCGGCAATGTGAAAGCATTAACATTCACAGGTGAGAAATGGATTTCAAAAACATTAGTTAATGTTTTTTCGTACCGGACGGGTGCGTGAATCTTTTTTCATCAAGTAAAGCGTTGGACGATGGTCACAAGTTGAAAGCTGTTGCGGATTCATTCAAATTCTATGATGAAGACAAAGTGGTAGCGATTGCATTGCGTAGAGGTGGTCTATGGCAAATGATTATACAACCTATTGAAGCATCAGGATGTGAAAAATCAGCGGCACATGTGGCAATGAAAACACTCACATTGCAAATGTGGCATAAACGTTTGGAACATCAGCATGTTGCATATGTACGAAAAATTTTACGAAATCGGAACATTGAATTCATCGATGAGGATTTTGATTGTGATGGATGCGCATATGGCAAGCAGCACAGATCGAGTTTTGAATCTCGTGTAGAAAAGTCAAAGGCATGCGGTGAAATAATCCATGGTGATTTATGGGGACCATACGATAAATCAATTGGTGGATCGATATATTTTGTTGTATTCAAGGATGATTTTTCACACATGCGATTCATTTATTGTTTGAAAAACAAGGCTAAAGTCGTTGACAGGCTCAAGACGTTCATCAAGTTTAGCGAAAAACAGTGGGGCCATCAAATCAAGGCATTTCAATCGGACCAAGGAACGGGATGTGATAATGCTGAAGTGAATCATTTTCTTGAGGAAAATGGAATTCAACATCGTCGATCTGTCAAATACACACCGGAACAGAATGGATGTGCAGAACGTGAGATGCGTACGATCGTTGAATCAGCACGTTCAATGATACATGCAAAGGGTTTGAATGAAAATTTGTGGGCGGAGGCTGTAAATTTAGCCGTATATGTCTTAAATCGCACTGGAACGAGCACGGTCAAGAATAAAACACCATATGAATTGTGGTGTGGTAAACCGGCACAGGTTGAAAATCTTCGTTCGTTTGGCACTGGTGTATACGTTCATGTACCGAAACAAAAACGTCGTAAAATGGAACCAAAATCAAAGAAATGTATTTTCGTTGGATTTGACGATAATATCAAAGGTTATCGTGTTTATGATCCGGATACAAGGAAAATCGAGGTGGTTCGCGATGTGAAATTTTTATCGGATGAATTTAATACAATAAAAATCTTGGCACAAGTACACGGTGGTCAGGAAAAAGCGGTACAAACGGATGAGAATGAGGATGAGCTCAAGCCTGAGCAATCGAATGTTGAACAAAATAAAGCGGAGTCAAGTGATGCATCAACGTTAACCGCAACGGCAGCAACGGCCGAACAACAACAACAACAACAGGCGGCAAGAATTGTCAAGCGTGGAACAACGGGTTTGACTGATATTGATGAGGACAATATACTTGAATCGCGTACACGTAATCGAAATCAAACGACATTGGTTGCAATGGCACTTTTTGCAATTGATGATGAGCCTCAAACGTATCGGGAAGCAGTTGAATCACCGAGCAGCGATAGGTGGTTACAAGCAATGCAAGAGGAATACGATTCACTGGTGCGAAATAACACATGGAAATTGGTCGAAAAACCACACGATCAAAAGGTCATCGATAATAAGTGGGTTTTCAAGGTCAAAAGTAATCCGGATGATTCAATTGAACGATACAAAGCGCGGTTAGTGGCACGTGGCTTTAATCAACAGCATGGAATTGATTATGAAGAAACGTTCAGTCCGGTGGTGCGTTTTGATTCAATTCGGACATTATTTTCAATTGCAGCGGCAAAGAAATTGAAAATGCGACAATTTGACGTGAAAACAGCATTTTTATATGGAGATCTACGTGAAAATGTGTACATGAAACAACCGATTGGATTCAGCGATGATACAAACAAGGTATGCGAGTTACGTAAAAGTTTGTATGGCTTAAAACAAAGTTCAAGATGCTGGAATCAAAAGTTTAAGGATTTCATCGAAGAATTCGGCTTTAAATCATCATTGGCTGATCCATGTGTTTTTGCAAAGCCAAATGGGAAAACCACAGTTATTTTATGTATTTATGTTGACGATGGCATGATTTTTGGTGACAGTGATGATGTGATCGATGAGATCATCAATCATTTGAAGCAAAAGTTCGAGATAAAAGTAATCGACGCCAGGTGTTTTCTTGGTATTAAAATTGATCGTTTGAACGACGGATCGATTTTTATACATCAAACGGCATATGCACGCAAGGTTATTCGAAAGTTCAACATGGAAAATTGTGTTTCAGTGGGAGTACCAAGCGATACAAATCAAAAATTATCGCAATACGATGACAGCGATCCATCGAATTTTCCGTATCGACAACTTGTGGGCAGCATTATGTATTTGGCAATGGGAACACGACCTGACATTTCGTATGCAATCGGCGTGGCCAGTCGTTATTTGGAAAAACCATCGATAACTCATGTGAATGCGGCGAAGCGTATTTTGAAATCCATAAATGGTACATTGAATCGTGGTATTTTGTACGGCTCTACAACGGGTGAAATGACATTCAATGGATACAGCGATTCGGATTATGCTGGCGATCTTGATACACGCAGATCGACAACTGGTTTCATTTTTACTGTGAATAATAGCGCCATAACTTGGTGTTCAAGGCGGCAATCAAGTGTATCGAAATCAACGGCTGAAGCTGAACATATTGCTGCTTCTGAAGCGACATCCGAATTGATTTGGGTGAAAAGATTATTGAATGAAATCGTACCGGATCAAGTGAACGAGCCAACTTTGTACATCGACAACGAAAGTGCGATGAAATTGATTAAAAATCCGGTGTTCCATCGTCGAACAAAGCATATTGATGTGGCTTATCATTTTATTCGGGAACAGCACGAACGAAAGGAATTGGCAGTTGAATCAATCTCAAGTCATGATCAATTGGCAGACGGTTTGACAAAAGCATTACCAAAAAGTCGATTTGAATTTATATGGCAATCATTGGGCATGACAAATTGAATTTTACTTTTTTCATTTTGATTACATTTTCGAATTCAATCAAGATTTTTGTTAATGATTCATTCAATTATTTTGCATTGGCCCTTATGGCAATAGTTTTATTGGAACATAGTTTTTGGTTTATCTGGTAGTTAACAAAAGGTGGGAGTGTTAAAATGTATCGATTTTATAGTTTTTGTTAACGTTTAAATATTCAAATATAGGATTCGTGGCGACACCACATCGCACGGTCATTCTGCAAAACACTCATACATTTGACATTCATAACCTATTGTAATTTTTGTACAGTCACTTCACTTCCCTTTACATACAGCATTCATTAAATTAGCACGTATAAAATATAGTCGCTTGCTTGTTTCACTTTTCTTTAATTGTTTTTTGCTGCGGATACATCGGTCAAAGGTAAAATCTCAACAAAAACTCGTATGACATACACAACAATACACATATATTCTTGTTTTAAAAGAACTCCATTTTAACCAGGTAACATTTTGTTCCAATATGATTGAAATCATCAACTAAAAATGTTTTTTAGGGTTTTGTACTAAAATACAAAACCGTATTGAAATCACGACCTGTGTCCGTCTGTCCGTCTGTCCGTCCGTCCGTCCGTCTGTATGTCACAGCACTTTTTCTCCGAAACTATAGAGGCTACAGCCATGAAACTTTGTGGAAAGGTCAGAAGTGGTGACCTCTTGAAAGTTCAAGGGTGGAAAATTTTTTCAAAGGGGTTCAAGGGGGGTCTCCCCGTACAGGGAGGTGACCCCTCAAAAAAAAATTTTCACCATTGGTAGTCGACTAGGGTGTCGTTGGAAAGGTCTCAATGAGATCTTTTCAAAACAAGTCTTAAAATTGCCTTCTGAGTACCAAGGGGGGCAGGGTAAGGAGAAATGTACGAACTTTTCGCGTACCCCCCCCCCCCCCCTCGCGATTGAAAACCTTCCATCCGAAAAATCTGAAAAAAATTATGAATGTAGGCCTTAATGAGTACAACAACAACAAATACATGAGAAGTCGAAATTCACTCAACTTTGTTAGTAATAGTATGATTTATCGATTTTATATTTTCTTGAATAAAATCCAAACGGTACCCTTAAATTCAATAAAATTTAGCAAACAGATGACTATTTATAAGATTGATCTTTTTTGTAAGTTTCATAAAGATCGAATAGTATTTAATAAAGTTATAGCGATTTGAATTTTCCTGTATTACTATGGAACAATATGCCCTATACTACTATGGAAACATATGGCTATGAAGCCATATGCGCTTTTTATCGATTTAGACACTACAGCTTTGCTAGGATTTGCATGAAAATTTCAGGAATGATAGGTATCATGAAAATGAGTACATACAATTGAAATAAGTCGAAGAGGCAGGAGAGAGCTCCTAGCAAAAAGGCTTTGTAATCATTCTAGGATTCGAAAAAATAGGCCATGAATCGATGATTACAGTACAGAGGAGTGGGCCCTGAAAAAAATTTCATGAAAGGTAGCCGATATGAATATCAACTGAAAGTTCTCTATGAGAGCTTTTCAAAACAGTTCTTAAACTGACAGTTTTTGCTTCAGTGGGGGCACAGGGGGGGAAATACATGAAAAATGTGTTTCTAAAAAATCTGGAAAAATTATCAAGGGAGATATCTATGGGTATAAGTAAAACAAATACCTCAGAAGTCAAAATTCTTTCAACTTTGTTAATAATAGTATGATCCTCGAATTTCACATTTTCTCCAATAAAATCGTCTTTGACATGTTTCTTGATTTTATTCGTTGCTGGTTACTGCATTTTGTAAGTTGAGTACAAAACCCTTCTGACATGAGCATAGGTCTGTCTGCCCAACTTGTTTTATTATTCATCTTATCTGAAAATTTGGATACGATTCAATCAAAAGTATAGTGTCTGGTTCGATGGAAAGCCCATATAGTAGAAAAATTGTATATGATTTTTGTAATCGAAGAAAATTCAAATGGATATAACGTCGGTAAATTTTATTGAAACTTATAGAATAAAATTATATTTCAAACAACTACTACTAATTTCATCCAATTTAATGATACAAATACAGTTTTACTGACGAACATGTTAAGTCCTACTAATCAACGAATTTCAGCCTCTAAATTATTTGTTATTGGATCTAGTTCCATGGTTTTTCAGGCTTTCTAAAATAAATTTGGCAAAAACCTTCTAGTTTCCCATCCTACCTGTGCATCTGTCCATTAGTCCATCTATCCGTGCGTCACAAGAATTTTTTCCGAAACTATTGAAGCTACAAAGCTCAAACTATGTGAAAAAGTCGGAAGTTTTTGTCTCTCAAAAGTTTAGGTCTTATCAAATATACCTTTAACAAATTTTTTTATTGAATGTAGTCGAGTAGGGTATCAAATGAAAGATCTTAGTACTTTCAGAATCTGAAAAATAAGTGATTTTTTGCATTAGGAATCCATATGCACGAACAGCATTTGTGTCCCCTCCCCTCACAATTGGGACAACTTTGAGCCAAAAGTCTGAAAAAATCACGAAAGTAGGTCTTTATGAGTTCAAGGGCAACAAATACCTCCGAAATGCAAATTCGCTCAGCTCTGTTAGTAATAGTATGATTTGTAAATTTTGCATTTTCCCCAAAAATCGAAATGGTGCTCTTAAACTTCTTAAAGTTTTACATTTATGTAGGTTGATATAAGACCCGTATGTCTACCAAACTTCATGGAAACCAAGTCTTAACTAAGTGAGTTATCGCCATTTCAATTCTATGGAATTATAAAAACCATAACACATTTTGAAAGTTAATACTCGTATATATTGTATTTCAAATCGACCAAGGTACTTTTATTTATTTTTTGGATTTTCATGAAAATGTAAGGAATAGTGAATATGTTCAATGAGCCGAGCATTCAGAAAAATTATTAAAATGGAACAAAATCGCGGCAGTTATGTGCTTAGGAGTCCACGTGTTGTGGTGGTTAAGAGTACTCATCCCGTAAGCCGAAGGTCCCTGGTTCAACTCTCGTTGACGACAACGAGATTCAGTTCGAGTGATTCTTTGTACGGACGACAAGCCCGTTCATTTGTGATACATGCTGGTTTAAAAAAATCTCCGTTGGCAGCACCAGCCGGAAAGGTAAATTTCTCGTATGTAGCGTAAGGTTTCGAAAAAGAAATTGGCTTATCTACTACTGGACTTCTTATTGCAATTTTTGTAGCACTACATGGGTATTTATTAACAAAAAGGATCTGCCGCCGTTCGTATTTGGAGACCCTTCATAGAGGCGCAAATATTTTGCTAATTAAATTGAGTTGCACACGTATGGATCACATATTGAAAATTGGCGTGTAATAAATTGTTATAAACATATTTAAACTCGTTTAGCCCTTCTCACATTTGCTGTTTATACATTTCATTAATCAAACAAAGGTGATAACGTTTTGGCTTCAATAGCTCAAATAGTTCAGTTCAAAAGATTTCCATGAAAGTTTAATCAGCACTTGCATTGCCATTAATATATACATTTTCGATTCTTTTCTGAACTACCAGGGGCCGTCATTTTAAATTTTTATTGAAAACGGCTGCTAAAAAAAATATTAAGCTGTAAATTAATGAATTTTTTATTTGTCATCCGATTTGCATAGTTAAATTAAATTAGCTTGCCTTGATAACTTATAATTTCAAGTTTTGTCGGAATCTGTTGAGAAACTTGGCTGCTAGAGGGCCACAGAAATAAAAAAAAATTTAAGTCGCCCCTCCGGTATGGGGAGGCCCCCTTAAACACTTTAAAATATTTTCTTACACTGCAAATTTCAAGAGGCACCACTTTCGACCTACGTAGAAAATTTCCTCATTCTAGCTTATGTGGTTTGCGAGAAAACTTGTTGTGATGCACGAACAAACGGATGGACAGACAGACATGTCACGATTTCATCATTTTTAAGGGGATTGTTGAAAATATTTCAGAATATTTCAAAAATAGTTTGATTTATAAATACGTTCAAGATAAGTCATTTAAAACGTTTCCATGAAAAAAATTCATTATTGACCTTTGGGGGCCGCCGTTTTGAATGCATGCATTTGATTTTGGACAATTTTAAATCTCTGTGGGCTAGGACCTCATCAATCAATGTGCCAATTCTCGTTCAAATCGGAGTTTCACTCTAGACAGGGCAAACTAATTCAATTTTTAGTGAAAATGGCAGGTGAAAATATTGGGTTTTAAATTTTCGACTTTTTTATTTTTCATTCAATTTTAATAATTTTCTGCATAATACAAGAACATATTACAGAGATCCATAATCTCAAGTTTCATCAAAATCCGCTGGAAAATGTGATCGCTAGAGGGCCGCAAAAACCTGAAAAAAACGCATATTTAAACCGCCGCCATTTTGAAATTTGCCCATGCATGATCACTAAAATAGCTGAGTCTGTAGATCTAAGAAATGTCTATCCTGAAACCAAGTTTCATGTACGTCGAATTAAAATTGCGACTTTTAGAAGCCTTTGGAGCTTTGAGCTTCAACTGGCCGCCATTTTGTTTTTTATGACCTGACCTCCAGTTTTTTCACGTGATTCTTTAGATAGTTATAATTTCTATTCAACTGCCGAATTTTATGAAAATCTGTTGAAAGTTTTGACCACTATTACAACAACAAAATTTTGCACGTTTTCCGACATTTGAGCGGCCGCCATTTTGTTTCTGCTGTACCGACTTTGGATTTTTTATTGCGAAATTCATCACATACATCAATGAACCCTTGTACCAAATTTCATTCAAATCAGAGCTATACTTTGGCCAGAACAGAAATCACGATTTTTCGTCTAAAATGACCGCCATTTTGTTTTCGCCCGACTGATATAGCTGGTTCACAAATTTAACCGAGATAATTACCCAATACACCTTTCCTGAAAATTTGGTGAAAATCGGAGCAAAATTGCAACCTCTAGCGTGGTCACAAATTTCGTTATATCCCATATATATATATATATATATATATATATATATATATATATATATATATATATATATATATATATATATATATATATATTATTTATATATACATATGATGCTCTCCGCAACAGGTAAATTTCTCTCGAGAAATTTACCTAAAAATCAGTGTGTATCGTAGCTGGGTGGATGGACATACGGCCAAAGCGTGATACTGACTATATCACCTTGTGGAGTGCCGACATATGCGATCCTGATAATGAGATACTCTAATTATCTCTAAGCGTAGGCCCGAAAGGGGCTGTAGTGCTGCAACAATGTGCTTATGAACGAAATTCTGCATCTTTTGGATGAATTTGAACGATTTTTTAGCCAAGTATTGGGTGAAGAATTCAAATCATCGATTCATGGCATCTGAAATTTTTTTTTGAAACAAAGCTCTTCTGTTCCGAGCTCACTCCTGCCTCCTCGGCTAGTTTCGCCTAAGAGTATTCATTGTAAGTACCCATCTTCAGTCATTCATTAAATTGAATCAAGTCTTGAAAGCATGTACCTTAAACATTGAAGTTGGGGAAAAATAACTCAAAACTAGCTGAACCAGTTCTCAAAAATATTCATCATTCCTGAAACTTTCATGCAAATCCCAGCAAACCTGTAGTGCCTGAGTCAGTTAAAAGCACACATTGTTCTATAGCCATATGGTTCTATAGTAATACAGTGCATATTGTTCCATAGTAATACAGGAAAATTCTGGCCGCTATGACCTCGTTAAATACCATTCGATTTTTTTTAAACTTTCAGGACAGGACAATCTAATAGCCATTTGTTATCTATTGAGTTTAACGGTGCAATCAAAATTTTATTCAAGAAAATGTCAAATTGATAAGTCATACTATTATTAAAAAAAAAAATTGAATGAATTCCAATTTCTCACTTATTTGTTGTTGTTATACTCATAAAGGCCTACATTCAAATCTGAAGGAAGATTTTTCGGATGAAAGGTGTCCAACCGCGAGGGGGTACACGAAAAGTTCGTACATTTCCCCTTCTCCTGTCCCCACTCCCCCCTCGGTACCGATAAGGCAATTTTAAGACTTGTTTTGAAAAGATCTCATTGAGAACTTTCCAATGACACCTTTCTAGACCACCAAAGGAGAAATTTTTTTTGAAGGGTTACCTTCCTATATGGGGAGACCCCCTTAAAACCCTTTGAAAAAATGTTTACCCTTGAAGTTTCAAGAAGTCACCACTTCTGACATTTCCACAAAGTTTCATGGGTGTAGCGTCAATAGTTTCGGACACAGGTCGTGATTTCAATAGGGTTTTATATTTTAGTACGAAACCCTACAAATGGAACAAAGATCAGCTGATGCGGTGGCGCATGTTTCTTTGTCAACAGGAAACAATAGCACATCTTGGAGAAAAAGACAGCGACGGTGAAATCTATGCAGTTGAAGAGGAAGATGAGGCAACCAGCGAGGTTAGTGTTTCTAACCTCGATGAATATGACAATGATGTGCCGCAGACGACGGAAAGAACCGGACATCAAAAATTCACTTACGGCAAAGGTAAATACAAATTATGTCTCACTGGACCAGAAACCCGAGGACGTCGAAGTTCTATACCCGTTATTTTACCAAACGCCATTGGTGCTGTTGCATCTGTACGAACAGATATTTTGGAAATCATAGTGAGAAATTGTAACGCTGAAATTCAACCATATTTAGAAGAACGTGGTAGTGAAAATTGTGCGTTGTTTCAAAATTTAACACTTAATGAGTTGAAGGCATTCATAAGCTTTTTTACTTTAGCGGTGTGCAAAAAAAAAATAACCGTTTACTATTATCGGAGACCTGGTCACGTCAATTCAGCTCACCGCTGCATAAATTGGACGTTTTGAATTTATTAGTTTTCTTTGATGCGATGATAAAGCAACACGGGCTGAAAGACGCGCCACAGATTTGCTTGCACCAGTTTGTTAAAATTTAGAACATTTTTACTAAAAACTGCCAAAACACTTACAGTTCATGTCAGTTTTTGACAATTGATGAACAATTGCTAGAGTTTCGTCGTCATTTCCCAGCATGCACTTACATCAAATCAAAACCAGTACGGTATGGAAGCAAAATAATTTCTGTGAACCACGCTAAGACTTTTTATATTTATAATACTATGGGATAATATCGACGGAGCGAGGTGAGAGCGTTTGTTCGTATTATATACGTAGCTTTAGTTATCCTATTCATAACATGGTTAGAATTATTACATGCGAAAATTGGTTTAATTTAGTGGAGTTTTTTAATAAAATGCAGCATGAATTAAATTGATCAACAGTCAGTACACTACGCAAAAACAAGCGTCAAATTCCAGAGTAATTTAAAAAAAAACAAATACTACGGTGAACAGTGCAAAATAGGGTTACGACGGGCAAAATATTCTACTGTCGTATTGCCCAAAGAAAACTAGTCATTTTTTCATGATCCTCAATGCACGAAAGTGGAAAAACTTGTGAAGGGACTGGAAAGCCGAAAATGATTGCGTTTTACAATAAATATAAATGCGGTACAGACGTATTTGATCAACTTTATAGAAATTACCTCTCCGACCGTATAAACAGCCGCTAGTTAATGTGCTTATTTTAGGCATATTAGATTAGTATCCTTTATGATTTTATCCCTGAAAATGAGAAGAAAAATCAACGGAATTTTCTAAAAAACTGGCTTTTGCTCTTATCAGGCCGCATTTAGAGGATTGCATAGAGAAATCTGTATTTAACAAATTATTGATTCATGGACTGCAAGAGATTTCGTCTTCAAATGAGACAAATAATCCTTGACTAGAAAGTGGCAAATTATACAAAAGGAAACGGTGCTAATTTTTTTCCATTTGACAAAGACCGGAAAACACAGTACTGCTGCCACAAATGTCCAAACGCGGTATGCGAAGAGAACCGTGCAACTTGGTGTTTAACTTATGTAGAATAAAACAGTTTTAAGGCCTTTGTAAAAAATTTTTTGCAAAGACTTAGTAGTTTCACGACCTATCTGTTTGTCTGTGCGTGCGTCACAGCAAGTTTCCGCAGATACTATAGAAGCTAAATTGCTCAAACAATGTGAAAAAGTCAGAAGTGATGGGCTTGTCAAAAATTTGTTAAGGGGGGTCAACCTCAAAATGAATTAGCCCTTATCAAATGGCAGGTCTTGATTAGAACTTTTAGGATATGAATTAAAAATGTCATTTTATGTATCAATAAGTCCAGGTGGAGCCAAAATATAGCAAATTTTTATAAACCTCCCCCCTCATAATTGGACACCTTTTAGCCGAAAAATTTGAAAACTGTCGCGGAGGTAGGTCTTTATAAGTACAGGGGGCAAGAAATACCTCAGAAATCGATATTCACTCAACTTTGTTAATAATAATGTGTGTAGATTTTACATTGTCACCTGTAAAATCAAAACAGTACCTTCTTCTTGAAATTTCGTAATTATATAGACAAATTTAAAATATTTAGGCTCACAAAATTTCATGGAAATTGAATCATAATCAAGTGAGTTACAGCCATTTCGGTTGCATGGAATGCAACAATAACACTTGTTTATCTTCTTCTTCTCCTTCTTCTTGTTAGCACTATAGCACCTCTTGGGCGTTTGTTTCCTACAAACAGCACCTCCAACTGTCTCGGTCCATTCATCACGTCTTCCAATTCCGAAATCCAAGCAGCGATGAACTGACTTCGTCGACCGAGACAGACCAGCGTTTCCTCGGTTTCCCCACTAGTCTCCGGCCTTCAGTTCTCCCAACGGATACCTTCTTGGGTATTCGTTGTTCGTCCATACGATTCATGTGTCCAGCCCATTGCAGCTTCCGCAGTCTTACAATCGTTGAGACCTCCGGTTTGTCGAAAATTTCATACAGCTCATGGTTGCATCAAATTGGTCCCCGTCTAGCTTCGCCCCGATTATTCGCCTCAGGACCCGTCGCTCACAGGCGCTCAATATATTTGCGGATGCTTGGGTTAGGGTCCATGTTTTACACCCATAGCATAACACAGGTCTTATCACAGATTTGTATACTTGGAGCTTTGTTCAATTGTATTATGACGAAACAGTGAATTATATTTTGCGATTGAATTTTGTTAAAACACAATCTTGTGCATTTGAGCATTATCATTCGTTGTGTGGATTGTACACTTGGTTTGGGTGTATTTCAGTGTCCTGATTAAGTTTTCAGGAGGTTTTCAATTCATGTTTTGTCGGGTGAAACATACATGGTAAAGAGTGCAAAGTGGTCGCCCCGTCCTTGAAGACTGGGATAATTACCGTTAGCTGTCATGGAAGGGTTACAGGAGGATTTAACGTGAAATTCCTCGCGAGATTCAGTGAGATAGTAGCTTTGCTTAGTAAGATAGTAGTTTGGTATAGGACCAGAGAAACAGTGAAAGCAGAGCGGGTAATTGGGGAAGCTCGGTTGCGTTAGTGAAAAAAGAACTAATTTTAGCTTTATGAGGGGTGTTTCAGTGGCCGCGTTTCTCGCTTGGCAGCTACTTGGTATCAAGGGACAAGCAAAAGACGCCTCCTACGATCATCTCCAATGGGCAAACCGGGTCTGAAGTCCAAAAAAAAGGGTCCTCAACGTGAAGGGAACACATCTGCCTACAGAATTTCTTCCGGGATCGTTTATTTTGTACTTTGTTTCGCCTTTGTTCTATGTTCGAGTTGCTTTTGCTGCTGCGGTTTTTAAATTCTCATGTCATCCCTTTCTTGCATAGAGCTTCAAGGGATTGTATCTGTAGCCTTGGTTCATAGCTTTTGTTTTTGAGTTTGACTATTTGTTCATTGTCTGCCATTATTTGTAGTTTGCCATCTGTGGAGTTTTCTTGATTATGTTTTTTTTTGTTGATTATCACTAGCTTTATATTTGACGATTCCCCAGGTTTTCCCTGCGGTAGAAGCCATTGAACTCTTCCCTACCAGTGGTACTGAAGTCGTCTAGGATTTTTTTCATTTCATTATGCATCGACGTAAAATAATATATTGGGTCTATATATTCGTGCGGCTTTTTTCAAAATTTGAACGTTTATTTAAGAAAAAATTTGTACAATAGTATTATTCAAAGTATTGCCCATCTAAAGCTATGACCTATTCCCATGTTTCTGGCGATTTGTGGATCCCATCCCAAAAAACTGCGCCGGCTTGGCAGCCGAGAATGAATCAAGCCAATTTTTGAAATCCTGCTCTGATGTGAACCGTATTCCAGTGAGGGCGTTCTGCATCGATCGGAACAAATGATAGTCAGAAGGAGCAAGGCCTGGACTATAAGGTGGGTGGGGTAAAACTTCCCATCCACTGTTTTCCAAATAGTTCTTAACCGGAAAAGCAACGTGGGGCCGAGCGTTGTCATGATAGAAAATTATTTCCTCGTGTCTGGTCGCATATTCCAGGCGTTTTTCGGCTACTGCTCTCTTCAAATGGATTAATTGTGTTTGGTATTATGCTCCATTGATGGTTTCACCTGGTTTTAGCAGCTCATAATACAGCACACACTTCTGATCCCGCCAAATACAGAGCATTACCTTCACGCCATGGATATTCGGCGTTGCCGTTGATTTGGCTGGCTGGCCGGATTTCACATATGATTTTTTGCACTTGGGGTTATCGTAATGGATCCATTTTTTATCACCAGTAACAATCCAATGCAAAAATGACTTCCTTTTGTTGCATTCCAGCAGCATTTCGGACATGCAAAACCGCCTTTCGACGTCTCTCGGCTTGAGTTCATGTGGAACCCGATTTCCTTGCTTTTGAATATATCCGGCTGCTTTTAAACGTTTTAAAATGGCTGCTTGAGTGACACCCAAAGATTCTGTGAGCTCTTCTTGTGTTTGGCAACAATCTTCATCGAGTTATGCTTCCAGTTCTTCATCTTCAAACTTTTTTGGCTGCCCAAGATGTTCATCGTCTTCCAAGCTAAAATCACCACTTTTAAATCGTACAAACCACTTTCGGCAGGTCCACTCAGCTAGTGCATGTGCACCATAAACTTCCACCAAAATACGATAAGTTTTGGCAGCAGTTTTCTTCATATTAAAGTAATGAAGAAAAATTCGCCGCAAAAAGACTTTTGCAGGAATAAAGTTCAACATATTTGAGTGAAAAAAATTATTGTTTTTAACGCTTCAAATGAATGGCATGCACTGAAAAGACGTACAATGACAATCAATATTGGAACGATGTAATATTATATAAGTTACGCCATCTCTTAGCAAACCGCATGAATTAAGTTATAGACCCAATAAATTCCTTGAATTAATTGTTTTGACGATATAAGCTTTTCCAATAAAAATTGACTGACGTTTTAAAACATTGATTTACTGTTGGAACTTTAATAAGAGTGATTTAAAAAAAAGTCTGTATGCAACGAACGCTGGATGTAGGATCTGGCATTTCTCAGGTTCACAAATAAACAGTTATTGTTAAACCAGTTTAGTACCGAATTTGTCTGATATTGTAAGAATTGTAGTATAATTTGAGATAATTCGTGTAAAATAAGTGTAGTATATTAGATGACACTTTAGAAAGGTCCGATATAAATATGTTAAAAATAAGAAGTTCCTGACGGCACGGTACAATGGAATAGACATGAATTTCATTGGACTCATATCCCCGAAATTTAACGGCTTGAAATTGTTTTTGAGATAGGAACCTATCCAATGAAGCAGGAGGCGAGTGTTTCCAAATTAACCCAGTTTGATTCACAAAAATGTATAATTGAGCCGGATAAAGGCTTTACCAAAGTCAATATAAATTGTATCGACTTCATACCCATTTTTCATTGCATAAAGCATGTTTGGAACCATAATTGTTGTTGTTTACTGAGACACTGCTTTATAATGGGGATATTTTAGAAAACACAATGTTTTTAAATGTTTGTGGTTACTGATTATATGGCGATTTTTCTATAATTTACAATGTCCCATTTACTTTTATTTTTATAGATTGGAGTCAAATATGAAGATTTCCAGACGGCTGGAAACACGCTGCTTGAGAGCGATTTATTGAAAATTATCTAGGTAGGTGAGGCTAAATGATTGCTATACTGGAACAGAAAGGATGGTGAATGTAAATCAGGGCCAGAATCATGGCTCAAGTCAAGTGTTTCAATTGCTTTGAAAATTCCGTCTCCTGAAACTAAAACATCAAAGTCAAAGTCAAAAGCGCTTTATTTAATACTAATCGTTATAAATTTTAAAAGAATATAAAGCAAATTCCAAACAATAACAATCAAAAAACTTAATTGCCCAAATGGCTCTCTAAATTTGTACGTTATCATTAACTCATTTCATCAAAAAAAAACTATAGCAAATTCAATTAATTACGATTATCACATATTTTTAAAATTTAATTGGAAAAAGGAGAAAAAACCAACCAACACTATTCTTAAATTATTTATAATTAAGACACAACAGTGAAACTTTGATCCTACACCTAATATGTTGTAACTTATTTCTAATAAAATACAATCAAAAACTTTATCTTATACTTAAAAAAATTCTGTAACAATGTTCCTAACCTAAGTGTTTAATCTTATCTCTAACGGAATATAGTATACTCGTATACCTAACCTATACCTAATTTTTAACAAAAATAAACAACAACACTAAATGTAGCAATAATGAGCTGAAACTCAAAACAAGTTGGGTAGACAGACCTATGCTCATGTCAGAAGGGTTTTGTACTCAATTTACAAAATGCCGTAACCAGCAACGAATAAAATTGAGAAACACGTCATGTTCGAGGATCATACTATTATTAACTATGTAAGTTGAAAGAATTTTGACTTCTGAGGTATTTGTTGAAGTTATACCCATAAATATCTGGCTTGATAATTTTTTCAGATTTTTTTAAGATCACGGGTGTCCATTCGCGAGGGAGAAAACACATTTTTCATGTATATCCCCCCCCCCCGCCTGTGCCCCACTGAAGCAAAAACTGTCAATTTAAGAACTGTTTTGAAAAGCTCTCATAGATAACTTTCATTTGATACTCATATCGGCTACCTTTCATGAAATTTTTTCAGGGGCCACTCCTCTGTACTGTAAGCATCGATTCATGGCCTATTTCTTCGAATCGTAGAATGGCTACAAAGCCCTTTTGCTAGGAGCTCTCTCCTGCCTCTTCGACTTGTTTCAATTGTATGTACTCATCCTCATGATACCTATCATTCCTGAAATTTTCATGCAAATCCTAGCAAAGCTGTAGTGTCTAAGTCGGTAAAAAGCGCATATGGCTCCATAGCCATATGTTTCCATTGTAATACAGGGCACATTGTTCCATAGTAATACAGGAAAATTCAAATCGCTATAACTTCGTTAAATACTATTTGATCTTTATGAAACTTTCAGAAAAGATCAATCTTATTAAAAGTCACCTCTTTGCTAAATTTTATTGAATTTAAGGGTACCATTTAGATTTTATTCAAGAAAACATAAAATCGATAAATCATACTATTACTAACAAAGTTGAGTGAATTTCGACTTCTCATGTATTTGTTGTTGTTGTACCCATTAAGGCCTACATTCATGATTTTTTTCAGATTTTTCGGATGGAAGGTGTCCAATCGCGAGGGGGTACGCGAAAAGTTCGTACATTTCCCCTTCCCCTGCCCCCCTCGGTTCTCATAAGGCAATTTCAAGACCTGTTTTGAAAAGATCTCATTGAGACCTTCCCAATGACACCCTCCTCGGCTACCAATGGTGAAATTTTTTTTCGGGGGGTCAACCCCCTATATGGGGAGACCCCCCTTAAACCCCTTTGAAAATTTTTTTACCCTTGAACTTTCAAGAAGTCACCACTTCTGGCCTTTCCACAAAGTTTCATGGCTATAGCTTCTATAGTTTCGGAGAAAAAGTGCTGTGACATACAGACGGACGGACGGACGGACGGACAGACGGACACAGGTCGTGATTGCAATAGGGTTTTGTATTTTAGTACAAAACCCTAAAAACGAAATAACGAAAAACACCAGAACTGAAAAATAAACACGAATAATTTAGACATTGTCATTCAGCCACCAATACCTAGATTGCGCCGTCTCAACTCGATCAGCTTCAACGAATCTAGCAAATGAGTATCTTCATTGAAATTGTTGGTCTCGTGAACTCAAATTAGGAGGATATTTTATCTTCTTATCGGTGGCCCGTCGATATATGTGATATATGACTGGGACACCGTCAGAATCAAAAACATATCGATTCATGTCCAAATACACGAATGCTTCTGGAGGAATGAAGCCAGTAGCGAGGCAAGTCGTTATATACCCGTCTGTAGGGTGGAACAGCTGTGAAATCCAAGGGTTTTCACTCACAGTAACAGACCTTGCGATATGGTTCCGAAGAAGTTTCAATATGAAGATATCGACCCTCCTCACTTCAGCAGTTTGATAAATTCTTCTGTTCGATATATAATGTTTCCAATCCATCTCAGGCTTTCTCTACAAACCAGTACATGCACGAAGACATTTCCTTTCGAAAACTCTTAATTTTTCCATAGTACTAGCGCTCTGGTTGTACCAGATTTGACATCTGTTTGTCAAAACTGATCTAACCAGTGTCTTGTAACAGATAATTTTGACCTTTTGATCAATGTATCTGGAATGAAAGAGTTTTCGAAGGGCCATGACTACTTTAAGTGCCTTACCGAGCATGATTTTCACATGCTCAGTATAGTACAGATACTGATCGAGATAAACACTGAGGTATCGAACACAGGATTTATGTGGAACCCATTCTAGACTACTCTCACCAGCCATGCTGTGGAAATCTTTCCAATTACGTTTCAGGTCTTGACTGACCCCCTGCAGCGTTGTCCGAAACAAGATTGTTTCACACTTTTGCGCATTGATTTTCATTCGCCAATTGTCAGTGTACAGCTGTACATCATTGAACATTTTTTGGAGATTGCTCTGAACTATTGCAGCTTTTCGGTCAGCCGTATAGATGATCAGATCATCAGCAAACGCTACCAATGATCGCGTTGGCGAGACGTTAAAATCAAAGCCGTTTAATAGCTTGCGAATGAAGATTGAGAAGAGCAGAGTAACTGTTCCCTGCTGTAGACTATTCAAGACCTTGAACTCGCGCATTGGTGTCAGATTTCCATCAGTTACAACAAACGATTTCCCGTATAACATATTGCACATCATGGCGACAAGGTGTCTGGGGAACTTGTTCTGAAGGAGTTTGAAAATTAATTCATCTAACCATACCGTATCAAAGGCTTTCTCCATATCAATGAGACATGCTCCAACACATTGTCTATCATTTAGTTTCCAACAGATGTCTGAGGTTACTTTCGTTATTGCATGTATGGTTGAATGCCTGGCACGAAAACCAAATTGGCAATTCGGCATCAACTCATTTTCCTCAATGTGGGCGTTTAATGCTCTGTTGAGTATCACTTCAAACACCTTGCTGATGTTAGGCAGCAAGCTGGTTGGGCGATAGCTTTTCGGGCATGAAGATTCTTTTCCTTTCTTCAAGATTGGAAATACCTTAGCTTTTTTCCACTCATTTGGGAAATATGAATTGCTCAACATGTTGTTGAACAATATGCAATAGTTCCTAATAGCAACCTCAGGCAAATGTCGGAGAACTACATTTGGAATACCATCAGTACCACATGATTTCTTGTTGGTTATCTTGCGAAATATGAAACACAAGTCTTCATAGCTGACAAAATAATCAATAAGGTTCAAGCTTGGTATGAGGTCAGATGTTAATGTTTCATTGAAATGAAGAATTGATTGGCCGTTCAGGCTTGATTTGAAGTCGGAAATTTTAGCTTCAACGACTTCTGGAAATATTTCATTCCCTCTCTCAGGGTTTGGTAGATGAACCAATTCAAAATGTGTTCCAATCAGGGCAAGTTTATTCAATCCTTCGCAAATAATCCTGTTTCTATTTCTATCCGGAGCCGTACTATCAATTTCGATACCAGCCCTATCGGGAAGATTTATCTCATCACTAGTGACTTCAAGATTCGATACCTTCACTCGAGACTTCTTGCGGAATATGCTATTCACTTTCGCAAACACGCCGTCTGGGTCCTGTGGGCTAATACCCCTCAATTTTTCCGCCAATTGATTGCTGACCTCACTCCTGAAGTATGACCGGATTAAGTTCCGGACATTCTTCAGATGTAATTTCAACAAAGACAACGAGGGATGGTTGTAGTCCAAAAATCGTCGATAAATATTGTTGACGCGTGTGAGAAGGAGGCTTTTCAATCTTTTCAACCTTGCGATGGTTGGTGTTTATATCCTTCCATATTGTTTCGATGTTTAATCTTGGGAACAACTTTCTCAATCGTTTCCAACGTCAGCTTCTCTAACTTCGACAAATAGACTATTTCATCATTAGTTAGATTCCTGTCATTAGGAACCATTGAGCAAGAGTTGCCACCATCAGAAGGAGGACATTGCTTCTGGTACTCGCGATTAAACTTCTTTTGAAACTTTCCCCAGTCTGTTTTTTTCAAGTTCAACCGATGATTTTCGTGTTGAACTGGAATGAGGAAGAAATCATCCCTTTGATGATTGATTTCCATTACGATTGCGTTATGGTCGCTATTTCGTGTTGAACTGGAATGAGGAAGAAATCATCCCTTTGATGATTGATTTCCATTACGATTGCGTTATGGTCGCTATCATAAGGAAGCACCTGCAGTTTCCGTTGAGGACTATTAAAGTTGAATTCAAGTCTTGCGTCAGCAATGCAGATGTCCAAGTATGAATTTGTCCTAGGGTATGTTGGGAACTCCGACCCATATAGATTGCACCTGTATTCAATCTGGTTCTTTGTTATTCACGATTTCAGGAATACACCGCTTGGATTATTGGTGGCGTTCAGCCATGATGTATGCTTGGCGTTCAGGTCACCAGCAAGAATATAATAATTATGAAGTCTGTTCAATTCGAGTATTTCAAACAAGGAATTGAGTTCCTCGTTGAGCCTGAGAACAGTTCCATCAGTTGCATAGGCAGAGATAACGAAGAGGTTATCCCCACCTGGCAGTGAGATTTTGATAACGGACACTTCAAGAGATTCAAAGCTTTTGAATTCGACTTTTTCAATATTTTGGAAACAATAGGGTCTTCGAACCAATATCCCGGTGCCACCTCCCCCATCACCTATTACCCTATCGTTTCTTACGAATTCAAAATCCTTGAATGTCATGGAGTGCCATGAATTGAGGTGGGTTTCGGTGAGAAGCATGATGTCAGGCTTTTGCTTAACAATGAATTCAAGGAGATAATCACGCCGATGTGTAGTAACAATGGAGTTGACGTTGATCGAGATGAGACGAATCCTATCCATGGGAATGTGACTGGATGACAAACTATTTTGGAGCATGTTGACCTAAACTTTGAAAAACGAAATTGATTTTTCGGTCTTGCTTATTAATTCTATCTGAAAACAATTCAAGTTGCTGGTAGATTTTAAGAAGCAGCTCATTATTGCCACTTACATTATTTATTTTATTTATATTGTTGTCTGCTGGTCCTCTGGCAGCAAGTGCAAATGATACCCTGGGTTTGATGAAGTTGGGAGGTAACAGATTGTGATTTACCCTGGTTTGTTTCGGGGAAAATTTAGCTCTTGCATCTTAATACCGACGGCATCCTCGGTATGATGCTGGATGACCAAATGTACCGCAATTAACAAAACAATTTTTCTTTAGGCTCCATCTGAGCCAATTTGGATTCACCGGGGGCGTGGATATCTTTGCATTTAATACAGCGATAGTGCATTGCACAATTGGCAGCCGAATGACTGAATCTTTGACACCTGTAACACTGGTTGACCTCAGTTTTTTGGAGCCGTTCCCACCTCACAACTCTAAAGTTTAAGTACCTTACCTGTTGGAGGGCACTCGGACTGCTGTCGTTGGAAATTTGGACTAAATAAAATGGTAACATTTTACCTTCTACAGTTGATCTCCTTGTAGCAAAATTTTTCACACAGATGAACTTAACAGCTGGTGCTGCTTCCTGCAACATCTCAAGGAGATCAACTATATTCTCCCCACAGTCCAGGCCCTTCAACAGGAAGGTCTGATTTTTTTCCACCTTTGGCGTTTATGTGAATTGGGGAGCTTGGACACTATTAAGAGCATCTTTCGCCTGTTTGAAGTCAGCCAGTGTCTTTGTCTTGATCGAGAGCTTATCACCGGTCACTCTCTTAATTTCAAAGTTCTCGATTTTATGTTCGGCTGCCAATAACCGAACCATATCTACTCCATGCTGCCCAGAAACGTTTATTGGAGGAACTTTTTCATTTACCTTATTAATTTTATTAGGAGGATCTCCTTTTGCTTATTTTTAAATTTTAAATATTTAATGAAATTATTATCGCTATCAATATTACCTATTTTATCGTTGCTCTCTATCTCGCCGTCCATTTCTTCGTGCATTGCAGACAGCACCGCATAATAATTGGCGCTGTCGTTCGCTCCTCCTGCGCTCAGGATATTTTCCGCATCATGGATTGTCTTGCTCATATCTTGCGATTTCGTTTTATATGTTGGTACTCCTTTCCCGTTGGTCTTGCTTGTTGTTTCCTGTTTTTCATTCTTCTTAGTTAGTATCGGCTCTTCTTTGCGGGACGTATTCTGTGGCTTCGCGTTTTGTTTGCTCCCATTTGACAACGTCCGGACCATATCTTTAAAACTCTGTATCCGGAGTTTTAATTCGTCATTTTGTTTCGTAACCCTTGCATTCTCCATGGTTACTTTTTCATAATCTTCGCTTGAAATCGTAATTCGCTTTCCATGCTCACAATCGTCTTGTTCATTTTTCCGCTTGTTTATTTTATCATTTGTAATTTTCAAAATGCCTGGCTCTGGGCCCCCAGCGGTGGGAAGCCATCGGGCTCCTCCATACCCCCGGTGAAAAAAACTTTTTTTCTTTCTTGAAACTTTCTCGCAGGTAAAGTCAAGATACTCGATAAATTGTTCGAATAGTTCGACGATGTAATAAGTTTCGCTATAAAATTACTTTCTAATTACCGTTTTTAAGAATTATTTTAATTTATAAAAATTCTTGACAGGAGCGAATTAAAAACACGTCTACACGCAACGATTGCTAGACGTAGAATGAAACTGAAACATCTTGAAGCACTGGCATAAGATTTGGCGGTAGGTTATTTAAGTGAGTGCTTCGCAAACAATACGCATACAATACACATTGATCTAGAAATAGTTACAGATTTCTTCAAAACAGAAAAACAACAGGTTTTATAAGTCATTCCCGTCGAATAGTCGTAAACTTTGTGCTTTATATTCACAAAATCAAAGAATTTCATAGAGTTACCAAGTATAGTCTCATCAGTGATATTGATATAGGTTTCATAGGCCTGGGACAATTTTAATTTAAATTCTTTTGTCAGTTCATCGTATTTTTTTTAAATATTATTGCTCACATTAGACCTATTTTGTATAACTCTGCATCATTTATTGCTTCTGTTTCATAAATGACGAGATCAGAAAATTTGTTCTTTTTCTTAATTTTACGTACATGGCTTTCAACGGTGTACAGAATAATTTGATGAAATAAATTTATTGCATCATCTATGTTTAGCGCTGAAAGCTTACAACTCCAGATAATACTAGAAATGTTTGTTAAGCTATCATGTTTGAAAATCATATACAATAGAGTTATTGTATGAAAGATAATTTTGAATTTCAGCAGTGGAAAATTCAACCGAGAGTGCGGAATAGTGAAGACTATTTAAAAGAAGGTTATCGGCATCACTAGTTGGATATCTTCATTACGATAGGAATCATTCAACCAGGTTTTAGCGAAAGCAAGAACAGTGAGAGGGCATGATTGAGCGTTTCAAAAGAGTTCATTGAGTCGGTCACTCATACCACCGCAGTTATGGTAGAACAATTTGACGTTTTTTGAAGAAACAGCATTATTATGGACGAGAATACTTTACATTGTATAGAGTTATACAAATACAATACTGGGCCACCGACTAGACCCGCAGCATCATCCATATAGCTGATCATGTGCTACTTATCTGGCATCTCCATTGCCTGTCTTAAAAAACGTTCCACAGGCTAGACCAACGATAGATCCCTGGGCAACAACCATCCGGTTAATCTTAAAATTTAAAAAGATTTTTCCATAAAATCGCAAAAGCACCTCGAAACCCTATTGAATTCTATATTGAGGCATTCATTCATAAGACTTTTATATTCTTAAAGTCACAACAGAATTGAGCAATATTCAACGATGATTTCCTTTATGAGATTGGGCAATCAATAATATCAGTAATATTATAACGAAATTACAGCCACTTTTGATAAATAGGGTAGTTTTTCTGCAACTCAAGCATAAACTGAACATGATATTAAACTGATTTTACCTTCTTTTAGATATAAATGGCTAGAGAAGATGGTCAACATTCCATAGATCAGGTAGAAACCCTTCTGGTTGAAGTATACTTCTGCCTACTTAAATTGTTGATTCTCATGCATATTTTGTTATTTCGGTAACGATTCTTGATTTCCCCGCCAAAAATTCGTCTGATTTAGTACAATATTTTCGAAAAAGTTTATCTCTGCTTCTTCAGTGTTACTAGATGAAGTTTTTCGTTCAATTAGCTGAGATAAATACCTGTATCATGCTTGATGAGAATGTGAAAAATAAAATCGAAAGCAACCATTAACGAAATTACTGGTGATAATTCTTTATACCGGCCCATTATCAATATTTTTGCAGTGATTGTGATTACTGGGTTATATCGGAAGCCAGAAGGCTCGCGGCAAAACCGCAACATTATTTCAGAAACAAATCAAAGATTGTCATCTTTAACTGAACAAAAAAGAAGCAAATTTTTAAGATTGATTTGAGAATTAAACAGTACTGAATGAAAATGGACGGACAAGAATTTCAGCTCATATGAACTTATCAATGAAAAAGTTTTAAAGACAATTCTGCGGCCAACTTCACACATTACTCGCGCATTTGTTCTGCAGAAGATTTCTAATAAAGCACACCCAATCCCTGGACAAGGATAAAAACTTTAGCGAACAGCATTGTGCGAAGAATTTTCTATACTTCCACACAAAAAGCATTCCGACAAGAGAACAATTATTATTAAAGTCGATAAGCACAGCAGTTGGCTGAAAAGATTCAATCCTTGGCTGTGGCTGGTAATGTGCAGTAAAAACTTTATTTATGAACTGAACAATTTCTGCAGGAGCGCACAAATAACGAACGAAAATGTCTTGCAAAAACGGCAAGGATAGGTGCAGGGTCGCAACGGACACTTGAAATAAGAATCTCGAGATGACTATCAGTGATGGTTCATGTACGAATTGGCTTCTTAAGTTGCAAGCTCCTTATTCGCCCATTTTGGTATCTGCCTCCTGGCGAATTGATGCGAACCATGCTCATTATTCGCGATATGCACCGCGAATCTCAGCAACGTGTCCTATAATCTGACTTGTGTGTATATTGAGTTAGATATGATTGAACGTGTATAATAAGAATGGTAATACATCTTTTACGTGAATACTGTCCTGACTACAGTTTATGGTGTGGGTCTTATTCTTCGTTCCTATTCATCCTTGATTCTTTTCTTGTTGTTCGCCCTGCGGTCTGAATGTTACTTTTACTACGACGACTACTACTTCTCTTCCTACCATTGATTCTAAGATGATAGGTGTAGATCAGTGCTACTTAACTTTAGTGTTGACTGAATGATACAAGTACAAAATTCAAAACCATGCTTAAAAAATATTTAACTATTATTGATCCTGAGCTGATTGTTGCTTACTATCACAATGTATACCATTTTCAGAATTATATTAAACGTTTTTACAGAACCCTACTAAAATTGTGATGTGGCTATCTATCTGTCTGCCCATTCGGCCTTCCGTCCGTGAGTCACGGCAAATTTTCTGAGAAACTATTTCAGCTTCAACCAAAAAATATTGTGAATGCGTAAGTAAAAAGTGATGATCTCTCCAAAGATTTGTTAATTATTTTATTTCTCTATTTTAAAGATTACATCCAATTATAAACTAGAGAAAACAATAGATAAAATAGTAAGAAAGAAATAATAAAATAGCCAATAAATAACTAGGAATTAACAAATAGAGAATTGATAAATTTTTGTGGACCGGATTAGGGAACATTCAAGCTGAAGGTGACTATGATTACGTGGGATACTAAGCAGGAAAGGGTGAAAATACACAAAACTACTTGCATCATAGATATTTGACGATCTTGTATGGCGTACAATAAACCTCACTGGAACGTAAATTATTTAACATGTATCACGTAATCCATGGTAAAACCTTTAAAGGAAACATTCACCAAGAAGGATACTAAACTTTTTCAATGAAGGAATATTGAGGATTGATGAAAAATTGCATTGTTTCATCATATTGCCACTTACTCTTACATACCTCCACACTTGCATCCATGTATTTATACTTACTCGTTCTGATTATTCGACAATATTATATTCGATCAAAGTAATAAAAACTCTGCTCCAGGAGTCAATCCCAATCCAACAACTGATTGACTCACTTGTCTACAAAGCGACAGAGCGTAGTTGCGATTTCCGTCAGTGGTAAAGTAAAATAACATATCCAAATACAATACATTATTGTGTGCAAAACATTAGTGCATTTCATTTCAAGTCGTTTAGTCTGATGAAAATTTTTTGATTTATCAAACTGTGTTAAACAATTTTTCACATCTATTTTGCTCAATCAAGAATGGCATGGACAAATTAAACTAAAAGGAAGCCAACATTATTGCAAGTGGTCGTTCGTGATCAACAAAAAGGTGGACGAGATAGTGCGGACACTCTTTTCAGCTGTCCATGGTGAAACAGCAATCGAGAGTCCACTCTTCAAAAAGTCGAAACTGGAGGAGACGGTCCTTTCACTGAAAGCGAGGAAGGCTCCAAGCCAGATAGTGTTCCAGCTGAGGTGTTGCAAGTTGTCTATCACCACTGTTCTGACTTGCTGCTCAGCACATTCAACGCTTGCCTACGGGACGGGGTTTTCCCGGTACAATGGAAGGTAGCGAGGCTGATGCTGATCAGCAAGGGGAATATAAATCCCGGATTGCCATCTGCGAACCGCTGGTTATGCTTGCTAGACATGGCTGGAAAAGTGCTAGAGAAACTCATCAACGGAAAACTCACTGGCGCAATTCGTGCTGCTGGGGACGTATCACCTCAGCAGTACGGCTTTAGAGTAGGGTGCTCTACCATTGATGCGATCGCAAGGGTGGTGAGTACAGCCCAAAAAGTAGAGGCATATAGCCGCACACCTTCCATTTACCTTGTGTTGCACACTTTCTGAATTTTTCCAGGGGCCGGGCAGCTGAGCCAAGGCCTGTCGCATTCAAAAAACAAAGCAAACAGCAAATGAAATTTCTGATGCACGTGTTATTTTACGCATTTCAGAACATGGAAGTGTTTCCAGATCCTAATAAAAAACGAAAAGATTGCGTGAAGCGAATTTGTCTTTCTATAAAGTTATTAATTTTTTGAGATGTGGTAATCCTGAAATATAGCATCGTAACACATGTTTATATTCACATCAATCCTCGCGCCAACATTTACTTACCTACCTGCTGCCGAAGAATTTTAGTTCGCTCTTTGGCTTGTGTTCGCATTTTTCCGGAGGGTTGATTGAGTGTGGATACTATGTGAGTATACTATGAGCCGCAACAATTGACGGATCATTCTGTTGGTGACACTTGACGTTAGAAACGCATTTAACTTCGTTAGATGGGTGAATATTTTGGAAACGCGGGAAATGTTCGCGTATCCATGTTTTTTCTGCAACTCTTTTGCCAATAAGGATGTGATCTTTTTTTTGCGGGTGCTTCTATAGGTTGAAATCACAATCGAGTTTACATTTATATCGGGTGACAACACTGACGACGGAGAGATCGTCACCTGCAACATGATCGAGGGAGTTCGACTACGAGAGCGTGCCGGGAGCACACGTGACCTCATTTTGTTCCTCTTAAATACTGGATTTTGTAACATACCTTCACAATGAATAAATATTGTTTTATTGTTCAACCTTTACATGGGGGCTTAACCGGGATGAGCATTGATTAATAATCTAATTCGTCTGTGTTCTGAGCCTGGTATCGATCGATGGCGCCATTTTGAAGTGATATCGTGCATGTGTGCGAGCTGCTACTTGTCTAGAGAGATACAGCAGTATTAGTGCACGAACTTTTCTGATTGCCGAGAAAAGAGAAAGAGACGGCCAAAGAGGATGTCGCGCGCAAGATTGGAAGTGAAGGAGTGGCTTGACCAACACACATAAAATGGATTCGTGCGAGAGTGCTCGATGCGGGGTCTCGAAGATAGTGAGACGTAAAAAGAATCAGCTGCTCGAATCATGGAATTTGATGAACGAAATCCCGTGGTAACTAGCAAAATGTGTGAGATGGCAGACAATATGAGACAAATTGTGAGTGAAGAGACAATAAGAATATTGTAGCAGGAACATCAACACCGATTCAAAATCTCACAGCATAAGCGAGTGCAGACCGGGAACCGAGTAAGGTATACGTGTTCCGCCTAGTGGAAGCGAGCATTGAAAAATTCATTGCGGACAATGGACAAAGCATCTCCACGTGGTTCGAAGAGTTTGAATGTGTTAGTAAGAGCACAGGAATCGCGCGGAAATTCATGTTCGTCAATAACGATTTGGATAGCTGGGACAAGTTAAAACGTGCTCTATGTGCCGAGCTTGACAGAAAATTCAGTTCCACGAAACACATAGAAAATTACTCAAACGTAGGAAGAAGCCAATGGAAAGTCTGTTAGAATACGTATACGAAACACAGCGCATAGCAAGGGCGGGGAAGATAGATAAAGCCACCATATGCGAGTATGTACCCGATGGTGTAGCCAACGACGCAATGAACAAATCGATCCTGTACGAGGTCACAACGATCGCTGAGCCAAAATCGAATTTGGATGTCTAGGTGAAAGAAAAAAAGGCTGCAGCGACAATAAACAAAAAGGAAATTCTTCGAACAAAAGTATGCGATATTTTTTCATGTGGCGGGACGGGGCATAAAGCGAGTGATTGTCCCCACAAAGAAAAGGGAAATAAGTGTTTTAAAAGCGAAACGCATGGGCATTTATCGTGACAATGCCCGCAAAGGAAAGGTGTGAACAACTTTCACGGGAGTTTAAAACGTTGTTAATGTAAAGTCGGTGACCGAAAATTTACGGCGGTAGTAGACACTTATAGTGACTTGAATTTGATCGGGGATGCGTTGTGGCAGGAATTAGAAGGAATAGTTCCGAGTATGGTTCCAAGTAACATAAAAATTTTTTGGATTGCGGACGAGTTAATATGGACATCAAAATCGAAGAAATAGTGTTTTCTATTGAACTTTACATCGTCCCGACAAACGCCATGAGTGTTAATATGATAATCGGTAGACAATTTTTGAAGACGGTAAGCTACTTCATTACGCCCAAGTATGTGAAGGTTAAGCCACTCGTGCAAACAGTTGAAGAATCTGCTTTGAACGCGATCAACGCTCCAGTCAACGACGACAGCTGGATGATGAGAATTTCATGCAACCACAGGGAGAACGATTTCAATGTTCGGAGCAAATTCAAAGACGTTGTGCAAAAATTCGTGGTAAGCAATAGAAGCCAAGTATTGAGACGGTTATAGTGCTGACGGATAAAACGTCCATATACTAGCGCCCAAGGCGATTGGCACCTTTACAAAAGGCCGTAGTTGAAGGTCAAGTAAAGGAATGGTTGAATGTAAATGTAATACGGCCATCATCGAGTGACTCCGCAAGTCATGTGGTCGTCGTGAAGTAGAAAGACGGGTCGCATAGGCTTTGTATAGATTACCGTAGCCTGAATAGTAAAGTTGTAAGAGATCGATTCCCTATGCCGATCATTGAGAACCAGCTTGATCGATTGGCGTCAGGACGAGTTTATACGACACTTAATTTGAAAAATTCCTATTTTCATGTTCCTGTGACCAAACCCAATCGAAAGTATACGCAAGACGGCCAATTAGAGTTCTGTAAAACGCCAGTTGGTCCTTGTATAAGTGGCAATACATTTGGGTGATTCATTAAGGAAATTTTCCGAGATTTGATAAAGGATGGAACAGTATTAACATTTGTAGATGACCTAATAATACCATCCATAGACAAAAAATAAGGAATCCTGAAACGGGGACTAGATGTGGCTGAAGGAAGCGGTATTCAGTTTGATTGGAGGAAACGCGTCTTCTTAAAAGAACGTGTCGAATATTTGGGCTGTGTAATCTGTGGTGGAAAAATCAGGACTTCACTCTCGAAGATCGACAAAGTTATGAACTTTCCACAGCCAAGAACGTTTTTGCAGCTGCAAAGGTTCTACGGACTGGCAAGCTACTTCAGGAAATTTGTGCGTGCATTCGCAAGGCGAATGCGCCCATTAAGTTCGATGCTGAAAAAGGGAGCTGTGTTCGAGTTCGGAGAGGAGCAGATAGCGGCGTTCAACGACATTAAGATTGCGCTTTCCAGTAGCCCGATACTTAGTCTGTACGACCCCTACACTGCGACGGAACTTCACACAGATGTGAGCAAGGAATGTTTAGCTGAAACCCTACCACAGAGACAGCAAAGCAATCAAAAGATGCACCCATGTTTTTATTATAGCCGTACTACCAATGACGCTGAAAAAAAGATATCATTCGTACAAATTGGAGTTTCTAGCGATAGTTGAAGCGGTCAAAAAGTTTAGGATGTATCTGCTGGGAGTCAAATTCAAAATCATTACCTACAGATTTTTCGGCAGTTAAGCTTACAGTAGCAAAGAAGGAAATTTATCTTAAGATTGCACGATGGGCCATTAGTCTATCAGAATTTACGTTCACAGTCGAGCATCGACCAGCAAAACTAATGGTACACGTGGACGCTTTATCTTGAGCAACAGTAATGATGATAGCCAAAAATGTCGCGAGTAAAGTACTTGCGGCTCAACACGGTGCGATTAAACAGGCACTTTACTGGGGCCCTACAAGAATTACATATATCACGGCGATACTCGTATATTGTTCATGGAAGGTGATGGAAAAAGAAGAATCGTAGTACCTGAAAATATGCAAGCAAACGTAATAAAACATTTCCAAGCACGAGGGCATTTTGGAACCAATAGAGTTAGAGAATTGATAGATAACGGGTTCTTCATACCACGGATTGAATGGGAAATTTAACGGTATATCGAAAATTTTATAGAGTGCATCGTATCGACTAGGAAGACAGGTAAGGATGAAGGCGTCCTTCATCCTATTCCTAAAGGGGAGGGACCTCTCGATACGCTCCACCTGGATCACCTTGGACCAATGTCATCAACGCGAAAGTGCTACGATTACATTTTAACGGTGGTGGATTTATTTACGAAGTTCACCTGGCTTTTTCCTGCGAAGTCAACATCAACGGAGGAGACCATCAAGAAGTAAGAAATATTATTAGTCGTGTTCAGAAGTGCGAGAAGATTTATTGCGGGAAGAGGACCTGCTTTCACATCCAATATGTTCAAGAGATATTGCGCGGATAACAACATAGAACTTCATTTGATATGTAACGGCGTCCCTCGGGGAAATGAGCAATGCAAAAGAGTCAACAGCGTTATTATTTCTGTCGTAGCGATCTGATGAGTGGTTCAAACATGTCGAGTGGTTCAAACATGTCAAGAAAACTCAAAGATATTTGAATAGTATATTTCATCGCAGTATCAATAAAACACCTTTCGAGTAAGGCGTAAGGATGAAGCATTCTGAAGATATCAAAGTGATTGTCGAAGAAGAATTACGAAGAAACTTTACGATAAGCGAAGAGAATTGCGTGAACGAGCGAGAAATGAAAAAGCGCAGTGGCAAGTGGAAAATCGAGGATGATACAATTTGCGTAGAAAACCTTGCCGGCAGTATGATCTTGGAGCATTCATGGCGATAGAAAATACCCAGTTTGGAATTGGACAAAAGATGAGATCGAAGTATTTGGGGGCGTATCGAGTCGAAGAGAAGTCTTTGCTCATGATCGCTATCAACTCAGCAAGCAGGGAGATTGTGAAGGACCGATCCAGACATATTCTGTAGCGAACAAAATGAAGGCATGGCCAGGCACTTCATCCGGGTTTAATGACAATCAGGAAGGGCCGTGTCGGGTGGTAACACTGACGGCGGAGAGACCGTTGCCTGCAACATAATCGAGGTGGTTTGACTACGAGAGCGTGAACCATATTTATTGTACATTACGTAGTCATACAGGCTGTGCCCTCCCGATGTTATAACTATAATATAATTTATTTATAACTATAATATAATATTTGAATGTCATAAGGTAGGTTATTGAATGTCTTTTTTAGGAGTGGTTAAAATTCATCTTTGACGATACCATCCTTTTCAGTAGTTGGAGTGTGGCAGTTGATAAGCGATGTGTTGAAGAACTTTCTTTTTTTTCGAACCACCATACAGTCTTTTATTGTTCCGATTTATAGTTGATGATCAGCTGTTCATACTTTTTATCGACGACAAATGCTGTTCCAAATTTTTTCTGCCGTCTTTTAATCCACTGGATAGTTTGTGATCCAAATTATTTAATTTCCTGAAGTGCAAAGATGCTGATTTCAAAACAAAAGGCTTCCAGAAGAAGTTATTTTACAGCATAACTATTAAATGAGGTCAATTTCCATGTTCTAAATTCATCGATGGGAGTGTTGTCAACACTTTCGCTTAACCAATTTTATTTGCTACTTACCTAACGGTTGCCCTATGAGAACACTCTTCTATCCACCATCTGAATACGCGCTCAATGGATGGCTAAATATACTGCACGCACGATAATGTATCTTTATGACGCAGAGCCTTTTAAAGCCTTTTCTCATTAAGGCTGATATCTTCATGAATGTTCTGCTCTCCAGTTGTTCCCGGCGGTTTTTGTGTAGAAGTAACTTGCAATAATTTTAATTTGGTTCTCTGCTCAGTGTTTATTACTATTGATTCTATTATGAATTGACTTTTTATTAAAATCAGGATATCTGGGGACCACTACGTAGAAGTTCAAGTACAATTTCGAAGCAGGGCTATTAATGAAAATACAATTATGAGCATTTTTCGATATTTATTGCTTAATTACTAAGCAAGCTAATTCAAAAGACCGTTTGTTACGTCTCCTTAAAATTTTCCATTAGAGTCCCAACATTAGATTCCCCAAAAGAGTGCATAGTGGTGCGATCGATTGCCCAGCTCATTCCAGGATTTTTTATCTGGTGACCTTCAGTAGCTAAGTTTTGGTACATATTTTCGAAGTTTAAATTTCGAACTCTAAAGTTACTATGAATTCGCAGTGAGACGCGTGAGTGATTATAACAAGTCGAAGTAGCAGGAAAGTACTCCTACCAGAAGGGTCTTGTAAACTTATTAGTGACTCAAAGAACATCATCTGAAGATGAAAACTTGATACTTATACAGATTCCATAAATTGAGTTGGGAAAACTATATTTTGGTTCTCATGTACAAGTATTTAAAGCCGCCGCCGTTTCATTATCAGTAAATTGACCTCTTTTTAGGGTTTTGTAAAATGATTTTCCAAACTCTACTAAAATCGTGGCCTGTCTGTCTGTCTCCCCACCTGTCCGTCCGTCCGTCCGCCCGTCCGTGTGTCACTTCACTTTTCCTCGCAAACTACTTAAGATAGAAATATCAAATTTTGTATGCGGGTGTAAAGTGGTGCTCTCTTCAAAATTCAACTATAAAAAAAATTTATAAGGCATTCAAGAGGGAGTCTCCCCATATAGGGGAGTGGCCCCCGAAAAAAAATGTCATCAAAGGTAGCCGATATGTGTATCAAATGAAAGGTCTTGATGAGAGCTTTTCAAAACAGGTCTTAGTTTGATACTTTTTGTTTCGTGGGACGCGCAGCGTGGGGAAGTACACGAAAAATTTCTTTACGTTATTCATTGCTGGTGACTGCATTTCTGAGAAGTTGGGTACAAAACCCTCCTGACATGTGCAGAGGTCTGTTTACCCAACTTGTTTTTGAGTAGTTTTAAGCCATCTCTGTAATTTTCGTAAAATTCCCACATATGCGTAGGGTCTAGATCAGGTTGTAGGGTCTATGTCTCCAGTATCACATGCTGTTGTAACTACTAAGTATGCAACCCACTGTAACATAGCTATTTACTGCTCAATTCTACTGAAATTTTCAGAGCGCGTGTAACAGTAACAGTTGTAATACAGATACTGGTTTTTGCCAAAAACGCAAAACTCATAAATTATGCTTTTATTAACAAAGTTGAAAGAATTTCGATTTCTGAGGCATTCGTTGTCCATACGCTCATGAAGACCCACTTCCGTCATTTTTGCGGATTTTTGGGATCAAAGATGTCCAACTGCTAGGTAGGGACACTAGATATTGGTACATTCCCCTTCTGCTGCACCCTTTGGAGCAAAAACTGTTAATTTAAGATCGGTTTTGAAAATTTCTCATCCAGAATTTTTATTTGACTGCCTTTGGTGAATTTTTTTTTCAGGGTAATGTGAAATTATTTTACAATCCCCTGAAAATCACTGTAAATAATTTATTTAAATAACTTTGATTGGATGCTCCCCATAGGCCGTTTCATCAGACTTTTTAAATTCAATAGTCTGAATATCGCAAGACAAGGTTACTGGAGCACTGATTGCAAACATTACCATGACGATTAAATCATCTTTTTCAGTTTTTCCTTACTTCACCTGAGCTTCAAACCAAGCCCAGTCAATATGAAAATATATTTCTGCCATTTTGTCATGTACGTTTCTTGAATACAAATTTTTACTTCTTCACTACTAGCAAGAGATGGACTGTAGCCATTGCCAGAAGTTGCATAATTATGATTGCCGTCGACATCAGCGGCGACGCCGTTTTCGATTTTCGCGGAGAATTACGAGTCCAAGTCATTTTTCTTCATGTTCTTTTCTTATCAGACCAGAAATGATTCGAGAATGAAAAATAAAAGTGGTCTAAAAAGAGGGAAAAAACGGAATAAGAGCACGTACAAGGGGCGGAGAAGGACTTAGTACACCCTTCTTCAATGGGCCCCGTATATAACTCCGTGGAGTCAGTCAATAAAGTTGGGAGTTGGAAAAAAATGAGTGGAACTGAAAGGCAAAATGTTTTTTGAATGGTTGTTGCTGCGGGTAAAAGTTTCCTTAACCGAATCGTTGCGTTTATTATAAGTACTTGTACGAGTATATAAGTATAAGAACCACCGAAACTGTACGCCCTCCAGTCCAACTAATTTAAATATCATTGTAAATATTCTTCGGATCTGGAATAATTATTGTTATTAGTCGTATGAGGAATGATTCTCGTCTATAACCTGAAGGATACGATTTGTAATGGCCTCCGCACACTTTTCCAGGATCTTGAAGTTTTTATAAATGGCTACATATGTAAATGAGCATGCAGGACGCTCGAAGCACAATGCGTGGTCAGACGGGCTCGTAACTACCATTTGTTATCGCGAAATCTTCACTTTGGAGTCAATTAATTTTGATTGGTTGTGCACGGTATAGTTCGTACGTTTTTGTGCATAATTTCGCATTTGCGAATCAAAATGGAGGAATTCTTTTTGTTTGGGCGGAATATTGAAATTTTTTCTTTATTTGAGATTTTTGAAAAAAAATATAGAAAGGTTATCAAAGTAGGGTGAACATTTCAAAAACTTACTAGTTACTATAATTTTTTAACGTCCTTATTCTTTGTGTATTTCAATTCCTAGGATAACCTGCGCTAAGCATCATTATCCTAATTGAATTGTCACTCAATAGCTGCTATGAATCGCACATTTGTCTCAGGATGTTTCTATTTTTTCAATCCCTTTCACGTTCCAGTCCATTACCTTGACCTAATTCTCATTTTTATTTCCTGCCGTAATACAAATGTAGCTCGCAACACTAAATGGCACTAATTTCATTTCATTTATTCAAATTACTCAATTCAGTTTGGGACTAGCTGGAGGTTGGCAAGGGTGGTTTGAATAATTGAAATTTAATGGTCATTACAAGTCCAAACGACGAAAAGCACAAGCTCCAACATCTTCCTGGGAGGAGTTAATTTTTAATGCTGACTCGAAGAATTAACTTGAATTTAGAGCGACTCGATAAGCATAATACAAATGTTCCGGAACGAAAATTAGGCTCAAATGAAAACAACCAAATCACCATGGAAAACGGATAAGGAAGTGGATATACAGACAGAAACATTCACAGAAGACTAACTGCCACTTCCAAACGGAAACAGCAGAGGAAAAACTTTTTACTTAAAGTCTTAGAGCGACTTTTCCGTCGTAGTCAGTAGTCAGTGGGAAATTCACCCTCATATATTTAACTTTCGATTTCTTGTGCTCCATTAGGGCAGACAGTTATCCTTGAGCGCTAACTTAATTGCGTAATATCCATTTGATTTCATTTGCATTCAATTAACAATCCATCAACATCCAAAATTTGATTCCTTAATCTCTACCTTTTCTCCTTCGAATGTGCCACCACATTTCGAAACGTTTCGCAACGATAAATTTTCAACCCTTTCGCTAGGCTAAATGATGGGAGTCGAGAATATCCCTTGCGAAAACAAAAACAGCATTGAGTGCAGATATCGAGCCTATGTTTAAGCTCTTCACGAAATAAGACAAGGATGTTTGCTGCCTTTCGTTTTGATTTTCAATGTACATAGTTTCGTAGTTGGCAACAACATTTCCCAAGGCCTCTTTTGCTTCGAGTCCTTTACTCGCAGTGACGATGATTACTTCAAGGCGGGGGTGTTTAGGCGCCTTACGGCTATTCAACTTTTATGTTTTGCGTATGTGTGAAACATTTTGCGGAATATTTTACCAGAAGTCACAGTTTGAACTCAATGCAGAGCAAGAATGTTTCTCAACTGGTTAGGATTGAGCAGTTGTTCGTACCAATTTTGACTAGTATAGAATGCATATCGTAGATCATAGTGAACATACACTTGAGCTGTATCATGAAAAATTCAACACATAACTCAAAAAACCGCATCCCATAAAAAATTATGCAGTAGATGAGGTTTAAGCTTTCTTGGGTAAACATTTTGCTAATCTAATGAATGCATGGTTGGAGTTGCTGTTAACTTTAATTCATTTAAAATTTAATTTTGTGTATTTATCTGGCTTTTTGACTAAGAAAAACTATTTTTACACAAAATAATCACCCCGCCCAGCTCCTGCATACCAATTAGTACGCTAATTGGCAATGATATTTGCTGATGCCATGCACCATGACGACAAATACACATTAAAGAACAGCCGATATCTACCTCTTTAACATTGACTGACGCTTGTCGACTTTCATCACTAGACATCACCAACCTCTATACATCTATACCCGTCGATGAAACACTGACCGTGCTAAAAGAAAAACTTTCAATCAATAACAGACGACGGTTGACAGGTCAACTTCTCAATCTCTAACAGACCGCAATCAAACAGAACTATTTTAAGTTAACAACACAAACATTACCAAGGGTGGTCTGGGTATTGGACAACTAATTTCCTTAATAATGTCAGAAATACTCTTACAAGCTTTGGAAGATGTCTTTGTACCCAATATTGTCAAAAAATTCAATGTAATATTTTACAGACGATATCTGGACGAGTGTTTTATTGTTATTTCTTCACAAGAAAGTAAAGAAGATGAACTACTTACCTTTATGAATGAAATGCGCCCGAATATAAATTTCAAAATAGTAAAAGAAACAAACGGACTTTTAAACTGTATGAATCTAACCGTGACATGCGAACACACACGATTAGACTACAAAATATACAGAAAACCAACCACAACTGATCATACCACACACGTACAAGGGTTATTCAACAAGTTCTTAAGCTCACCGGCCGATGGCGCTGCTATTACAAAAAAGTTTTACCATCGTGCAGTACATTCTTTTAGTAGCCTACTGTCAATGTTTCAGTCAATTCCCTTCATTAGTTTTGTTTTTATAGCCTTTGGAAGCAGCGTGTCGGTCGGTTGTACAAAAATGGAAAAAGAACAATATCGTTCAGTGATTAGATTCTTGTTTTTGAAAGGGAAAACACGCAGCGAAATCAAAGACCGCTTGGATGCTGTGTACGGTGGCTCTTCTCCTTCAATGGCAACCGTCGAGAATTGGTTCAACAAGTTTGTTCGTGGCCGCACGTCGGTTTTTGATGAGCTGTTACGGAGGAAAACGTTAAAAAAATCCATGATCTCGTGTTGGCGGACCGTCGATTGAAAGTTGGCAAGATAGCTGAGACTCAGGGCATCGTAAAAGGAACGGTGCATCATATTCTACACGAAGAACTGGGCATGAGAAAGCTGTCGGCGCGATGGGTGCCGCGCTTGCTCACACTGGAAAACAAACGCAACCGTGAGACCACATCGGCGACGTGTTTAGTATTTCAGCGCAATCCGGTGAAGTTCCTGCATCGTTTCGTGACCGTCGACGAAACATGGATTCACTGGTACACACCAGAGACCAGGGAACAGTCGAAACAGTGGACTTCACCCGGCGAACGTGCTCCGAAGAAGGCGAAGACTGTTTGATCGGCCTGAAAGGTGATGGTCACCATTTTCTGGGATTCACAAAGTGTGATCCACATCGATTACCTCGAGAAGGGTAAATCAATCACTGGGCGCTACTATGCAGACTTATTGGGCCAATTTGACGTCAAATTGAAGAAAAAGCGGCCCCACCTGACGAAGAAAAAAGTGCTGTTCCGTCACGACAACGTGCCGGCTCACACCTCTGCCGTCGCCATGGCCAAATTGGTCGAATTGCTCTACGAATTGCTGCCGCATCCACCGCACTCTCAAGATTTGGCCCCCTGTGACTACTTTTTGTTTCCAAACCTGAAAAAATCACTCGCCGGGAATAGATTAGGGCCAAATGAGGAGGTCATCGCGGCCAGGGAGGCCTATTTTGCAGCCCTTGAGAAAATGTATTTTTTGGATAGGTTGAAAAAGTTAGAGCATCGCTGGGCCAAGTGTATCGAGCTTGATGGAGATTATGTGGAAAAATAAATTACCACCTTTCCAAAATTTTCGTTTTTCTTCTGTAACATCTAACCACCCCGCACAACATTAGCTAGTAGCGTACAGATCAAGGGCGCAACGACTTCACTCCATCCTCATGACTCCTGCTAACTACTCCAACGAAACAAACAACATTTATAGAATAGCTTGCAATAACGGATAAAGCAACACGACATTGACAAACTTATTACACAGTACAAAAAAAAACCAGGAACGCCAACTGACTAAAATGCATTAGAGCAACCAGCAGTGGATTTTATTGATATACGTAGGCAAAGAGACATATGAACTGTCAAACTTCCTTAGGAAGTACAAACTGCAACTCCATTCAAAACTAACAATAACATTGGAAAAACGTGAAACCAAAACTGTCTGAAACATCAGAGAACATATACAAAACGACATACAAGGACTGCCCTATGGAAAAAAAATGACAGGATACAAAGAGCACTTACGATCATTCTTACACAATAAGGCAGACTCCAATTATGCGACGCATCTACAAAACCACGCACACAAGTCTGACGCTCTGGTGCCAAGGATGGCTGAAATGATATAAGTAGATGGCTAATTGAAACATGATGTAATATATTATGTGCTTATGTTTATTAGCAATTTATGCAAGATAAGAGATAATACAACCACTTGCGACGACGGCTCGTTACTCAGTCCCTGAAATCTTGAGTTGCTCAACACTCCTCGGCGAAGTTAGTGTTGCCAGATCACTTGAAGTTGACAGTTCAGCCACTTCTGACTCATAATCGTCCTTACTATCGTTATCGGCCTCAACATTAATACAGTCAATTTCCGGGCTGAGATGGCTTGAGTCGGTCTGCGGTATAAACTCCGCTGTATTTTTGCCCTCGGTTTCGCATATCGGGCAGATCTTCCACTACATACCTATCGTGGACCTTCGTGATTTGAAATGGTCCTTTCTACTTTGGCTCGAATTCCAGCGAATTGCCACAAGCGGTAGGAATGTTGTCGACTACGACGAGGTTTCCTTCTCGATACTGGTGCATTTGCTTGTGTTTTTCGTTGAAACGTTATTTCCAAGGCTGTTTCACGTGAACGATAAGGTCGGCTGCGATTTGTCGAATTTTCGATGTTGAAGTAGTCTGAACGTCGACATTCAGAGCTAACACCACTCGATTGGCTATTATATCACGTAGTTGAAAGTCGAACAACAACTGGTTCGGCGTAAATCCCGTGGTGGAATGCGTTTGGGATCTCAGGGTCTACTGAATTATTAGTAGACATTGGTCCCAATCCTTATGGTCGATCGTCGAGCAACGTAATGTTGGGAATACGGTTAATACGCTCCATCTGGCCATCAGCACGAAGAGTGCCTACGGGTACTTGGACATGCTGAATTTCATGAAGGCTGTAGAATTCGGAAAATTCTTTCGGTGTGTAAGCGGATCCTCTATCAGATACAATGTGCGTCGGCAACCCAAAGAAAATTGTTTTGTCTCGGAGCATTGCTTTTATTTGAACGTTTCCACGTTTGCTTCTCGGAAAAGGACCCACATGATCCACATGTAAGACACGAAAAGGTATAGGGATACTTCCTCGATGAACATTCACCCCTTTTGCTTACCAGCTGGTATTTTGTTGAGACAACAGTCGATGGAAGCGCTGACGTAAGACTTAACGTAGCAACGCATTCGGGGAAACCAAAAAAGCTTCTGGATCCGATGGATTGTACCGTCGCAACTTGAATTTCCCGATTCATGGTGACAACTGCGTACAACCCTTCATCGTACAGCAGCAGGCGCAACAAACTTCGGACCGTCCTCACAATTTCGCACGAGTCGTCCTCCCTTAATTACGTAGTCTTTTTAGGGTTTTTTAAAATAATTTTACAAAACCCTACTAGTTTCGCGACCTGTCTGTCCGTCTGTCCGTCCGTCCGTGTGATACAGTTACAGTTACAAAGTTCACCTACAAAAAATTTCATAAGGTATTTAAGGGGGGTTTCCCCATGTAGGGGAGTGGCCCCGGAAAAAAAAATTTCATCATAGGTAGCCGATATGGGTATCAAATTAAAGGTCTTGATAAGAACTTCCCAAAACAGGGCTTAATTTGATACTTTTTGCTCCGAGGGAAATACACGAAAAATTTGTGTCCCTCTGAAAAATCTGGAAAAAATTATCGTGGTAGGTGTTTACGAGTACAACAACAACAAATACCTTAGAAGTCGTAATTCGCTCAACTTTGTTAATACTATTATGATATTCGAATTTCACATTTTACCCAATAAAATCGCATTGGTACCCTTAATATGATCTAAATTCGATATTTACGTAGTCCTACTAAGGTTTCTTAAACTTTGTACGTTTGATGCAAATCGAATAATATACACGGAAGTTTTAGCCGTTTGAAATTTCTCCAATTACAAAAACAATAACGCATGATTTTGGTATTTTATGGACTTCCCATCGAATCAGTCACTGCAGTTTTGACTTGATCTTCTTGAAATTTTCCAATGAGGTCAATAACATTAATATTTTTGAGAATTCATGATTTGAGTGATTTTTGTCGGTTTGCAACAAAATGGCGACCGTTGAAACGTAAAATCCGTCACGTAAAATATTGATAGTATCATTTAATTCTTCTTCTTCTTCTTAGCCCTACAGCCCCTCTCAGGCTTTCGCTTCCAGCAAACAGCGCCTCCAACTGTCTCGGTCCATTGACCGCGTCCTCCAATTTCAAAATCCAAGCAGTGATGAACTGTCTTCGTCAACCATGTTAGACCGAGTTGTTTAATTCGTTACCACGTTTTAGCATTGATAGCAAACAACCGTCTTCGTTCGTACCAAGCACCGACATATTCTCGGCAATGGATTTCAGCTCTACAGGTTCGTTGGCTGGGCTTTAGCTTAAAACATCTTCGTGAGGCATACGATTGCCTGCTCGGTGTGTGACTTCAAAGTCAAACTGGTGAAGTTTAAGCCAATAGCGTGCAATATGGTTGTTCAATGGAGTCAACAGCTTGGTTGTCGATACGGCTTGGTAATTTGTCACTGCTTGAAAAGTTTTGCCCAGCAAGTAAACTTTAACCATTCAAGCACCTCGACAATTGCCAAAACTTCGATTTTGTGACTACTGAATCGTTGTTCTGCTTCGTTACATTTGCGAGTTTAGTAAAAGATGGGTTTCCACATCACCTGATCTGGTGATTGAAACAGCATGGTGGTAAGTCCTACAGTGCTGGCGTCGGTAAAATTCCGATGGATCGTCTAGTGCTAAAATCGGTCCAGCACTGGGCAGTGTCTTCAATTTTTCAAAGGCTCTATCGCGATTCGGTGTCAAATGAAATTTCGGTTAATTTTTCATTTTTACAATGCAGTTAAAGGTCGGGCGATTATGGTGTACTCCCGGATGAACTTTCAAAAGAAGCCAGATAATCTCAAAAATCCGTTGACTTCTATTGTATTCGTCGGTGTTGGGAAATTGACGATGGGATTTCCCAGAACACGAGATGGTGTGTCCCAAGAACGACATTTCGGCTGCAAAAAAAATGCACTTTGATGTTCGCAAAGTCAATCCTTCCTCTTTGAGTACCGCGAGGAATTCCGTTAACAGCTCGATTCGTTCGGCAACGGTATCACTCGTCCATATCGCTGACGATTTTTTTTATCGAAGTTTACGGATGATCGTCGTTATCATCTGCTGAAATATTATCAACGGATTCACTAACTCAACCGGCATGACAATGTACTCATAATGACCACTGTGTGTCATAAAGGCTGTGTATCACATCGAGTTTTCGTCCAACGGTATTTGGTAATACCCTGAAATCAAGTCCAGTGTTAAGTAAAACTTGTTCTCTGCTATTTGCGAGCGTATCTCGTCGATTATCGGCATCGGGAACGGAGTCTTTTGCGTTACTTCGTTGACGGCTTGTAAATCTACACATAGTCAGTCCTCTCCGTTATTCTTCTTCACAAACACGATTGGAGACGAATATGTAAATTCGATGGAGCGGAGGATGATATTGTGTGCCAGTAGTTCGTCGATTATTGAATATACGGCAGCGCGTTTGAAAAATGAAGTCCGGTACGGGCGGCTTTGAATCAGCTTTTCAGATATTAGCTGAATAGGCATCGCCGATAACTTACTTCGTCCCATCTCGAATGTTTTGTTGGCAAAACATGATGCTTGGACTTTACGATAATGATTGGCTTACGTATATCTTCGATCAAACACATTCCAGATTGCGAGATGACTCGCCTTGAATCATGAATTTGCACATCAGTTCCCAATAATATCGGCGAGGGAATTAACTCCTTCTCGACAACAAGTAGTTCGGCTGTTTGTGTGCCACTACCCACATTTAGTCATTTTTGCATTTTTTGTGTGCCCGATAAGCATCTTCTCCAAAACCTTCGAGTGTGGTTGGAGAGCATTTATCATGCCGGAGGAGCCACTTTCATGGATTAATAAATGGCTATTCCCCGAATCAATCAGTCCATCGATATGTTTATGGTTCAAAAGCACCTTCTTAACGACACGTTTAGATTGATGCAAACAAGGCACCGCATCTACTTTTTTGATGTGTCCATCACGGTGCGTAGGACAATTATCAACGGAATGTCCAACTTTCTGACACTACGAACAATGGGCATGACGCTGCGGGTTTGGACAATAAATTTATATGTGCCCCGATTTGAAACAATTATAACACAATCCCTTTATCGGGCTTATACGTTTTTGTCTTTCGACCGTTTGTTGGGGTGCAGGCAGAACTAATGGCGGAGGTTTAACTAGTTTAACTTAGGGCAGTTTATTAACGTTCGTGAGAAATTGTGAAATAGAAATATATAGTTCGTTTGTGTCCTGGAAATTCAAGGAGGCTATCGAGTTTTGTAGTGTTGGATAATTTAATCCACGGCAAATATACCCTACAATGGATCGTTGCAACAATTCACCCCTTTTACCCTCGGCACTCATTTGGACATGATACTCCAATATAAGTTCACATATTTGTCTCACGTCAGCGACCATACGTAAATGAACGTCTGACTCGTCGTCATTTTTCGGGAATGTTCGTAAGAATTCAATTGTAAACTGTTCAAAGTTTATAAACACGTCACCATTTGAGTCCCAGACAGAGTTTTGCGGAGCCCTTTAACTTGGCCTGAAACGCTAAAATCAAAACGGTCCCGTCCCATCCGTACGCGCTCATTAACTTTCGAACCCGATGTACGAAAGCATTCACGGAGATCAATTATATCCCTCGCAATGTGAAACATTGCTTCGCCTTCGCTTCGCTCGCCAACAGACAAATACAATGTGGCGCCTGCATTTTCGGGGAGTGGAAATGACGTTTGAGTGGGTCGTTAATTTCCACTCAAAATACGGACGTCAGCACGAAGTGGTTCAACAATTGCTATCAGATTTACGATTGACTGCTGCATTTCCGACATTTCCGGGTCATCTACCTCGTCAAATTCGATTTCAGCACCTTCCACGGCCTTGGCGAGCGGCAACACAGGTACAGCCTTGTTGCCAGAGGCATTGAGTCCTCGTGACCTTAGTTGATCCTTTATGGATGACACTGGGAGTGAATCAATTTTCACCAGAGTTATAATCGGTGGAAAACGTTACTTCAAAATATAAAGTAATTGAAGGTCGTGGTCGAGTTGTCGAATTTTCAGGTAGCAAACAAATACGCAGGGGGTGACGGTGTGTATAAGCATTAGCTAAACACGGACAAACGCAGCAACAAGATGCGAAGCATGGCGGTGATGATTCACGTGACCATCAGCGGCGGTGGGTGTTAGTGTTACACAAACCTGACGTTTCTTACGGTGACACAATGTGGCAAATAGATACGATTGTTGTACACCGGTAGCAACAACGACATCAACTCGTTGAAAACAGCGACATGTGCAGCTTAAAACGATGGCTGCACAAAATGATGATTGCTATCGGTGACACACTACCGATTTCACTTTTCACTTTTTCTTATTATTATTACACCCTGACTTGCCACACAAGCCACACCCGTCACAACCTGTAATCAAGAAAATTTCCCTTCTTTTTTTTACTTTTTCCCTAAAGACGTAAATTCGTTCAATCAGATACGTTTTAATTATTGAATTTCAAAACATATACAAATAAACAATTGATCTACGTTAATTTTAAAAGGAACTTACTTCTAATTGTACCTACAAGGGGCCCCTTCACTGTCTGCATCCGATGGTGCACTTTTATTTTGCTTAGACGTCTGGAATCTGCTTGTCGCTTCTCGCCTGAACGCACTTGATGTTTCGAACCAAAATTTCTTCTTTCTTACGCTCGCCGCTTCACACTTGATGCTTTGAATCTGCTTCATGCTTGCCACTTCACCACTTGATGCTTTGTATCTGCTTCATGGTTGCCGCTTCCCAGCACATCTGCTCCGCCACAACCGAGAGGAAAGAAAAAAGCAGGCACGTCATTCTTCGCGCACTTTTATAATCTCCTCCTAACGGACAATGTCCCGCTCTTCGACCGAATACCATTGTCCCCGGTCATCCACCTCTTCAGCGTGGTAGTTTCTCTCTGCCGCCACTTGGTTTCCGCTCCGCTCTGGCGGTGATCACTCCAAGTGCTGCTAAATTGGCTGAACATGATTCGCTGACAGTTTGGCACGTCAGTGGTGTTTGTTTACCTTTGTTTTGAGGAGGAACTTTTATTTCGAACTTTTATTTCGGGAAATAGTGTTGCGGTTGTGATCTATAATTCTTCCCGAAATCCGCCCTAAAGTAGTACTTTTCGTGCGTCACAATAGTTTCTCGGTTTTCTGCAATTTTCCCGGGGAAGTGCTGGTGTTCCGAGCTGAGAGATATAGTCTTTAGGTGTGTATGTACGAGGTGTGTTCAAAAAATATCACGAATTTGGTTTTTTTTTTCAAAAATTATTTATTTATTCATGAATATCTATTTTGTCGCCTTCAAAGTAATCCCCATGAAATATTATACACTTGTGCCAACGGTTTTTCCAATCTTCGAAGCACTTCAAAAAATCATTTTTTTTAAATCTTGTTCAGCTCCTCCTTCGATGCCGTCTTTATCTCGTCAAGCGTAGCGTAACGTCGTCCTTTCATGGGCCTCTTCAGTTTAGGAAACAAGAAAAAGTCACAGGGGGCCAGATCTGGGGAATACGGTGGCTGCGGCATCATTAGTGTGTTGTTTTTGGCCAAAAAGTCGCGCACAAGCAACGATGTGTGAGCAGGGGCGTTATCGTGGTGCAAAAGCCAATTTTTGTTCTCCCACAAATCCGGCGTTTCTGGCGGATTGCTTCGCGCAAATTGCGCATAACTTGCAGGTAATATTCCTTATTGACCGTTCTTCCCTGTGGCAAGAACTCATGATGCACCACGCCCCTGCAATCGAAGAAAACTGTCAGCAAAACTTTCACATTCGACCGAACTTGGCGCGCTTTTTTCGGTCTTGGTTCATGCGGCAGCTTCCATTGAGATGAATGAGCTTTGGTTTCCACGTCATAACCATAAACCCACGATTCGTCACCAGTTATGACCCTCTGGAGCAAATTTGGTTCGTCGCGGACAGAGTTTAACATCTCATTAGCAATGTTCATGCGTTGCTGTTTTTGGTCGCAATTGAGCAATTTTGGTACGAATTTCGCGGCGACCCATTTCATGCCCAAATCGTTGATAAAAATCGAATGGCACGAGCCAATCGATATGTTTAGGTCCTCAGCAACTTCTCTAACGGTGATTCGACGATTGGCCAATACCATTTTCTCCACTTCATTAATTTTTTCGTCTGTTGTTGAAGTGCTCGGGCGTCCGGCACGCTCTTCGTCGTTCACATCTTCTCGGCCTTCTAAAAACATTTTGTACCACCGATAAACGTTGCTTCGGTCCAAGGTAGCTTCTCCGTATGCCACAGTCAACATTCGGAATGCATCCGCGCACTTAATTTGGTTTTTCACACAAAATTTGATACACGTTCTTTGATCCATTTTTTTGAATAAGTAAAAATCGCAGACGATTGAAAACACGTGCAAGTAAAGCAGCTATCACCAATTGAGTGAACATTCATCGGCATAAGTGACAGACATGAGTACCAACATAACGCCACAAAAAAATCAAAATTCGAATATACGTAACCCGCGGAAATTCAAAATTATTTAAGGTACTGTGAAATGTTTTTATTTCCTTTTTGCAACGTCGGTGCTCGACGGTTTAGGAATTCATTCAGGTGGATTTTGTGAATTTATATACGTAAATTAGAAAAACAGGATTGAAAATGATCAATGTCGCTCCCACCATCGATGATTTGCCTGGACTAATTAAAGATGTTTCGCCTATGTATAAATAAACAGTCTCGGATATGGCAACGAAGATGATGGCTCATCCCGCGTATGGGAAACTGTATGAAAGGTTGACAGCAGACTTTGAACTCGGAGCACCATTAGGACGTGGAAAAATTTGAACGTGTTTACATTGTGCGCAAAGCTAAAACTCGCTTCATGGTTACAATGACAATTATGTTCAAGTCGGAACTCAGCAAAGGATGAGTAGAGCGGCAGCTTCTCCGTGAAATTGAAATTCAATCCCGATTAAAGCATCCAAATATTCTGCGCTTGTGTACATGGTTCCATTATGAAAAGAGAATCTATCTAGCTCTTGAACTAGCTACTCAGGGTGAATTGTATAAACATCTTAGGAATGCTCCTATGCATCGTTTCGGTGAACATCGAACACATATCAAGTGGCAGATGCTTTAAACTATTGTCAGATGAACAATGTTATCTATCGTGATTTAAAGCCAGAGAACATTTTATTGACTTCTGATGATAATGTTAGATTGGCAGATTTTCACTTGTTTCACCTTCTCATCGTCTGACCAATTGTTCAAGAAATTGTTGATTCCGTTTCGGGCTGTGATTTTCTTTGTTGTAGTGACGTATTTCGTTCTGTTTTCGGTATAAATTTACGAAGCTTACTTGGTGAATTTGTCAATTTGGTCAATTGACTATCAGTTAAATGTTCTGATTTGATAGTGTTATTCCTTTCGAGTTCGTTCTTGAAACGAACAGTCGGTATACCCGAAGTGTCCTTAACCACAGTTGATTTGCCGTGCGCTACATGCCCGATAGTGCCAATATTGATGGTTGCCTGGCGGGAAACAGCCTTGGCGAAAGTGGCGTCGACTTGGTGATATCCAGTTGTAATAGATCCTGCTTTTGCAGATTCGAATTACCGATAGTCTGCCCTTCGCCCGATGACAATTCTGGTTGTTTAAAATTACAACTATTCGTACTTAATCTACTGTTGTGAGTACAATTTGGAGTGGCAAACAAACCCTATTCAAGTGCGGCTTAGCTTACTGAATTTACCGAGTCACGCGAATGCTACGATAGTGTTCGGGATGAGGTAATGATGATGCCCTTCTGTTATATCCGTAACAAAATTATACTATTATTAACAAAGTTTAATAAATTTTTTGAGGCACTGTTACGAATTCCGGCCATACCGGCATTCTCTCATTCACAAATTTAAACTTCGACTTTCTTTTGGGCACTCCTACCCTTTTCCTTTTTTATGTTAAAATACCTACTCAATTAACTATTTTTTTATTCCCCATCTTCACCAGTATTTTATTTCCTATCCTATTCATTAAAATACAAAAATTTAGCACTTCTATCTTCCCCACTAATAAAATTCCATTCTTTATTTCCCACTAACAAAGTTTCATTCCTTTCTATACTAACGAATTTTTGTTTTGTTCCCTTCCTACTAACAAAATTTAATATTGTTGTGATGGGCAGTGGTATAACCATAGCCCATCACAACAATATTAATGCAAGCCTACAAATACCTTGCGCAATTGAACTTGCCTGCTCGATGGATAAGACTTTATCGAAATTTGGCTAAGGTGCTAATGTCACGGACTTTCAATCCGGGGGGCCGGAACCGTTGGTTCAAGTTCCCCCGGGCGCAAGAAAAGTCTTTTTAGTTTCGTCAATTGTAATTATTTCCGTATGCATGATGATTTGCATATAACTAAACGTTTTCATGGTGAATCGCCATATACGAGGGTCATTCTACAAGTACTTAGCCTCACCGCCCGATGGCGCTGCTATTACAAAAGACTTTTACCATTGTGCAGTACATTCAGCAAAACTAATGAAGCGAATTGACTGAAACTTTGAAAGTAGGCTATTAAAAGAATGTACTGCACGATGGTAAAACTCTTTTGTAATAGCATCGTCATTGGGCGGTAGGCTAAATACTTGTTGAATGACCCACGTATGCAATTGTAATTGGAATTGGAATTGATTCTGTTTATTTGGTATTCGCAGGCTAATTCTCTCTTTTTCTTTAAAAGCCGTCGGACCTAGCTTTGTTGTGTGAGCAGATGCACTTCAACTCCTTTGAGTCATCTTCAGTGTCTAAAGGATGTGTTGAAGGGAATGACTTTTTATAGTCGTTGGATGGGTTAAGCAGGTAGTACTAAATTGAGTCAAGTACTAAATTAGGTCAGGTAAAGGGATATTAGTTTTTCGTTTTTTTTTTTTTTTTTATTGTTAGATGTCCGTTTGTTATGTTTCATCTCGTTTCCATTTTTGCCTAATAGTGTGGTCTAGTACGGAGAAATTTGCGTCGGAATTTGTAATGAGTTGTTTGTTGATAATGTCACCGTCTGTTTTTCTATGTTTATATATTTCAATCCTTTCTAGGATATCGGTCCTTTGTTTTGTTTGTGTAGCAATATCATAGAGTTTGTCATAGTGTCAGGCTCGTGCACGTTGTTTTGTAGGTTCGTCGCAAAATTAGAGTATGCCTTGTTGTGTTAGAAAGACCGTAAGTGCTCTAAGTATCTTGTCGTTAGTTTCCGTGTTGTCCTTCCTATGTATACCATGTCGCAGTCCTTGCATATTAGTTTGTATATGCCACTGTTCTCGTATTGATGTGTCATTCAGTTTTGGTTTCAGTTTGTTTCAAATATTGTTGTTAGTTTTGAATGCAGTTTGCAGTTTGAATTTTTTAAGGAAGGATAGTTTGTACGTCTCTTTGCTTACGTATGTTAACGAAATCCACTGTTGGTCGTACTTATGAGTTTCAATCAGTTGGCGTTCCTGTTTTTGCTTGTTCTATGTAACAAGTTTGTCAATGTCACGTTGTTTATATCTATTATTACTAGCTATTCTGTAAATGTTGTTTAGTTTGTTGAAATAGTTAGTAAGAGTCTTCCGGATGGAGTGAAGTCTTTGCACTATTTATCTGTACGCTGCTAGCTTATGTTTTGCGTGGTGTCTTACTGGAAGAATTGATTTGAATCATTCTATCGGGTTCAGGTGATTTAATGTTGTTATTGAATATTGTGTTCAAGAATTGTGGGCGGAGCCCAATTCAAAGTGAAGGTGACTCGATGATAAAAGTTGCCAGAAATTATGTATTGCTCTCGCGTGTTAATATTGCCTTTGATTGTTCAACATAGTGAGAATGAGTGTGGTAGGTGAAAAGTGCGACGGCTGTAGATCACCCAACAGGTGGCGAATTTCAAAGATCAATCAGCTCAAATTTCTGCAGAGTATCCCATATATAGAATAAAAAACAAAACAAAATGAATTTTTTGGTTTTGTTCTCATAAAGGCTATTTTGTAGACTTTTTCTGATTTTCGGACCAAAGATGTTCAGAGGCGGCGGTACAAATTTATTACATATTTAAAGTTACTCTACACCTCTTAATTTCTTCATGGAACTTCCAACAACTAATCCCAAAAGTTTTCATAAAAAACTTTAATTGAACCCATAATGGCCACCTTCTACAAAAAAAACTTAAAGGGTATCCCTATACATGGGGAACCTTTTTAAGAACCTTCAAAAATGTTTTACGGCAGAACGTTGACGAAGCCCTTACTTTTATCCTATTTACAGATTTTCATGTATGTAGAGTCACTTTACTGTAGCCCACGGGCAGACATGACGCAGTTATAGTAGGTTGCTATAAAATTATTGAAAACGCTAAAAAATTAAAAAGTATACCCGTGAAGATAAAAAAACACGTTTCAAAAACAAGAAACCAATCAAATTCATAAAACTGCACATATTGTGAATTCTTGGAATAACAAGGATCCAATTATAAATACACTAATGGTTGTGTTTTTCAAATTGCTTGTTGTACTAAAACATGGTACGCTCCACAAAATTTAAAGAAATTCTTGAATTAAGTCGCGTTTTCAATTTTTGTTCCTGACATTATCACCACAAACATTTCTGTTAATAATGATGAAACCTCACAAAACATTTAATAATCACACCATTCAGATACACACATTCATCCCTCAAAACTGTATCTTAATCTAAACCTTTAATCCTTCGCTGTTCGTGACGATCCTCTGACGAAAGACTTCTCAAATATTTGCCAGCTAATTTATGTTCACTTGACAATCGTATACAATTTCTTATTAACCAATGACCCCCGTTGTGTGCAGTTATTTCATCTGTGATGTAAGCAGCAGTTAAATAGCGCAGGGCAAATATCCAAGTCATGAATCTAAAGAATCCTCAAACATCTCCATCAAGAACAGCCGAAGAAGTCACAACTCCCACGACACGACTGAGATTGCGATTGAGATGAAACAACGAAACAATTAAATCAGCAGGAGGTTAAATTAAAATGTTTATTGCCAGCAAATGAAGAAACTAAAAACATTTGTAATGTGTGTCGAGTATTTACTTTTCTCCAACCTCGCCTCATTACAAGGGACAGGGAGTGAGATTGTAATTGTCTTGGCACGGGCAAAATAAATGATGCTAAGATGTTTGTTTAATAGTTGGAGATTTATCCCTCGTAAATTAAATGGTGAAGAGACAGAAAAGATTTCAGAGTTAAATCGGGGACTCAATGTCCTGTGGTTTTACTTCCATTTCTGTGAATGAAGCTCTGGTAGGAATATTGTGTTGAAGGCTGCAAACGTGTAGGTCTGTAGAGGAAATAATTAAAGAAAATAGTGACAGTTTTTATGAGTCCTCACTACAGGACGCATTTCATTATTGGAAAATATTGTCAATGAATCAAAGAAACTAACAGCAAACAAATCGAAATAAAGTACTCGTATTTGAATTCAATGATGTATTCATATTGTTCCCGAAAGTCATTCTTCACCTGAGTATCTACAGGTATAATTTTTCCTGAGCAAATTATTGTTATAATTAATTTATGGCTCCGCATTCAGTATAGATCAGCGTTGGCCCTAAGCTACCCGTATATGTTGCTACTTTTCATAGATGGTTCATCCAGTCGCCGCACGGAGATTAAGGAGAGCCTCTAGCTCCGTGGTCGCCAGGTATTTCAAATGAGTTACGTGGTCCCATGTAAATTAGGCTCGATAATCCAGAGGAAAGTGTTCTAAGCTTTCCTTTTTCTCATCGCAAACCTGGCTCAGCGTCACGTGAACGCTTATTCGTTTGACACCTTGACGCAAAAGATTACGCTATTACCATTCTTCTCTTGGAGTTGTTTGGTCCGCATTTGATTAGGATGACAGAGTTCAGCTTATCCTGTACTCATTCCTGTCATTCATAGCCGCACCTATCTCTTTCCAGATGGTTTCATCAAATTCTCTTTTCACAATTGTTAGTGGCATTTTGCTTTATCATATAATTCCCTCTATAAGGGAGTCCACTACTGATTGAATTCAATTCATTTCCCTTCCACTGAAATTAACCATTTTTTTCGTGCATCAAGGATCTAGGAATGATCCGTTTGATTATGATTGGTTTCTTTTATCGAATTTCTCTTAAGACATGCCATTAAAGGGGCATCGGGTTAAACACTCTCTCCATTGCAACTATTGCCAAAGTCTCTAGAATACCAGTGATGCCTAGGCAGGCAATTTTTTTGAGTTCTGTAGAGGTCATCAATTGTCTAGTTTGATGTGAGTACCAGCATTAGTGGTGATATAGTTTCACCCTGTGGTACACCCATGTATTCCCATTCCTTCAGTTTACACCACTTTCTCCGGCTACGACCTTCCTTTTTGTCTGTAGCCCACCATATATTTGGCCAAATTTGGATCAATTGCATATCTTTGGATCAGTCCTACTATACTTCCCGTTTGAATATCAATGAAAGCTGCCAGAGTGTTTTCTTTTATGGTAAAATCTCTTGCTACCCGGACAACCCATCCTCTAAATGCTCAAAGGTTTTCAGCATGAAAGACAAGAAGTTGGTGAGTCTATAGTCCTTAGCTTTTGGTGACTGGATTTCATTGATGCTTATGTAAAAACTATTAATGCTTCTATTCATCTCAACGGGATCTATTTCTTCGATAAAAAAGATTGTTACGTTTTTTCAGGATCCGTATTATTCAAGTGGTTGCTTTCATAGCAAGATTCGATTTGAGTTGTGAGATTTGGGTGGTCATGTGGAAACAGTAGAAAAAACTTGACTACCTAAAAGAACATTAAAGTGTTGAGCATATGGTAGACAGCAAGGCCGATGACTGGATGGGAAGACACAATAGAAACTGACAACAGATCCTTGTTGGGAATGAGAAACTGGTGGTAAATGTCACGAAACAGTGATGATTGGAGGAGACTAAACCTACTACAAGAATTTTATTCTGATTTTTGGACAACATTTTCCTAGTGCCAAGAAGAAAGCAAACAATTGTGTCGACAAAAACGCAATATACAAAATAATGCTGAACTTTGGCGTCCCAACAAAACTAGTCCGTATAGTCAAACTTACGCTACTAAACTCAGAGTCCTAGGTCAAGGTGAACGATGCGCTAATGGACAGCTTCATAATGGAATCAGGCTTCAAACAAGGGGTTGGGATTACTAAAATGCTCTTTAATATGGAGCTGGAACATAGCTCCAGGGAGACAGCAGCTGAAACCTCGGCTACACTAATGTTCAAGTCTACACAATCGGTAGCATATGCTGATGAGGTCAACATTATGGCATATTCAATCTCAGATGCCAAAGGAGTATTTTTAAATATATAATCTGAAGCAAACCGTGTTGGCCTACGAGTTAATAAAACTAAGACTAAACTCCGTACTTACCATTCTAAGGACTAAAGTTGTGCACACGTAAAACAAGCTTCGCATTAACATACAACTAGTTAAACCTGCGCTATTATATGGAAGTAAACCAAGGACCCTGACGAGCGAATCCAAAAAGATAGGGGACTGAAGCGCTCATTTGGGCTTCGGAGAATTCCACTGATCTTGTTTTTAATATGTCTATTTCCTACCAATCTCTCCATCACTCGTTCCTTATCGTACAACATTTCTGCAATCTGCACTTCACTTCCCATTTATTACATTAAGTGCACCATGTATACAATATTTAAAGCATCGGTATAAGGGGATACATAAAAATATGTAAAGTTATCCCATCAATCTTATCTTGTCCAATTCGTGATCAGCTCTCAGAGATAAAAATTATATATAATTTGGCGCGGTAAAATAATTCCTTGCTCATATAAGAATAGCCACGTCTGCAAATGTCTTGATAATAAAGCCCTTGAATGCTATGTTGAAAATTTGCAGCCTGAGATTCCATTACAAGAATAGCTATCTCCACAAAATTTCAATTAAAGGGTCAAAATGCCCTAAGATACTCAATTGAAATTTACTGGACGGAGATTTAATCGTTCTCCATTAGATAGTCTTAAGTATTTTCTTAAAAACTATCAGAGAATTCGCTGCTTTAACTAGCTCTGGAAGATTTTTATATATACGAAGAATATCTTTTATAGCATCGCTCCTTAGAAGATCCGTTTCTGTAAAAAGATTACAAATTTATTAGGGTTTTTGGCATTGTATCGATTCTTATACTCTAATAAATGTTATCTACGACGATGAATTGAATTTCAGACCTACGAATATAAGCGTAGATTTCTCCATTATAATCACTTGGTTAAATAAAATGACTCATGCCTTTAAAGGATCGAAAAGAAATTGTAGTGGCAAACCAATAAACTTTCAAACTAATGAATAGACGTGTGTAATTGTGATTTACTTTTTATTGTAAAGCTCAACAAATGTGATTGAGTGAGTACTTGCCATAAATAAGCTTAGCCTCACGGTCGCTTTAGAAGGGTTAAACTAAACGTCAACCAACGCACCTCACCTAAAAGGTGAGATGCCAGTTAGCCCAGTTAAGAACCTGCTACATACTGGTTGGTGTGCAAATCTCTTTTCTCGCTCCAGAATAAACACTACAAACTATCGCTTTCTAGTCCAAACAGGCTGCTCAATGTACAGGTGGTAACAGCAGCCCATGGTATAGATGAAACCTCGGCTGAGGTTTTCATGACCCTCAGCCTGAGTGCCGCTATCAATTTTCACTCGCAATAACAATGAGTTGGTGACCCAGCCTCGAGTCCATGAGGAGGGTACTCTCTCAAGGTTATCAGAGCTGAGAACCCAGCTCTGATCTATGCCTATACGACCAACAGCAATTACTCACCACCATTCTTCACACTACCCAACACTACAACCACCACTGGAGACAATCACAAACAAGTTGTTCACAAACATATTATAAGCCTGAAGAACAAGCAGAATCTTCAGTCTTCCCTGCTGATGAAAACTGCAGTCATTTTTCAAAAGCTCTTCGAGCAAAGATGTTCAATTCCACGAATCGCATACCATCCATCAGAGACCACTCGACGACGGGGAGACATCCAAGTGAAATGTGCCACGGGCACTACTTCAGCCAGCATATGCAAAACACACAAATTGTACATGTTGCTTAGTCTCATCCCTACTCCCCGGATTTTACAACATGCATCATCTACTCACATAGCCTTGCATTTAAACTACCATACTCCATCAGGAGGAGTTCCAAACCAAAACTAAAGTCAAGGTATAGCGCCTGCGTAGCCAACTGGACATCTGGCAGAAACACATATGTCACACGCCTGTTGGTGCAATTATTCCACTTGGTTCATCAAGCAAAAGTCATGCCATCTTCCAGAATGGACTGAATTAAGGTACCACTTTGAAGTTCAGTGCTAGCCCCTTGGATCCACTCATACTCACCAGCCAGATATCTCCCCCGCAGCCTGAAAGCTAGTCCTCGATGGATAATTTCCAAGTCAGTTGGTTGAACTCCCATGGCGTCAGTCGAAACTATGTAACACATAGGTAGGAAGGAAAACTCTTTGGTATTGCGTTATGAAACTTCTTCCAGTTGCACTTATTACTTTCTCTAAGAATACTGGAACCCCATAAGCCAGGCAAGCGACAAATAAGCCTCCATATATTCTCTTGAGAGCCCTTCTGCTAAGTCCCCACTCTTTTTGACACGGATGGCGTACCATGGAGGCTAAGTACGGGAGGCTTCCCTTCAGAACTTCAAAATAGGGCCAAAAGAACAGTGTTTTAGCCACACATTCAAAATGTGAATGTCGTCTCATATTTGAGGACTCGCCTTTCATACTTCGAGCAGACTCAGACAAAGTGCGCCTCTCAAAAGCATCATAGATGGTCAAACCGTCTCAGTTGCACCATGCACACATACTGCGTACCGTTAGTTTCAAGTTTAAATTGACTTCAACTTTGGACCAGCATCAGCAAGTCATCGGCATATGCATATGTATCGCAAACAGTAGAGAGTTGTGCCAACAAGTCATCTCTAACAAGGTTCCATATAAATGGACCCCCTAGGGATCCCTACAGGCATCTTTTCTGCACTAACACCTCAACTTTGTCTCACAAACCCAGGGCGAATGCAATTCTACCAAAGTAGTAGCTCCTTGAAAGCCTAAATTCTTTGAAATTAAGCGAAGTTATTTTAGCAAGGACTGGCGTCCAGCTCAAATGATTAAAAGCACCACTGAAATCAGTGAAGACTCCAAGAACGTGCTTTTGTTGGCTTGCACGTATCGCGGACATGCTATACAACCACGCGCCACTAGAACAAGGCCCGTACAGAAGCCGTACTATTTATCCAACAGGATATCAAATACCAGCTTCTCCAGTCTCTGAGCCATAACCCTCTACATCACTTTTGTAGGTGGTGTGGGAAGGGAGATGCCTTGTACGAGATCCTTTTTTGGTGACTTAAGCAGCACCACTAACTTGGCACCCTTAAAATATACAGGATGACAGTACTATAAGAAGAGTTGCAGAAAAGAAACTGAACTTAGTGTGGCACGGTCTTCCAGATGCTTTTAAATGTCTCGCTAGTCATACCATACCATTTTTTGACTTCTACAGCGTAATCTTGTCACGGAACACTTTCAGACGCAATCCTAAAAGCAAGACCCCGCGAGCTAAAGGTAATATTTATCACGATTTTTTGGAATTAAATATTTTGGATTGTAATTTCTTGGCACATGTAACGACTAGGTTAAGTAGATTTTAAGAAGACTGACCAGACTTCGACCTCACAAGGAAATATCGATAGCAGCGATCCAGGAGATACAATGCAGATACTCAATTAATATAAGCAGCGGAATGCCAAATCATAGTGTCTGCATACAACCTTGCGTATAAAGGCTTCGAATATTAATTGAGGACTCCGATCAGAATTACAAATATTTGGGATTGCTAGCAATGTCGAGGGTTTTGAAAAACTCATCCTAAAAGTGTTCAAGCAACAAGGACCTTATTTCAGCTTATGTAGATGACAAAGATGAATCAATCCAATTGCGCGCTTTAGATTCATTGTATAGAATGATATCGAAAGAAAATGTCATGGAAATTGTTAAAAGACTGGTGTGGCAGATGGAGCGAGCGGAACGATGATCTTATCGTGACAAACTGCTCCATAAAGTCATCGAATTAATTCAATTGGAGTCAGGGTCACCGAGACATTATTGGTACCTAGCTTCACGATGTTTCTATATAGGTTCAAGCCATCAGGCCATTTGCAGTGACAGAAATGACTAACTTGCTCGACTCGTTGCTGTTTCAAATCAAAGCGATTCAATGTACGATGTGTTATATGCTGCTGCTTGAATTTGCCTGTGTATATTGCTTAGACCGTGGCAGTTGCGCGGCCATATTAAGGGAGTTTTTGTACAAAACATAATTAAGGTATTCACAAGACTGGTAACGACATGCTTAGAACAACGGGATATAAGTGGAGCTATTAAGTACTGTGATCAAGTCTTAAGCCAACTTTCTATCTTCATTAGTTCAAGTGACATTGAAGTGCAGGAGAGAGCTAACTTAGCATATGTTTTGATTGAAATGTTACGCTCACAGTTTGGGACAAACTCGGATCCAAAGCACACAAACAATACAATCACAGATATTCTAGTTGTTGAAGAAGATTTCCAAATTCCAGGCATTGTGGTTGAGATAGTTCAAGAATAAAATTATTATTTGCTGACGATCAGAATCCAGTTGCGCCGAAAGCACAAGGCAAAGTTTAAATGCTAGACAGGTTCAATGACGCATCGTTGGCGAATCAACCTCCACACAAGTCTTTCGTGAGTTTGAAATCTTCTTGTGTACAAATCATATTGAATGGGTGCAAGAATTTGTCGATGAACGAAATCAAGGATTGGACGCTCTAGTCGACTATCCAAATTTTTATCTTCTAATGATGCGTCATGAGAAGGGCATACAAGTAGCAAAATCCGAATCAGATGAACGGTTAAACGGGACAAGTTTATTGTTACAGACCAACAGTGGGAGTAGTAACGACTCGAAATATCATCATACTCATTGTAGTCACAAATGGATTCCTATGACCGTCACTGGGTGATGTCCTCGATAGTCCTAGTATCAAGAGACGATCACGTTATATCAACAAACTGAATATAGGAGCTCAACGGGTGATATACTCGTACGTGAGTGTATCATGCGCTTGCGAGCAATCATGATTAACAAGTATGGATTTAATATCATTCAACATCGCGAGACGATCAATTGTATAGTATTTGGCTTGATCCATAAATCGTTGAGGACGAAAGCTTCGGTGTTGAAGCTACTAGTGGCGATATGTTTAGTTAAAGGCGGCCACGACATCATTTTATGGTTACCTGTATGCAATTTGTAAATAATGTTCTGTCGAGGACATGAACTATCGGGTACATCTGCAGTATGAGTTTACTGTTCTAGATACTTATGTAGAAATGTAGAAATGTCTGCCTGTTTGGATAATTTATTCGGTGTGGCCACCTTGATGGAAGATTCTGAAACGAGCTCGCTATTTTGGAACGAGTGCAAGAGTTAGAGGATGATCTGAGTCGAGCGTGCCATGATTTGACATCGCGATTATTTACAATTTTGTTATGACAGTAGTCAAACGAGAACATCTGTGATGACCGATGGTACATGTGGAAGCTGTAAGACGGTAATACAATGACGCATTGCCACATTGCCATTTGTGAAGCTTAATGAAAACATCGAAAGCTTGTTGCACGATAGGGGACCGCTTCTCCCCGAGGCTATAAAAGACCCCGGAGTACAAAGGAAAAGCTCTCTTTTTTTCTCTTCTCGATTTCGGGGAATTGGTCGAAGACCAAACAGCGGGAAAAAAGCAGCGCGTGGTTAGAAGCAATTGACAGGTAGGCGAATTATTCGAAAAAGAAAAGGAATGGTACGAAGAAGGAAGGAAGACAAAGGAACGGTACAAGCTGGACAGGAGGACGACAAGCAGTTTTTGGTACAATTTTCAACTCGCTGAGGATCGACAGCAATTGGAACCAATCATCGAGCAAATTAGGGGCCCCCGACTACGTGGAAACAAGAGTATTATCACTACCCTTGTTTCCAGTAGTAGGTAATTAACTTTAATTTTTAATTTTATACTCGTAAATATTTTGAATTTATAAATTAGAACAAATTTTAACTGGTGAAAAAATAAGTGTATGAAGTAGAAACGTGAAGTCTGGCTCACGAGTCTACCTGTGTAATTATTGCGACAGTGGTGAGACTTAGGGGAGGCTTACTACCGCCGTGTTGGAGTGTTCCCGAGTACTACCTATAGGGTAAGAGCGCGAGAGGTGCTCAAGTACGGGACGGAATTGGGAATTTTACCCAGGGTTGGGTAGGTTGTTGTTTTCCTCGCAAATTAATTTGAAGATGGTTATAGATTTCAGGGTTAGGCCGGTTCGGTTCTTCTCCAAATTGAATTGGAATTGGAAGCGTTTTCTTAGGGCCAGGGGCACGGATGAGTGCTTACAAGAATTGTCGCGACATCGGTGCCGTTTCAGACTTGTGGCCGCTATTTGGAGCTTCTCCTTGAAATTTCGGGTGGGTCGGGTTTCCGCGGTAAAATTGCCATAGTGTCGGTGCGAACTTCCCGAATCAGTCACGTTCTCACTAGGCGGTCTCGTTCAGGACCCACTCATAAAGCGAGTGGCGCACGACCCCTCTTCAGTGGGCCTATTGGGTCCAAGGGCCTCAGTTGGAGGCCTCTGATGGAGCACTGGAAAAAAGCAAGTGTATCAATCTTTTAACACTCTCATCTATCTCCAAATACTATAGTTGCGGTGATACTCGAATCGGTTAACAAATGGAACCAGGTGGCACATTATGCTCGGGCAGTCCTAAAATATAAAAGGGACTCACAGCAGCCGGGGGCGCTGGGGCTGGGGGATCGCTCTTCTGGCATTTCCTCTTTCCCTCTCCCCTCCCGCTAGAAAAGGGATTCCCCAGCTTGAAGGCGCTCCACGGCGTAACAAAACGAGACCTGGCCCGAAGTAATGTGTCAAACGGTTCCAGGCTGGGTTCTCAGGTTGACAGGGGAGGTGTTTAGTGGGTAGTCCAGTCGCGCATGGGAGTCCCGCACTCTGTGCATAAATAGCATTCACCTCCCTACCACAAAAAAAACACTATAGAGGAGCAGCATGTTCTCACTCTGCAGCACTTTCACGATGCAGTGCTTTGGATTCTACCCCACGAAATAACTTTCCCAATAAATACTCAACACAGTCAGTTCATGTCATAGTCGTTTTCTCACAAATAAGTTAGTCCGACTTTTTCCCGATAAATCTTATAGGTTTGCCCCCATCGGTGATCAGCGTTGTCACTAACGAAACGCTGCCAATGTTCCTCGATGGATTGCGTGAGTAGACCGTGGCACTCCTTGACAAATTTTGAGCTGACCAACAGTTTCTGGAATTGCACCCTTTGGAACTTCCTCATCACTGTGTCATACCAGGTTTTCCCAGGAACTAAAGAAGGTAGAATCATTAAATTTCGTAAACAGCTCAGAAGTTTCTATCTAGTGGAAGTTTCACAACCAGGAAAAATTTGAAAATTATAAGGGGGCCTCCACATAAAATTATGCGATCCCAATTTTTTTTTCTCCGTTTCGAAAAAAAAAAAGGTTTTTATGAGATCTTTCGGTACAAGTTATAAAATTGTAATATTGATAACGGAAGAACTCGAACAAATCGTGAGTTTATTCATCATCAGTGTCTGCATTTCATAGTTTGAGTATTAAACTCTTCTGACATAACCTGAGTACTGCCTGCGCAGATTCTATTAAACTTACTTTGATTCCTAGCCTCAGTTTGTTATATCTATGCACATATGTTTGAAATTAAACTTTAACGCTTAAGTACTTTATTTTAAAGCATGTCATAAAACTTAAAAACACTTAAAACTTAAATAATTAAAGAGCCTTTACTCTGGTCAGAAATATAAGCTTTACCTTCGTAATCCTAGAGATGAAGCTCAAGCCAAAGAATCGGGAAAACATAGATAAGTACTCTAATGTAGACAGTTAGAAGTTTGATCAAATTTTATGTGGAATTTTTTGAAATTGAAAAATTGTAGCACTACAGCCCCTTTTGGACTTTCGCTTGGAGATAGTTAGAGTATATCATTATCGTGATCGAATGTGTCGGCACTCCACAAAGTGATATGGTTAGTATCACGCTTTGGCTGTGTATCCATCCACCCAGCTGCCATGAGTTCTGATTTAAAGCCAGCACGCACCATAACTGAACGGGCTTATAGTCTGCCCGAAGAATCACTCGAACTAAATCTCGTTGCCGCCAGCGAGAGTCGAACCAGGGACCTTCGCCTTACGGGATGAGTGCTCTAACTACTACACCACGCGGGCTACTTTGTGTGAAATACTGTACGTTTTTCAATAGATTGAGAGTATTCATTTAACAAACAGAGATGTAGTCAAACTTTTCTTAATTGTTTAATTTGAATTTAACTGAATTTTCACCCTAAACTCTAAAAGCAGAAACTTTCTATTTTCATACCGAGTCATTTTCCTGGGTCAATAAGCACGAAGGTATGAAAATCTTAAGCCAAAAGGACATCTGTCTGATTTCATTGATTTATATTCTCTGCAGTCAACCTGTCACTAAACTACACCATCAACAATATGCAAATTTACAAACTTCCTGCTTTTAGTATCTTCCCTGCAAATAATATTTTGCATGGGCGGAAAAAAGTGTTTTATTTCGGTGGGGAAAAATCACAGAGAACACTATCAAAAATGAAAGCGCTACGGCAAGGTCTTGCCAAGAAGCGTTAAATTGCGTTAAAATTGTAAAAAATGTCATATCAGCATTTGGCGAAACAATCTAAATATAATAGCGTAATTTACATAAATATACAATTTCTGTTTAGTATTCATTGGGGCTTTTATAAATGTTCCTCCAAATAATAATCAGTCACACAACCCTCGATCTTTGTCCCGCTTTAGAGTAAACTTCTCACTGTTCGCTGGTATCCTTCGATTGAGATGAGGGCAGAGAACTTCCAGTTCAACCCTCATCCCCGACATTACAATATGCCACATCCATCCGATTGCTTTCTGTTTCGACTTTCATATTTGTTGTCGCGAGATGACAGGAAACATAATCGATTTATACTTATTTCGTCCGTGGCTGTTGGCGTTAGGATTTCCATATAGCGATTCGTGATATTTCGACTACTCACTCTCAGCGAGATGGGAGAGGTGGCAGTGGTACAAGGATACTTCCTGAATTGGTACTTGCTGTTGTTTCTAACAATAATAAAATGTTCCTGGAAGACAATTTGTGGCTAAATTAGCGCAGGCAAAGAACGTTTTTTCTCAGGAAATAAAAACCAAGGCTGAGACTGTAGTGCGACCGATTTTCATTTAATAAGCAAATTCATTTAAACGTGAAGTTTCAGAGAAAATAATAAATTATATCTGACCACCTCTGCCAATTATAATAAAGAAATATCAGGAGCAATTTCATTTAGATAAGGTTTTAATTGCAGTGCTCAAATACAAGCTTCATCAAAACTCGGTACATGTCCCAAACTATTGGCTTTCTATAACAGACTAAACCTTTCTTACAACACCCACTGTACTTTTCACATTTTCCTTTAAAATAAAATCTTACCATAAAGGTAACTCCATCTCATCTGATTTTAGAGACTCGTCGATATGGAAATGGGGATGAAATGATGTTTTTATGATTTCCATTTAAAGATTCGAATTAAGAGTGGCGTTAAATTGACTTCGACATTTTCCTTGGGTTAGACATTGTATTTTTGCCAACGAGCTATGAATAAAATTTAACTGAATTTAACTTTCGTTGTAGATAAAAGGAAAGGTTACAATAAACACCCTACTAAGCTGTTTTCACGGAAAATTATTTGACAGTTTTGTTATTGTCCTTTGCTACAAAATGGTTTACACAAAAGTGTGAAAGAATACTCAGTCTATATAAAGTGAGTTGAACAACAAAGTCCAAAGCGCTTTATTCAATACTAACCGTTATAAATTTTCGAAGGATATGCAGCAAATTCCAAGCAATGAAAATACTAAAATTTAAAGGCCCAAATGGCTCTCTAAATTTCAACTTTATGAATCAAAACATTTAATCAAAAAAACAATATCAAATTCAAATTAATTAAAATAATTACATATTTTATGACTCAATAAGAAAAAGAACAAAAAAATCAACCAACGCTTTTCAAAAATTAATTAAGCTTACGAGGAGTAACAGTTAAGTAATGAGACTGATCCCATAAAAACCGTATATTTAAAAATTATTCTACAACTCTGCCATCCCCTTCAAAGTAGTCCTTTTAGGCAGCTATACAACGATTCCAGCAACTTTTCCATGCTTCGTAACACTTCTGGAACGCTTTGACTGGGATGTCCGAGAGTGCCTTCGTCACGGCCGCCTGGATGTCTGTAAGCGACTCAAAATGGGCTCGTTTTACCACCGATTTTATTCTAGGGAACAAAAAAAGTCACAAGGTGACATATCGGGCGAATCAGGCGGCAATCCCTTTAGAGAAGGAGCTGCTTTTTGCCTCTCAGGAAGTTTCTTTAGAACCATTTTCGTGCATAACTTTTTCATCCGAAAACTGTGGGTTAAAATTTGTCTGACTGTTTCACGATTCATGCCCAGTTCCGAGGCCAACATTCGAGCTGTTAAATGCCGATCTTCACAGATTAAGGCACGCACAAGCTGCGCGTTTTCGTCAGTCCATACCTCGACTGGTATTCCGCTCCGCGGCTCGTCTTCCACGCTTTTACGCCCCTCCTTATACTCTTTATGCAATCAAAACACCTGGGCACGATTAAGAGCACTATCACCATGCACTTTTACAATTTTAGTGTACATTTCCGAAGCTGTTTCGCCCAATCTGGCGCGAAATATTATCGCGATGCGTTGCTCTTGATTTCGTTTCTCCATTTTCGTGACGAGCACCTCCAACACACGTCGACTCAACCGACACAGCAGGCAAATTAAACAAGCCAGAGCAATGATAAACATATCAATGGAGAGGAAGAAAATACCAAGGAAGGGAAGGGAGAATTTCAAGGTCGCAAGTTTACCATAAACGCGGCAATAAAATCAGTCTTATTACTCAATTATCACACCTCGTATATAGGGTTTTTCGTTAAGAATTTAACAATAAATAAAAAAATTTCAATAAATCTATTGTGAGGCGTCTTGAGTGGCTAGTCGCACCGTCTTGTTGAAACCACATATTGTTGATGTCCAATTTTGGCCACAAACAATCTTCCAACATAACACGATAGCGCTCTCCATTGACGGTAACATGACGGTCATTTTTATCCACGAAGAAATATGGCGCAACCATACCTCCGGCTTTAATACCGCACGAAGCAGTAATTTTTGCAGATCTAACAGTATTTCAAGAAGCACATATGAGTTTGTTGCTGACCAATAAAGCATATTTGCTTATTAACAAAGCCATTGAGCCAAAAATGAGCTTCATCGCTGAAGTTGATTTTTCGATCATAGTAATTAATATTAATATTTAATAATTTCTAAACATTGCTGGTTAGTGAGCTTCATTATCATGAAAATGTTGACTTTAACTAACTTTTGACAGCTCATTAAAAAAGATGAAGGGTGCATTTATATAAAAATACGAAACTGTTATGTCCCTAACGCAAAATTCTATACTAATACAATCCTAGCACAATATTCCTAGCCTAAGCATTAAACCTTATCTCTAAACCTAATATAATAAGTATAAAATAAACATACAAAACAAAATGCAGCAATAATGAGCTGAAACTCAAAAACTGAGTAACGAAAAGTACCAAAACAGAAAATAAACACGAATACTTTAGACATTGTCATTCAGCCACCAATACCTAGAATGCTTCATATCAGCTTGGTCAACCCCAACGAGTCTAGAAAATGAGTATCTCCATTGGAATTGTTTACTTGTATCAGGTCAATCGAAGATCGTCCACTTCAAAAACTACCTTGGTACTCTCCAATGCGGTTTTCTAACAGATGGTGTAACTTGATTTTCATTCCAGTAATTCACCTTTCCAAATATGTGTTGGAAAGCTACTGTCATATAGTTTCAGAATCAGTATGTGTCATTTAGCTGAAGCGTAAACAACAATACTTTTTTTACTCTGAACATGTCAAATTTTTTGCCGAATAAAGTGTTTTTGCGGGGAGTATTTCTTCATTGAAGAAAAAAGCTGCCGAAAGTCATCGTATTTTGGTGGAAGTGTATGGTGTGCATGCTCTAGCTGAACATACGTGCCAGAAGTGGTTTGCACAGTTTAAAAGTGGCCTGACTTGGAGGATGATGAACGGCCGGACAGCCAAAAAAGTTTGAAGATCACGAATTGAACACATTGCTCGACCAAGATCCATCTCAAACTTACAAAATCATTTGACGTCGCTCAACAAACCATTTCCGATCGTCTGAAAGCAATTTTTCACAACAAAGCTTCAATTTTCGAGAAAAAAACCGCACAAATGAACCGGTACCCCTATTAAATAAAAAAAATAACCCCGGATGCACTCCTGGAAGGGAAGGATACCTTGTACTCCAGCAATTTAATCGAAATATTGCCAAGGAACTACTCCACGTACAGAAGGACTGGTAGGAAGGATTGATTAAAGGCTTCATTTGAAGTTGGAAGCTTTTGCTTCAATGGCCTCTGAAAGCATTTGATTTCCTCTCTCAGGGTTTGGTAGATGAACCAATTCAAAATGAGTTCTAATCGGCAAAAGTTTGTGCAATCCATCACATATAATCCTGTTTCCACTTCTATCCGGAATCGTACTATCAATTTTGATACAAGCCCTATCGACAAGATTTATCTCATCACTAGCGACTCCGATGTTCGATACCTTCACTCGAGACATTTTACAGAATAAGCTATTCACATTCGTGAAAATTCCATCTGGGTCCTGTGGGCTTATACCTCTTAGTTTTTCCGCCTATTGATTGCTGACTTTACTCCTGAAGTATGAATGGATTAAGTTCCGGACATTCTCCAGGTGTAATTTCAACAAAGCCAACGAGGGATGGTTGTAGTCCAAAAATCGTCAATAAATATTGTTGACCCTGCAATGGTTGGTGTTTCATATCCTTCCTTGAGAAATACTTTCTCAATCGTTTCTATTTTCAGCTTTTCTAACTTGGACAAATAGAGATCTTTTTCATCGTTAGTTAGATTTCTGTCACTAGGAACCATTGAGCAAGCGTTGCCATCATCAGATTAAGGACATTGCTTCTGGTAATCCCGATTAGACTTATTTTAAGACTTTCCTATAGTCCATTTTTTTTAAATTCAACCAATTATTTTCATGCTGAACTGGAATGAAGAAAACATCATCCCTTTTGTGATTCATTTCCATTACGATTGCGTTATGGTCGCTATCGCAGCTGCAGTTTCCGTTGAGGACGATTAAAGCTAAATTCAAGTCTTGCGTTAGAGGTCCAAATATGAATTTGTCCTAGGGTATGATGGGAACTCCAGCCCATATAAGTTGTAACTGTATTCAATTTGGTTCCCTGTTATCCAGGATTTCAAGAATACACCTTTTGGATTATTGGCAGCATTCGGCGATGTATGCCGGGTATTCAGGTTACTGGCAAGAATATAATAATCATGCAGCCTGTTCAATTCTAGGAGATTATCTCCACCTGGCAGTGAGATTTTGATAACGGAGATTCAAAGATTTTGAGTTCAACTTTATCAATATTTTGGAAACAACCGGTTCTTCTAACCAAAACCCCGGTGGCACCTCCTCCATCTCCGTTTACCCTATCGTCTCTTATGAATCGAATTTCTTGGATGTCATGGAGTGCCATGAATTGAGGTTGGTTTCAGTGAGAAGCGTGATGTCAGGGTTTTACTTAACAATTAATTAAGGAGATAATCACGTCGATGTAATGCAACAATAGAAATGACATTGATCAAGATGAGGCGAAGCCTTTTTCCATGGGAATGTGACTGGATGACAAGTTATTTTGAGGCATTTGAAAGACCTAAACACTGAAAAGCAAAGTTAATTTTTCAATCTAGTTTATCAATTCTCTCCGATAAAGTATTGAGTTGCTGTTAAATTTTAAGAAGCAGCTCATTATTGCCACTAACATTATTTGTCGCAAGCGCAAATGATACTTTGGGCTTGACGAAGTTGAAAGGTATGACACTGTGGTTCACTTGGGTGTGCTTTGGAACAAATTTGAATTTTGCATCTTGATATCAGGAGCATCCTCGATGTGATGCTGGATTACCAAAACACCGCAGTTAACGCAGTATAATTTTTCTTAAGGCTCCGCATGAGCCAATTCGCACTCATCGGGGGCATGATCGTCTTTGCATTTGAAGCACCGATAGTACATGGCGCAGTTGACAGTCAAATGGGCATGTCTTTGACACCGCTAATACTTGACCTTTACCTCTCTTTTCTGGAGGCGTTCCCACCTCACCACTCTAAAATTCAAGTACCTTATTTGTTGAAGGGCACTTGGACTGCTTTTATTTGTAATTTGTACAAGGTAAAGTCGTAAATTCTTCTTTTCTACGGTGGACCTTCTAGTCGCAAAGGCTGTCACGGAAGCCATTTGCACTCTCCCATGCGGTAGTTAAGATGCCGCCCGAGCCATGGTTGTAAATGTTAAAGAAAAGCGTTAAAATTAAAAACATAAATATTAAATGAATACATTATACAAAAAAGATACTTAAATACAATCGAGTAATAAAGTTAAAATATAAATTAAGTGTAGAACCTGAACGGTTAGATTTGACTTCAAAGCCAAATAAAAATGATGGTGAAGCAAAACTGAGGAGTTCTGATGGAATGCGATCCTGCAATGAAACAGTTTTTGCACTACCTCGATGAGTCGCTCGTTTTCATTTTTCCCGAAGTAGTGGACACTCATCAAGGACGCGTGGAGGAATTAATGGACAACGTTATTTCACACGTTATTTTCCAAGAGAAGGAAAGTTTCGGGACGATCTTCATTCATTAAATAAACATTGCCGCGACGAATCCAATTTACACATAGTAAATCGAATTAATCAACAAAATCCAAGCATCTGAGAAATAGGACAGGAGAATCGCGAATTGAAGGCATCACTAGAAGATTTTCAACGAGCTTTAGAACTTATTATGCATAAATATCGCGACCTTATTCGTCATAAAATTTTAAATAGTACGGTCAATCTCAAAGATACATATAACGCAACACTGTCTGAAGTGATACGAAAACAATAAATGAAATGGCAGCGGTAATGCCAAAAGCAGCTGGAATCGATGATGAAGGAATAAATCACGATTTGGAAATCATGCAATGCCTTCGCGTCGAGAATGAAGGACTACGAAAAATATTACAAATATCACGAACATTTGGTTCGGCGACACGTCGAATTAGCGTTGATGAAAAAGCTATTCAAACCGAAAATGTAGATAGTAGCATAAAAAATAATACAGAAAGCCAAAAGGATAAAAGAAATGATATTGTAAATGATAAACTCGTAGAAGCTGCAAACTTGACGCAAAAAAAGGAAGGGCGATGGTGATACAATTATTGTAAACGGATAAGATGAGACGCTCATAGGAAAAGAAACATCTTCATAAATAGTTGCGACAGTCGTAATAACTCACCATACCGTCAATATTTAAATATATTTTATATTAAACACTAATTGAAAGCATGTGTAGAATTTGAGTACTATTTCTATCTCCACATTCCTATTAATCATTTGCAATGTACTCATATATTCTGCTTTTGATTGTCGAATTAATCTACAAAGCGTGTCGCGCTAACCCAACCGATCGTGTCCTAGCAGCTCCTGACACAGAAGTCCGACGTAAGACCCTTACATTGGCAATGGACCTAGTATCGTCTCGCAATATCGACAAAATAGTCTTAGTACACACAAAAAAATTTCGAAGGCACTTAATCAGATTCCCTGACGTTGCCACAACAGACATTCCAGTCCTTGTCGAATACTTGAGAGACAACAGTGAACTTGCTGGTACAGATGTGTTGATAGTTATCCGTGAGGCCATGCAAAAGTTGCCATCACTCCGCAAATCGATTGTAGAAAAACTGATCGAAGCATTCCCAGCTTTAAATCATCGAAGGTACATCAAGCTGCAGTTTGGATCCTGCGAGAATATGTTGAAAGCAGTAGACAAATTCTATCCACGGATGACAATCCATCAGACAACCAACGACGGCGAAACCCAATGGAGCGAATGTGGGACGTAGGTGCATACCCAATAAACGCCAGTTGGAGGCCGCTGATGCAAGCCAGCACTGCAATTGAAAGTTGAATTGCCTCGAAGAAAAATTTACCGCTTGCCGGTTGAAACTGAGCTGATGAAGAACCTGCGAACATAGGACGGGTCTATTTTGGTCAAGAAAGTGTATTCAGCAGCTCAACGAAGGGATCGGAGATAATCCGGTGGAATTTTCATCAACGACGGGGAATATTGGCTGTGGAAGCGCTGGAGAGATAACTTCGCGATATGACTTAATTCGGGAGGGGCAGGAGAATTAGACGTAAGAACAAGTATTGTGAATATATTGTGCACTTGGCACTTAACTAGGTAAATCATATTTTGCGATTGGTTTTCTTATTTTAAATCACAGACTTGAAATTTATTTGAAAATTATTCTTGAGTGGATTGTACACCTGGCCTGAGTGTGTTTCAGTATCCAGAATAAATTTTTCGGAGGTTTACAGTTTGTGTTACGTCGGGTGAATACATACCGGCAAAAGAACGTGAAGTGGTTGCCCCAGCCTTGAATAATTCTTTCTTCCTAAGTAAATCCTATTGGGGAGGTTCCGTGTGATATTTTTTACTTTATGGGGTATAGGTGAATTGTTGAACCTATCCAGAATTAAGCGCATTTTAATCTGACTTGAACTCAATCAGTGATTACGTTGTAATTGTTAATTCTTCAGCAGTAATTCTTTTGATTTCGAAATTAGTTTGTTTATTTTCAGCTGCCAATAGCCGGATCATTTATTTTCCGCTTTGTCCAAACACGTTGATAGGCGGAACATTTTAGGCTTTTTTTTGGATTTCGTTCCATAATTAATAGGACTTCAGCATCTCAGTCGTATTCAAATGATTGATAGACGACTTTATCGAGAAGTTAGACTTCCTGGGTAATCTTTGAAGGTAGTGAGCACAATGAAATTTCAAGTGAATTTGCTGCTTTTAAGATGGATAAGCCTCAATGACAAGCTGCTCCATCAAATATTAAAAGCCACTATCCTGGACTTACTGGTGTAAATGCTTCAAGGACTGTTTGAAGAGTTCATTAGCCATATAATCCTTTGTAGATTTTCCTACTCATGATCCCGGTGTCCAATTGTCATACAACTCTGGCTTTAATCGTTTATCTTTAAATATAGTCATTGGTGGTATAGTAACACCAAGTGTATTTACAGATCCTGTAATGGTAAAACGTTTTGCGTGTTTCAAAGATTGCATATCTTTTAATCTCCTTTTCTTACCAAAACTTTCTGCAAGTGATGGATGGTATGGCAGCAACTTTTCTAATCTATATAATAAATCTATCATGGATGACTTTTCAGTCCTAAGTAACCACAAACTTCATTCAATCTTTTAAAATGATCATCAACGATAAATTTATTGAATATTTGTATCCTAGCCAGACTCATAAACTGAGCTTTATGCTTTGATATTTCTGGATATCGTTTCATGCACGCCTCAAACCAATCTTTACCGGCAACTTTAGCATGTTGATTAAAATCATGCTTGATGTAGTTACCCGCACAAAATCTATAAAACAAGCGTCAGAGAATCCGTGGTGTCACAAGCAATACTATTCCAGTAAACCTAATAATCCTACTTACAAATTCCATTTTCTGGACGTCACCGAGTGCTTTTTCAAACTACCAGTCATCATATGGTTTCGAATGGTTTTTCTCGGAATGCTTAGCTGACGCCAAGTCATTTTTCACTAAAAATACCTCTAAATAAATTAGTCAATAGTAGTTATTGCTTATTTACATTCCTAAAATTTTGAAAAACATAAAATATACTGCAAGCCAACAAAAAAAATTTTCTATATGGGGAGACCCTCTTAAAAACCTTATAATTTTTTGCAGTTGAACTTTGAAGAGAGCACCATTTTACACCTACACACAAAATTTGATGTCTCTAGCTCATATGGTGTGTGAGAAAAATTGCTGTGACCCATAGATAGACGGACGGACGGATAGATGGAGAGACAGATTGCAATTTTAGTAGGGTTTTATAAAATTATTTTAACAAAACCCTAATAAACTGTTTTGTGCTCAAAACTTTAATTCAATTTAAAAAATTTTAGATGACCAGAACTATTTTTTTCGCTATTTAGCATTCAGAAAAAGTTCTTCTATCTTTGTATATAGCTCCAATCTTTTTCAGAAAGAAGTTTCGAAAAGTGGAGGATCAACATCATCATATATAGCCCGACAGCTCAAGCTGGGCTTTGGTCTCCAGGATTAATCCCCTCCAACCATCACGGCTCTGCAACCTCGTTCGCTAGTTGACAACTCCTAGTAAGGATCTGCTGTCAGCTTCTATTGTTTCTTCCAATCGAGTACTTGGTCTTTCCAATAAACGTCTACCTTGTACTCTAGCTTTTAATGTTCCTTGAAAGGATCAACAACTTTTACAATAAATAAGAGTGTTTCGGTGATTTTTGAAAAGGGATATTTTATTTTATTTCAAATACATTTTTCCAAAAGCAACTCCTACGGGGATTCTAACATTTTTATTTTTCTGATTTACTCAACCATTACTCCTGATTCCCATAATAATACATGCTCCTTAATTCAGATTTTATCTTTGCATGAAATCAAATCTAATGAATACAAAATTCTCATATTCACTTGAGACATTACCATAGCATTTCTACAAGGACTCGTTTAATTTAAATCTTCAAATAAAACATGAGCCATAAGAAACGGTTACTTCTGGCAACAATACCACCTCGTGTACTTATTTTTGTCACATCTTCATAACCAAGACGAGATGGCTTCGGAAAATTGCCATTTATACCGGGGCGGTGGTAGAAAGTACTTACCTAGGCACTTCTTCGTTTCTCCTGCATTGGAAGAGTCTTCGTGCTCGTAATAAGAAATCCAAGAATAATAAAGGAGTTTTCCTTTTCTGTATGAATTCTAGATGAACAATACGAAATGAGAATGGCACTCTAGTCTCATTTCATTTTCCCAGTTGTGCCTCCTCCAGCATGGCCTATTGCAGGCGAAACGACATAAAAGAATTCACAGTAGACGACATTAGAGGATCAACCTCAGCCACGTAGTGATTTCCCGCGAAATCCTTGTCGCGTTGAGTACAGTTCGGGTGTGCTGTAACCTTCCAGCGCGCCCAGTATTTCATCATGCATTATTATTTTCCGAGAAGTTTTTGGTGGTATGTAAAAAGCCACCAATGTTCCATTGAACCGGGACATCATCGTACACATGACATACATCCTCCACGCGGTAATGGTACTTGTACGAGATGAATAAATCCAGCCTTAGCCACACTGCAGCCCGCAGCTTCCCGAGCAAGCGTCTATTTATGTTCATATGTTCCACATTATACGGAAAGTGGAAGAGTCGCGTTTATGCGCGACGCCAACAAAGGATTTATTAAACAGAACGAAAACAATTGGCAATTTCGCCGGAATATGTGCTCCTTTTATGTTTATGAAACGACATAAATGTAATTGAACGCGCAATTTTATGTGTGCACCAAGAATGTAACAATAATCACTTTATAATTCATTTCGTCATGCATCGCGCGACTAGTAAGAGTACTTTGCGATGCAATATCAAAAGAAAATCGCGGGCTGCGTGTGTGTGCGGATGTGAATGGGTTATTGAGATTTGGAATTTTGTAATTTGATGGAGGATGGAGGAAATTGTGGTATCGATAGTGGCAATATAGTGGCAAATCAATTTTCAGGATCTTGAGAAAACGAGGAAAATTTTTTTGCGGTATGAGGTTGGTCCGCCTGCTTCTCTTCTGGCCTAAAAGTTGTATTTATGGCGGTGACAAGGATCAACAAGTTTACCAAAAGCTCAAAGTCATTACTTATTCTAAAGCGGTCGTCCGAAATAAAGTGACATAATGATAAAAAACGTCACGCTCAACAGTGAAAATCATGAAAAAGAAGAAGTCCCTTCCGGGACTACGCTTAGAGATAGTTAGAGCATTTCATTATCATGATCGAATGTGTCGGCACTCCACCAGGTGATATGGTCAGTATCACGCTTCGGCTGTGTGTCCGTGCGATACGTTCTGATTTTAAACCAGCGTATATCATAACTGAACGGGCATATAGTCCGTCCGAAAAATCATTTGAACGAAATCTCGTTGCCGCCAACGAGAGTCAAATCAGGATACTTCGGCTTACAGGATAAGTGCTCTAACCACTATACCACGTGGACTACTGCCTTTGACTAACAGATAAAAATTAGCCTACTTCAATGTCGACAAGTATAGTTTTCGGACATCATCCTGTATATGAACATGCACAGAAGTTTATTTCTATCCGTCAATTCATTTTTTGTTTACAAGCCATTTGAAGTTGACGTGTCAGTGAATTTTTACGTAATAGATTAACCGAATATCGTACAGTGATAAAATTCTTTGTTTGGAAAGGTTTATCAGCAACGCGTATTTTGCTCCTCGAATATATTTTCTTCTTCGAGGAGCAAAATACGCGTTGTTTGATAAAAAAAAAATCTATTTATGTTTAGAATATCTTTATTGAATTCACAAGGTAGAATGATCACTGTCACAGTCAATCAAAGTTACTATGGTGCCATGTTAGAAGATAACTTTTGCAAACCCATAAGAGAAATTCAACTGATTTTAAGAGGTTAAAAGACGTTCACAGTGTAAGTAATTTTATGACTTAGTTAACTCGAGTTTTCTGTGGATATCAATATAAAGACATAGCTCAGTTAAAATATTACTTATATTAATACATTTTTTAATTTATATAATCGAATGACTTTTTCTTTTGTAACCGAGATCTACAGTATCTCTTCTTAACATCCAACAATAGTTTGCTAGCATAGCAGTGCTGCACTTTCTCTGATAACGCTGCTCCATGCCTGCTATATCCTGGTGTAAACACTCACCGTGCTCATCACTAACGTCTCCCATACATTGAGGCAAGAAATTTAAACGTGAGTCCAGAATATGTACTTTGAGGGACATTTTACAATCAATAGCACGCAAGGCTTCAATCATATCTTTTACAAGTGTTCGAAACTGAGGTTCATGGCTGAAGATGATGTTTTGATAGAATTCAATATTTTCTTTTAAATTTTACAAAGCCTACTCGGAGAAGTTTGGGGCTTAAATTTAGGCAAAAGCTTTTATTCTGTAGTTGATTGCACCCTGTGAGTGTGTAAATCGATCACTGTACACAAAATTCACCAAAGTATGGACGCGAGACTCCTATTTCCCGTAAACGATGCAAAATCGACTGACGTGGCTCAACTTGAATTCAAAACCTGACATCTGTGGCATTTTTAAGTGCATCAACCGACAAGTTGTCTCGTCAGCGCAGAAGCACTCAACACTGAATACGTCGCCCTAGATTTGTCAATTATAACATATACAACCTCTCTAGTGGAATGGTTATTGCGACCATAACTTGGAGTAAACGCTCTTACAGTTGCAGCTTTTGAAACAAAATTTCAGTTATTTATTTCACCATGACGAATATTTTATAGTTCGCTTATATTTTGACGACAAATCGTAACAAAAATTTACAGGTGACTATTAATAAATAAGTGGATTTTCAACCCGATTGTCAACATGCTGGCAAATGATTTTGATCCCGTTTGATTAAACTTGGTGTAAAGCATTGGATTCGTTTGAGGTGTTTCAACAAAAAGCCCTTAGCTTTCAAACTGATGAAGAATAAAGATCAGCCTTTCTCTAAATACAAACTTAGTTAATTAACGTTTATTTTATATCCTCAGCACGGCTTATAAAGAAAAAAAATATATAAATAAATTTGTTTGTTTTTGATTTTTCATTTCTCACAATAATTATAGCTTTCAACTAATTTTCTTTTCTCACTGCTATAAACAACTAATTATTCAAGCAAGCGTAGTTGACAGCTTTAGATATAAAATTAAGTTGACTTTATTCGTAGAATTACTTTATATCTATGCTTTGTTCTGTATTTTCAATCGACTTAAAATATCACGTATTATTTCAGTCATCATTTCAATGGAATTTAACACAGTTTACAATATAACACGTTTAAGATAAATACTCCCGATGCGCTTTATACTTTTAAGTATGAAAAATGGTGTTGTGTGTATGACTTTAGCACGTTTTCCCGAAAAATAAATTCTTTGTGTGTTATTTTACCAGAGTTGGAAAAGTATATTTTGTTTTTAAAATATATCATAATAACATACCAAAGACGCTTGCCATTGGCAATTCAACATATTTGGGAAAAATTATAAGCCTATGTGTGCAGCGATGGCACAGAGTTTTAGTTTTTTAACACACTTCCCATTTGCAGTGTAACGATTAAATAATGAGCTACAATGTAAACATAAAAAAAACCACGAATAAGGGAGGAACAGCAGCAAAACGCAGAGATTTTCGGTCACATTTACAGACTTCACAATATGATTTCAAACAAAGTTCAAAATTAATGTATTGAATCTCAACCCTTTGGAAATTTAATAAATTTTTCTGTTCGATATACAGTACTTTCAAGCCATTTTAGGCTTTTTGTACAAATCAACATATGCAATTCCAAAAGCTCGTAACATTTCTGTTGTACTAGAAATAGCACTCTGATTACACCAAATCATATACCGTATGTCAAAACTGGTCCAATCAGAGCCTTGTAACAGGTAATCTACAAATTTTGATCAACGTATCTAGAATGAAAGAATCGTCGCAGGGTAATGAACACTTTATGCGCCTTACTGAGCATGGTTTTGACATATCCATTATATTACAGATACTAATTAAGATGAGCAACAAAGTATTGAGCACAGGATTTATTTGGAATCCGTTCTGTATTACCTTCATGAGCCACAACGTATAAAGTTTTCCAACTACGTTTCAGGTTTTGACTGGCCAATCACAGTGTTGTCAGAAACAAAATTGTTTCACATTTTTGCACATTCACTTTCATTCGCCAATTGTTCATGTACTAGACATTGTTCAAGAGTTTTTAATGTTCCTTTGAACGACTGATGCTTTTTGCTCTGCCGTATAAAAAAGCAGGCATTAGCAAATGCGACTAATGATCACGTTGGTGACACGTTAAAATCAAAGCCGTTCAATAGGGTTCGAATGAGTATAGAAAAGGGCAGAGGATCAGTAACTATTCCTTGCTGTATACCATTCAAGACGTTAATATCGTAGCATACATTTGTATCAGATTTCCATCAGTTACGATACAAAAAATTATTTTCCATACAAAATATCACTCATCATGATGACAAGGTGTCCTAAAGGAGTTTAAAAATTGGTCCGTCTAACCAAACCCTATCAAAGGCTTTCTCTATATCAATGAATCGCGCTCCAAAACATTCCCTTTTTTTTATTTTTCAACAGATGTTTGAAGTCACTTTTGCTATCGCATAAAGGGACAAATGCCTGGCATGGAATCCAAACCGGCAATTCCACATCAACTCAAATTTCATAATGTGGGAGTTTTGTGCTTTTTTCAGTATAACTTCAAATACTTTCCTGGTGTTAGGCAGCAAGCCGATCGGACGATAGCTTTTAGGGCACGAAGATTAATTTACCTTGGTTTTTTCCACTGATTTAGGAAATTTGAATTTTTCAACATGTCATTGAAAAATATACAACAATTTCTCATGGCATCTCAAGCAAATGTCTTTGTACTATATTGGGAATACCGTTAATGCCACATGATTTGTTGTTGTTTATCTTGTCAAATATGAGACCAAATCTTAATACCGGACAACATAATCAGGACGTTTTCTACTTGTTATGAGTTCGGTGGTCATTGTTTCACTGAAATCAAGAATAGATTCGCTGTTCAGAGGTTTAATTCGGAGTCAAAAACTATTGCTTCAAAGAATTCTGAAAGTATTTGGCTCCCTCTTTGAAGGTTTGGTAGATAGGTCAACTCAAAATTTCTTGATATCAGAGCATATTTTATAAATCGTTACGTACAATCCTATTTCCAAATGTATCCCGAGTCATACTAGTGAGACTTCTTACGAAAAATACTAATGACTTCCATGAGTCCACTATCCAATAGATCATACGGGCTTATACCTCTCAGTTTTTCCACCCATTGGTTGTTGATTTCCCTTCAGTAGTATAAACAGATTAAGTTCCGGACTTTCTTAAGGTGTAATTTTAACAAGGCCAATGAGGGATGCTTATAGTCCAGAAATCACCGATAAATATTGTTGACAGTTGTGAGAACATGGTTCCTTCATCTTGGGAATTACTTTCTCAATGGTTTCCAATGTCAGCTTCTCTAGCATTCACAAGCAGAGAAATTTCTAGAAACCCATTGGGCAAGAGTTACCACCATCAGAAGGTGAAAATTATCTCTGGTAGTCCCGCTTAAATTTCAATTGAAAGTTTTTCCAAACTGCTTTTTAAAACAATTGGAATTACTTTCATTTCGAACTGGAATGTATTTATTTCCCCATGTAACAGAAAGAGGAGAAAAGACATGCAATAGCAAGACAAACGCAATAAATATGAGAGGAGGAAACGCCCAAGCTGCAGTTCATCCTAATTTTATGGGAAGCTACTCACGGAAAGAAACATTCGTCAAGATAAACTTTTCCAGCGAAGCTTTCTGGATTTATCAGCAAGGTATTTATAGCAAAAAAAAAGTTTGTTGCCAATTTCGGTCATACCGGCATTCGCCTATTTACACATTCAATTACCTGCTTATCAACTCTACTTTCTTTTGGGCACACATACCTTTTTGTTATATTTATTTTTTTTTTATGAAAAATTTTAATCATGTACTTTTATCCTTTATTCCCCGTCATATTAATTTCACCTTTTCTATCTTAATTTATGTACAAAAATAAGGAATCTCGTCTTTCCCGAAAACAAAATCTCATTCATTCTTTGTAGCACTACAGCCCCTCTTGGGCCTTTGCTTCCTGCAAATGGTGCCTCCAACAGTCTCGGTTGTCGACCCATCCTCCGATTTCGAAATCCAAGCAACGATGAACTGTTTTCGTCGACCGAATCAGACCAGCGTTTCCTCAATTTCCCCACTGGTCTTCGGCTTTCAGTTCAGTACCTTTTTAGATACCCGTTGATCGTCCATACGATTCACATGACCAGCCCATTGTAGCTTCCGCAGTCTTACAATCGTTGAGACCTCCAGCTCGTCAAAAATTTCATACAGCTCATGGTTGTATCGAATTCACCATTTGTCCCCGTCTAGCTACACTCTAGTTGTTTGCTGAGGACCCGTCACTCAAAGATTCTCAATATATTTGCAGATGCTTGCGTTAGGGTCCATGTTTTACAGCCAAAGCATAACACATTTCATTCAATACCTTTTACTAACCAGATCCCATTCCTTTCTTCCTACTAACAAATTTGATTCTTTTTCAACATCAACAAGCCTCAATATTGTGCCTATTGTAACAGCATCCACGTAACTACGTGGAATTTATTTGGTATTTGATGAACGGGAGATAATCCGAAGAAGGCTCCAGTGCTAATGCGGTGGACTCTCAATCTGAGGATCTGCTGGGATCCTGGGTTCAAGTTCCTCCGGGCGCAGGAAAACTCTTTTTAATTCCGGCAACGGCAATTGTTTCCATGTGTATGATGATTTGCATTTAATCGTAACTAAACGTTACCATCGTTATATGCAAATCACCATTTTAGCAAATGGAAATTATTACATTTGTCGAAAATTAAAATAACTTCGATCACGTTACCTCGGTACGGTTGTGGTAATTAGAAAGAAAGACTTGCGGGCTTGAAGAGTTTCGAAGCAGTCTTGATTTGGATTCGGGAACGAAAGTTTGGATGGAGACGGTTACCTCACAGGTAATAGTGAGAGTTGTGGTAGAACAGGAAACGGCTAGTGAGGAAGTGAAAAAGGGAAAATAAGAAAGAGTTGGGAGTGAAAGTTTTAAATTGGCGGGTGATTTTAGAAAAAATATAATTTTTGTGTTCCGAGCGGGATATATTCTCGAAAAAAGAGGAAAAACAATTAACCTAAAAGTTACGTTCAGTGTTTTCCAAAGTTAAAGGAAGTAAACCAAACATCAAAGATGGCTTAAAATTTCATACTATAATCTATCACCAATATTGGGGTGAAAAAGCCAAGTGATAGTGTTAAAATTGTATGTAACTGAAATCCGATGCGAATTGAATGCACAATTAAGGAGGAATTGGAAGGAGCGAATACGTCAAATATTTTGTGCAGGGGCTACACCATATTCAAACAATCGATTGACGGAATTATTAAACTAAAAACGAAATCATTAAAAAAAGCTTCAAAGAGGAAAAGTGGTCATATTGATTTTGATAAAGCCACACTTTGTTATCCCTATTGATTTTTTTTTGGAAAAAATACTAGTTGGAAAAGAAAATTAGAACAGGTTTATAGAAGAAGAAATATTGGAGTAGTTTAAAATTCGAGTGTTCGCGTATCCAGTTTATTTTCATTTTAAATAAACATTAATTTCCAATGAACTGTGTTATTTTTCTTATTTTAAATAAAACGGCCATGAAGTATTAAGATGAAAATTTTCTTTCATTTCTCAAAATGACCTCCCCCTTTCTCTTGCTTCCTTTTGGGATAGGTTTTTTTATGTGAAGTGGCCCAGCATGGGTAGAGGATTTCCCGGAAAGTCTCATGACATGACTGAGCCCTAGCCAGCCTCAGAATGCCACCTCGGGCTCAAGAATCCTCTGCCAAAAATTATGTCTGCAACCGCAGGTTGCAACAAGCTGCCTAAAGTATGGCGACGATATGTGGACGATGTTTTGCGATAGTCAATAAGGATGGGGCTGATAAAACGCCGCGGAGCCTGAACAAAATGCACCATGACATAAAATTTACAATGAGAATAGACACAAATGGACAACTACAATTTTTAGATGTTCTTGTTGAAAGGGCCGGCAATATATTTATTCTCAGTATGTTCAGAAAGAAGAAGGGTTATTACCAATAACTCAAACTACCTGATCTAGCACAAAATGGCAACCTTTTACAGCACGATACATCGCATGTATAACGTCTCGATGAAGCGAGAGGAAAGGTAAAACGTGCAACGCTATATTATGGGCACAGCAGCAAAAATGAATACAACAAAGCCACCATTAGGAATATAATAAAATAAGAAGAGACAAAACGGCTAAGGAATCAACTCATAACTTTATACGGACTAGGAAACAGACAACACCCCAGACAAGAATTAGCATTGCGTACCGCAGGGACGTAACAACGTGACTGAAACAAATCTAAAAACAAGATGGGTAAGCAGACCTACGCTCGTGTCAGAAGGGTTTTGTACCCAACTTCTCAGAAATGCAGTCACCAGCAATGAATTAGTCAAGAAATATGTCAAAGAGATGTGCACGTTTACAAGAAAATCCGAGGTTTTTCTACTTTCAACGGTCGCCATTTTGTTGCAACCCGAGAAAAATCACTCAAATCATGAATCCTCAAAAATACTAATGTTATTGACCTTATTGGAAAATTTCAAGAAGATCAAGTCAAAACTGCAGTAACTGATTCGATGGAAAGTCCATAAAATACCAAAAACGTATGTTATTGTTGTTGTAATTGGAGAAATTTCAAACGGCTATAACTTCCATGTATATAATTTGATTTTCATCAAACTTACAAAGTTTAAGAACCCTAAGTAGGACTACGTAAATGTCGAATTTAGATCATATTAAGGGCACCAATGCAATTTTATTGGGGAAAAAGTTGAGCGAATTTCAACTTCTAAGGTATTTGTTGTTGTTGTACTCATAAACACCTACCACCATAATTTTTTTCGGATTTCTCGGATCACAGGTGTCCAACCGCGAGGGTGGGGGGACACAAAAAATTTTTCGTGTATTTCCCCTCCCTGCGCATCGCTCGAAGCAAAAAGTATCAAATTAAGACCTGTTTTGAAAAGTTCTCATCTCCCATATCGGCTACCTTTGATGAATTTTTTTTTGGGGCCACTCCCCTATATGGGGAGACCCCCCTTAAATACCTTATAAAATTTTTGTAATTGAACATTTATGTTTCTAGCTTAAGTAGCTTAGGAGAAAAAGTGCTGTGACACACGGACGGGCGGACAGACGGACAGACAGGTCGCGAAACTAGTAGGGTTCTGTAAAATTATTTTACAAAACCCTAAAACCATGCTAAAAAAATTGCCTTAAGCAGCAGAGCTCACCAGCTAAAGTCGGTACTCGGATCCACTAAGGAGAAAAAGAAAACAGAAGAAACTAGATGGGTAGACAGATACGCTCATGTTAAAAGGGTTTTGTAGACAAGTTCTCCAAAATGCAGTCAACAGCAACGAATTAAATCAAGAAACATGTCAAAGAGATGTGCACGTTTAAAAGAAAATCCATTGTTCCTCTATTTTCAACGGTTGCCAATTTGTTGAAAACTAACAAATATCACTCAAATCTTGAATTCCCAGAGATATTTATGTTATTGATCTTATTTGAAAATGTTAAGAAAATCAAATCAAAACTGCAGTGTCTGATTCGCTGGAAAGTCCATAAAATATTAAAATCATATGTTATTGTGTTGTAATTGGAGAAATTTCAGATGGCTATAACTTCCGTGTATACCTGTCGATTTTCATCAAACTTACAAAGTAAAGGGAATTTTTGTAAAACTGCTCAAATATCGAATTTCATTGAGTTTAAAGATAACTATACGATTTTATTGGGGAATATATGAAATTCGAAAATCATTGTATTATTATCAAAGTTGACAGAATTTTGACTTCTAAGGTATTTGCCGTTGTTGTGCCCATAAACACCTACCACCATAATTTTTCAGTTTGCAGGTGTCCAATTGCGAGGGAGGGTGTTTCGTGTATTTCCCCTCCCTGTGCGCCCCTTGAAGCAAAAAGTCAATTTAGCACTTGCTTTGAAAAGCTCTCATCAAAACTTTTCATTTGATACCCATATCGGCTACCATTGATAAGTTTTTTTTGGGGCCTATCCCCTATATGGGAAAACCCCCCTTAAATACCTTATGAAATTCTTCTGTAGTTGAACTTTAAAGGAAGCACCACTTTCCATCTGCATAAAGAATTTAATGTTTCTAGCTTAAGTAGTTTGCGAGAAAAACTACTGTGACACAAGGACGGACGGACTGACCGGTCGCGATTTTAGTAGGGTTTTGTAAAACTATTTTACAAAAACCTTAAAAAGCGGTGTTAGATCATTACTAGATCAAATTAACCTATCGATGTCGTATGTCAAAAATTTCAAATCGAAAGGCTCCAAACGACGTCTGTGGCCAAAAATTAAACCCTCGACAAACAGCTGGCTCCCATCTTATCATTCACATCGCTGAAGACAAGAAACGAGCTCTGGATGGAAGTGAAATTAAGACCGTGGCAGAACAGATGATCGGATATCAAGCATGGCGTAAAATCAATGATTGATTCGATGATGAGCGCCAGAATGCATTAGATAAAAACAATCAGGCATACAAGGATTACATAGCTAGGAAAACCAGGATGAAGAGAGAACGCTATAAAAATTTCAGAAGAATAGCGAATAAGATAGTTGGAACTAAGAAAAGAAAATACTATGACGACCAATTGAGAAGTAAAGATATAAGTTCAGCAAGCAACGACACAAGACAAGCATACAAAGTAGTGAAAAGCCTGAAACGTGGTTATCAGCCCAAAACCACGCTCTGATGTGATGACATCGGCAATATCATCGCTGATGAAACCAAAATTAAGGAAAGATGGGCATCATATTTTAAGAACCTCCTTAATCCTCCGCGCAGCTCCACAACATTGGAGCCTATAGATATCAGCGGAGAGCTTCCATTGGCCCCACGAACTCTGGATGAAGTGTGTTCCATCATCAAAGCCCAAAAGAATAATAAAGCGCCAGGCATCGATGAGATTCCAGTGTAGCACACCAAATATGGTGGCAGCAATGTTCATAAAGCTAGCCACAACGTCATCCAGCACATTTGGAATGAAGAGCATATGCCGACAGAGTGGAGCCAATCGATTATATTCTCTATCCACAAAAAAGGTGTTAAGCCACAGTGCGGAAACTATGAAGGTATATCACCCAAAGATTTTAGAAAATAAAATTGGGTCATATGCCAACAGTATTATTGGGGAGTATCAAGGTGGTTTTAAAGCAGGGAGATCGACAATAGACCAATTGTTCCCAGTCAAGCAGGCACTTGAAAATGCTGGGAGTTCAACATAGACATACACCAAATTTTCACTCCTTAAGCAAGCATACGACAGTATTAAACGTAATGTACTGTAGCATATAATGCTTTGCTTTGTCATTCCGGGCATTCCGTCTCACGAAAATGACAATGACATCGATGACCTCCCAAAAATGCATCAATAACCAACTCATCAATTTGGCTCTAGAGTACGTCATACGGAAGCTACTTGTCGATACACGAGGTACGTAACTATACAAGCCGAGCCAAGTAGTACTCTATGTGGACAATATCAACATTTTGTCACAGTCATTAGCAACTACCAAAGAACTCTTCCGGAAACTCAACAGGGAAGCAAAGCTAGTAGGGCTACAAATCAATGAAAGTAAAACAAAGCTCATGACTTCAATCACACAAAATATCATATTTGACGGATAGAGTATTGAAAATGTGAGGGAGTTTGTGTATTTAGGTGCCAAAAAATGAGAACCAGTAATGAAAGAGACGAAATACGGCGAAGAATACAGTTCGTAAATATAATATTTTATTCAGTTTTGACAATCTTGAAAACTAGCTGCATAAGGAAAACAAAGCTCGAAGTATACAAATCGGTGATAAGACCTGTGCTATGCTATGAGTGTGAAACATGGACTCTAACCCGAGCATCCTCAAATACATTCAGCGCCCTTGGGCGCGGGTCCTGAGACGAATAATCGAAGCAAAGCTAGACGGGGACCAATGGCAAATTCGATACAACCATGAGCTGTATGAAATTTTTAACGAGCCGGAGGTGTGAACGATTGTCAGACTGCAGAAGCTGCAATGGGCTGGACACATGAATCGAATGGATGAACAATGGATACCCAAAAAGGTATTCGTTGGGAGAACTGAAGGCCGGAGACCAGTAGGGAAATCGAGGAATCGCTGGTCTGACTCGGTCGACGAAAATAGTTTATCGCTGCTCGGATTTCAAAATTGGAGGATACGGCCAATAAACAGAAACAGTTGGAGGTACTATTTGCAGGAAGCGAAGACCCGAGAAGGGCTGTGGTGCTAAGAAGAAGAAAAGTGGTGTTTACAAGACTTCGTGTATTGAATGTAACAAATCGTATACAAACGAGGTGAGGTAGCTCGTAACCACTAGAGTAAATGAACTTATCTATGAGGAGAAATACTGGGGAAGATGAAAAACGTAAATACCGTTACAGTCAGCGGTAACAAAGTACAAAATCGCAAAAATCATAAGATAAACGTAGAAAACGTCACAGCCCTGAAAAAACACACCAGAAGTGGAAACTAGAGGCTTAAGAGGTCATAAAATAGGCAAAAATGGACCAGAACAAATCACTGAATGTAGAAAAGGGCCGGATTACTCATGGATGATGAGTACTTAATGACCACAAGTCAGGTAATCGAATAGCGTTACTAGTATATAAGATACTATAAGATCATTGCCACAACATTAGCACTGAAGAAGGCAGTAAGGAAATGTTTTTAATGAAAAAAGCTTGACTGATATATTAAAATCGGACATTCTAGAATTCGGTCCCCTAGTCATTTTACGGTTGGGCGATCATTGATGTGGTTGAAAAAATATTTAGGTATCGAAAGATGGAGTCTTAGTCCGTCGTCAAGCCTTCATTAAGCCTTTTATAATATGTAAATGTTTCCAGCGGCCGCCACAAGGATGCATAAGTACGGTTTGATTGCAGGGCTGTTAGTATGAATTCAGTTGTAGGCATTTCTCGGTGCCCTATCACTGGGGAAAAACGGTCATTGCAGGAAGCTTGATTGGGTATTTTTGATTATTTTGAGTCCTATTTGAGCCTTTTTTCGTTGGTTGGGTCTTGTTTAAATCCATTTCGGGTCAAATTTCGACAAACAGGCATTGTATAGATTATTCCGAAATGGACTTTATTTGGATCCTGTTCACATCTTAAATATAGCATGTAGGGGTATTAGTAGAAGATGATTTTACACAGCTGGTTAGCCTTAAAGCCTCAAATTGAAGCAAAAGAAGTGTTCAAAAAATTGAATCAATTTTTTTTTTTTCAGTGTCAGACACTGAAGATGACTCAAAGTAGTCGAAACGCGTCTGCTCACACAACTAAGCAAGGCCCGACGGCTTTTAAAGAAAAAAGAGGATTGGCCTGCGGATATCAAATAAACAAAGTTATTGACTATAATTGAATCAATGTTTGCAAATTAAACACCCTAACCATTTCACTATGAAATCTACTGAGCACGTTAGTTGCCCGTAATTGCTTATTCGACATATTGAAAAAAGTTGAATCAATTTTGCCGCTGTACAAATCAAATACCTTTCATGTTTTGTGGTTATCCATTATGGGAATATCTCCTTTCAGATTAATCATCAATATTGCCAACCAATACTGAAAAATAAGAAACTTGAAAGATAAGTTGCTCTATCCCAATACTATGCTTCATTGGAGAACCACATAATTTATAACGTTTTATTTTTAATAAAATTGTTATTTCTTTTGATCCGACGATTATCAACTTTGTTTCGCATAAACCATTTCGTATCGAACCATTCAAATGTACAAGAAAACAATTTTATGTACCGCCGATTTTCATTCTTTACAATATTGCAGAAAAATTGAACGATCGCATCAATGAATGGTGGTGTGGTGACCACTTGATATTGCCAATAATGATGATGATATGTACGAGTACGAGTATGTGGCGAAGCGTCTGTCGATGATGAGCTGATGATGATGGCGATGAAGAGAGCGATTTCCATCTGTGAAATCGTTTTCATGTTTTGTGCAAGATTGCAGATACTGTCGAGTTAATCATGTTGACCTATGAATGATTGCCGTAAATAGTAATGGTTCAGATAATGCAAACCTAATCAAGTCAATGAGGACAATTTCGAGTCATAAAATTTATTTCTCAACAATATTATTAAGACGAAGTTATTGATCCTCTTTAACTGATTGAATAAATGTTTGGCATAATTAGGATTCAGGAAAGGCAAGCCTCTCTTTCGTTGCTGAAATGCTCAGTCATATACAGTTTCTCATTTCCTATTCAATCCTTGAATGATTGCGTTAAAATCCAAACATTTCATCAAAATGTTACTTTTGCATTTCAAATCACTTCAACCAAAATGACACATCATCCTTTCTGCCGTCCTTTCCACGGAATCCCTATCCCTTGGCACAATCTAACCAACGAATGGAAAGAGCGAATCAACGAGCGAACAGGCACACCGACAACACAATGACGAATCGGTTTCGTTTGTTGTTCAATTCACCAATTCACGAAAATGTAATCGTTCCTTTCTCAGCCAGTCAATCCCAAAAAGCGTCTAAAAAATAAAATTGATTATGTTTCTATTAAAATCTGTTCAAATGGGTTACGGCAATGAATAGCAAATAGGCGAAGGGAGTCACTTCATTCGAATTTCCAAGTCCTAGGGGTTATTGCCATCTCAGTCGGTGTGTGATATACCTAAAAGCAATCCTTCAAATATCCTGTTTTACACTCTTCTAAATTTATTTCTCATGGTAACATATTGGTGAGTATGTGAACACTTAGCATGCGTTAACATCAATCATATGCAGCCATCCTGGATTTATTAAAATTTCATTTTTGAAATAGAAAGTGGATTATCGAAACCAGGCGAAGGAATTTTTGTGTGAGTGCATTTCCTACAATATGCATTTTCGAAGTTTTACAAAATATTTAATATTTATAGATTTTTTTTTTATATTTAGCAAACTCCAACAAGAGAAACCACTTCAACTACCCTCAATGTAGACGTCAGCAGCAACGAGTTTTATAAATCAGTTTTCAAATCCACAGAATTGAATTCTAACGCCATCCCAAACGCATATTTTCGCAAAGTCATGGCGCCACAATCAGTCTTTTTTTCTCCTTTCTTTAACAATTCTCCTGGTGTTTCTTCTCCGACCTCTAGCATTCAAAGCGAAACTCATATCAGCCGCCTTTTAGAGCCTGATCATTACCCCTTGCAATCTTCACTCATATTTCAGTTTTTTTTTAAATTTTAATTCAAAGTTACAAAAAAGGAATGATCTCGCTTTCAAATGGATATTATTTCATTTGGTGAATGTTTTAAGATTTCCTTGGTTAGGTCAATCGGAAATTCGAATACAATGTGAATCTCATGAGCGCCATGATTCAGCGAAATTTCGGTTGAATCCAAAGAATGAGTGGTCTAATTTAGAGAAGTGTGTTGAAATGTATATTTGGATGAAAAATGATGGAATGACACTAGTTTTTGACAGGGTTGTTTATATGGAGAGATTTCCAGGAAATGATTTTATAAGAATAAAGATCTGAACATATGCTACTCCTGGAAAAATATATCTTAGACTGAGAAATAAAATACAAATAGAGTTAAGCGTGCATCTATAGCTCCAGTCACCGAGCCAAATCATTTAACACTAGATATACCGGCAATTTGAGTATACCTTTTTCAACCGTACCAGTCAAAATGACTGGTCTTTAAAAAATGATGATTGTGGAGGCTTCCAATTTATATTTATTGAAAAAATAATAATTGCAACATATAAATATGACTATTTACGTTGTCAATACATTCATAAGTTAACAAAAAATAATAATTTTCTGTCTAATTAACGCAAATTTTGATTGAAAGTCTAAATCATACCACGCATAAATTTTAATTTTTTTGTATTACGAAAAAAATTAATTTCAAATTGTATTGTAATTTAAAAAGTGATTGCATATTTGTATTAATCTCTAATCGAAGACTTAATTGTTAGTGGTCTATCGGTCACAATTTTTACATATGGAAATTTTCCGTTGTGCACATTTTCCGCAAACATGTTTTTTGCAAGTATTACAAATAGTTCTTGTCTTATTATTGTTGCAATGTCCTATTTGACACCATTTACGCACATGTATGGTGTCACTTGAACTGGGTCTAGCAACTTCTTGCAGTTTTTCTCTGGAAATCTGATATTCAGAAGCAAGTTCTTCAGAAAGACAAAACAAAAATTTTTTTCTCGATATGTTTTCACCTGTCGTGTTTTTATATAAAATCCAGGCATTTATTCCAGCTAAATCGAGAATATTTTAAAAAAACTTGAAGTGGCCACCTTCTGAAACTTGATTTGACACTATATTTTCGTGCCATTTGGACAGTCGCATCAACACCAAATTTTGTGCAGTTATAAAAAGACATAGTTTCAGGCAACCTTTTATTAGTTGCATCAATTTTGATTTTTTTGTGCTTTACGCTTAGTAGGAAAACTTTTTTTGTTGGTCTTACTTTTATAAACTGTTAGTGTACATCCATTTGATTCATAAAGCAATGTTGAAAAACGAGCCATGTTGTCCTTCTTTTGTTTGCAAATTTTTGGAAGTTTCCTTTTATTTGCACGCATCGTTCCAGTCAAGAAAGTATTTTTGGAGAGTAGTTTCAACGCCAGACGATAACCTGTAAAAAATTGTCCGTAGTGATGGTTCTACCTTTGAAAGTATATGGCTCTACAAGTTTTAGCACAACGAATTCATTTAGAGGTGTCGATGGATCTCTCAGCTTAGCTTTTCCTAAATAAGGAAATTCATTTATAACATACTAAGTTTCAACATCAGACGCAAGCCAAAATTTGATGCCGAATTTGTCAGGCTTGTTTGGCATATATTGTGTGAACCTGCATCTGGCCTTCGTTGTAAATAGTTGCCCATCTACTGTTATATATGGGCCTGGTTTGAAACAATTTCGACTGTTTTCAATAAACTTGTTCCAGACTGTTGAGACTAAAGCGAATTTGTCGACTTCCAAGCGCTGACGCTTCTCGCTTTTTTTATCAAAATGGATATAACGCAGGATTTCTGTTAAATCGTGCCTGCTCATAGTTGCGGCAAAAAAGTTTGGTCCCCACTTTTTATTCCATAAGTATTCAAGCCTTAACGTATTTGCCTCGTAAGCCCCACGTGCATATAGTATTGCAATGAAAGCCTTCAGCTTCGCTAGCGTAAGGGTCCATTTTGCGCCCAAAGCTCGAGAAGCTTCTACCTCTGTACATGTTCTTATATATTCTAGAATGCAATGGTCAATTACCAATAAAAATGCACTTTTTATCTCTCCTTTCATGATATTCCTTTTAGCGTGAGCTGTAGGCCCAGATAGATCCTTGAAAGCAGGTAGTCTTCCAGCAACATGTTTCCAAATAGTTTCATCTGCAGAAATTTCATTTTCTTGATCTTGCATTCCAGCTTCATTTTCTTCATCAGAAGTGGAACGCAATCGCATGCATCTTCTTGTGCGCATATTTGAAATCTCTCATTTTCACTATCGGTAGACTGATCCGCGTTATTCTTATCGGAATTTTCACTTTCACTACTTTCGATGCGTGTGTGGTAATTACTGACATGTGGACCACTTTCATTTTCGAACAACTCACCTTCACTATCACCAAGTTGATCATTTTCGACATCCGAACAATCCAAAGGTATATCGGCTATATGTATGTTTCAAAAGCACATAAGGTTTCATACGTTTTTCCATATTCAGGCCTTGGGGAACTATAAAATGAGATAAAACTAATAAAAGAATAATATTCCATACTGTTGTTTTCTTACTCCTGAGGGCCAGCCGATAGCTCCAAGTTGATAAAAAGATACTATTTCACTAGGTTGTTTTTTAGACAAAGGATTCACTTTTGAATACTTCAATGCCCAAACTAATCTTTCTTTCTAGGACTCACGAAAAAATTTCACAACCGCGTTCTCTAAATTCAAAAGAAAACCGAATAGTGAAACAATATTGTTGGAGGATAATGATTTTCCTGAATTGCATTAGCGCTGCAAGTACGTAGAATCGAAGTTGCATTGTTTATTTATTTATATAAGATAAGAAAATTCATTATATCCCTGCAAAGAATGCGCCAGTCATTTTGACTGGTGGTGGTAGAAGTGCCAATAATCAATAAGAACTTTCTAAGCATGCCTAAACAAATAAAGCTAAATACATAACAATGTTTGTTTGACAATGTCTTTAATTGTTTGGGTATCGTTGTGGCAAATAAAATTAACCCAAAGTAGAAAATTTAAAATGAAGTAGTGATACCAGTCATTTTGACTGGGGCGGTAAATCTAGTGTTAAATGCGCTCAATCAAATCAAACCTGAGTAAAATCACAAGCTTGTTAACAGGTCTAGAGGAAAGTCTGCCTTTTTTTCTTATCCGTATTCTTCTATGAATAATGTAGCTATTTTAGGAGTGTGAATACTTTGAAATAAAAATACGGTTAAGGTTCCGTAAAATGATTACCTTGGAGTATGGGACAAAATTCCTCAGAAGCTACTGCACTAACTACGCACTAAACTCTCGTTTGTTAGCCTGGAATCTTTTCATTAGATTGTTTGATATATTGATTCTAATGAGCTTTTTGTCTTATATCTTAAGTTCCAGTTTGGACAAGATAGACAGATTTCGGCGTACTGGCACTCTCCCATTCGCAACTTCAAATTGTCGCCGTAACATCTCCACCTTCCTTTGGGCACTTATGCCTTTTCCTCTGGATATTTATTTATTTTTAATTAACATTTTACCAATTTCCCTATAATTTTTATTTCCCCATCATCTCAATCCTACCCTCTTACCCTATTTTTTATTACAAAAAAAATAGTAATATAATAATAATCTTAATCGTCCCACTAATAACACTCCATTCATTACTTCCCATTAAAAAAATTTCATTTGATACCTTTTCCCTAAGAAAATCTAATTCCTTCCTTCATACTAACTAATTTTATACATTAGCTCCCACTAACAAAATTTTATTTGTTAAAGGGGTTCCACACGATCAGTTCAGTTTCAGTTTCAGTTGAACTGTCAGTTAAACTTACGTGTGGACTGCAAAAACTGAAGGGAAAACTGAACTTAAAACTGAACTGAGGCTCCATGGAAATCTCATCAAGCTCAGTTCAGTTGTCAGTTGAAATTAAACGAAACTGAAGTCTAGTGACTTCTCCGTTTACGTTTCAGTTTTTTTATTTTAATAAGTTTGTTTACGCATCGTTAATTTAAAATGTCGCGAAAAGATAACGAATTTATAACAGATTTCATTGAAATATATCAAAATTTTCCATGCTTATGGAAGAAATCTGATCCTCAATACCACAACACAATCAAGAAAGAATCTTGCTACCAAGTTTTGCTTGAGAAGTTCAAAGAGCACAATAAACAAGCAACAGTTTCAATGGTAAAAAAAATTAATAGTTTGCGCTCAGCTTACAATAAGGAATTGAAAAAAGTCAAGGATTCTGATAAAAGTGGAGCTGGAGCTGATGAAATCTACATACGAACATTGTAGTATTATGAGCTTTTCTCATTTCTTCACGATCAAGGAACGAACCGAGATAGTATGAACACCATTGACACTAACCATAGCAGTGATGCTGAAAATGAAGGAGATGAGGTAAGTAAACTAATATTTTACTTTTTTTATTTCCTTTTATTCCTTATAAATTTTAACATCTTATAAAGTGAATATAACATAAATTACCGCATATACTCGTACCTACTTCGAACTATTTCGTCCTGCCAATCAAGTCTACCATCGTTTGTCAAATAATTCACGTATTCATCTCTGGATGCCTTTGCCTCCACACTAACATTCATATTGATTCTGTTGCCTACTTGAAGTGGTTCAAGCCCATGCACCTCAATTATTGGATCTCTGATTGATTCGTTCAATTGGGAAGGTGTATAAGAATGACTAGACTTTCTCCTCGAAAAATTGTGTAGATAGCAGCATGTCAAGACAATTACGTCCACGTTTTGGAACTTCTTTAAATTGATAGCAGACTGAAAAATTTGGAATCTACTTGATAATATTCCAAATGCATTTTCAACAATACTTTTAGCCCTTGACAACCTGTAGTTGAAAACCATGCGATCGTACGATAACTGTTTTTACTAAACGGTTTTAAAAAATTCCGCCTCAACACGAACGCTTCATCTCCCACAAATACATATGGCAGTTGCGCATTTTTGCAAGTTGTTATATCATCGGGTGGTAATTGTAAATTATTATTAAGTAATTTTTTATAAAATGTGGTGTTGTTAATAACTCCGCCATCTGATATGCCCCCATTGGTTCCGACGTCACACATAATGAATTCGTAGTTGGAATTCACTATTGCCATGAGGACAATGCTGTTGAACTTTTTGTAGTTCCAAAAAAAGGACCCACTTCCTTCTGGAGGTACTATGCGAACACGTTTTCCGTCAACAGCCCCCAAGCAATTTGGAAATTGCCACCTGTCTTTGAAACCATCTGCAAGTAATCTCCATTTACTTTCGTTCCTGGGCATCTGAAAAAACATAAATAAATGGTTAGGTACTATTACGTCAATAAACTAATGATGATGTATTTGTTATAGGATGAAAGAGAGTCAACCATTTTAGAAACTGAAGATAAAGGCAAAGAAAACTCAAGTGACAATCAGTTCACACGTCCTAACACTTCAGCATCCTTTACTGGCAGAAGAAAGAGGTCACCAGGAAGTGAAAGACCCGTATCAAAATCAAAAGTTTTGCAGTTGGTTGCCAATCGACTGCAGAATGGTCGTAAGGAAGAACTAAAATACCAATCATTCGGCATGCACATTGCACAAGAACTAAGCAATATGACAACTGAAATGGTACCATTTGTTCAAAAACTTATTAATGTTGCACTATTTCAAGGACAGATGCAATCGTTGAATATAACTTCACATATCAAAACCCAAGTAACACACTCACATCCTACATCTTCAGCCCCGAAAACACGATATGTGGTAGCAACTACTCCTACATCATCAGAGCACCTAACACAATTTATTTCAACTACCGATTATTATGATGAAATTAATCATTTGGATTTATAACCTATCGAATAGGTATCAATGTTTTTGTCAATAAAACACCACATTACTATGTTGTATTACTATTTCATTCTATTTCATTCTATTTCATTCTATTATTTTCCTTTTAGGTGAATTTCTCGAGAGAAATTTACTTATTGCGGAGAGCATCATATATATATATATATATGGGATATAATGAAATTTGTGACCACGCTAGAGGTTGCAATTTTGCTCCGATTTTCACGAAATTTCCAGAAAAGGTGTATTGGGTTAATATCTCGGTTAAACAAAATGGCGGCCATTTTAGACGAAAAATCGTGATTTCTGTTCTGACCAAAGTATAGCTCCGATTTGGATGAAATTTGGTACAAAGGTTCACTGATGCAAATCCAAAGTTGGTACGGCAGAAACAAAATGGCGGCCGCTCAAGGTCAGGAAACGTGCAAAATTTTGTTGTTGTAATAGTGGTCAAAGCTTTCAACAGATTTTCATGAAATTCGGCATTTACATAGAAATTATGAGTATCTAAAGTATTGCGTGAAAAATTTGGAGGTCAGGTAAAAAAAAAACAAAATGGCGGTCAGTTGAAACTCAACACTTCAAAGGCTTCTAAAGGTCGCAATTTTAGTCTGATATATATGAATATTGGTTTTGAGATAGGCATTACTTATATTGTGGTGATCATGCATGTGCCAATTTCAAAATGGCGGCGTTTTAAATATGCGTTTTTTTCAGGTTTTTGTGGCCCTCTAGCGGTCACATTGTCCAGCGGATTTTGATGAAACTTCAGATTATGGGTTTCTGTACTACGGTCTTCTATTATTAAAGTTGAATGAAAAATTAAAACCCAATATTTTTAAGCTGCCATTTTCACTAAAAATTGAATTATTTTGCCCTGTCTAGAGTGAAACTCCGATTCGAACGAGATTTGGCACATTAATTGATGAGGTCCTAGCCCACAGAGATCTAAAATTGTCCAAAATCAAATGCATGCATTCAAAATGGCGGCCCCCAAAGGTCAGGAACAAGCGCAATTCGCTATTTTAGTAACAACTGAAATAATGAATTTTTTTCATGGAAACGTTTTAAATGACTTATCTTGAACGTATTTATAAATCAGAATATTTTTTAAATATTGTAAAATATTTTTAACAATACCCTAAAAAATTATCAAATCGCGACTTGTCTGTCTGTCCGTCCGTCCGTTTGTTCGTGTGTCACAAGTTTTCTCGCAAACCACATGAGCTAGAATGAGGAAATTTTCTACGTAGGTCAAAAGTGGTGCCTCTTGAAATTTGCAGTGTAAGAACATATTTTAAAGTGTTTAAGGGGGTCTCCCCATACAGGGGGGTGACATAAATATTTTTTTTATTTCTGTGGCCCTCTAGCAGCCAAGTTTCTCAACAGATTCCGATAAAACTTGAAATTATAAGTTATTAAGGCAAGTTGATTTAATTTAAATATGCAAATCGGATGACAAATAAAAAATTCGAAAATTTACAGCTTAATAATTTTAGCAGCCGTTTTCAATAAAAATTCGAAAAATTCAAAATAACGGCCCCTGATTGTTCAGAAAAGAATCGAAAATGTATATTTTAATGGCAATGCAAGTGTTGATTAAACTTTTCTGGAAATCTTTTGAAATTAACTATTTGAGCTATTTAAGCCAAAAAGTTATCACCTTTGTTTGACAACCATTGTCAAATGTATAAACAGCAAATGTGAGAAGGGCGAAACGAGTATAAATATGTTTGTAATAATTTATTACCCGCCGATTTTCAATATGTGATCCATTGTGTGTGCAACTCAATTTAATGAGCAAAATATTTGCGCCTCTATGAAGGGTCTCCAAATACGAACGGCGGCAGATCCTTTCTGTTAATAAATACCCATGTAGTGCTACAAAAATTGCAATAAGAAGTCCAGTTGTAGATAAGCCAATTTCTTTTTCGAAACCTCACGCTACATACGAGAAATTTACCTTTCCGGCTGGTGCTGCCAACGGGGATTTTTTTAGGGTTTTGTACTAAAATACAAAACCCTATTGCAATCACGACCTGTGTCCGTCTGTCCGTCCGTCCGTCCGTCCGTCCGTCCGTCCGTCCGTCCGTCCGTCTGTATGTCACAGCACTTTTCTCCGAAACTATAGAGGCTACAGCCATGAAACTTGGTAGAAAGGTCAGAAGTGGTGACCTCTTGAAAGTTCAAGGGTGGAAAAATTTTTCATAGGCGTTTAAGGGGGGTCTCCCCGTATAGGGAGGTGACCCCTCAAAAAAAAATTTTCACCATTGGTAGTCGAGTAGGGTGTCATTGGAAAGGTCTCAATGAGATCTTTTCAAAACAAGTCTTAGAATTGCCGTATAAGTACCGAGGGGGGCAGGGGAAGGGGAAATGTACGAACTTTTCGCGTACCCCCCCTTCGCGATTGGACACCTTCCATCCGAACAATCTGAAAAAAATCATGAATGTAGGCCTTTATGAGTACAACAACAACAAATACATGAGAAGTCGAAATTCACTCAACTTTGTTAGTAATAGTATGATTTATCGATTTTATGTTTTCTTGAATAAAATCTAAACGGTACCTTTAAACTCAATAAAATTTAGCGAAGAGATGAATATTTATAAAATTGATTTTTTCTGAAAGTTTCGTAAAGATCGAATAGTATTTGCCAAAGTTATAGCGATTTGAATTTTCGTGTATTACTATGGAGCAATATGCCCTGTATTACAATGGAAACATATGGCTATGGAGCCATATGCGCTTTTTACCGACTTAGACACTACAGCTTTGCTAGAATTTGCATGAAAATTTCAGGAGTGATAGGTATCATGAAGATAAGTACATACAATTGAAACAAGTCGAAGAGGCAGGAGAGAGCTCCTAGCAAAAGGGGTTTGTAACCATTCAAGAATTCGAAAAAATAGGCCATGAATCGATGATTACAGTACAGAAGAGTGACACCTGAAAAAAAATTTCATGAAAGGTAGCCGATATGAGTAACAACTGAAAGTTCTCTATGAGAGCTTTTCAAAACAGTTCTTAAACTGACAGTTTTTGCTTCAGTGTGGGCACAGGGGGGGAAATACATGAAAAATGTGTTTCCTCCTTCGCGAATGGACACCCGTGATCTAAAAAGTCTGAAAAAATTATCAAAGGAGATATTTATGGGTATAACTATAACAAATACCTCAGAAGTCAAAATTCGTTCAACTTTGTTAATAATAGTATAATCCTAAAATTGCACATTTTCTCCAATAAAATCGTCTTTGACATGTTTCTTGATTTTATTCGTTGCTGGTTACTGCATTTTGTAAGTTGAGTACAAAACCCTTCTGACATGAGCATAGGTCTGTCTACCCAACTTGTTTAATGCTGGAATTGTTTTTCTTGTTGAGTTTTTTATTTTTATTTAATGAATAAAATATAAAAAGGAAATACTTGATTCTTGGTCACTTACCTTTATGTAATCTCTCAGCACCATATTTATGGCTTTACAAGTTTTAGGAATTATGGCACTAAGACTTAGACTTGATATAACAGTACTAAATCGAAGACATTTGTACGAATTTCCAGTGGCCAAAAATCTTAATGTTGCACTGAGCCTTTCATGAGGTGATATGGCTTGTCTCATTGCCGTATTCTGCTTGTGTATAAACGGTGTTACTAAATTCAATAGTTCTTTGTAAGCAGTCTCACTCATACGTAAATAGTTACACCAATCACATGGTTCAAATTGAAGTTCTTCCATTAATTTTACATGAGACAGCGAATTTCGTTTAAGGTACCATTCTCTACTCCACTTAGCTCTTTTTTTTCTAGGCTTATCCAGTGATACACATAGCGCAACTGCAATAACACAATCTTCGTCCATGATAGCAATAAAACCGCGCGATGTTCAAGATTGAGAAATGACAAATGAACTGATATGAAACTGATCGTCTGGAAGCAAACCAAAAATTTAACTGAACTGACAGTTCAACTGAAACTGAAACTGAACGGACAACTGAACTGATCCTGTAGAACCCCTTTTATACTAAAAAAATTCATCCACGCTTCCCTACTAGCAAATTTCATCCCTATGCCCGTCAAGAAAGATGCATAGTTGAAGTTGCTAATTCGATGAATGGAAAATAAACAGAAGGTGTTTCCGCTGGTAGCGCCACTGGGACCCTGAGTTCAAGTTCTACCGAGCACAGAGAAACACTCGTTTTGGGATATCGGCAAAAGCAATTGTTTCCGTATGGATATGACGATTTGCATCCAACCAAACGCTATCATGGTTATGCAAATCGCCATATATTCAAAATGGAAATTGTTGCGTTTGTCGACATGGAAAAGATGTGTGGGTAGCGGAATCAAAGTGTATTGAACTTCGATTACATTACCCAGAGGTGGCAATGACAATTAGAAATGAAATGATTGGGGGATTGGTTTTCTGGGAGTTTATGGCATTCAGTATTTGGTTTTTGAGAAAGAAAAGTGATTTTTGGTTCGGAAGAAAGTGGGGTAGTGACGATAACAGGGAATGGTGAAAAGAAAAAGTGGAGTTAATAATTGGGGAATACATAGTGGTTGAATTGCGGGATGGATGGATTTTGCATTGTGAAGTGCATGAATTTTTTTGGTGAAAAAGTGAAAGACGAGGAAGAAACTCAAAACCCGAAGGAAGAAAAGACGAGCATCGTGTGAATTTTCTGAAAAAGTGTCAGGACGATACAATTTATGAATGATTTTAGTGATTGAAACGATTGTGAATAATTCAAACTGAGGTGTTTAAGGAACAAATGGTGCAGAAGTGAAATTTTTTCTGTACCGCGTGGAAATATTTTCAACGTTTGGACCATATTTATACAACACACCTTCAAGCGCGTCAGTTTTTATAGTTGTTATAGGTGTTTCATACAATAACGTGAAAAATTGCGTAGCTCATTTGTTGTACTACGGCATTCAAAAAAACAGAATTCTTAAGCATTTACCTATAAATAACGGCAATCCGAGAAGGTGGAATAAGTGTTTTATGGACTTAAATCTACAAAAAAAAAACGTTTAAATCATATTAGTAGCCGACATTTTATTCATTTTATTAAATTTAATTCATATTCAGGAATTTTTAAAGTAACTTTTTCAGTGACCATTTCCTCCCCCCCTCTCTAGTTGCAGATCACTCGACATCATTGGAAGGAGTGAGTAATTTCTTTACTATCCTCTTATATTATATATCAACGAAAATTTTTAACCATCCATTTTTTTCCGTTAAACAAAGAAACTTGGGCTATGAGGGTTTGACCGATCTGGTATTTTTATTGATTTGTATTTTTTCATATTGAATTATTTTGTTACTTGCAATAAAATTTCATTTCTCAATATGACCTTCCCCTTTCCCATCCTTATATTTATATTTTCCCGTTCTCATATGTGCGGTGGCTCAGCACGAGCAGAGAGTGTCCCGGAAGACCCACTACATGACTAAGCGCTAGCCAGCCTCAGTATGCCACTCCGGGTTACTCATCCCTCTGCTGAAACAGAATGTCTGCAACTGTGGTGACTTCCGCGGTTGCAACAATGTGCTTTTCCACTTGAAGGGCTGCCTAGTGTAATGCGCTGCATGAATCTCTTTATCAACCGATCTGAGCATTTCTCCTATCAGGTTTCCACAGATAGCCTTTGCACAATTCATTGGATATACGAAAAATTTGCACCTAGGTTATGTTATTATGTTTAAAGGACAGGAAATCAAACTATCTCGGTCATGCATTTCAATTTGCATTGGGGCTAAATACTGATCCACACGGTTGAGTCCAGAATTAACTTTTTTTGAAATTTTTTATTTATAAATAATGTTTTATAGTTCAGAAGTGAACAATTAACCACAAAATAAGTTAAAATACATTTGGGCTACCAGATTTTTTTCGAAAAATGGTGCTGACTAGTAGGAACTAGGGTTGAATTAAGGTTCGATTTTTTTTATTGACAAAGTATGTAATGATTTTAAACTTTTCAAGTTCGAACGCGGAACCGACCTCTCATCGGTTCTAGACGTTAAGTCTGAGTAGTGCCAACGGATGGTACCAACAGGTCAACCAATCCGTGCACCGTAACCCATTCACGCGGTGACTGCTTGTCGGCCAGCTAGTTCGGAGAGGATTTCGGTCGCGGGTCTCCGAATGGGTTACGCTCAATTACAATATTTCAGTCACCTGACATGCCCGTTTTCCAAACGCGTCAACAATTACTCATCCAGAACGGGAAACCTACGTTACGTTAATTCTGGATGTGATCTCTCCACAGATCTCAAATCAAAACTCTACAAGATCCTATAGGCGCGTTACCGAATCACCGACGCGGTACCGAAAAATATGCTACTCGAAATTAAACCGACTAAAACTACTCTAAGGAAATGACGAAACAATCAAAGGTACCGCGTACCGCGCACGACGCGAAAACGACCTCAGCGGATTTGTCGAAACCCTACCCTCGCGACGGCATACCTGCCTTACACTCTCTGTTCCCCCTGAAAAAGAACGAGCCACTGAAAAGGAAAGTCGTTGGTTATCTTTTTAGCAATTCATCTTTAATACTACAAAGATATTGAACAATTTTAGATTTGTTATTTTAAGTAGTTCTCGTTTGAAATATAAAGAAAACAAAAAAAACAATTATTATAAACCTAATAATTCTCTTCCTAATGAAATATCTTTCTCTCTCTTTCTTAAGTTAGCTCACTTGTTCGTATACCCTATAACACAAGAATTTCTTTACAGAATCGAAATTATAAAACGGAATTATAGTTAAATTTGTTTCTATATTTAAATGAATAATATAGCAAGGGCGCGCGCGATATTTTTTTTTCAATAAAAACTTCATCACTATATACCTCAATATTATGTCTTTAAATTAATTAAGTAATAAAAACACTTTTTAGTTAACTTTCACTTTTTATATTTTATTTCAAACACTATAACTGTTTCGACACACCGTGTCTTCCTCAGGTGTTAATATTAACACCTGAGGAAGACACGGTGTGTCGAAACAGTTGTAGTGTTTGAAATAAAATATAAAAAGTGAAAGTTAACTAAAAAGTGTTTTTATTACTTAAACGATGAACTTTCACCAAGTAACGGCCTCATCCATTGAACATTTAAATTAATTGCTAGTAGTTTTCATTTGCTTTAATTCTACAACCTATTTTACATTTCCTTAATTTATTTTGTTATTTAAGAATTATTTACAATCAAATTTTTTTTTTTTTTCATATGCATCATTCCGTTCAAATCACATATCAATATCAACTTTTCAAGACATTCATTTTACAAATTCTCTAAGAAATACGTGCACGAAATCTTTGAGAGTTGGGTTTTTTTTTTTTCTTTATCTGAGCGATCGGCCAATAGAGGGATTACAATTACTTTCATATCATGTGGTTATAATAATGCCCTCACTATATTCCATTCAATATTTTGCGTTTTCAATAAGTCTATCGTAAATGGAAAGATGAGTTTTCGACTGAATCAGATGGTAAGAGTTAGAAATTAATAAGGATAATCGTTGAAATAATCTCATTCTTACAAGGAACAGTTTGGAAAAGTAAATGGTAAATTGAATTCCACAGTTCTAAATTTGAAGATGTAAAATAAACTTCAATTTGAATGAATAGGGAGTATACATTTTAATGTATTTAAAGACATCAAATGTGTAATCTTTTAAATTCTAATTAATTATCAAAACTGATTTGGATCGTGGTTTAAATTTGATTGAGAATACAATACTACAATCGTATAATTAATTGCAGTAACCATTTTTAACGAGCCTCCATTGTATTCATCAATTTTTTCCAACAATCAAATTCGAATAGATCGTGCAACGTATGGTCACGTTGAGTTCAATTAAATGCAGCAATCACTGAACATGTAAAAGTTTGTTTTAATTTTCTTTCCTCGTCTTTCCATTTTTTTTTTTTCATATAACCGGTTAACCTATTCAATTAAATAGAACTATCTATACGAGAAGACTTCGTTTAATAAATGATTTCGTAGACAAACGAAAAATAAACAAATGGTTCTTTGTTTCCATTATGAAGGAATATCATAATTATGAACCTTTCGTGCATAAATTGCCGGTACATACCAAAGATTTGACAAACAAGTTCCTTCGAATTGTGATTTTTCCTTGCTATTCATTTGTTGTATCAGACTTTTGATCCGACGCCTAGTAGCGTTTTCGCCATATATTAGATGTAAATTTACTAAAGTGATGACTTCCCTATTATTATCAACGAGTTTTCTGAATATTTTTTTTTTTTATATCGTCTCGACGAGGACGGAAGGTTATAGTGATGTTCAGGCTGCTTTCAGGGTTTAGTAGTAGATTCGCTGGACTTACTTCTATACATTCACGCAGTCGCGGTAAATCGAGGCCTGTTGAGTTTACTTGATTGATGATGAATGCGGGCAAGGAGCCTTTATCGTACACGGTAAATGATTTGCTAATATCGGTTGAACGTTGCTTTAATTCACCTAATGGCAAATAATCGGACCCAATTGGCCCTTTGTACAATCCTTGTGTAATAATGGATGCATGGCCTCCATGACCATAAAGATTAATGATTTGACCTCCTTCACTGTTACTAGTAGCATATGGCGAAGAGAAAACAAGCTGACCTGCAGCATCTCCAATAACAGTAGGACAAAAACTTACGTATAAAGTTCGGCATTCCTGCCCCTGCAATCTCATTAAGTTCGAGGTCTCTTCACATGAATTGATCAGTTGAAACCCTGGTCCTGAAACTTCGGCTTTCACAATCAATCTTTTATGCGAAGTGTTCTTTATTTGGAAAGACTTTTGCACAGATTTACGCAATCGAACACTTCCCCAAACTAGTTCGAGAACCGACGCCTTAAGTGGCCACTTTCCGTCGCGATGACTAAATTCACTTGAGGTGGAACACTGTGAATTACTTCGTGACTTTAGAGGAACGGCAGTAATCGTTGAGGATGACTGCGTGAGCAAACCGAAGTTCGGTAGAGAGTACTTTCCACAATCTGGTGATTTGGAGTCTAAGAGAAACTTTCGATCCAAATCGGTGATAAGGTGTTCACTTGATTGTGGTTGAGTTTTGAGACCAACGGGTGTAGAAGGTTTGCTTCTGGATGCAGATGCAGACTTGATTCTGGATCCTGATGCAGCTGCAAGTTCCAAATGCGTTGATGGGGAGCGCGATCTTCTGACTGGAATTTCCTGTCAGATGGTATTTCAGTTTCTAGCCGTGTAGAGGAATGAGAGCGTTTACGATTCTTTTTAAGCGTTTTTGTATAATATTTTATCGATTTAACATTATCATCGATATCCCACGACAGATGAAGTCCGCTGGCACTTCGAGGACATATCCATCTGGCCGGTTGCAAGGGTTCGGGATCGGAATCACTTCGATTCCCGGGCGTAGGCGTCACATTACAAGTATTTATTTATAGAATTAATTAGCTTGCACGTCACTATGGTAGATCAAAAAACAATTTCTTTTGTCATTTGGACATAGTCCAGCAGTACAAACAGTACAACTCCACATACTTCTACGCACTACTTTCTTCGTGCTGCATACCGCACAGCGCCTAGATCTACCATATATATGCATATGGGCTGACCTGTTAGTTCTTCTCTCGATTTGTACTGTCTTTTTGTAATGGTTTATGACTTCCACTGACTTCTGTACCTTTTTCTTTGGTGCATTTCCAGTGCCAATCAATCCTGAAGCAACATTGATTCTAAATTGTTTCAAGCATAGCGTCGCTCCGCCGCATATTTTTTTAAATAAAACATATGCATTTACCACAGTAGTGTCAAGAAAGTGCCATAATATTCTATGGTACCGTTTTTTACTTTTCCGATCAATGGCGTAACATTTTTTGAGCATGTCAGCCTAATCAACAGCACCCATATGGTTATTGTAGTCGACAACTACTTTCGGGCAATTTACCACTTCCAACGTATACCATCTTTGTTTCTTCGATTAGTCGTAATAGCGCCTTCAGGATGATGGTAATTTGATAAAAAATATATAAGTTTTTAGGGTTTAGTAAAATAATTTTACAAAACCCTACTAAAATCGTGACCTGTCTGTCCATCTGTTCGTCTGTCCGTCCATCCGTCCGTCCGTGTGTCACAGCACTTTTTCTCACAAACTACTTAAGCTAGAAACATCAAATTTTGTATGCAGATGTAAAGTGGTGCTCTATTCAAACTTCAACTAGAAAAAAATTTATGAGGTATTTAAGGGGGGTCTCCCCATATAGGGGAGTGGCTCCCGAAAAAAAAATTCATCGAAGGTAGCCGATATGGGTATCAAATGAAAAGTCTTGATGAGAAATTTTCAAAACAGGTCTTAATTTGACACTATTTGCTTCAAAGGACGCGCAGGGAGGGGAAATACACGAAAAATTTGTGTCCATCCCTCGCGATTGGACACCTGTGATCCGAAAAATCTGAAAAAAATTATGGAGGTAGGTGTTTATGAGTATAACACCAACAAATACCTTAGAAGTTGAAATTCGCTCAACTTTGTTAATAATACTATGATCTTCGAATTTCACATTTTCCCCAATAAAATCGCATCGGTACCTTTAAACTGAACGAAATTCGATATTTACGTAGTCCTACTAAGGATTCTTAAGCTTTGTAAGTTTGATGAAAATCCAATGATATATACCGAAGCTATAGTCGTTTGAAATTTTTCCAATTACAACAACAATAACACATGATTTTGGTATTTTTTGGACTTCCATCGAATTAGTCACTGCAGTCTTGACTTGATCTTCTTGAAATTTTTCAATAAGGTCAATAACATTAATATTTTTGAGAATTCATGATTTGAGTGATTTTTGTCGGATTGCACATCTCTTTGACATATTTCTTGACGTTATTCATTGCTGGTGACTGCATTTCTAAGAATTTGGGTACAAAACCCTTCTGACACGAGCGTAGGTCTGTTTACACAACTTGTTAATCTTTCCATTTTAGACGCAACAGCCTGTCTTACGTCATCAGCCAATCATACTAGATTCTGGCAAGACTCTTGTCATCTGCAAAGTCATTTGGTAGATATTTCTTTCCCTTCTTTAGAGTTCCGCAGACATACTCGTATGTATATTTGATTCTGTTTTAAATCCCACAGGAGAGGAACACCAGTAAAATAATTATCAAAGAATACCCTATGGTTTTTATTTTTCAAATCTTCTGTCAGGTTCCTCACTACTCTTGCTTCCAAATCTTTTTTCGAGTAGATCTCCTAAATTTCTCGAGAGAAATTTACCTATTGCGGAGAGCATTATATATATGTATATATATATATATATATATATATATATATATATATATATATATATATATATATATATATATATATATATATATATATATATATATATATATATACATATATATATATATATATATATATATATATATATATATATATATATATATACATCTATATATATATATATATATATATATATATATATATATATATATATATATATATATATGTATATATATATATATATATATATATATATATATATATATATATATATATATATATGGGATGTAACGAAATTTGTGACCACGCTAGAGGTTGCAATTTTGCTTCGATTTTCACCAAATTTTCAGGAAAGGTGTATTCGGTAATTATCTCGGTTAAGTTCGTGAACCAGCTATATCGGCCGGGCAAAAACAAAATGGCGTCCATTTTAGACGAAAAATCGTGATTTCTCCGATTTGGATAAAATTTGGTACAAAGGTTCAATGATGTATGTGATGAATCTCACAATAAAAAATCCAAAGTCGGTACAGCAGAAACAAAATGGCGGCCGCTTAAAGGTCGAAAAACGTGCAAAATTTTGTTGTTGTAATAGTGGTCAAAGCTTTCAACATTTTTTCATAAAATTCTGTAGTTTGATAGAAATTATAAGTATCTAAAGAATTACGTTAAAAAACTGGAGGCCAGGTTGCAAAAAACAAAATGGCGGCCAGTTGAAGGTCAGAATTTCAAAGGCTTTTAAAAGTCATAATTTTGATCCGACATATATGAAACTTGGTCTCAAGATAGACATTACTTACACCTACAGTCTTTGATATTTTGCTGATCAGGCATGTGCGAATTTCAAAATGGCGGCCGTTTAAATATGCGTTTTTTCCATGTTTTTGTGGCCCTCTAGCGGTCACATTTTCCAACGGATTTTGATGAAACTTTAGATTATGAACCTCTGTACTATGTTCTTGTATTTTACAGGAAATTATTAAAATTGAATGAAAAATAAATAAGTCGATAATTTAGAGCCTAATATTTTTAGCTGCCATTTTCTTTAAAAATTGAATTATTTTGCCCTGTCTACACTGAAACTCCTATTTGAACGAGATAGTACATTGATTGATGAGGGTCCTAGCATACAAAGATTTAAAATAATCCAAAATCAAATGCATGCATTCAAAATGGCGGCCCCGAAAGGTCTGAAGGCAAGCGCAATTCGCTATTTTAGTGCCAACTGAAATAATGAATATTTTTCATGGAAACGTTCTAAATGACTTTACTTCAAAGAACTTATAAGCCAGATCATTTTTAAGATATTGTAAAATATTTTTAACAATACCCTAAAAAATTATAAAATCGCAACTTGTCTGTCTGTCCGTCCGTCCGCCCGTTGGTGAGTGCGTCATAACAAGTTTTCTCGCAAACCACATGAGCTAGAATGAGGAAATTTTCTACGTAGGTCAAAAGTGGTGCCTCTTGAAATTTGCAGTGCAAGAAAATATTTTAAGGTATATAAGGGGGGTCTCCCCATACAGGCGGGTCTCCCCATACAGGGGGGTGGCATACAATGTTTTTTATTTCTGTAGCCCTCTAGCAGCCAAGTTTCTCAACAGATTCCGTTGAAACTTGAAATTATAAGTAATTAAGGCAAGTTAATTTAATTTAATTATGCAAATCGAATGACAAATAAAACAGTCGAAAATTTACAGCTTAATATTTTTAGCAGCCGGTTTCAATAAAAATCGAAATGACGGCCCTCATAGTTCAGAAAAAAAATGAAAATGTATATATTAATGGCAATGCAAGTGCTGATTAAACTTTTATAGAAATCTTTTGAAATTAACTATTACCACTGTGAACTGTGTAAACAGCAAATGCGAGAAGGACGAAACCGGTATTTATATGTTTACAACAATTTATGATCCGCCGATTTTCAATACGTAATCCATACGCGTGCAACTCAATTTAATTAGCAAAATATTTGCGCCCCTATAAAAGGTATCTAAAAACGAACGTGGCCAGATTTTTTTATGTTAATAAATACCCATGTGATACTACGAAAATTGCAGAAAGAAGTTTAGTAGTAGGCAAGCCAAATTCTTTTTCGAATCTTTATGCTACATACGAGAAATTTACCTTTCCGGCTGGTGCTGCCAACGGGGATTTTTCAGTATGTATTTGGAATTTGCAAATGTAGCCTGAATAATCTGCACGAACCACGCTTAGTAGGTTTTGCAGGCATGTACTGTTTCATGCATGATCTGCCTTTATATTTGATCATACTTTCGTCAAATGCTTGACATTCTCCCAGAGAACAGTACTCCTTGTATTTTTGAGAAAGGGTTGACAAAAGCGGTCCGACTTAATAGAGTTTATTATAATTTGGTTCCCCCTTATTCGGCTGAAGAGTATTGTCTGCAAAATTTAAATTACTGAGTAATCCATGAAATCTGTTGCGTGAAATAATTTTGCTAATATAGGCATTTCTGACCTCCTCTTGTGAAGACCAATAGTCCTTGAAGCTAAAATGCTTTTTTACACTCATAAGGAGATTGACTCCCAAAAATTGCTTGACTTCTACTGATGTAGTTGGTTGGAAAGTTTTATTTCCTTTATTGGTATTTTTTGAGTAGCGTATAAATTTGTATTGAATGTAATTGACTCCGACAATTCTTCAGGGAATAAGCACGAAAAGTGTCCACAGGAAGCTTGATTGCATCGCCAATGTTTACGCTCTCAGATAAATCAAATGTTGGAGGTTCCTGATAAAAATTACGTTCAGTCCAAGTTGCACTGGCAAATTTGTGTACAGATGTAGCAGCTAACGTTTCAGCTACTCTTGCAACCGGTTCATCTTCACCACTCTCAATCTCAGCTTGTTCAGGTAAAATTTCTGCGACGCGGTCGCCCTGCTCATCAAGATTTCCAACTATCTGACCAATTGTATGGTCAAGTTGATCTTCATCCCCTGATAAATAGTCATCTGCCAAGGATTTGATGTCTGTCGGAATTTCAGCCAGCAAGTCATTTATTTGTCTATCATCCATTGCTTCAAGCTCCACAGAAAAGACCATTTTTTCCTTCCTTCTGCAATTGTAGAAAAAAAAAATTTTTTTTAGAGGCCAACATAATGTTCCCGGTAGTTATTACACATAACCACCTCTTATCACAAGATATAAAATGGAGCAAAATTTGAAAAATTGGTAGACGCGATGTTAAATACGAAACTATACAGTATTTAGGGAAATTACTTATGTGTCATTTCAACCAACTCCCGTTTTTTTTTCAGATTCATAAATAAAAACAAATCGTCTGTCACTAATCACTCGAATGTAGGCAGAACACTAAAAAACATACAACGTATAGCGTGAAAATGAAGTCTAAAATCAAAATCATTATATTTAAGCAGTGGCACATAACCAGTAGGAGTCCGCTGATAACTTGTTAGATTGGTGGTTGCATGGAGTGACCAATGGGACACAAAGGGTTAACTTGATTCGTTTAGGTTTGCAAGCACTTGTAGTCGAGTGTTGGTTTGCGACCAGAGAAAGATAAAAAAACATTGCTGATCTATGGAGTCGCCTCAGCGAAGTATTGGGTAAATAAGTGTTGGAACTAAAAGCTAAGAAGCAGATTCTTATGGTCATGTTTAGGAAACACTTGAAAAAGAAACAAGAATTTACTCATTCTGGAGGTTTGCATCTATCATAATTATCTATGGCTTGATAGCTCAAACCGAGTCTTGGTCTCCAGGATTACCTTGCTCCAATCATCACGGTTCTGTGATCTCGTTCGCCAGTTGAGCGCTCCCAGCAAGGGTCTGCTGTCACCTTCTATCGTGTCTTTCCATTGAGTTGTCAGTATCGCTGGTGGACGCTCTTCCCCAATGTTCTTTTAAGTAGCCTGTTTTCTTCAATTCTTTCTACATGGCCTGCCCTTTACAATTTGTTCAACTTCGGTTGGTTCGTCAAATAGTTATACAATTCATTGGTATAACGCAGTCTCCACTCTGTTCCTTGTTTCACTAGGGCGTAAATTTTCCGCAGCGGTCTGCATTCTAATACATCCACTGCCTTTCCAAATTCTAGGGTCTATGTTTTGTTTCCATATACGAGGGTAGTCTCAAAAGTACCCGACCTGACTTATGAATACAGGTAGTTTTGAAAAAACAATTACTGCGATTGATAATACCAGCTTTCAACAGCTTAATGTGAAAAATTCATAACGGTACGTTTATTATTATTTTTTTAACAGACATCCAAATAGTCGCTCTCAGTGAATCCAAGAAGTAAACTCTATCTACTAAATACTTCTTGACAATCACAGATGATTATAGTGGATGATGTGTGTTGTATTTCTTGAAAATCAAAGACAAAGCATTTGATGCATTCAAAGAATATAAGAATTTTGTGAAAAAAAACAGATGAGAAATGAAATCAAAGCGTTGCAATCTGACAACTGTGAATTTTGCAATCGAAAGTTTGATGAGTTTTTGAAACGGGGAGGAACCAAACGGCGGTTGACTGTGTTTTACACATTAAAATTGTGAAATAGTTAAATAAGTGATTGGGCATTTTTAAGTAACTAAATAAACTCTTTTTAATTAAATTTAAAAAACATTGCATTTTCACTTTCCCGGAACTTTAAAATTATTGGTCGCGTCCCGTAACACGTGACAATATTAGTAAAGGAATGAACCCAGCCAGATAATTATTATAGAGTTTACGCACGTGCAAGGAACATCTGAAAAATTTGATTCAGCTCAAAACAGATTGAGCACATTGTTCACCAACGTTCATCCTGAACGAATTGTCCTCAGTGGCAAGCAATACTCACTTAACTAAAAACCGTTTTGAATACAGACTAGAAAGACGTTGTAGAGAGATAGTGATAAATCAGGCCTAAATCGGGTAAAATATTGTAAAAAAAAGTTTATCAAATATTAATACATCGAATAAATTTTTTTTTTAAATAAAGATTTAAGCACAATGACTAATTTGCCAACGCTGAATAAAACTGAGGGCATCTACTCCCTAAAAATAAGTGAACGTTTTAGGGTACACTAGATCCAACCGCTTCTATAATATAAGTAGTCAGTACTTCTGCTGAGCTTTAAATAGTAAAGAATCTTTTGTTTTTCTATCTAAAATTATAATGAACCACTTCCTTTTCCCATTCATGCTCTTCTCCGTTAAAGGTTGCTTAAGTGCTCGTTAATTTATACCTGAATCACTCATGACAAGCGATCACTTCTTATAAAATCCTTTTCAATATCCCCAGCCAACTATCGAAATTGCAACATATGTTATCCAGACATAATTCATAGCAATCCGTGCACAAATATTTCGAGGACTGCGTCACAAAAACTAATCTCAGCAATTGCACGTTTCATACTCGCTCAAGGAGAAGATCCCTTATTTATTCTTTGTGTGTTGGAAATTTCTTTGTTCGCTTTTTAGATCCTTCTTTACAGTTTCAACACAGGTATTGTTCGAATCGGGCATTTGCAATAAGAAAGAAACATTAAGAACAAAATACCACTCAAAATTCTGCATTACTAACCAATGTGTGCGTCTGTGCGTGTGCACATATGTTTATTAACATGTGCATAAATCAAAGAAAATTTTGATTCTTGAAATTAGCTAACAAAAATCTTTGCAAAGAATATTGTTGATAATATTTAGTGCCCCGGAGCTGCAACAATTCCCATATCGTTCCGACAGGATCCATCAATTCCTTGGCGGAAAAATAAGATTATATGGCGAATGTGCCACGTTTGACTGCTTGCCCGCCAGCCTTCTCTTCTCCCCATCCCGCATTGATGCACAATCCGCGTTCTTGGACTCATTACAACAACAACCTCAAAAAATACTCAGCTTTGGGCCATTTCGCAAGAGTAGGCATTTAGTAAAATTAAATGAAATTGTGGATCAGTTTTGTGGCGTATCATTTACGAATTTTTGATCGATCATCATCCCCTTTGGGACGCAATCGTCTATGCGATCAAATTTCCTTCACCCAAAATATCAGAAAAATTTTGCGATTCAGACAAACGAAAAAGATAATGGGGGCCAAACCGAATATCAGTCAGACAAAAACGGATTATTATCAAATTAAATAAGAAATTCCAATCCAAGCCCATCTTAAACGATATCCAATTATCGATTTAATTTTATTATTGGTTAGACGGATCCAATCGATGGTGTCTTAGGCGATTCGGATTATATTTGATTATGTTTGGTGTTGCATTTGATGGATCCCGATGTGGTATAATGATGGTGTCAATCGAACGATTAGAATGATCAACGGTTTCAAAAGACGATGATTACCGAGTTTTAATGACAGGTTATTTGCATTGTTTCGAATTAAATGTTATTTCATTTGAGACGATATCGTTCCGAAGTTTGTTGGATTGCTGAGTAAATTTGTGGGAATTCATTATTAAGCAGAGAGATATTCGGTATTAAATAAATTAATTGTAGCAAATTAGATGAGCTAAATATTATATGCAACATACTCACTTCAATTAACAAAGAAATTGCTGAGGTTGTTACCGAAAGCTAACCAAGTTTTGCTTCATTTCAAAGCAGCTAATATAACCTTACAAATGCCTGTGTACTAGGATTGGAAGCTGCGATGGGCTGGCCACATGCATCGTACGGTGGAACAACAGATACCCAAAAAGGTATTCGTTGGGAGAACTGAAGGCCGGAGACTAGAGGGGAAACCGACGAAACGCTGGTATGACTCGGTCGACGAAGACAGTTCGTTGCTACTCAGATTTGAAAATTGGAGGACGCGGTCAATCAATCAATCAATAAACGATTGTGTGCGATCCGTTTCAAAGCAGAATTCTTCAACATTTGGGTGATTTGAATGTACATGCTCCGACCGAAGAAAATGACGAAGAAACGAAGGAAATGTTCAAAATTCATCTGAAAAGACTAGTCGCCTCATTGCCCACAAATGACACAAAAATAATTCTGGGTTATTTCAATGGTAAGGTTGACAATGAGCTATCTCATCAGGGAATGGCTGGAGTATATAACCTCAATGATGAAACAAATGACAACGGCCAGCGCTTGATTAACTTTGCATGTAACAAAGATCTAGTCAGACATTCAACTTTTTGGCCACACCGACGCATTCATAAAATGACCTGGGTATCACCGGATGGCAGCACACAAAACCAAATCGACCATGTTCTGATCCAGCAACCTTAGGCTTCGAGCATACTTAACGTCAGCCAATCATAACTTGCATCATTACTTAATCAAACTAATCGATCGATCGTATGTTGTATGTCAAAGGTGTATTCGGCAAAGACCAGCCCGCTTCGAAAAATTGGCATCTAAGTGCTCCAAACGGCGTCTGTGGCAAAACATTTCATGGAGGCCTTCGACAACCAGCTAGCTCCCATCCTATTAGATACATCGCTGAAAACAAGCAACGAGCTATGGCTGGAAATAAAAGCAGCGATTAGGATCATGGCAGAACAAACGATCGGACATCAAGCCTGGTGCCAAAAAAATGATTGGTTTGATGATGAATGCCTGGATTCGTTAAATACAAAGAATCAGGCGCATAAGCAATATTTACGTCGGCAAACTAGGATGAAGAGAGACTATTGTGAAAATGTGAAAAGAGCACTGAACAAGAAAATAAGGGCAGGGTTCAGAGCCCCTATTTTTTAAAGGTTAGGAATGTGGGGGAAATTTTTGGAAGAAAAGGGGGGAAGAAGAGGGGAAAAATTACTTAATTATCAGGAACCTAGTAACTTGAAAAACGCTCAATGGTTATGACACATGATTTATTCATTTACTATACATAAAAATATACAAGAAATTATACATAGAAAATGAATTTAACATCATGAAAAATTATAAAACCAGTTTTTTTTCTTATTATTGATAAAAGGTTTTCCAATAAGAGGTGTTATTTTGAATAGCCTGCTATTTTGGTAGATGTCACTTTTGAAGCTGTAATTTTCTGACATATGGCAAGTACATAGAAACTACGCCATTAATAAAAATGAAACGATACACACTTCAACATCGCATTGAAATTATTAAAATTCACTATAAAAATAGTGAAAATTTGGCAGAGACGGTTCGTAAAACTCGAACATTTTTGGGTCGTCGTGAAGCACCTTGTCGGACCGCAATACAGAAATTGGTGGAAAAATTAGAGCTGTTGGGCAAACTTAGTGATGTGAAGAATAAAACCCGTGCACGTCACTCAAGAACAGCCCAGAATATTGCTGCTGTAGCTGAAAATGTTGATGAAAGCTCAGGTTTGTCCATTCCTCGTCGTACTTTGGAGTTAGGCATTCCACAAACGTCATTACACCGTATTTTGCTTAAATATTATGGTCTTAAGGCTTATAAAGTTCAGTAACACAAGAACTCAAGCCGGTCGGTCATCAACAACGTCGTGTCTTTGCTGATTGGGTCCTTGAAATGCATGAAAATGATCCGGAATTTCATCGAAAAGTCATCTTGCGTGATGAGGCCCATTTCCACCTCGGTGGCTTCGTCAACAAGCAAAATTGTCGCATCTGGGGCTCAGAAAACCCAAGAGTTATTGTTGAAAAGCCTCGCTATCCTCAACCTGTGACTATTTGGTGCAGTTTATGGTCCAGCAAAGTCATTGGACCTTACTTTTTCGAAAATGAGGCTGGAGCAACAGTTACGGTGAATGGATTGCGCTATTGAGAGATGATGAATGATTTTTTATGGCTGAAATTCAATAGTGTTGATCCGGACAACGTTTACTTTCACCAAGACGGCGCTACGTGCCACACAAGCAACGAAACCATTGATTTTTTACCGGAAAAGTTTCCGGACCGTCTTATCTCTTGAAGAGGTGATCACAATCGGCCACCGAGATCTTGTGATTTAACACCTTGCGACTTCTTCCTTCGGAGCCACGTAAAAAAGAACATCTACGCCAACAACCCAGCGTCGATTCAAGACCTCAAAGATGGAACTCGTGAGGCTATCGAGGACATAGGGCAGCCACCTTGCGATTTGGTTATGGAAAATTTCATGAAAAGGATATGGTCCTGTAAGCGTGGTAGTCATTTGTCTGATGACATTTTTACTATTAACAACATACCCTTTTCATTATTATGAAATAAACATTTGATCATTTATATTAGAAAAAAAAATTTTTCTTTTAATATCAAAATAACACCTCTTATTGGAAAGCCCTGTATTAGTACTCTCATTTAGCTTAGTTTCTTGTAATCTTATTTCTTCAGTCAATCCCTCGGCTTCTTTACGTTTTTCTTTTAAATTACTTCTCAAATCATCTAAACAAGATACAAAATGTTTAGCAATGGAAGTGCTGCAATTTGTGTCTAATGTATCTTTTAATGTACTCTGCATCGTTTTGCTATCTACCACTGCTTGTCCATATAGCCCAGTCATATTAGGTAAAAAAAGGGGTCAACCTCGGAATGAAAGATAATAAGCTGCAAATTGGTATGAACCTTTGTTTTGTCATTTTAAATGTTGTCTCAAAAGTCACAATCGTTATCGTGTTCGCGTCTCAAGATATTCAAGGTCAAAGGTCACAAAAATCGGTTTTTCGCGAATATCTGGCTTCCTATCGGTTAAATGAGATTTGCATTTATTATAAAAGTTGTAGGCTATAAAATTCCCTACAACTTTTGTTTAAACTTTTTTTTCATACGACCAACCGTTTTGAAGGTAGAGCGCGAAGAGTGCACATCGTACAGTCATATACGGCCTAATGCAAGGTCAAGCGTGAGTTATGGTTATCAGTACGTTATAAAGTCAATTATTTACTTGGAAATTATAATTATTAAACAATGCCTATTATTTATGTACTAACTATTAATTATTTATATTTAATTAAAGTAAGTAACTTGATTATTTATATATAATTATTCATATTTAACTATTTAAGAATATCGGGATCATATGTATTTTCTTCATCGGGATTACTTGGATACAGGGAAGCGTTGAGGCAAGCTTGTCCGTTGCACTGGCCGCAAGCTAAAGAACATTGTAGCCCTGATTTTCTGCATCCACAGCGGGAACCACAACCATTTTTGCAATTGCAAAATATTACGTTTAGTAGTTCGGCTGGTGCTGGAGGTAATAACGTTCATATGGGCTCCAGGATTTCATTTTCAAGCATCCAGCCCCATTCTTTAGGTTCTAAGTCCTTCCCTAACCACGTTTGAATCTGGTAGTAGACACGTTTTATGTGTTGATGAGCTGCTACACTTGTTGGTGGAAGTGTTGACGTAATATTTTGCAATTGCAAAAATGGTTGTGGTTCCCGCTGTGGATGCAGAAAATCAGGGCTACAATGTTCTTTAGCTTGCGGCCAGTGCAACGGACAAGCTTGCCTCAACGCTTCACTGTATCCAAGTAATCCCGATGAAGAAAATACATATGATCCCGATATTCTTAAATAGTTAAATATGAATAATTATATATAAATAATCAAGTTACTTACTTTAATTAAATATAAATAATTAGTAGTTAGTACATAAATAATAGGCATTGTTTAATAATTATAATTTCCAAGTAAATAATTGACTTTATAACGTACTGATAACCATAACTCACGCTTGACCTTGCATTAGGCCGTATATGACTGTACGATGTGCACTCTTCGCGCTCTACCTTCAAAACGGTTGGTCGTATGAAAAAAAAGTTTAAACAAAAGTTGTAGGGAATTTTATAGCCTACAACTTTTATAATAAATGCAAATCTCATTTAACCGATAGGAAGCCAGATATTCGCGAAAAACCGATTTTTGTGACCTTTGACCTTGAATATCTTGAGACGCGAACACGATAACGATTGTGACTTTTGAGACAACATTTAGAATGACAAAACAAAGTTTCATACCAATTTGCAGCTTATTATCTTTCATTCCGAGGTGAAAGCCCTAATATGACTGGGCTAATATTCATTTTGCGCAAACGCTAGATCTGATTGAAATTTTTCAATTGTCTTTTACTCGGTTTCCATTTTTTTTTCAATTTTTCTTTATTTTGTTTATCTCTTGAGTCTGCAATCGATTCTTTCTCTCTCTCTCTCTCGTGAGCCTTTTTCCTTTCGTTCTCTAGGTAAGCCTCATGTAGTGAATAAGCTTTCTGCCCTAACTTCATCAATTTATTGGTTATGAGTACCTGCTCTAGCTTAGAGTCGTGCCCTCAATTATTGCGAACATAGCATTTAAAGTCTTCTCCGTCTTGTGTGATTTATCATCCCCAAGAATGTTTTCTGATCTAGAAAATCTTCTTTCTACGTCGCCTTCACTATGCATGTGATGTATATCTGATGTTATCGAGATTCTTAAGAGAGAAATTTTTTTCCAAAAAGTATCAATTCTTTTACTGGAAATTACCAGTTTGCAACTCTAAGGTCGCTTTTGTGAAAAAATTTATTAACTTTCATTATAAAATTGTCAACATCAATATTTAATTTATTCATACCCTTTAGAAACGCATTGTTCACAATATGTATTGTTACATGAACAACTAATTCTGTGAGCTACTGTTGCAATTATTTTCACAACATCATGATCAACAAAAGAAAGCACTCGAAAACCCGCCAAGCATGATCAACATCTGAAAGTGACGTCACTGCTCATTCAGTATTGCTCGAATATTCCAGGTAGTTCGCCAATGTACGAGAAATGGATTGAATGACTAGAGACCCTATATAAAGGCGAGCTGAATGAATGGGGGGACTATTACAACCGCGATATAGTAAAACTGCGATAATGTGGAGTGCGAATTAAAAGCGATATTGATTATGAAGTGATAGACAGTTGAAGTAAAAATTGATAGACAAATTGTAAAATAGTGAAATCAATTATTGTTCTTTCTTAGTGAATAAACTCTTTTAACTCAATTTAAAAGACAGGGCCTTTTCACTTTACCGGAATATTAAAATTATGGGCAGCGAAACATTACACGCGACAGTATGAAACAACTACCAATATTTATAAGACTTTTACTTCCCGATGAATTCAAATTGTCTTAAAAAAGTTTAAAGACTTTTTTTATTCACATTAGGATCATCACTTGCTAGTGATAGTATACGATTTTTCTGTAAATTGAACGTTCCGATTGCTTCCAGCAAAAAACTAAGCAATGTATGAGCATCGCCCTCATTGATAAAATCAATTACTAAATGTAATATTTCGAGAGTTCAACCAATAGATCACTTAAATTTGTAACTCTTTGTTTTTGTTTCATCGTATTGTAAAGAAAAGTAAGTATAAGGCTTCGTTCATTCTTCTAAAAGCAAACTGTGAAAATAAGGACCTAGAAGATCTGATATTAAATATGAAACTTGAGTCGGTGATATAGTTAGTGCATCTGCAACAGGGCCCGGAAACATGGCTTGGAATAATTGCTTTGTATGCTTACAAGAATTTACTGTTTAATTTTTCACTACAATTTCCATACTCCACAATAATTCAGCTTTCAATACAGCATTCTTTTCATTGTACACTGGATCCAGAACTAATTGTTTTTTATCACCTGGTAACACTAACGATGTTGACACTCAATATGTTTCAGCTTGCTATGGTGGAGCAGCCGAACCCGATTTCAACTGAGTTTTATCAAGTTTAAACAAATTCTTCTTATGTTTATTTTCTTTGGCATGCTGATCAATGTGTCAAAACCCTTAGGCAGTTGAGAATTTTACGTTACAAATATTGCAGAAATGAGGATATTGATCAACATCAATTTGCGAAGCTCAAGGAGAAACTAATCATTGATTGGAATCTTGACAGTTTAGCCGCTTACCTTGAAATCTAGTTTTAAGTTGGCTCATTTTTAACTCGTATCGAATTCTAGAATAGAGTATAATTTGGATAAATTTTGCGCTCGATGTTATCACTTTTTTTCAAAATCGTTTAGCTTATAGTATTTTTTTACCTCCCAGTATGCAATAAGGAAGATTCACAATTTTTTCACTCAAACATACAACTTGATAAAGAACTTTCTTCTCGAAGAGTTCTTCTCTATTGAGAGGTTCGATATAAACTAACAACGAATGAAGAGTCAAGCTGTCAATCGCGGCTGTGTATGTTCTTGTTCTAACTAATACATATTTGAACTTGCTGTTGCAGCAGTCGCAGAGCAGACACTCGCGACAGTACCCGCGTCACCCACAGCTTATTTTGCGGAAAATGAACAATTATGATGCTCAAAAGAATATATTATCTTCAAAATTATGCCAAAAGAGCTCAAATATCTCCAACTCTTAAATATCAATATCAGTGCACGACTGCTCGGCTTGGACTCTTGTAACCCACCGACTGTGCACTGGACCTTTGGCGCCTAGCCTCGGCATTGGCACCAGTCGTTATCGCTGTTTAGGCAAAGTTGGCTCCTTTGGCGGCTTAACCCGAACAGTGACGTACTCTTTGGTTCCCAATACAATTATGTTCTGATTTGCCCATGGTGTACATATCATATGTGGTCACACTCTGTACATGTGACCTGTACAATATGCACGTGCTACAACATGCAATCGGTAACTTCTACCGATTGTCTTGAAAATCACATCAGGATATGTGTGACCTCCTGTAGCGAAAGAGAAGATGTGCCTGAGTCAAAGCGTCAAAGAGTCAACCAGGGTAGAAAACGGGAGAAATTTTCATTTTAGGACAAATTAGGGGAAAGAGTTGAGAAAAGGGGAAAAAAGAGGAATAGGGAAAAGTCTGTGAAGCCTATAAGAGTTAAGAGAAGGAAATACTATAAAAACAAATTGAGAAATATCAATGCGAGTCTAGCGAGCAGCAATACAAGACAAGCATACAAAGTAGTGAAAAGCTTGAAACGTAGTTACCAGCTTGGAAAGTGTGGATAGCTTCTCATGATTAGAAGTCTATCTTGATAGAAAAGGCATAGAAAAGTAGGAAACATGGAAAAGAAATAATAATAATAAGACATATGTTGCTGTATGGATGTGAAATCTGGACTTTTACAAATGTTTCCGAAAAGGACCTGGACATATTCAAACACAAAAAGCTGTTACCCTCCTTTTAAACGATATTCTGGCTGGAAGCCTTTGGTCCGGGATAGCCCCTGAAGAATAGGGATAGCCCCTGAAGAATAGGGATAGCCCCTGAAGAGCCACTTGCTTAGCCAGTGGGCCCCAAAGCCGATAAATAAGAATACACCCGCCAGAATATCGGTCCGAATCGCCTAATACGCTCCTCTTATTACCTCTGCACCTAATTCTTACCGGGAACGTAGCGCAGTTGCAAGGGAGACCAAAAGAGGACCAAAAAAACAGGGAAATTGACTCCTACTGCCATCGGAGCACCATGTTTGTTTCGTACCGTTTCTTTTGCTTACCTCCTCCCGAGTCAAGGTATCGCTGAAAATTAAGAAAAATTGCGACTAAAAACAAGGGAAAAAGAAAACGGCAATAAAAAAAACCACTAAAAAAGAAATGACTCTATTTTAAAATTAATTCTTGTATTTAAAATAACAACAGAATAGTTACAATGCAAAATCTTTCTCCGCGATACCGTTGGGGACCCCTTTATGCTACCACTTGTCCACGTTTTCCATACCGGATCCCCCGTTTCGCAGAACCCCGATTGTTGCGCGGGTTCGTTAGTTCTTTAGGGTCGCGGGTTTTACTTTTAATTTTCCTCACACTCGAATTTCCCAAAATGTTGAATAAAATTTTTGATTCGATTAAACTTGCGAGTTTTGTTATTGATTCCCTTCCCGGTAGAATTCCCCAAAACTTGTCCTTCAAACAAAAGCACACTCCCAAGGGCTTCATTCATTCGTACTCTACGTGGGTAATCCAGAATTTCCCCCATAGTCTACGCTTACCTTCGCGTCTTAACCGTTTCCCACTGCCCCAGTAAGAATAATTCACTACCTAGCCCACTGAATTTTCTTTCACTAGGTTTTTGGTCTCACACTCACTTTTAGTTCACACTGTTACCATAAATTATTTCACGTCCGCGGCTAAAATATCTTCGTGCGCAAGTTTACCGCCAACATTCACTTCTTCACAAGTATAAAATTCTTTAGATACTTAACTCGACGGAAGAACCGTATCTGAAAAACTTTCGCGATCACTTCGCGCGTGAGTTAACTACCAGCCAAACATTTCACCGTACCGAGAATTATCCAACCAAAAAAAGACTCCCTTGCTCGTTCTACTCCCTTAAATAAAAAATCATTCAATAAGTCTGTAGACACAACCTTCAAACGATACCTGTATAAATTTGACAGCAATCGGACCATTGATTCATGAGTTATAGCATTTTACGCGAAGTAACTTTTGTTATTGAAAAAAAAAATGGAAAAAAGTGAATCTCGAGTTTTGATACAGCATTGTTTTTTGATGAAAAAAAAACAGTGGAAACCAAAAAATGACTTGATAAGCATTATCCGGACTCTGTTCCATCGAAACAAATGGTAGGATTAATGAATTTAAACGTGGTCGTGGTCAAATGATGCAATGTGCGTTGGATGTCCACAAGAGGCTGTTATTCCAGAAAACAATCCATCAAATTGTGAAATTGGTTATGAACGATCGCAAATTGAAGGTGAAAAAGCAAGCTGACATTGTAAAAATATCAGATGGTAATGTTTTTACCATTTTACATGAGCTTTTGGGCACGCGAAAGCTCTGTACGAAATAGATGCCATGTGAGATCACAGTCGACCAAAAACCATAACGCATTGATGCTTCAGAGGAGTGTTCGGCACTGTTAAACCACAATAAAATCGAATTCTATCGTTGATATGTGACAATGCATAAAACATGGCTTCACTATTACACACCAGAATCTAAAAGACAGTCAGTTGAGTGGACAATAGTTGACGAGCTGAATCCAAAGCGAGCAAAGACACAACAGTTGGCTATTAAGATGATGGCGTCTGTATTTTGGGATGCGAACGGAAAAATATTCATCGACTATCTCCAAAAATGAACCACCATCAACAGCAACTATTACTGTGTACTTTTGGATCGATTGAAGATTGATATCGCAAAGAAACGGCCGAACTTGCAAAAGAAAAAGGTGTTGTTGCACCAAGACAATGCACCGAGTCACAAATTGATGAAAACGATGGCAAAATTGAATGATTTGGGCTTCGAATTGCGTAACCACCCACCGCAATCCCCAGATTTAGCCCCCAGCGACTTTTTCCTGTTTTCAGATCTCAAGAGAATGAAAGTAATTTAAGTCCAATGTAATCGCTGAAATTGAGGCCTATTTGGATGAGAAAGAGAAACCGTACAATAAAAGTGGTATCGAAAAATTGGAAAACTGCTATACTAATTGTATCGCCCTCGAAGGCAACTGTGTTAAATAATAAAATCGAGTTTTGTGAAAATATAGTTTTTTACTTACTTAACCTACGGACTTTTGAATGCCTTGTTAGATGTGTCACAACTGGGGTTGTCCACTAATCGAAAGAGACGATGACCGGGCATCCATCTTTCTTTTCCAATCCCGAATTAGCAACAAAGGCTTTCTGGTCACAGTTTCCTAAACTGTGACTATTTGTTCTAAGCGTAACCTCCATTCGATCTCGAATCAATATATGGAACATCGAGTCTCGAACGGTTCTTGAAATGGTTTGCTGCGACAACTGACGTTTTGACTGATTGTTTATATTTAAAAACGTGTCGTGCTCGCGAAATCTGATCCGGATAAGGAGTTTGTGGAGTTTTGGTCACGTGAAACAGTCTAAAGTAGGAAGTATTGAAAATTTGTTCGCGTATAATGTATCTAAATTTATTTGTCCCCGTATACGACTGAGTGAGGGGTGAAATGTGCTTCCGGCACCCACACTGATGAAGGGCTTTCAAGCGTTTCCTCCACGAACGGTAATGCTATCTTAATATTCAGATTGTTTACATCACCCAAATTCATCGACGTGTTGTCGGCTCTCTGTAGAGTTTAACTGCAAAGTAGAACACATGCGTTCTTGATATAGAAGAGTGTTCTTTCGCAAAAGTAGTTTCGTTTACGAGGTTAGCCATCCCTCATAGTAATTCGTGAGTAATAGTGCTACCTTCATCCTTTCCGGGTACGAGAAGAGTAATTTTGGGTATTCACTCATATTTTTGAAAGCGAGGATGATTGGGGTCCGGTATGCCTGACGCTGTTGCTGTCAGGGTCCAGTACTTTCTCTTTGCTCCAACAATGGGTTGTGATTACATAGACTTCAAAAGTAAAGTTTACAATAGCAATTGTATCTGCGTGTTAGTTACGTTACATTGCAGACATTACTCAAAGCGCTGACCTTGGCTCAGAAAGGATTTTTTTTTCTTCTGTTTATTATTATTTAGTGCCAGCTAAATATATCGACTGGCAGCCCGGTGTTGAAAGGGAGGCAGTTTCACTTGTAACAGTGCTCAAGAGATAGATGATCCAGTGAAGCATAGAGCAGAGTGGAGACTTCTTGACAACGACGAGTTTATAATCTATATGATAACCCATCAGTCCCCGCCAGTGCAAAGCTACTCAGATTGCAACGGGAAGAGCATAGGCTGTGCAGACGAAAGTTGAAGGGTAGAGCGTAAGGGAAGCATCTAGTCGGGAAACTGAGGAAACGGTGGGAAAATTCAATCAATGCTGACAGAAGATCCCTGCTTGGGATTTCCAATTAGTGAACGATGTTGCAGAATCGCAAGGATTAGAGGCGACTACTGCTGGAGGTGTATGGCGGAATTGGAGCTATACCATAAATGATCATGAACATAACATGGCAACCAACAAAACATTATCGCCTTAAGCATTTTCGATGTCCAACGAGTGTGGCTAGTGGTTATCACTTTTAGGTCGATTAATCTACCTCATGCGTGGCTCGATATTGAAGGCCAGGAAGGAAAAGGAGAACCGAAGTGATTTATAAAGTTAATGGAACTTAAAAGCTTATGATTAGGACTAAATCTCCGAAAAATGCAACATTTACTCGCTTTTTCTCATGCAAATTGGGAACCACAAAATAAAAATAAAATTTTTAGGGATTCTGTAATTATATTTGCAAAAGTAAAAAGTATTTACAACTATTTTTCGTATTTATTAATAACAATGAGCAGCAAATCAATTGAAAAATAATTTTAAGTAAGGCTCTGGAGAAATTCGGAGTCTCTTTTCATTCAATACATTGGCAGTGCCTTTAAATCTTCAAATCATCTAAATATTGACCACTTATCTTCAATTCTAAATCAAAATTGCATCAAGACTGATTTTCCACTCAGTTTAAACTAATGGTCAATAAAGTTCAAACGAATGGTCAATATGGTGTGAAGTCGTTTCTACGTAGTTATATGCCCCCTCAATCAAAGACAAAGGCAAGTCCATGGTAGTCTTCCCACCACATTAAAAGTGTTATTTTTATTTCCCGCAGAAGTAAGCCGCAATTGACCCCGGACAATACTGCCACTACAGTGGGGAACTTCCCAATGACATCCATGAAATTTCTTCTTTAAACTTCTGTTAATAAAATGAACAGGTACAAATACCCATATATGTTTTGAGCTGCTAGGACTACAAATTAGATAGGCTTCTGCATTTAAAATAACAACCACTTAACGTTCCAAACAAAGGTGGATGCCCCTTTAAATGTTTGAAACCCCACTTGTTGGTGGCAGTGTTAGATTTATGGGGTGTTTGCTATCCGCATCGGAAAGTTGATACAATACCTGAGCTTCAATTTTTCCATCAATGCATCACAAGGGTGAGTCCACGACAACCCCAGTGGTAAGTAAGGATTCTTTTTTTGGAAACAATAAAACATATGATTTTCTGCACCAACGGTGTGCAAGTTGGATTAGAATCATGCCTCATTGGATTTCATTTGGTGTCGCTATGCAATGTTCTTCGTAAAGGATTATCCTTATAAATTCTCATGGAAGTTTACTAGAAAAAGCAACAGTTGAAACAAAAATCGATTGAAAATTGCCGAACTATGATGTTGCTGAACAAGGTCGATTCAAAATTTGAATTTTTTAAATCGCAATATCAAATATTCTTAATGCGTGGATATTCAGATGCACATATGAGAGGCTCTTTAATATTCATTGCATGGTAAATATACGACATTTGCAGGATGAGTGCTTTCTACCCTAACTATGTCCACGACACTTATCTATTTGCCAAGAAGATTTATTCACACTGGTGATAATAACTGATAAAAGATGGGTGGAAATGGTTGGTCACAGAACAAAAAGGAATCCATTCTTTTGCCGACACGCAACATACCCACGATATGTAACAACCTCTTGTCATAGGACAATCGCAGGATTGAAAGCAGTGAGAGATAAATACTACCCTAATATGTAACAAAACGATGTCAGGATTTAGAGTTCCATCCAACATATATTATTCCCATTGTTGAGAAGATTAAACGCATGAATTACCAAAAGGATAAATACAATTTGAATTATTATATCTGTGGGAATGAGTTTCACGCCACCTTTTATCCTTAGCACCTACAATGCTGACAACATATGAGCGTACGAGTACATCCCCACGTGAGTCTGCTGTATCTTCCATTGAATCCATCGCAAACCACAAGAATAAGGATCAAACAAATAAAGCCAAGTCTGCAAATGCATGTAAAAAAGGAAAAGATAATGCACTTTGTTCGCTGGAGACGATGCAATCCATGATTGAGAGTCGACTCAACCGAATGAGTGCAATCTCAATGTTCTTTGATTAGTGGCGTAAAAATTGTTTAGCTCTACGTGACAAAAGTATCCTTTTCGTCAAACAAAAGACAATACCAGTATGCCCGTGGATTTTCAATATGCTATCAGTTTTTGTATTAATTTGAGTGTTTTCTGCATTACATCGGCGCACTCGGGATAAACGTGGATAAGTAGGAGGAAAGATAAGCGTGGATACGTACGGACAACTAGACGTTTGAGAATGGATTCAGTTCGATTTTCAAGTGCAATGGATCCTCTCTGTTGTTGTCAAGAGCTGAGAACAAGGACGGACAGGATTCACTGATGACGATGACACAAATAATAAAAGATCTAAGGAAAAGATTATTTTACTTGCACGAAGGTTTGTACTCTTGTTGTCTTTGTGGAGAACAATGTAAGGAAGACGGTGAAGAGATTCTCGTGGGATGGTAATTGTCATGGGTGTTCGGATTGGCTTTATGATAATTGTTTTTGAAAGATTCAAATGAGTTATTCCAGCAATGTAGAGCTGTGTTGCAAAAATATAGGATGTCCGAAGAGAGCATGCAATCAGGAGGTAGAAAATGAATTCTATTGGGCGTAGTTACTTCATTTGTTGTTAATGAAGAGGTAGTATTAGTTAAGTGTCATTTGCTAACCGCTGGAAGATTTACAACATAAATTCCACTACGCTAGATAAGCTGCCAGCATCTTTGAGAACTGGGCTTAAATCTTTAGGAGATTTTTTCAGGGGATTTTTTTTTTGTATTTAGGAAGTGAATGCCAATTACGCACAGAGTGTGGGACTCCCATGCTCGCAAGAAGGTAACTGGACTACCCACCAAACACCTCCCCTCTTAACTTGAGAACCCAGTCTGGAACCGTTTGACACATAACTTCGGGTCAGGTCTCGTTTTGTTACGCCGTGATTCACCTTCAAGCTGGGAGATCCCTTTCCTAGTGGGAGGAAGTGCCAGAAATGCGTTCCCCCAGCCCTAACGACCCTGGCTGCTGTGATTCCCTTATATATTTTAGGACTGCCCGAGCATAATGTCCCACCTGGTTCCGTTTGTCAACTGATTCGAGCATCACCGCGACTATATTATCCGGGGTGAGCTCTCGCGTCTCCCTGTAGAGGTTCCTTCGCAGCCTGACCCATTTTGTGCACGCGAAAAATATGCGGCAGGCATTGTCATCCTCTTCTGGACAAAACCGACATGCCCGCTCAAAAGCTGGGTCAGTTAGAAGTCAGTCTCACCATGCCCTCGATTTAGCCACGGTCTCACATGCGGGATGAGGGGTGCAGTCCACCTTCCCTTCATGCAATTGACCCACAATTGCTGCCAATCGTTGAGCGAGCGTCTTTCCTCGCGGACAGCCATCTCCCTCATATCCTCGTTTCGGCGCAGGTAAATTTTCAGGGGATTTTAAATGAAGTTTTAATTCATGCATTTGTCTATCAAATACGAGATGATATGGCTAGATCAGTAGGAGCTTTCATATTTAGCATTCTTTCTAAACACAAATAATGTAAGGAACACCCTCTTTACGAGCTTACAAATCGACATTGCTGCAAAATGCGAAAATTCGCGATATGAAGGCAACAGGCGATTTTCTGAGTAACAAACCCTTAAAAACGTATTAAAAAGTATGTTTCTCATACTCGTATGATCGATAGAGCTTTTGGCAAGGAGTAACTCATACTACTTTCGATTGCTCAAAAAAGATGCCATTCGATATCTTTATCATATCATTTTCAAACCACATTTTGAATAGCAAATAATGCTAGTCAGCATAAAGTTCAGCTCTCTTTTCCAACATTTCTATCTCTTAAATGAAACAGGAGGAGCAAGAGTACCCATTGCAAAGCCAAACAATAGATGGACCAACTAAAATGAACACAAATACAACAAAACCTGTGACGAGCTACAAAGAAAAGCCACTAGGGCTTAAAGAAGTCGAAGAACAAAAAAGGAAATTTTCTACCATACACGTATGTATTGTATTTTTTTTGTTTCAGCTGCACAGCCCTTTTAGGCCTTCGTTCGGATATATCGCATGATCTTAGTAGCTTTTAAAAACACTCCTGTTCGCGACGGACGCTTGACGTCTTTTTCCCCAGTGTTCCTCAGTGTCTCTAGTAGCGATCAGTGACAAATATCTTTAGTTGTCTTTATAGGAGATCAATCTTCATTTTATATACTGTCTGTAGTGTAGGCCTGTATCCAAGGAGTGTATTGCCTCCAGCGGAGAAAATACCCTCATGAAAGGAGCTGTCATTAGCGGAGACCAGCCTTTAATCTTTGTGCTGTCAAAAAACCGCTTTATTCAATACCAATCGTTATAAATTTTTAAAGATTCTAAGGCAAGTTCAAAACAACAAAACTACGAAACTTAATGGCCCAAATGGCTTTCAAATTTATACGCTATCAATGAAACACATTTTATGAAAAAAATGAAAAAACAACAATAACAAATTCAAATTAATTAAAATTATTACATAATTTTTGATTCAATTGGAAAAACGAGAGAAAACCAACCAATGCTATTCAGAAATTACTTATAATACTAACACAACAGTGAACTTCTATCCTGTACCTAATATGTTACACACTAATTCTAAACAACTTCAAACAAAAAAACGTTATCTTATACTGTAATCTATCCCTTATTTTTAACACGAATAAACAACAACACTATATGCAGCAATAATGAGATGAAACTAAAAACTAAGTAATGAAAAACACAAAATCAGAAAACAAACACGAATAATCTAGACATTGTCACTCAGCCACCAATATCCTGATTGGCCCATCTCAGCTCGACCAACCTCAACAAATCTAGCAAATGAGTATCTCCATTAGTCTCGTGGACTCAAATCCGGAGAATATTTTATCTTCATATTGCTGGTGATATATGATTGGGACACCGTCAGAATTAAAAACATATCTATTCATGTCCAAATACACGGATGCTTCTTGAGGAATGGAGCCAGGAGTGAGAAAAGTCTCAGTATACCCGTCTGCAGGGTAGGACGGCTGTGATATATTCTCTTTCAGATAAGCCCGGTAGCAGGGGGAATCAATATCATAGCCAACCAGAATTCCCTTTTCTGATTTTCCATCCATCTTCCCTCTTTTCAGTTTTTATGTCAGCACGTAACATTCGCATCCAAAGGGTCGCAGCTTCTCTATCTTCATTTTTCTTCCGGACCAAAGTTCTGCTGGGCTTTTCCTTGATACGTTGCTGGTTCCAGTCTGGTTGATCGTGAAGATCGCATGGTTCATTGCTTCAGCCCACAGCTTCTCTTCCATGTGTATTGCTGTTCTAGCTGCCTCGACCAGCGTTCTCATTTTCCTCACAATGTACATTCGTGAAGGTGTGAAAAATTACCAACTTGTCCACCATCTGTTTGGTTTTTGCATTTTCCAGTTCGATGCCGTTGTTAGACCTCAGACTTTTCACTCTCCTCCCTAGCTGGTTTTCAACGAGTCTTAGGTAACATTCGATCTTCTCTGGTGCTTCACTAGTACACAAATAACAGGTCCGGTAGTGAGTGAAATCTTCCTTGAACATGAGCCAGTACTTCGCGTCTCCCAATTACGGGATGTTCATCTCGCCGGTGTCGACGTGCACGAGATCTAACGGTTGCTGAGCTGTCTTGGGGTTGTTTGGGTGTGAGGATCTATGTAGCTTGCCATACGAGCACCCTGTGCATACATAGTCGTACCAGTCATCAATGTATTTTATTCCTTTCCTTTTCAATATGTCCCTCACATACTTGACATTTTGATGGGCGAGTCGCTCGTGCCAGACTTTGATCGACACGGACATCAAACTTGTCTCTTCTTCTCTCCTGAGCATAATTTTGTAGAGATTTCGTTTGCACTTTGCTATTGCCACAATTTCCCTGCCATCCAGACTGTAAATCGTTGACTCGTTTCCGTTTGCCTTCTGTACATGTCCCTCGCCTAGCATCTGACTCACTGAGAAAAGATTAAAGTTGAGGTTTGGCACGTAAATGACATCTTCTAATACCACTGGATACCTTATTTGACCATCAAATGCTTCCATCTCGATGTTCTCGACTGCAACGCCATCTAGCCTGGTTGAGTCTCCAATCACAATTGAGATGGACTCGTCCAACTCAACAAGCTGAACAAACCACTCTCGGTGAGACGTCATGTGTTGGCTGGCTCCCCAGTCTTGATACCATGAAGTGGCCTTGCCCTTCGAAATGTCGTTGTCCACCGTCGAGAGTGCCGTGATCAAAAATGCCTTCCTATTTGCTTTCCCGTTTGATGACTTATTCGCTTTTTCTCGAGCTTCGAAGTCTTTTGCGAAGTGTCCCTTCTTCTTACAGATATTACATGAATACTTCTTCTTGCAGTAGGCAATGTATTCATCACACGGTTTACCTCCACTCCTTGAGCACGTGACCTTTCTTCTCACATTTGTTGCATGCGAATCGCGACTTTCCTGCTTGCTTGTTTCCTGCGTTTAGCCATGAGGGCCGTTGTTGGTGATGCCCTCTGCATTTATCGTCGTTTCTTTGAATCGCTCGTCCTCGAGTCTCAAACGTTCCATAGAGTTTGCACGTTCTTTGCTGCTCCGGTCAAGTTGTCCCAGGATGTCCTGAAATGTGCCAATTTTGATGGTAGCACACTCATGATCCTCATCATGATCCAGCTTTCCTTCACAGGATCATTTTCAGTTGACACTTCATCCGCGAGATCCAAAATCTCAGTCTTTGCAACATATAGACTAACTAATTTGTCTATCATATCATTGGCAGTTTTACAATTTGCAATTTTGTTCGCAATCTTACTGTTTACATTCAAAACTATCAATGTTTGAGCCACACATCTTTCTTTAACCAAGCGGCAACTGTATCAGTTGTGTGGTGTGTGGTCTGGGCTTTGCAGCCGTTATCATATCTTACAGATCTTGGTTCTTAAGTGCTAGATTTAATTTAAATCGCCATGAAATGAAATTGACATTTCCTTGACTATCTTCACTTAATATTTCCAATTGAGATCTTACAGTATCCATTTTAAATCTTTCGTGGTGATTTTCTGACAAACCAACTTACGTGTTTGTTGCTCAACGTTGACTTGCTGTGCGATGGCTGCTCCAATGTCGCTGATTTGTCGGTTATGTTGTCCTTGCCAATTTTGACGTCTTGGACTGCTTTCTCGACTTGCCTGACAATTTCCTTTCCTGACTTTAAAAGAAACCCTTTTATGGTTGAAATCCTTGCCGTTTCTGACGCCTTGGACTGATTTCTCACCTTGCCTGACAATTTTCTTTCCTGACTTTTAAAGAAGCCCTTTTGCAGCTGCCCTGGGTCCATAACCTGTTGTTAATTTCAGTGGCTTCGGGTTTCAAAAAGAACAACGGACTAAACTTCTGAACAAATGTTAAATTGACACACAACTATATATTACGACACACTACTATTCATCAATATATTGAATTCATATTATTCTTTGCAATTAACCGACACAACTCTAATTCACGAGGAGAACAGACTCAATGAACATTATTTCATTTTCTTTTTATTTATATAGCAACATTCAATTCAAAAATGATTTCTTAATTACTAGTTTTCTATGTTAGTAAATGCAAGATAAGCTGTCAGTTGATCAGTTTGTCCCTTTCGAAAACTCGTAATCTTTCCATAAGCACTCCGGTTGTACCATATCTGACATCCATATGTCAAAGCTGGTCTAGCCGGGGTCTTGTTACAGATAACTTTGACCTTTTGATCTATGTATCTCGAATGAAAGAGTTGTCGAAGGGCCATGACTAATTTTTCTGCCTTATCTAGCATGATTTTGACATGTTAAATATAGTACAGATACTGATCGAGATGAACACCAAGGTATTGAATAGAGGAACCCGTTCTGAACCACCTTCACCAACCATAATGTGCAAGCAATGTGTAGCATTGTTTCGCACTTTTGCGCATTGATTTTCATTCGCCAATCTTCAGTGTACAGCTACACGTCATTGAGCATTTTTTGAAGATTGCTCTCAACTATTATAGCTCTTCGATCTGCCGTGTAGATGACCAGATCATCAACAAACGCTACCAATGATCGCGTTGGCGAGACGTTCAAATCAAAGCCGTTCAATAGCTTGCGAATAAATATTGAAAAGAGCAGAGGCGCAGTAGCTGTTCTCTGCTGTATACCTTTCAAAACCTTGAATAAGCGCATTTTTGTCAGCTTTCCATCAGTAACAACAAACCCCATACAACACATTGCACATCATGGTGGCAAGGTTTAAAAAAACTAGTCTATCTAACCACACTGTATCGAAGACCTTCTCCATGTCAATGAGACACGCTCAAACACATCCTCTTTTGTTTAGTCTCCAACAGATATCTGAGGTTACTTTTGTCATCGCGTGTATGGTTGAAGGTTTGGTACGAAAACCAAATTAGGAATTCGGCATCTACTCATATTTCTTAATGTGGGCGCTTAATGCTTTGTTCAGCATCACTTCAAACACCTTGCTGATGTTGCACAGCAAGCTGATTGGAAGTTAGCTTTTAGGGCATGAAAATTCTTTTCCTTTCTTCAAAACCGGAAATACCTTAGCCTTTTGCATTCCTTTGGGAAATATGATTTGCTCAACATGTTCTTGAACAATACGAACAATATATATAACCTCAGGCTAATGTCGGAGAACTATATTTGGATCACGGTCGATAACACATGATTTCTTTTTGTTTATCTTGCGAAATATGAAACACAAGTCTTTATAAGATTCAAGCTTGGTATGAGGTCAGATGTTAATGTTTCATTGAAATGAAGAATTGATTGGCCGTTCAGGCTTGATTTGAAGTCGGAAACTTTTGCTTCAACGACCTCTGAAAAAATTTCATTCCCTCTCTCAGGGTTTGGTAGATGAACCAATTCAAAATGTGTTCCAATCAGGGCAAGTTTATCTACTCCCTCACATATAATCCTGTTTCCATTCCTATCGGGAGTCGTACTATCAATTTCGATACCAGCCCTATCGAGAAGATTTATCTCATCACTAGTGACTTCAAGATTCGATACCTTCACTCGAGACTTCTTGCGAAATATGCTATTCTTTTTCACGAACACGCCATCTGGAACCTGTGGGCTAATACCCCTCAATTTTTCCGCCCATTGATTGCTGACCTCACTCCTGAAGTATGACCGGATTAAGTTCCGGACATTCTTCAGGTGTAATTTCAACAAAGCCAACGAGGGATGGTTGTAGTCCAAAAATCGTCGATAAATATTGTTGACGCATGTAAGAAGAAGGCTTTTCCATCTTTTCAACCTTGCGGTGGTTGGTGTTTCATATCCTTCCATATTGTTACGATGTTTAATCTTGGGAACTACTTTCTCAACCGTTTCCAACATCAGCTTCTCTAACTTCGACAGAAGTTTCACAAGAGTTGCCACCATCAGAAGGGGGACATTGCTTCTGGTACTCCCGATTAAACTTCTTTTGAAACTTTCCCCAGCCTTTTTTTTTTGAAATTCAACCGATGATTTTCATGTTGAACTGGAATGAGGAAGAAATCATCCCTTTGATGATTGATTTCCATTCCGATTGCGTTATGGTCGCTATCATAAGGAAGCACCTGCAGTTTCCGTTGAGGACTATTAAAGCTGAATTCAAGTCTTGCGTCAGCAATGCAGAGGTACAAATATGAACTTGTCCTAGGGTATGTTGGGAACTCTGACCGATATATATTGCACCTGTATTCAATTTGGTTCTCTGTTATCCACGATTTCAGGAATACACCTCTTGGATTACTAGTGGTGTTCAGCCATGATGTATGCTTGGCGTTCAGGTCACCAGTAAGAATATAATAACTATGCAGCCTGTTCAATTCGAGTATTTTAAACAAGGAATTGAGCTCCTCCTTGAGCTTGAGAACAGTTCCACCAGTTGCATAGGCAGAGATAACGAAGAGGTTATCCCCACCTGACAGTGAGATTTTGATAACGGACACTTTAAGAGATTCAAAGTTTTTGAATTTGACTTTTTCAATATTTTAGAAACAATCGGGTCTTCCAGCCATAATCCCGGTGCCACTTCACCCATCACCGTTTACCCCATCGTTTGTTACGAATTCAAAATCTTTGAACGTCATGGAGTGCCATGAATTGAGGTGGGTTTCAGTGAGAAGTATGATGTCAGGCTTTTGCTTAACAATGAATTCAAGGAGATAATCGCGCCGATGTAAAGTAACAATGGAGTTGACGTTGATCGAGATGAGGCGAATCCTATCCATGGGGATGTGACTGGATGACAAATTATTTTGAGGCATTTGAAACCCTTAAACGATGAAAAACAAGATTAATTTTCGTATCTTGCTTATCGATTCTTTCCAATAGAGAATTTAATTGCTGTAAAATTTTGAGAAGCAGCTCATTATTGCCACTTAAATTATTTACACTATTTACCGCATTTTCTGATGGTCCTCTAGCGGCTTGTGTAAATGATACTCCGGGCTTGATGAAACTTGTTACCCTCCAGCTACCCTCCGCGTGGGAGTCCCTACGGCTAAGGACCTCGGACCCGGCTTGCCGTCGAAGACGGTCGTAGGTGGCGCCACTCACATATCCTAAAAAGCCGCCAAGCGAGAACGCGGCCGCCGAACACCCCTCACACAACTCGGACTAACGCTCTTTAAGCTCTTCCCTAACAGGGGAAGATTATAATCACCGAGTGATCAGTCGCCTACTTGCCGGGCTCAGATTTTCTGGCGTAACTCACACCGAGCAAAAGAAACTAAATAAGGAACACTTTCGCTACAGAAATTCCTGAAAAAAAACAGCAAGGAAATTTACCTTCGAACACCCCCGAGCCAGGTGTACAATTAAAATGCGCGGCAAACTTGCTCTTCCTGCAACACGCACACAAAAACTTCCACTATTTCACTAATTGATTGCGAAATGCAAACGAAGTTCCAAAAAATATTCCACTATTTCACTAACTACCATATATTAAATTGCGAAATGCAAATAAAGTTCCAAAAATATAATGCATTTAAAAGTTCAAATTTCACTTACTCTGCCTAAGCGGGGGCCCCCCGAAGTACTCTGCGTTGCAATTTTCTGCCAGCGCGCTTATTATTGCCTGATGTCGCCAATCTCCCTTAGTTGGATCGGTGTTAAAATTTTTCTCCGCTGTTGAAATTTTCCTTCGTCGCAATTCCTTTCCTCGATTGATTTTTCCCAAGTTTCAGAGCGCTATCCTCGCTTAGTCCTCGTTGTCGTCTCGAACCCGCCAGAAAAGAGAAAAAGCCGTTCTTCCTTATTGGATTTTTCATCGGCTCGGTTTCAACCGGCGAGCCGTAAACTTTTTCCCTGGGCGATTCGATGTTCAATCCAGATCTCCCAACTGGGGTACATTGGGCAATTGACATCTAAATTTCCCTATTTAGTACACTCGTCCATCAGGTTTAGAATGTCAAAGTGACTGACACTCTGTCAATTTCGTGTTTATTTATAATGTGCAAAATGTTTGAATTTGGAAAAAACATTAACAATCGTGATCGCGTCTTTTTCCCTATGTGTTTGAATTCGTCGGTGATGTGTCGTTGAAACCATAACGCGGTAGTGTGAAAGTGAATGTCGTGACGCGGTAACATAGAGCAGAATGCCATAACGATTGGAGGTCTCTGGCGGTTGTACTTTCGGTAGGTATAAAAGACTCTTAGATGCTACTCGTTTGTGTAAACGTTCTTTTCCTGTTTTCTAGGCTTTCCCGGAAAGTGTACCAGCAACTAATTCAACCCGTTGGGAAACAAGGAGTGATTGAGTTTCTTCGACTCCTTGCGCCGGCCGCAATGGAGTGGTATTTGGCGTTCGATTCCAACGTTCGTATCATCTCTTCCTTACAGTAAGTATTCCCAAACATTGATTACGATTTTTGCCAATATTTTCATTGATATGCAAATTTGAACGAAAAATTGCTATTTCTCCAAGAAGTGCATTTACGGGTCTAACATTAAAAGTTGGAGATTTCGTTCTGATATCGTGCGCAGGGTCAGTAGATTCAGGTTCAGTAGAAAGTTGCGAGATCGCCAGCATCAAGAACTTGTATGAAGAGAAAAATGGTTTTTTTTTCAAAGCGATGACGATCCATATCAGGCAATTGTCCAGTGTTATTCAAGACCGTACAAAATCCCACATCGGCTTTTGATGCCGACACAGTATGTATTGACTTCAATGTGGAGCTGATAGTGCAAATGCATTTGATCCTGTAGTTTGTTGTGGTTCAGTTGACTCAGCCCAATCTCTGATGCCTCGTAAAAAGAGTTCATTGCATACTTCCGTTTGTCGCGATACAATTGTAAAAGTGGTGCCATTCTTGTCCTATCGCTCAGCGATTGATTCGGTCCTTGGTAATGTTTGCGATCAGTTGTGCGTGATGGTAACCGGATTTTCTTTTCATTTGTTTTTGCCTATTTTTTTAATTTACATTTTTATTTTAATCTTTCAACATTTCGTTTTTGCCTATTTTTACTTTACATCTTTATTTCAATCTTTTGACATTTCGTTTTTTTGCCTACATTTTTCTTTTACTTTACATTTATATTCTAATCTTTTAATATTTTTATTCTATTATTTTAACATTTCTTTTTTCCCTATTTTTACGTTACATTTTTACTTTAATCTTTTCACATTTCGTTTTTTTTGCCTATTTTTCTTTTACTTTACATTTATATTCTAATCTTTTAATATGTTTATTCTATTACTTTAACACTTCGTTTTTCCCTATTTTTTACGCTACATTTTTAACTTTAATCTTTTCACATTTCGTTTTTTTTTCCTATTTTTCTTTTACTTTCCATTTTTATTTTAATCTTTTGACATTTTTATATTATTATTTTAACATTTCTATTTTTAATATTAACCTTGGCTCGGGTGGTGTTTCAACAACCGCTGAGAAAAGAAAAAAAAACAGCAAGGTCCAAATCGTTCCCGTGACAAACTCGGAGCTAAGACACTGCGGTATAGTTGTGTTTGCTTTGGGACAGATTTTAATCTCGCATCCTGATATCGGCAGCATCCTCGATATGATGCAGGGTGACCAAAAACACCGCAGTTCACACAATATAATTTCTCTTTTGGCTCCGTCTGAGCCAATTTGCACTCACCGGGAGTATGCACGTCCTTGCATTTGACGCATCGGTAATGCATGGCGCAGTTGGCAGCCGAATGCCCAAATCGTTGACAGCGATAGCACTGGTTGATGTCTCGTCTCTGGAGGCGGTCCCACCTCACCACTCGGAAATTAAAATATCTGATTTGATGAAGAGTGCTTGGACTGCTCTTATTTGATATTTGTACTAAATAAAGTGGTAAATTTTTTTTCTCTACCGTCGACCTCCTTGTCGCGAATGTTTTAACTGAAATGAATTCGATTTCTGGTGCTGCTTCCTTGAGCACCTGAAGAAGATCGGCGGTATCTTCTCCGCAGTCCAAGCCCTTCAACAAGAACGTCTGGTCTTTCTCGCTTTTGGAGGTATATGTGAAGTGCGGAACCTCTCCAGAATTTAAAGCGTTTTTCGCTGATTTGAAATCAACCAATGATTTCGTTCTGAAACATAACTTCTCGGAATTGATTCGTTTAATTTCAAAATTTGTTAATTTGTTTTCGGCTGCCAACAGCCAAACCATGTCCTTTCCGCTTTGACCAAAGACATTAATTGGCGGGACTTTTTCTGCATTCTTGACTACTTTTTGAGGAGAACCAGCTGAACTAAGGGCTGGTTTCTTCTCCTTATTTTTATTTTCCTTATTTTCATTTTTTTTTTAAATTATAAAATTATCATTATCTTTATTACATCCATTATTTTCATCAACCTCCATATCCTGTTGGAGTCCGTCCAGCGCTGCAAAGTAATTCTGGCTGTCGTTAGTGCCTCCAGCACTTAATACTTCTTCAGCGATGATTGATTTAACAGCTTTCTTCTGCTTTGCTTGCGTATCGATTTTTCGTACCGGTTCAGTATCTTGCACTTTCTTCGCTGTCTCGAACATATCTTCGTACGTTTTGATTCTTAATTCTTCGATTTCAGTTCGAAGTCCTGCCTATCTTGGACCACTTGAGTCTTACGGCCGCCATCTGCGGAGTCCTGGGTGCTCGTGTGTCTTTGCTTGTTGGCACTTGCCGCCAATTTCACACTGTTATTCTCCCCGGGGCCCCCCAGCGGAGGGAAGCCGTCGGGCTTCCCCATACAGCAGTCCCGAGCTAAGTCTTTGGTTTGTTTCCTTTTGTTGATTTATTGATACTGTTGGTCGATGCCTTTGACGATAAATTCTTCTCCAATAAAATCAAAACCTGCTTTTGACTGGCTCGTAAAAAATTATTTCAATTTTCTGAAACTGACTTTTATGAAAAATTAATTAATTTTCAAAATTAATGACAGAAGCGATTAAAAACACGTCTACACGCAATGAGTGCTAGACGTAGAATAACAGAGCATTCTTTGGTCAAATTTCGTGTTACTTTCTGCGGTCTACTCAAAGTTGACATTGTCCTGTTACCTCTGTTCATAGTCATCCTATTTGTCCTATGGCTACATATACAAATCAGGAAGCCCATGCGATGGCCGACACCAGTCAAATCCAGTTCAGCACTAATGGGGAGTCTGTCAGAGCCTAACCTACACCACCAACTTAATGGTGTGAGGTATGAACGTGCGCTGAGGCCTGTCGAAGTTTTTATCGGGATGGAGACAGGTTCAACTCCAGATAGCAGCCATTTACATGCGAGTTTCATCTCGGCGGTACCATACTATGAAAATATCAATACGTCAACCCAAAACGTCAATACAAATCCATTAATCAAAGGCATCCTTAACTCGTTGCTGGGTCATTTAGCATCATGCAAAGTGTACCACAAGAAAGCGACCCAAAGTACATATGTCTAAGTAAATAATGTACAAGCTTAAGAAATTTTTCTATGAGTATTAAATAAGTGATTTCATGGAAATTATAATTTATGCTACCGGTGCATTGTTGCAGTATAGCACATATCATTCAGTGTACAGTGTATGACGGTTATTGAAGCCATTCATATTTTTTGAAGTTTTTAAAAATATCCCATTTATAACGTAGCAACTGTTTGAATCAAGAACCAATAGACTAAGAAAACCGCGCATATTGTTGTTGTGATATATGAAAATTCTAACGGCTATAATTTCATTGAATACCGTAAAATTGTAATAAAACGTACAGGCTATCTTGTATTGAACTAGCTTGATGCAAAATTTAAGTTTATGACATTACGAACCCTGTTTTAATTGGCATTTTGTATTGTTGATTCTGTGATTCTGCTCGTATTCATACCCTCTAAACTGCATTGATATCCCTAAACTACACAGCAAAGTCAAACATAAATTACCAAAGCCAGCAAAACAAGAAGTAATCAACCATTATTGATTTATTACTACAATTGATACCCTATTATTTATTCATAGCTTATTTTAACATGATCTAAACTATCGCAACTACGGGCGCCAAACAAATGCAAAACAAAAGCCCAACTACCAACTAGCCCCCAAACAACGATACATTTTTCTTATCGCACTCTCGAATAATTCATGTTGCGATCCGACATATTGAATGAAAATCGAATGGAACAGATTAACAGCGTGCAATTACCAATAATTCATGCCGCAACACAATGCCAAAACACACACAAAACGACATCACACATCATTTCATAGTCAAGTCCATTTATAGTACATTGGAGTCCTGTCCAGATCCATCCATGGGAGTTCGAGGAGGGCGCGGACTGCGGAGTGACGGGTTCACAGTCAAATCCTAGCGCAATTCGCAATTTCACATACGACTCGGGATAAAGCCATATTTCGTCCATTACTCAATGTGCCATAATTAACTCATGAAATGCATATTGCATATGGCCCGCATTCGCATTGTCCTCCGCCCTTTTCGGCACACACGCATTGAACAATGCATGAGTTGCATTGTTTGCCGGCACCGCGCGAATCCCAAGAAACAAGAGGATGAGGCTCGAGCGGTTCCGGAGGCTCGAAGGGAAGTGCAATGCGAATACCATGCAGCCTTGCTCGGTGAGCACTTGGACAATTTAAATTTCATCAGATCTAAATTAGCGACTCATAAGTGTTCACCTCAATTCATGGCCAGCACCGGCGCGGCGAGTAGAACTCTGCAAGCACCCAAGCATGGGATTTGGTCGGTGGTGAGTGATGACGCGATGCATGTGAGTGGGAAATGCAAACCGGCAAAATCAGCACTAGCCCAAGGGCCAATAACAATTGAGTATTTGGTGCAATTTGGTGATATTGCAATGAAACTGAAATGTAACTGGTCAAACATTCCCAAGCATGTCATCACGCTGTCACTCACCCCCGCGCGCCGGCCACGACTATGCACACGGGAATGATATGCATCAACCACAATGCCATCGTGCCATCAATCGGTCTCCTCTGCGTTATGCATTCCTCCGACATCATCGATGATGTCGGCAATGTGCAATGCAAAATGCACAATTTGCAGGTACAAAACAGGTAACACAAGTTCATCTGCAATTCGCAAATCAGTGATATGTTTGAATCGTGAGAATTTCAGTGGCATGGGTGCGTTGGGGTGAATATTTGGTGTTATGTTTTGGTTTGAAGATATTTTAGTAAGATAGATTCTTGCGGTGCAAAAGTTAAATTTTAGAAAGTACATGAAGTAATCTAGGGATTAGAATGCTTATTGAAGTTCCTTGAAAAAGAACAAGTGACAGTTCTTGATTTCTTACAACGTTAGCCAGCAACGCCTTTTGCATTTTCTTCTTTCGACTTTTTAACGGGTGCAATACGCAAGTTACTATTGCAGCAATGACGATGCGGATAAGTTAGCAAGCAGGCTCCTGTAGCTGTGTGTTCATATATGTGAAAATTGTCTATTATGTGTTTATTTGCCACATTTGATTCAAAAGTTTACTTATAGCAAGTATTTGCTACCTTTTTTTTTCTTCCGACTTCCAAAGACCGTAAGCCGGCGGTTGCTTCTTTTCACATATATTCACACATAATTTTTGAACGGAGAGAGGTAAAAGAATTTTGTTTTCGCCAATATGTTGGACTTAGTTCCCATCTTACCTAACCCATTCAAGAAACATGAAAATTGAATAACCGCAAAGGACATCCGACTCTATCGCTGATTTTACACCATAGCGAAGTCAATGTTAAAGCGCTTTATTCAACCTTACTTATAAATTTTCAAAGAATTTAAATCAAATCCAAACAATAAAAATAACAACACTTAATGGACCAATAAGCAAAAAACGTTTAATAAAAAGTAAGCAGAAAGAAAAATCCACCAAGCCTATTCAAAAATTAATTATAATTGCAACACAACAGTGAACTTATATCCTATATCTAATATTCTTCTTCTCCTTCTTTGTAGCACTACAGCCCCTCTCGGGCCTTCGCTTAGAGGTAGTTAGAGTATCTCATTTTCATGACCGTATTGATTTTTTCGGAAGTTGGTTTGGTCAGTACCATGCTCCCGTGTGCTTGCTCAGCTATGATATGATCTGATTAAAGCAGTACAAATCACCACTGAGTGAACACTCGTAGGCTGTCCAAAAAATCCCCTGAACTGAATCACGTTGCTCCCAACGAGATTTGAACTTGGGACCTTCGGCTTATGCGTTCATGCTCCAACCACTAGGCCACACAGACTACATCTGATATAATATAGCCTAATTCTAACCAAATTCAATCAAAACTTTATCTAATCTTAATATAATTCTTTCACAATGCTCCTAACCTAAACGTTAAACATTATCTCTAAGCCTAATATAATAAACAGCACATATACCTACCCTAAATATTGAAACCCATCCCTAATCAATAATTATCTGAAAATCAAAATTACGTGACGAAAACACAAAAACAAAAAATAAATAACCACGAATAATTTCGACTATCTACTCCTCTCCGGAGACATCTACGTTTCCCTGCTCCCGGATTACATTTACCCTACTGTTATTCCTGTTACTATTGTTGCTACTGTTGTAACTATTATTGCTTTCATTGTTATTGTTGCGATAGTTATTTATATGTTTACGCTTCGAGTACCTAGGTCTATTATCGTTATCCCGATTATTCGTTAAGCCACGATTATCTATACTATTACTGTCACTACTATCCTTATTCCTATTGTTCTTATATTAGTTACCCCCACCATCATTATTTCTCTCATTCTTCTGACACTGCTTGACTGAACATTTTCATTCCTTTCTAACTCTAAAGTAAGGTTTACAGCGTCTGCTAAAATTTGAGGTCTCACTCCGAAAAAAACGTTCTTATACTGGTCGTTCAGACCGTTCCTGAATACTGTTAATGCATAACTGTCATTTAAGTTAGCTTAAACCTTCTTCTGAGCTGGTGTGACGTTATCACCTAATTGGATAATGTTTATCAAGCCATTATTTGGTTTTTTTTCATCAAAAAGCAATGCTTTATCAAAAATCGAAATTCAAGTTCTATTTTTTTCAATAACAAAAGTTGCTTCTCACAAAATGCTATAACGCATGAATCAAAAGTCCGATTACTGTCAAAATTTATAAACGTATCATTTGAAGGTAAGTACTAACAAAAACCCATTCTAGGAACGCCATCTATGAGTCATAATACGGACTTATTGAATGGATTGTTATACTCATATAATTGGGACATGATCAGAATTAAAAACATTCTACTCTCGTCATTTCAGCAGTTTGATTGATTCTTCTATTCGATACATATTGTTTCCAGTTCATCTCAGAGGAGGTTTTGTTGTTAAGACCAGCCAGTATATCTTCTACTTCTGACACGTAGATGAAAAATTCGCCGAATGTTTCATATTGCGGAGATACTGCCTTGTTGGTGTCAGAAAATATTATAAGGTATGACCCTTGGTCACTGATGTTTATAGTTCTTACAGCCGATATCATTTCCTGTGCTCTTTCGTTCTCTGGGGTTCTTTCTCGGTACAGGTATCCATAGAATGAGGAGATAAGTCGCAGCTTTTCTTCAGGTGTGGAAAAAGGTAGCCCTCTGTGCTTGATCGTCTTCGAGGTCTTTTCTGAACTCTGGCCAATCAACAGAGGCATAGGAGGGTAATTTTTTCTGTATTTCTTCAATAGTGGTTTGGTTATTTAAGTGAAGGGTTAGTTTCAAACAATAGTGATCGGATATCGATGGAAGGGTTGCACATTGGTAGGGAGTTGTGTTACCAGTTAGTAGGTCTTGTGACACAAGAAAGTTGTCTAAGAAGGAGCTGCTTCTTAGGTATGAGGGAACACCTGCATTGACGGTGGCGCATATTAGAAATGTGCTCGACAGAAACCATTGATGTGGGTGGAATCACCCCAATGTTCATGTTTCGCGTTGAGGTCTCCGCCGAGGAGGATAAAGCCGTGATTAGCAGCTATTGTTAGTATTCTATTAAGGGTTGGTTCTATTGAAGGTACCAGGTTTCCTTGGATGTAGGTAGACCCAATTAGTACTTCCCTATAACAACCATTGTGTCTTCGCATGTTTAAAGCTGCTAGTGTGTAGGAAATGTCAGGATGGCTAAAATTTATTTGGTCCATTGATAGGTGGTCACGATAAAGAATGGCAGTCCCTCTGCCTGCGTCTTTTCTAAGTACTTGGTAGTTTTCTTTTCGGTTTTAAGACTGTTTCGTTAAGGGAAACTATGTCTGGTTGAATCATGGAAAGCTAGAGAGTTTATATTGAGACAGATAGTAATCAGATTATTTACCCCCAAACAGGCTAGGGTATAGCTCGATGAGCAAGGTTGGCTTGTCCTGTGTTGGCGTGCCATCGTATTTCGGCCAGAATTGGGTGACCTTTTTTAGAAGTTCACCTGGTGGCACTCCTAAAACTTGGACTGTTTCCTAGTGTAATCTTTGAAGGGAGTTCACTTGTGGTACTGCGTCCCGGGGCATAGTTGAATTTCTACAATTCGTGACTTCCGAGCAAAGAGGTACTGATTTTGCTGATGTGGCTGTTGTTATTGGGGTTCGGATATATTCGAAAGATGTAGTTGAAATGGGGCTTGTTCTTTCATTTTTTAAAAGCGCAATCTTGTCTATCAATCTTCTCCTTTCCGGGCAGCCGGAGAAGTTTGATGGGTTGCCTTTCTCTTTGCAGAGGACACAGAAAGGTGGGATACTTGTTTTGTCAATATCCTTTCTTGGGCATTCTCGGGGTTGTGTTCCTCTCCACAAGCTACACATCTTGCGTGGAAGGCGCAATTCGCCAAAACATGGCCGGAGCGCTAACATCTATAACACTGGAGTAGGTCACTCCTTCTGGGCTTTTCCCATGTCACTTTCTGATGAAAAATGAAACGGAACTTAAGGAGGTGGTCTTGGTCTTCTTTTTGGTTGAGGATTATTTTGTATAGATCTAAGTTCACACCGTTTGCTTTAGACCATCCGGGGGTTAACGGTAAGACATTGTCGATTGTGATGCCATACATTTTATTTGGATGTCTTCTCGGACGTGTGTGGCTCCGAGTGCCGAGTCTACACCTCTGACTATGACTGCTTATTTTTTGCATTCCGTTGGTGTGAAGGAGTAACCTTCCGCTTTAGATCTGCGGATCAAATCCAGTAAGTCATCATGGATGGCAACTTCGTCAACTGTGATTTTTAATTTTCTCGCGCTCAGGCGAGTAATTCGATACTTCGTTGTGGGGCTCCTTTTCATGATATTTTTTACCATCATTGCTGTGATTCCTTCTACGAATACAGGAAGACACCATGACTTTTTCTTTTCGGCAGTACACGTGTTTTGCTTGGAGGTTTGTATTTCTTCTCCCGGAAGAAGCGCGTATGGGCTTGGATTAAGGGGGATTGGCGCTTGGGTAAGAATGAGTGACTTTCTTTTAATTGCCAATTTACTTTGAACTATTCTAAATCCTTCCGATTCCATGTTGATCCTGTCGATAATTACCCCGTGTGGAGCGTTTGTTGCAGCTTACTCTACTTCCATTGTTGCTTATGGTAGTATTTAAGTGCGCCTTCTCAAATTTCATCATACAGTATAAAAAAGAAAATAAACCGTGCACGAAAATCGCGAAATTACTAAAACTAAAACAAACTTATTTTTCTACAATCATCAAAAACTTTGAAAACAGTGGTTCCATTGAAAATAAGTCGCGAACTGGCCGACTGAAAATGTTGTCGCGCAGAGACATTAGTTTCATCCTAAAAGAAGTGAACAGTAATCCCAAAATAAGTGATCCAGATTTGCCGAAACAAGTGGCTGCAGAAAGGAAAAAGGATGTCCATGCAAGAACCATCATGAGAGCATTAAATATTAATGGGTTTGAAAGCAGAACTTCGTGTAAAAAGCCATTAATATCGGCCAAAAATCGACTTCTACGTCTACAGTTGGCAAGGATAATGATTTTTGGAATCGCGTCCTTTTTACCGATGATTCCAAATTCGACCTTTTCCGAAGTGAGGGGCACATAAAGTATGGAGGAAAAAGAACACGGCTTTAGAGACACACAATTTGATGCCTACTGTCAAGCGCAGTGCAGGTAATGTGCTGGTTTGGGAAGCCATCGCTGCATCTGAGGTTGGCAGACTGGCTTTTGTTGATACTACGATGGACCGTTAGATTTACGAAAACCTGTTAGAACAATATTTGAAGCCATCAGTGGAGAAGTTGGGTCTTTTCGTCAAGAACTGGTTGTTGTACTAAACTCCGAAGCATCTTAATACGCCTCCGCAAGGTCCGGATTAGAACGCAAAAGTACATCTATAGGAGCTTTTGAAACGGAAAAACGAAAAGGTCGCATTAAAATTAAAAATTTGTTGAAGGAAGCGCTTGTTACAGAATGGGTGGAAATTACATCTGCAGAAACTGGTCATTTAGTCGCCTCTATGCCCTGAAGACTGCAAGCTGTAATTGATGCGAAGGCGGTCCAACCAAAAACAAAAAATTTTAAAAATTCCAATACGTTAAGTTGAAAATATTTTGTGTAGACTTCTGTCCATTCATTTTTTTTATGTTTTTACGAATTCCTCCTTAAGTTTATTACGAAGTGTTTTTGTCTGTGTTTTTTTTTTAGGTCTTTGTAAAAAAAATTTTACAAAGACCTACTCGTTTCGCGACCTGTCTGTCCATCCGTCCGTCTGTCCGTCTGTCCGTGCTTCACAGCTGATTTCCTCAGAAACTATAGAAGCTAGAATTCTCAAACTGTATGAAAAGGTCAGAAGTGAAGGTCTCTCAAAAATAAGGCCTTCACAAAAATTTGAAAAAATTTTAATTGGGTTCCCCCCTAATAACGAATTGGTCCTTAACAAAATTTTTTAATCAAAGGTAGTCGAATGGGGTATCAAATGAAAGGTATTGATTAGAACTTTTAGAATCTGAAATAAAAAAATCATTTGATGAATTAGGGGGTCCACGGGAAGGCAAAATGTACCCAAAATTTATGTCCCCCCCCCCTCGCGATTGGACACCTTTCAGCCGAAAAATCTGAAAATTATCACGAACGTGGACCTTTATGAGAACAAAGGCAACAAATACCTCAGAAATTCACTCAACTTTGTTAATAATAGTATGATTTATAGATTTTACATTTTCACCCATAAAATCAAAACGGTACCTTTAAACTTCTTAAAATTTTGCAATTATATAGACTAATATAAGATATATATGTTCACAAAATTTAATTGAGATCGAATCATAATCAAGTGAGTTATAGCCATTTCAATTATATGGAATTACAACAACAATAACACGTGTTTATGGTTGATATAGGGTTTTCCAATAAGAGGTGTTATTTTGATACTAAAAGAAAAATGCTATTTTTTAATATAAATGATCGGATGTTTATTTCATTATAAAGAAGAAGATACCTCGTTAAAAGCAAAAACTAACATCAGGCAAATAACCACTACGACACGCTTACAGGACTATATCCTCTTCATGAAATTTTCCATAATCAAATCGCAAAGTGGCTGCCCTATGTCCTCGATAGCCACACGAATTTCATCTTTGAGATCTTGAATCGACGCTGGGCTATTGGCGTAGACCTTCTCTATCACGTAGCTCCAAAGAAAGAAGTCGCAAGGTGTTAAGTCACAAGATCTTTTCAAAATAACACCTCTTATTGGAAAACCCTATATATATTTAAAATTGACTTAGGCACTTTTATTTTCTTTCATTTTTCATGAAAATTTAAGGAATAGTGTTTAGCTTGAACATGTTCAATCGGCCGAGCATTCAGAAAAATCATTTAAGCTAGATTAAATTGGCGGCGGCACTGTGTTTATGAAAGAAACTGTGTATCTTTTGTATAAAGTTGAACGATTTCATATCCAAGTATTGGATGAATAATTCAAGTTATTGACCCACGCCGTTAGAAAACTTGCTTCTAACCCTAGGATGTTTACAAAGACCTTCTGGTAGGAGCACTCTCCTGCTTACTCAACTTGCTTATAAATATATTCACGTTATTGAAAAATGCACAAAAACGGATTTTTGATTGAAGCTCCCAATTAACCAGAATCTCAATATAAGGAGTTGTCTACGACTTTTGTCCGCCACGGTATGCTTTTAAGGATACTAAGTACACTGGTGAAAATAAAAAAGATAATTCGCTTCCTTTTCGAAATATGAGTAAAAAAAAATGATTTGATGTGTTGATGTTAGAAACTTATTTGAAAAAGGTATAGCAATGTTGAATAATTTGAAAACCTTTTGGAAAATGGATGGATTGTAAATTTTACTCTTTATAGACGTAGAAAAGCTAAAGTTGATTTGATGTTCTAAGAAGCAGCACTCAATAATCAATTTAAATAATTTGTAACCAAGTAATTTAAAAGACAAGTAGCGCGTACTTAACTGTAGAGGAAAAAAATATTTTTAGTATTACTTGGGAAAACACTTGAATAAAGCAACATCATAGAGAACCAAGCTCGATTTCATATAGCAACTTTACAACGGATTAAATGTATCAAAAGTTGTCTTAGAAATTCTCATTGAAAGTTTTCATGGTCAAATTGTTTCTTTTGTAGTGTCTGCGCCATCATAGTAGGGGATTTTCGCAACAACGTTTCATACGTAAGTTCCTTGAATTTGTGCTAGTAAACGCTTATAAAACTAAATCACCTCCAACAAAAAACACACATTGAAAATTGTATCCCAACTTCATTTCAAAAGTCTATAAAATAAGGTCTGATCGATTAGGCAATAATAAATCTCAATTACCACTCAATGAAAAAAGAACTCATCAATTTCGTAGGTTTCGTCTACGCCCCTGGAATGAATGAATTGAATCGAAACGATTCAAAAACCACACACACATCACGAGAAACAATACAGTCAGCAAAATTTCCGTAATTGTCCGTTAATTGCGCACGAATCGGAAAAGGAAAAGGCGGATTCCAAAACATTACCCTACAGTTGGATTTGGTGCACTCCATTCTCGCGGAGCCTTAGAGGCCGCGAACCGCGAACTGAAAGTCAAAAAGATAAATTTGTACAAATCACGAATTTCGCAAAATTGATATTTATACGAATTGCAAGTTGAGCTGCAAGTCCGCAGTTCGCGGCCTGAACATATCATTACGGACATGATTTGTAATGACAACATAATCGTCGAATTGATTTCTTACGTTATTTATGTTGCTTCCATTTGTATCTGCTCGGACATACGTAAATCCGCGCACAACAGCGTAGATACAGTTGAAGCTTGGAATCAAGCTCGTCGGGGCTCTCTATTAAAATTATTTGCCTTTTCATTTGAACGGAGCAAGCGGGAATGTGGGGTGCAGTGGGATTGGCATGGCTTGAAAATTGGCATATCGCCTTATTGTTGGTACGTGAAACATTGAAATTGTATCTTTTGTGTTGCGGACAGATTGCAGGATGAATGTGTTGTATCTGGAGGAAGGGAAGCGGATGATTGTGAGCCGCATTAAATTTGATAGCTGTAAGTTATACTTGGGTTGATTTGAGTATTATCACCTTATAAATTGCGCTTAGAGTTATAAATCATAGAAAGTGCTAAGTTTCCTAGGTAATTCCAGGTCGTGGTAATGATAGATACTGCTCTGGAAAATAACTTTATCAAAGAAAGTTCATGATGAAAATTTAAATGGAAATCATTTCACATTACAAATTGGAAGAGCGTTTATTCCTATTTAGCCATGTCATTGGTGACTTTATTAGAAAATTAAGCATCTCTACGGGTTAGTGAGCTTTCCTGGAAATAAATTTTCCAAACATCATAAGCCTAGACATGCTTCTTAGGTTTGTACATTCTGTGGTTACCTTGTATCTTATTACAAAGCAATTGCGCTTAGATCAGCTTGAGTAAACAATGAACTCAATTTTAATCCAAACTGTAAAGCTAATTCCACAAGGCATTTATTAAACACATTCATTGACATGGCACAAGCTCAAGCAACTTTGGATTACCTTTGCTGAAGAGCGCAAAAAAAGATGCGTCTACTGATTGGCGGCAAGTTTAATCAATAGGATGAGGTTTAAGACCTAATCTTGGACCTGTTGCCACACGGCCCACAAAAGTGCAGAATGGAATTTCAATTAGGAATACCAGCTAGCGGTGTGGTTCTGGAGCTACTGTTTGTTGTTTTTCTCCCCGTCGACCTCATTCTTTTTACCTCCAGCGCCTGACCCTTTGTTTATCCTCCGTCCGAACCTAGACCAATCTATTTCTTCATCAATCCAAATATTTTCGCTAAAAGCCGCGGCGGCTGCTGCGATTCGGGGTTCTATTTGTTGTTTGCCGGTCGATCAATCGATACACCAATTCATCAGTTGATGATTACAATAAAAGTCCGTTCATTGATCATCATCAATCAAATCGGCCGAATTTGGAGAACAATTTTGATTTCTTATTCCATCTTAAATCGAGTGTATCTAACAATAGGATCTCGCATGCAAGTTCGTATGTGGGACTTTTTGCCGCGCTCCACTCGTAATGGCGAATCTTAAAGTGTCGGTTATTTGTAGCGCTTTAACAAATGTGACTTTAATGATGATTTCCGAGTGCAGGGAAGTTGAAACAATGAATTCATTCGTTTGAGTTTAATTAGAACTAGGCGAAATCAATTTCCACGCACATGCAATTCGTCAGGGATGAATGCTCGGCACAAGCTTACATTGATTCGAAATGGCGTTTTTGTTGACTCTGGGAGCAATGAAGGCCATTAATTTGAGCTGGCGAAAAAGTGGTCTATCAACTTGATATAATTGAAAAGAATGGTTTAGGTGGATGCAAACGTAACGGATTGTTTGCTGCGGTATCGAGGTGGTCCTCTTAAATTATGATGTTTGCAGCACTAATGGAGATTGTTATTTGGAAGAAAGCTATCATAATCGAATCTGCCTTTTACCTTTGTTGCGCTCCATCTCTGGGAAGAAGAAAAAACAGAACAAAGCACTTATTAAGACTTCTAATAGTCAACAAATGGGACAAGAAGATTAAATACTTCACATCAAAGCGGTTATTAAAGTAATGGAAACATTAAAAATAACTCAACCTCTAAACCCTTCCCCGCATTCACTCAAGCAAAAATTCTGTGAAATAAATAATTTTAAATTGCAAAAAATAAATCATTCAAAACGAAACAATTCGACGCAAGAAAGTATGTTAATAAATTTCATAAATTTGTACTGACTACCGTTCAAGGAATGTTTCCCTTTTCTTTCTGTCTTCAAACAAAACCTTCGCCGAGCATAACCATTGCAAACATCCACACACTGCCGAATACCCTCCGCACATAAGATAAGATGGGAATCCAAGGAATTTTTGACGACATACAAATATTTTCTTTGACTCATCGTCAGCCAGTGGTGGTTGGTTCCTTGGTTGCCTGGTGGTATCATATCTACGTTAGTAACTCGGAAAACATCTGAAACTCCCTCAAATACAATATATGTGAAAGTTTTTGATCTTTCAACTTTACATGCTATTTTCTCTGTCGACTCGTTTCAAAACCAAACAATTTCGGCTAACCCTGAGAAAAGAATAAAATTTTACCTTACGACTCTCGGAAAATGGAATCGTATCCATCCCTTACGAGAATTTTACTTGAGAAAATGTGAAAATTTGGATACTGGAGGCATATTTAAGTATACTCGTATATGTGGCTGAAGATGATGTTCAATTTCGGGGAAAAAGATGTTTTTGAAATTGGAATGTTTCTTTTCAAATGCGTGGTAAAATGTTGAATTCGAAATATTCTGCCTTGAAATGACCTATACAATTGTTAAATTATAACAAATACACTTAAAACAAATCACAAATTCCTATACAAAGAGCGCTTTTTATTCTGCTACTACTGTGTGATATAGAACAGTTTTAAGGCTCATCTTTTGATCTATTTGTACGGTGCAATTAGTCCAAAAAACGGCCTAACAACACATCCAAAGAAAAAGTTTTCTCCAACCACAAACTGTTACACTATTTAAGTGACGGGTTTTCAATTATTTATTTATTAATGCTATTTTACAGATTCATGAATCCAATCCAAAAAAGGTAATGAAATATAATAAATGCGACAAAAACAAAGTGAGCTTCATTAATAGAAAACAAGTTGGGTAGACAGACCTATGCTCATGTCAGAAGGGTTTTGTACTCAACTTACAAAATGCAGTAACCAGCAACGAATAAAATTAAGAAACACGTCATGTTCGAGGATCATACTATTATTAACTAGGTTAAAGGAATTTTTTAATTCTGAGGTATTTGTTAAAATTATACCCATAAATATTTCGCTTGATAATTTTTTCAGATTTTTTTAGATCACGGGTGTCCATTCGCGAGGGAGAAAACACATTTTTCATGTATTTCCCCCCCTCTGTGCCCCCACTGAAGCAAAAACTGTTAGTTTAAGAACTGTTTTGAAAAGCTCCCATAGAGAACTTTCAGTTGATACTCATATCGGATACCTTTCATGAAATTTTTTTCAGGGGCCACTCCTTTGTACTGTAATCATCGATTCATGGCCTATTTTTTCGAATCCTAGAATGGCTACAAAGCCCTTTTGCTAGGAGCTCTCTCCTGCCTCTTCGACTTGTTTCAATTGTATGTAGTCACCCTCATGATATCCATCATTCCTGAAATTTTCATGCAAATCCTAGCAAAGCTGTAGTGTCTTAGCCGGTAAAAAGCGCATATGGCTCCATAGCCATATGTTTCCATACTAATACAGGGCACATTGTTCCATAGTAATACGGGAAAATTCAAATCGCTATAACTTCGTTAAAAAATATTCTATCTTTATGGAACTTTCAGAAAAGATCAATCTTATAAATAGTCATCTTTTTGCTAAATTTGATTGAATTTAAGGGTACCATTTAGATTTTATTCAAGAAAACATAAAATCGATAAATCATACTATTACTAACAAAGTTGAGTGAATTTCGACTTTTCATGTATTTGTTGTTGTTGTACTCATCAAGGCCTACATTCATGATTTTTTTCAGACTTTTCGGGTGGAAGGTGTCCAATCGCGAGGGGGGGCGGGGGGGGGGGGGTTGTACGCGAAAAGTTCGTACATTTCCCCTTCCCCTGCCCCCTCGGTACTCATAAGGCAATTTTAAGACCTGTTTTGGAAAGATCTCATTGAGACCTTTCCAATGACACCCTACTCGACTACCAATGGTGAAATTTTTTTTTGAGGGGTCAACTCCCCATATGGGCAGACCCCCCTTAAACCCCTTTGAAAAATTTTTTCACCCTTGAACTTTCAAGAGGTGACCACTTCTGACCTTTCCACAAAGTTTCATGGCTGTAGCCTCTATAGTTTCGGAGAAAAAGTGCTGTGACATACAGACGGACGGACGGACGGACGGACAGACGGACACAGGTCGTGATTGCAATAGGGTTTTGTATTTTAGCACAAAACCCTAAAAAAGATTAAAAAATACTAATAAACTAAGGAGAATGCTATGTAATCTGCATGTAAAAGCGTTTAAGACATGTGGCAGGGGACCCAGCTGGAGTTTATTGTAGCGACGTGATACGCGTACTAAAAACGAATAAATAAAATATCGGTTCGAGCAATGATATGTCAGCTGAACGAGCTCTTGAGGTGGAACGTATATAAAGTCTTTTCCGAAGGTTGGATGAAATAATCTTCTTCTTCGCACCACTACAGCCCCTCTCGCGCTTTTGCTTCCTGCAAATAGCGCCTCTAACTGTCTCGGTTCATTGACCGCATCCTGCAATTTGTAAATACGAGCAGCGATGAACTGTCTTCGTCAACCGAGTCAGACCATTGTTTCCGAGGTTTCCCCACTGGTCTCCGCCCTTCAGTTCTCCCAACGAATACCTTTCTGGGTATCCGTTGTTCGTCCATATGATTCATGTGTCCAGCCCATTGGAGCTTCCGCAGTCTTACACTAGTTGAGACCTCTGGTTCGTCAAACCGTTTTATACAGCTCATGGTTGTATTGTCTAGCTTCACTCCGATGATTCACCTCAGGATCCGAAGCTCAAAGGCGTTCAATATATTTGCGGATGCTTGTGTTAGGGTCCATGTTTCACACCCATAGCATAACACAGGTTGTATCACAGATTTGTATACTTGGAGCTTTGTTTTCCTGTATATGCAGCTGGTCTTCAAGATCGTCAATACTGAATAAAATATTTTATTTGCGAGATAAATTCTTCGGCGTATTTCGTCTCTTTCATTAATGATCCTCGTTACATGCATAAATACACAAATTCGCTAACATTCTCGATACTGTATTCGCCAAGTGGGATATTTTGTGTATTTGTGGTATTTTTCCTCGACTCCGTCATGAGTTTTGTTTTATTTTCATTGATTTGTAGCCCTACTAGTTTTGCTTTCCTGTCGAGTTTCAGGAAATGTTTTTTGGCAGTTGTTAATCACCGTGACAATATGTTGATGTTGTCCGCATACACTACTACTTGGTTCGACTTGTATAGTAATGTTCCTCGTGTATCGACAAGTAGCTTTCTTATGATGTATTCCAGAGCCAAATCGAAGAGCAATGGGGCCAGCCCATCTCCCTGCTTTAGTCCGATATTTGTGTCAAAGGCGTCGGTGTGTTGGTTATTGATGCGGACTTGGGAGGTCGTCCAAGTCATTGTCATTTTGGTAAGACGGACTAATTTGGCTGGGGTGCCAAAGCAAGGCATTATTTGGTACAGCACGTTACGAGCAATACTGTCCTATGCTTGTTCAAAGTCAATGAATATTTGATATACGTCTATGTTGAACTCCCAGCATTTTTCAAGTACCTGCTCGACAGTGAACAATTGGTCTACCGTCAATCTACCTGCTCTAAAACCACCTTGGGACTCCCCAATAATACTGTTGGCGCATGATCCGATTTTATTTTCTGAGATTTTTGAAAATATTTTGTACGCCGTACAAAGTAGTGATATGCCTCTATAATTTTCGCACTGTAGTTTATCACCTTTTTTGTCGGTAGGGAGTATCATTGATTTGCTCCACTCTTCCAGCATATGTTCTTGTTGCCATATATGCTGGATGACTTTTTAAAAACTTTTATGAACACTGCTGCTACCAAATTTGATGACCTCCACTGGAATCTGCCCGGCGCTTTATTATTCTTTTGGGCATTGATGATGCAACAAACTTCATTCAGAGTTGGAGGGGCCAATGGAAGCCCTCCGCAGACATCTATAGGCTTCGATGCTCTGGAGCTTTGCGGAGGATTAAGGAGCTTCTTTAAATATGATGCCCATCTTTCCTTAATCTTGGTTTCATCAACAATCATATTGCCGATGTCATTACGACAGAGAGTGGTTTTGGGCTGGTAACCACGTTTCATGCTTTTCACTGCTTTGTATGGCTTGTGTTGTGTTGTTTTGTTGAAATAATACCGTGATATATTTTAAATATGCAACGCAGGTCTATGAATTTCCTCCTATTTTTTTGAGTGATGGGGTGTTGAGGATCTGTAAGCGCTCATCATAGGAATTGTAAGGGAGATTATAATTGTAGAGTAGAGAACGTGTCAATTAACATTGTACAGTCTCAACAGCATCCGATAGATTGGTATAGTGAGGAGACCATACACGGGAGGCATACTCAAGGATTGACCGGGCTAAAAGTACATAAAGGTGGACGCTGAGTAAGATGTTAAAGGACTTGTAGGAGGATCGTAAAATAAAATCAGCGACATATGAAGGTCTAGTGGTTTTGCACGAAGTATGGATGTCGAATTTCAAACCTGGGTCAAATACTGCTCTCAAATCTTTAAATTTGTCCACAAGTGCGAGCAAAAATCCAGCAATGCAACGGTGCAGGGGCGATGGGATAAGAAGGATAAAACCTAGAGAGGATTGAGTCGGGAACGCGGAACGATCGGAGTTTGTTAGTCAGAAGGACATGATCAACACTGTTAAAGGCTTTAGCGAAATTGGTGCATAAGACATCAATTTGTTAGCTCTTGTGAAAATCAAGAGAAATGGTATTCGTAAGTTCTAACAAATTATTTATTGCCGAACGACCTTTTATGAAGCCATGTTATTCATTTAAAAGCAGGATACTTATGGGATCGTATATTCTGGTATGCACAATTTGCTCAAGGTGCTTTCCAAAACAAGATAGTATAAAAATCGAACGATAGTTGGATATTTGACTACGATCTCCAAAATTACGAATTGGAAAGATGTTAGCATGCTTCCAGACGTCGGGAAAGCAGCACAAAGAAAGGCTAATGTTGAAAATAATTGATGAACAAGATCATGACTTTATGAACAAATTTAGTATTCCATCAGGATCCGCACCACCATTAATATAAAAAATAAGCAAAAGACTTTCAATTTTCAATGGAGAGGTCACTATAGAGTGCACAATAGGGGAAGAAGATGGACACGATGAGTATTTAGTTGGCTTTAATACTTTAAATGTGGAGGAAAAAAATTAAGCAAAAACGTCACAGATAGCTTGCCCATCAGAAGCATGGCAGCTATGTCATGAGAAGATATTAGGGTTAAGGGATGTTGTTTTCAAGGAATGGATTTATGACCAGAAGGACCTAGGACTATTAGATTGTGCTGTTTTGGCTTCTTTGCGAAGCAGTCGGTGGTTGGCGAGGTCAGTGTCAAAGTTGGATTACTGAAACTTTTTTGCGCCTAGTCCTACAAATAAAGAGCGTCTGAGACTTCAGCCGAAAACCAGCTGGGGCTCTTTTTCCTAGAGGAGCGGCAGATAGGCATATGATTTATAATTATGCTGCTGAAATTTTGGTGGAAAGTAGATAACCCTGTCATTGATATTTAGCTGCTGTAGCAATGAATTTCAGTCAATATTTTCCAGCTCTAGCTAAATGGCTGCGGAAATTAAATATTGGGGAAAAAAGGAGTTCGTTTGAACTGAGGAACGAGAAAAGATAAACCAATCTCAAGCGGAGAATTATGGGGGTCAGGTTTTACATATTCGGAGGGGGATTTCGAGATCGAGGAGATAGAGGCAGGACTGGTAGTAAGGATAAAATCGAGAAGTTGGTTGTTAGCGCTTGGGATCTTATTTAGTTCCGATAGGGAGCAAAGCGATAAAAAAAAGAAAACAGGATAGAGGGATCATTGATCCAACTTAGGCAAGGCACTAAGGCACCAAGTTACCACAGATTAAAATAGTGTAGTTGATGCTGTTGGAATAAGAAGAGGATTCAGAAAAAAAGATTGCAAATGCAGAAAGGAGCATTGCAATGGATGTGCACGCAAAGCAATACTAAACATACGGCTTAAGAAATATTAATGAAGACAGTGATGCATTCTACTGGAAGTGAAGGGAAAAATTAAGAGCAGAGTTTGCTTCCTACAGCTCTATGAATAGCGATGAGTACACCAAAACCGTCTGATTCATCTGAAACCAAACGATTATTATCAGTGGAGTAGACATCATATAATGGGGACATTTTTACTGCTGACGATGTCAAGGATTAGCAAGGTTTCTATCAAATATATGAAATCATCACCGGAATGGAAGAAGCAATTTAAATAGCCTCCAACTTGGTTCATATGTCGCGTATATTTTGATGGTAATGATTGAAGCTACAAGAAGTGTTTCGAAAATCCATATTTGAATTAATATTTGAAAAAGTTTTACGGAGAAAGCTATTAAAGTTTCGGAAGATGAAAATTTATTCTTTTGGTTGCCTCGAAAGGTTTAAATAAAGTTCCAGGAGGTCAGTATTCTGGGTGCAGAAATATGCTGCGGTTTGAAGGTGTAGTTAGCATGAAGGAAGCTATAACTCTACCCTCAATGTTATCCTTTGTCAGTTTGTGGCAGCTGATGATCTTTACTGAAGGTCCAAATTTCGTTGAGACGTAATCTTGGATGTTATTCGTGGATGCCCCATAAGCCAGACGAGATATAAATATTTGCTCCGGTGGGGCCATGACATGAAGAGAGTTGTGGTGCTTCTAGAGTTTCAACGGAATTAGAAACATCCGCTACTGACGCTGGTTGAATATTTGTAAAGTTTGAAGTTTCTGTTATTAGAGTGTTGGATGATGGGTGTCCATTTTTCGATATAGCACCTCAACAAGAAGATGAGGACCCAGGTGATGTTAGAAGTACAACCTCAGAACCGTTGAAGGCCGTCAGCTTAGCGCTGTTTTTTGTTGCAGGTTTAGCTTGCGACTTACTTCTCGTTAGTATTGAAGGAGTTCTATAAAGTGTGATTTTAGGGTTCTCGCCCGATGGAGGAAGATCTGGTGCCGAAGGCTGCAATACACCGGGAGTATCCAGGCACATTTTAGTTAAAGGATGCGCAGATATAACATCAACAAACTGGAGCAACGGGGCAATCTCATTACATGCTGCTGAAAATGGTTGCTGTTTCAATGTTTAGTTTGAATTGAAATTCATCTCGCTTGAAGTTCCAATGTATTCCAAGTGCTCTTATTGTATCTGAAGCTTTAATTTCGTGGAATATTTTTGATCAATGATATCTATTGGGATATTTTTTGAGAGATCTTGATGATTTGACGTACATTTTCTGATGTAAAAGCCTAATTTATTGAGAAGCTTAATCAGCTGAGCTTGAAGTTCGATCACTTCTTCGTTGCTATCTATTCCTGTCAACATATCGTCTATGTAGAAATCTATAACAACCCGTCTCGCCACTGGGTATCGATGACCATCATCATCTGCGAGCTATTGTAGAGCTCTTACCGATGCGGGGCCAGTACCATATGCAACTATATTTAAAACGAATTCTTGGATGGGCTCATTTGGATATTGTTGCCAAAGGATCCTTTAAAGTTCATCTTGTGATGAAACAGCAGAAGAAATATTAAATGTTGTATTTCCAGTTGCCTCGGTTTCCAAGGTTATGTCGTCAAATTGGAAAAAACAAAGAGCACGCGTGGTGACACCCACACCAAATATGGCAGCAATGGAACAAGTATCTTCAATCAAAATAGAAAAACACACCATACAGAAAGTTAAACTACATAAACGGAGCAATAACTTGGCTTCAGATGCAAATAACTGTCGCAGTTGTGACGAAAATTATTTTAAAACTAAAAAACTTGATGATTGGATGCAATGAGTCATATATGAAAACTGGTCTCATGACTCATGTACATCTTTTATGTGTACCTGCAATAGTTGCGGTTCTTAAAATGTAAAACAACCTTGATGTGCCAAATCACCCCACATCACTAGCCACATCACCTACCCTGGAGGGTAATTTGGAATGATTTTAATTTTTAACCTGGATTTGTCAGTTGTTTTAAAAAAATTTCCTTTGTTTTTCGAATCTTCTGTTATGAAAGAAAATGATGAAGTATATTTAGTGCTATAAAGTTTTTGTTTCAAAAGATATTACACATTGAAAAATGTTGCGCCATATCTCTCAACCTTACCCTATGCAGGAAGATTCTTTGTGGCCAGAATTGGATGAACTTGACATCAACGGTATGTGATTTCAACAAGACAGTGCCACTAGCCACACAGCACGCCTCACAACTGATTTGTTATGGTCTGAATGGAAAACTCTATATTGTCACATGTACAAATAATTCTGCGAGCTACTGTCGCAATTGTTTTCACAACCATTAAGAACATCAACAAACGAATTTACTCGAAACCACGAGAACCCACCAAGCATTATCAACATCTGAAAGTGAGTCACTGCCCATTCATTACGCTGCTCGAATGTTCCCGCTAATTCACCAATGTACGAGAACTGAGTTGAATGATTAGAGACCCTATATAAAGGCGAGCTGAATGAATGGGGTGATCATTCACTACAACCGCGATAGAAAACTGCGATACGCGAAGTACAGGCGATATTGATTGTTTGAGTGTGAAGTGATTTTAGTAGACAATTGCGATGGAAATTTATGGACAAGTGAAAGTTAGATTCTAATTAAAATTGTAAAATATTTAAAATAGTGATTGTCCATTTTTTCAGTAAATAAATAATTGGGTTTTCACTTTCCCGGAATAACACGCGACAATATATATCACGGGTTTTTACAAGCTAGGATGGGTTTTGAAATTCTCACGTTTTCCTTAGTTAGGCATGCCTAATGTGGGCCTTATGAAGATGACTTAGAAAAGTTCAACTATCAAATTACTTCACTGGATATAGTTTCCACCAACTTCATGCTGTCGTGTTTATATATGGTTATTCATTATTAAAGACATAAAGTTGAATTTTATTGTAAAAATTTTATTGTAAGTCAAAAGAACTATCTATGACAATTACTTTTTAAAAATTATCTTTTTAAAATGTTGACTGCAACTGTACTGCAAATGGTCCATCTTGAGGGTCCAATTTTGGACGACGCGTTTGATTCTTCACGGTCTTCAGCCACACTCTCGGCTATAGCCGCTATATTCTTTTCACTACGTGCTGAATGTGGTCTAATCGGTCGAGTATCATCCAATAATGTATGCTGGGTTTCAAATTCGCGGATGGTATTAGCCATAGTGGTTTGTTTTGGTAGATTGACGATGCAAACCATAAGTTGCTCTAAGAGCACGGGTTTTTCATAGGACGCTGACTTTCGTAATACAGCTAAACAATTTGGATACGTTGTTGCGGTGCCTTTTCATGATGATTTCAAACAATACTGAATAAAAATTACATTACACTTTGACAGAAGTCACTCGTGATCTGTCAAAAAAGGCCTATTGAAAATCAAACCTCTGAATGAATCACCGTATGTATGGATATATACTAAAAAAAAGTATAGTTTCTAAGAAAAAAATTGTAAGATTTTTAAGAAGTGAAAAGAGACACGTATAGTTAGTTCTTTGTAGGAAATTAATATTTTTCTAAAATTAGTTACTGATATGGGAAAATCCATTAAACTAGAATATTATTGTAATTTCAAGTTTAACGCAGGAAATAAATTAGACAAAATTGAAAGACAACGATTTATGCTTATACTAAAAGAAATGCTCGCTTTTATGGAGTTCTATTTTATTGAACATTGATCGCTTGAATGTTCTGATTGGACTAACTGTGCTACTGCTTGAATGTGTGTATGAGAGTGACATTTAGGTTTTGACAGTGAATTTCGCAATAACAGTGCTGCCACACTTTGTGACAATGTTAATATTTCAACACTTCTACTCATTGTTACAAAAACTCTACGCTAATTAGTATTTGATTCAAAGGTTAAATCCATTAATTTGCACAAATATGCAGTGATTTGACATGTATGTACTTTGTTTGAAATCAAACTTACGCATGAATGATGTGAACTTCTGGTTCCAACATCGCGATGCCTGCTTGAGACCGTACAAACTTTTCTTCAATTTGCACACGCGTTCAGTACCGTCTTCATATCCAATTGGTTGCTTCATGTAAACATTTTCCTTCAGCTCACCATGTAAAAAAGCTGTTTTTACGTCAAACTGTTTCAATTTTATTCCGTTCATCGCTACCAATGACAAAAGTAGACGAATCGATGTGTATCTGGCCACTGGACTAAACGTTTCTTCATAATCCACACCATATTGTTGTGTAAATCCACGAACTACTAAACGCGCCCTGTATCGCTCGATTGCGCCATTTGGGTTTTGCTTTACCCTAAATACCCAACGATTATCAATAACCTTCTGATTGATCGGTGCCTCAACCAATTCCCATGTTTCATTTTTGATGAGTGCATCGTATTCATCGTTCATTGCTTGCTTCCACTGTTGTTTTTGCTCTGAACGGATTGCCTCTTCATATGTTGTTGGTTCATACATTACTGCTGAACGACCATAATACATTAAACGATCTGGTGCATTGACTTTTTCTCGCAAACCGTATCGATTATTTTCTCGTTTATCTGGTGTTTGATTTGACGCATCTTCAAACGACGAATCACTTTCATTTTCATTCCCTACTGTTTCTTCAACCACCTGCTTGACGGCTTTGTCATTTGGTTGCTCTACCAAAGTACGTTCACTGCTTTTATCACTTGTTTTGCTGCTTTCATCATCGTCTGAATGCTCAATGATTTCCTCACCATCCGATTCATCTCGAATCACATATTTATCCGGTTGTTCATTGAATTTAACATCGCAGCTCATGAAAACTTTACCCTTTTCTGGATCATACAGACGAAAATTCTTTGTTGTGGGCTCGAATCCAACCAAATGTACTTTCCTTGCTTTTGGATCCCACTTCTTTCGACCAGTTTGCTTTGGGATTTGAACGAAACATTCCGTTCCAAAAATTTTGATGTGTCCCAAATACGGCTTTTTATCGAACCATAACTCATACGACGTAGCGCCAACGCATTTACTGTTTGTTGTGCAATTCAATAAGTACGTCGCAGTAAGTACCGCTTCTGGCCATAGTGACTTCGGTAAACCACTCGCTATGAGCATAGTTCTCGCACTCTCCTGAACAGTACGGTTGTCACGCTCGATTCGACCATTTTGCTCAGGTGTATATGGTGAAATACCCTCAAATTGTATGCCCTCGTTTTGCAGTACATCAATTAACACCCATTGGTTAAAAAATTCTCGTCCGTTGTCAAATCTAAAATATTTGATTTGAGCGCCATTCATGTTTTTGACCAGTGGAATCAATGCCTTCAAGTGTGCGTACGCTTCATCTTTTGACTTTAATAAATACGTGAAACGAAAGCTGGTTGCTTCATCTTTAACTAGCATAAAATAACGCATACCACCGATTCCATTGATTTCGCTTGGACCGCATAAATCTACATGCATGAATTCTCCTCTTGATGATTCTCGCTTATTGGATCGCTTGTGTGTTGCTCTGGTCATTTTTCCGTATTGACAATCTTCACAAAAAAACTTTTCGCTGCCAGCCAATTCGACGCCCGCGACCAGATCATTCTTGCACAATTTCTTGATAGAATCGACATTGACATGTCCAAGCCTCCGATGCCAATGTTGTAGAGAAACAGCAGCCATTGCGTATTCACCAATAAGCAAACGAAAATCCAATTTGAGTCGATTCTTTGAGTCACGTTTTCCAACTCCAACAACTTTATTTGCTTCATCGATGAATTTGCAGCCTCCCTTTTCGATCAAAACTTTGATGCCTTTATCCGTTAATACACCCGTTGAAAACAAATTTTCGCTGATTTCAGGAACATACAACACATTTTCCAAACGGATTGGCTTCCACTGATTGTCAACTCTTGCTTCAATAAGAATTGTGCCAATTCCCTCGATTGGTAAAAGACATTTGTTTGCCACTTCAACTTTACACGGGCCAGTGTATTTATGTAGCTCTGTAAACCATTCTCGATGAAATGTCATGTGTTTTGTTGCGGCTGAATCGGCATACCAGCTTTCCGATTCTTCACACTTTGACTCAGCTGTCACGACGGAACACCATGCCATTTCATTTTTGTTGCTTTTACTTTTATCGCTTTTGATTGACGATTCGTTGTGCTTTGGACAAACTTTATCTTTTTCTTTCGCTGTATCGTCGGGTTTCTTACCCTCAATATTATCGGTCAAATCACGAGATTTCATGTATGCAGTGATTTGAAATTTCCATAATTTGTAACTCGATTGATCTTTCAATTTGTGGCCGATAAAATTGTGATCGTCTTTGTCGTTCATGGTGAAATACTTTCAGCCAAAATCGCACAAAAAAACTGTATGTAAACACCGACGAAGAGTAGCCACTGCTTATTTAATCTGTTCTTTTGAATTCAATGACGACGTTCGACTGCTGTGCACGCGCACTTTACTGTAAACACAAAACGGCAACGCTTGCACACTATTGTGAAATTCAAATATTTCATGCAACGATGAAGTCAATTGATTTGGCTTTGCACTACAAACATTGGGCGATGCTTGTCTATTTTAACTATGAATATTTATGGGATTTGTCCAAGTTTTTATTCACTTTTATAGAGTCCAGAAACCGTTTTTAATATTTTCCATTACGCTATGACAAGACGACTGTTGGAATAAAACACTTTACACATTCGACGATGTGACTCACTATTTTTCAATTATTGTAATTTCAAGTTTAACGCAGGAAATAAATTAGACAAAATTGAAAGACAACGATTTATGCTTATACTAAAAGAAATGCTCGCTTTTATGGAGTTCTATTTTATTGAACATTGATCACTTGAATGTTCTGATTCGACTAACTGTGCTACTGCTTGAATGTGTGTATGAGAGTGACATTTAGGTTTTGACAGTGAATTTCGCAATAACAGTGCTGCCACACTTTGTGACAATGTTAATATTTCAACAAATATTCCTGCTGAAAAATTGATGGGAAACCCCCATTAGGCCCCAATAGACAAAACCTCATCAGAGCCTAATGCTTTCCTGTTTAGGCAATGATTGAGTGCTCCATTACGTTTAGCGCTAGGACCTAATACAGGCTGGAGTATGCCTAAATTGAACTTCTAATTCAGGTAGTATATGGACTAGAAGCTTTATGCTACTAATGAACTCAACGCTACTAAAATTTGGTAAAGAAAAGGTCTAAGAACTTATTAGAGAATAGTCGTGAATTTGCTCAGGAACATTAAGCTTCACACCTCTATCATTTTCTTTTAATTTGGTTCAGCACTTATTTCCGTTAAATATATTTTTCATGAATTTTTATTTTTCCTTATACACTTCGATTTAATGTAGCGTAAATGTAAACCATTTTGAAGAAGATAAGTTACCCATTGGCAACCATACACCATACGTGCAAACATCCTTGAATCTTAGACTGCATCAAAAGATACAATTGAACAGCTTTTATGGCATAATCAGGTTGAAATTTTAAACTCCTTGTCGAACAACTCGATGCACTTAGGCGGTCGGAGTTTTCACTTATTTCGGGATTCCATCGATGATAGCCACAAAGAGCATTTAGTGCAGAAAACAGCATAGAACCGAGTCCGCTTCAATATCGCTCCAAAGCGACCAATAAATTGTAAAAATTCAATTTAAAGAAATAAATACCGACAAACGGGACTTATCTCGCCTCAATTCACGACTATCAATATTGGTACGACTTCGACTTGATCCATTGGCAGAGCCTTGTGGGCCCAACAGGGCTAAGGGCCACTCTGTGGTGGAGTTGGATGGCCTGGGGGAGCGCTCCGGGTGCTATGGAAGTACTTGCAAACACTTTGTGTTGCATTCTACGTCGAGTATGAGCCGAGTAAAGCTGAAGGCTCAAGTCCTCAGCATCCTCATCTCATCATCGACTCTGAGCGCTGTGATGCCTCGGAACGCCACAACTAAATGTTTTTCTGTTGGCCATTAATGAAACACATAATTCAATCGAATGTAATCGGAAGATTTTTAATGTGAGTTCAGAGGGGCGCGAAAAAGGTAAATAAAACGCCAGGCAACGCGATGCGGCGTCAGTGCATGGTGCATTCATTTGGGTGCAGTGGGTTTTCTCTTCGGTGGTAAGCCGCGGCTTAAGGGATCCCGGGCATGTGAGCAAGTGTGCGATTGCTGCTCCATAGCAATTTATTTCATGATCATGTCTGCGATTGAATTTCGGTGTAGCAATGTGCAATTTTTACGGATTGCTTTAGATAAAGCGGAAGGCATCGGCTTCACATTCATCAGCTCTATCGCGTTCGATTTGCTGCGCTTTGGCGTAATCCGTGCTGCAACTACTCCTTGTTTGCAGCTGCAGTTGCAAGCGGCCCTCCAGCGCGGACGAGCAAATGTCTCAAAGGGACGAAAACCTGTCCATGTGTTTAAGTGCTCACTGCTTGATGCCTGGCCGCCATCGAATCCACACGCCTCTCGGATATGAGGTAGTCAGTCAGTCAATTCCGCTGTAAAAGCTGCATTATCTAAATCTCAAACACTAGACACTTATTGCAATGTGAAGTGTGCAGTGAGGGATCCCAGGGGCTGCGAGATGGGAAGATGCATACATTCCTGCCATCTCAATAGATATCCGTGTGGAGATAGGTGGACACTTGGTGCTGTTTCTTTAGCGTCACTTCCATCACTTTCTCGGCTCCAATTAGAAGCCTTTTCATTGACGTGGTATTGAGGACAGTTCAGTGGCATATGTGGATAGTGCTGCCAGCTTGAACATATTGGCGATAAAATTTTTAGACAATCTCTTATGGTTAAAACTTTTCAATGATACTCGAAGGGTTTCATTATACTAAAATTGTAATAAAATTTCACACGACCCCTAAATTGAAACGAAATGGCTGATATTCAACTTATTTCGGAAATATTATTAAACGAAAACCAAATATGGGAAGATCCTTTTGGAAAAGATACCTTTCCAATTCTTTGCTAGAAATTGAACACAGAAGATATTAGCTATAAAACGATGGCAGCACCAATCAGGACATCACTAAACATATCACATCGCTAGACCTCACAGCATGTTAAACGCAAGCGATTCATCAAATAAACACGGCGTAGATGTGGTCAGGATGATGATCATATAGAATGCTAAAGACTAGACTTGTACAAACAAACATTTCATTAAGTCGTCGTCGGATTTGTAAAAATTTTATGACCTGAATGTCTCAAATTGATGTGATACAAGAATGTTTGGCCTCTACACATGTTGCTTGTTCTTGCCCACTGCATGTTGCGCTCGTCGAAGTGATGCATTTCGTCCTGCAAAGCCTCAAACTCGCATAAAACTGTGTCTGCACTCGGAATGTTTGTGTGCCTCGAGAAGTTATTGTATATCGCGGGACTGTGCAACAACGGGGATACCGGGGGAGGCTTTTGTTTATTTGAAACTTTAACTACTCGACAATTAATAGACGACAAGTGCAGGTATTTACATTTATTCGACATTTTTATTGTTGGAATCTTTTAATAGCCTGTTCATCACCATCGTCGTCGTTGTCGTCATTAAATGCTCCTCTTTTAGGACAATAAACAATGATTGAATTGCTTGCGATAAACATTAATGTTCTGAGATTGTTTGCTTTGTCACTGAATTAATGATCTAGAGCTAAATGTAGTTTTGCATATAATTCACCATAGAAATATAGATAAGTATAATAAAATTTATATTTATGTGTATTCAGTTCGTTTTCTAAAAACTGAGTTATGTTCAATATGAAAATACATAATTAGAATTTATATAGTTGAATAGGCAGGAGTGTGCTCCTACCAGAAGGGCTTTGTAACATCCTAGGAGTCGAAATAAATTCTCTGATAGCATGAATCGTTTACTTGAATTATTCATCCAATGCATGTATAAGAAATCGTTCAAGATTCAGAGTTTCCTTCATAAGCACAGTTTCTATAGCGACAAAAGGCTTTTCTTCTGCCGCTTCGATGGTTAAAATTTAAGACTTCGGTCCAAATACCAAGGGCTTCCAAAACCAAACGAAGTACTTGATAAGTCAGTTGATCAGTTCAATACTGAGACAACTGTTATCAATTATTCCCTAAAGTCGGTCAGTGCAATACTGAGACGACTCAACCAAACTCAAATCAAAAGACGTTTATGGCGTTTAGAATCAGAATCCAGCTTTATTAACAAAACATCTTAATTTATATCTTAAAATCTAATTTGGACCCTTTCCCACGTTCATGCTAATTTTACCTGGGAATTTCTAGACTTTCCCACGTTTATAATAATTTTAGTGTAAAAAGTGCTGACTGCACCCAAGTACACGTCGCGAATTCCTCAGACAGTCTTGAATGTGATACGCGGTGAAATATGACATTCCTTCTGAAAATTTTCCAGACGAGATTTAGGTAATCGTAAGCTGACCTTGTCTGAGGAATTCACGACGTGTGAAAAACAGGTGAGTATCTCCAATTCGGTTTGAGATATTATACATATAGTTGAATAGATTTAAGATTTGAATTATTAACCGAAACATGAAGAACATGAAGAATGCGCATAAATTGCACATGAACTTAGTCCATGTACATTGAAGATGTACATGGACTAATTACATTGACGATGTACATGTGACCATGAACATGGAAAGTACATTGAAGATGTACATGCTCCCCGCGTTAAACGATAGTTTAAGATTGAAGTCGTAAACTGAATGCTTCGTCTGATCTTGTCCTGGGTGCGGGAATCGGCGTTGTCTGGTTGGAGATTCTTTTGCGGCGCTTGGTTAGCTGATTCCAAACGATGAAAGCTACAGCGATCCCGCCAATGATTAGCCCACTATAGCCTATTGCAAATTGATGTACTTCTCGCTTGTGAAGGATAGACGGATGGAATTCATTACCAAGTAAGGTGTTTATCGCTTCTTGTAGATGCTGGAAATTGTTCTCTTTGGAGATGTTGGTCCGCGTCATGGGTTTTAATTCAAAGGGCTCCTTAAATGATTGCTGGGACATATTCCTTGTGGGAAGAAAGTGGGTTTTGAATGATGACGGGAAAATCTTATGCGCTTGAATGGCGAGGGTTTCTTCCTTTATTGAGCAATCTTCTGGTAATTCTAGAATTTCGGAGCCATTAAGAGATATTGTAGATATCACTTTCCCGCAATCAATGTTCACTACTGAAGTTTCAGTCATGACATAAATCCAGTGATTGGGGTTTACTAGGGGAGTCCATCTTCGATGTTTAGCAGTCCTTCTAAGCTGGCACTTATTATCTTTGATCAGATGATTCACGAAACTCAATTCACATGCTGCTACTTCCGATCCCCGGTGGTATAATGGTCTGATTTGATTGCATAAATAGCTTAACTCGGCAGCTGATCTACAAGATCTTAATTCATCTCCAGATATTGGATAATAGGTGTTCTATGACGATTAATAATCAAAAATTCTGTTTGAAGCTCTATTTCCATCAGGCTTCCGTTGACTGTCATTGGGATTGGACTGAAGTGAATGGCTTCGAATTGCTCATAGGACACTAATGGTATTTTCAGTAGAAACATCATCACCTTTTTCTTTAGTGAGCAGCCATGAATAGTAATTATTCTGTAGAGACTTGACAATTCTCCTGCTAATATCGGTAGCCGAACATTGCTCGGTAAATTTTCCTTTATCGAAGCTATAGCTGATTGCAGTTGATCTGGAGTGAGCAGCAAAGAATTTAACTTCCCATGATTCGAGTCAATAAAGGAATTACAAAGTGCCGATTGCGTGCGTTGATATTTATTTAAGGTTAATCCTAATTGGGTGGTGGCCAACGTAAAGGCCTGGAGAACCCTTTGGTTTTGCATGTCGTGTGTCATGTTGTTGGCTAATTGAATGTTCCTATTCATAGCCGATTCTAGTTCATTTAGCCGATTTTCATTCTGATGTTGAGCTTCCGCCATGATGTTAACGGTAGAGTTTATTACCAAGGTTTGGTTCCTAATTAGTCCCTGCAGATGTTGATCGCTGTCTTTTAGTCTTTCGATGGTGTCGGCCATATGTTCGGCATAGTCCGAATCAAGAACCCCAAAGAGTGAGCTAGCTATATTTCCCACAATATTCAAAGCACCACGCCTTTTCAAGCGGTTTCCATCATGGGGGTTTCGCTGCATCAGTCGATTAGCTCTTTCTGTCTCCCTTAGCCAAGATTGCAGCTGTTGTATGATGTCCTCACATACCGAGTCGTGCTTTAGTAATTGCTTCCAGAACAGCAATTGATTAATTCCGGTCTGGATTGTGGCTCGCTCTCTCCAGTATGACGTAAGATCATAATAAACGATCAGTTTCCGCTCATTAAGAACCAAATGGGCTGGTCCTAAATTTTCCATGAAAAGACCGGGTGATGATTGGAAAGGTTGGATTTTAACGTGATTGGCATGAGCGGGAAAGACGAGTCCCAGCAAAAGCAATGTTTGTAGAACCAAATTTCCTAAGCGGCGTTGCTTAGTTTTCGATGATTTAGTTCCATCAGAGGTTTCATGTACTCGCTTGCTGGATGATTTTTCTGCTGGATTAGCGAGTTCGGCTGGGCTTTCCTCAATAGTCGCATCCGTATCATTCACTGGTAAGGGTGCTAAATCGTGGATGGATCGTCTGAACGTACCGGAATATGTTTTCACATCTACAACTCTCACGAGTCCGTCGTTTCCCTTGATAGTATTGACAATCCTTCCCAATGGCCACTTCAATACTGGTGTCTTATCGTCCTTTACAACAACCATCAGGCCGGGAGATGCATTCTGGCATCGTTGTTTCCATTTGTACCTGTGTTGTAGCTCTTGTAGGTACTCATTTGACCATCTTTGCCAAAACTGGTGCTTCAGGTCCTTGACCAACTTCCACCGATGCCCTAGTGGTAAGCGAGAAGTGTCTGTATTTACGTTAACAGTGCTTGTAAGCGGTTCACCTATCAAAAAGTGCCCAGGTGTCAACGCCTGCAGGTCATTTGGGTCTGAGGACAACGGGGTCAGTGGTCGCGAATTGAGGATGGCTTCCACTTCAACGATAATTGTTTCTAGTTCCTCGTAAGTCAGCTTCACGTTTGCCAAGCTTTTCAGGATCAGGGATTTGGCTGACTTCACTGCCGCTTCCCATAATCCTCCAAAATGTGGCGATCTAGGAGGGATGAAATGAAAGTCCATACCTCTGGTGGTGCAGAAACGAGCTATGGTTTCTTGTGACTTCTCATCGTGTGGCTGTTGCTTGAGCTTCAGGAACTGGTTATTGGCTCCCACAAAATTAGTTGCATTGTCGCAGTAGATATTTCGACAATTTCCTCTTCGAGATACGAACCGTTTAAGTGCTCCAATGAATGATTCTGTTGGTAGTTCCGTAGCGAGCTCCAAGTGTATAGCATTTGTAGAAAAGCAACAAAATACGGCCAAGTAAGTTTTTTGTGGTTGCTTTCCTCGCAACTTAAAATGTGTGTAGAAAGGTCCAGCAAAATCCACGCCGGTGTTCAAAAATGGTCTTGCTTGCAGAACTCGATTTGCTGGTAGATTTCCCATTAGTTGTGACATTAGTCGGGGCTTTGCTCTAGCACAAACAACACAATTTTGAACTACTGACCTTGCTACGGTTTTACCATTGATAGGCCAATAGCGCTGTCGAGCTATCGCCAATAGAGCTTGTGGGCCTGCGTGCTTATGGTCCTGATGAAGCTGGGTAAGGATGAGTTTTGTGATCGGATGAGCGTAAGGAAGCAATATAGGATGCTTTTGATAATACTCAAGATCGGCGTTTTCGAGTCTTCCACCAACCCTGAGTAATCCATCTTTGTCAAATGCAGGAGCCAGCTTACAAAGTCGATTAGTATTACTGAGTTGCCCTGTTGTTTTGAGTTCCTGAGTTTCTTCGTAAAATGCTTCATTTTGTACTTCTTTGATAATGATATTGGTGGCTTCTTCCAGCTCTGATACTGTTGATGGGGCACTCTTTCCTTTGGACGTTATTCTCCTTCGTGCCATGCGTGTAAACCGAATGACTAAGGCCACGATGCACTTGAGTTTACGAAAAGAATTTCCATGATTCACTTGATATATGAAGTGCGGTTCCGTTTGGGTGGCGATATAAACACTTTTACATCTCCTTTTTCCAAATCGAACTTTTCCTCCACCAATTCAGCTTCCTTTTTAATAGAAGCAGCTGGCCACGTGTCAGGATTACCATGAAGAAACAAAGGTCCGTAGAACCATAATGTCGCTTCTTTTAACTTGGACGGGCTTACGCCTCGAGACGCGAGGTCTGCTGGATTTAATTTTGAGCGTACGTGACGCCATTGAGCTGGCGTTGAATATTGCTGGATGGCAACGATTCGATTCGCCACGAAGATTTGGTATAAAGCAGCGTCATTGTTGATCCAGTGTAACACTATTTCTGAATCCGTCCAGAAGTAACATGACTGCTCGGAAATATTTAGATCAGCTTGAAGACGATGAACAAGTTCGGTCGCTAGTTTTGCCGCACATAGTTCTAAGCGGGGTATGGTCGGTTTGTTGATCGGTGTTACGCGTGTTTTGGCACATAGTAGTCGAACAGTGATGGTTCCATCGCAGTGATTTGCTCTTAGGTAAATTGCTGTACCAAAGGCCTTTTTGGATGCGTCCGCAAAGGCGTGTAATTGTACCTCGTGAGGTACTCGAGATCCGAATACATGACGTGGAATCTTGATTTCGTTAAGCTGTCCGAGCCTTGCATGAAACCGTTTCCACTCGGAGTGAAGTTCCATGGGAAGGGCTGCATCCCAATGAAGTTTCAGTTTCCACAACTTTTGAATAAAGATCTTTGCGGTGATGGTTACTGGACTCATGAGGCCAAGAGGATCGAAGATGTGAGCGATGGTTGAAAGTGCCTGCCTTTTAGTAATTTTGTTGGGTTGCTTATTTGGTGGAACGCGAATAACTAGCTCATCTTTTGCCGGTAGCCATATCAAGCTAAGAGTCTTGACCTGTTCAGTTGTATTCTCTGACAAGTTGAATTGTATTTCTCGATCTACCAAATCGATGTCATTAATCAAGCTGGCGTTGTTCGCACACCATATTCGTAGCTTAAACCCAGCGGAATTTAAAATGTGTTGGACTACTTCCTTCTTTTGAAGAGCCTCTGCTAAGCTGTTTGCTCCCGTCAGTAGGTCATCCATGTAAAAATCTTTCCGAACAGCCAAACTTCCCAGAGGGTACTTAAACTTATACATTGAACTCAAGTGCTCCAGACATTTGGTTGCCAGATATGGTGCTACGGTTGTGCGATATGTTACGGTATTTAGTTGATAACATCTTATCACATCGTTGGGGTGATTCCTCCATAATTCCATCTGATAAGGCCGATCTTCTTTGTCTACCCAAATCTGTCGATACATCTTTTCAATATCTGCAGAAAAGACGTACTTAAATAAGCGGAATCTGAGCAGTATTGTAAACAGCTCATCTTGCAGGGTCGGCCCAGTGTGCAGAACATCGTTTAAGCTGATTTTGCTTGTGGAAGGGGCTGAAGCATCGAATACCACTCGAAGTTTGGTCGTCGAGCTATCGGGTTTCAGTACACAATGGTGTGGTAGTATGAAGTGCGGCTCCGACGCCTTTGGCATCTCGACTTCCGCCATGTGACCAAGTTTCAAATACTCCTGCATAAACTGTTGATAAGCTTGCCGAATATCTTCATTCTTGGCCAAGGGTTCCTCAAGCAGCGATAATCTCCACAGAGCCGTCCGTTGAGTTTTACCTAGTTTTTTCGGATCCTTTAAAAAAGGTAGCCGAACTATAAACCGTCCTTCCCTAGACCTCTTTATGGTTTGTTGAAAGTGCTCTTCGCATTTGCGTTCTTGAGCGGTCATTGTGACCATCGGTTCCTCGTTTGTCTCGAGCTTCCAGAATCTTTCTAATTCCTCGTCCAATCTCGGACCTTCTGTGCGAAACATTCCGCAAGTAACCTTCTTGCTGTTCACTCGGCTGCGCGAATCGTAGAATGCTCCACCAAGAATCCACCCGAATACTGTGTTTTGCAATACGGGTAAATCTTCTCCCAATTTAATTTGACCAATCGATAATAGCTGGTAGTAATGTTCCACACCAATCAGCATGTCCACTGGTCCAGATTGATTGAATTCTGGATCGGCTAGCGAAATGTTTCGTGGTATTTTCCAATAATCTACGCTGAAAGATTCTGAGGGCTGTTGAGCAGTTATTTGATTGACAACATATGTGTTCATTTCTACTTTGAAGTTTGTGTTTTTAGATTGTATTGGCAACACAATATGCTTGGTAGATTTTTGAGCGAGTCCTCCAATACTGCTTATGGAGATGCTTGTTAATTGTGCCTTGCGGTTGAGCTTCTTTAAAGCCGCTTCGGTTATCAAATTAACTTGGGAACCACTGTCCAATATTGCACGTAAGTCGACCAGCCTTCCTTGGTTGTCGGAGGTATGGACAACTACAGTACTTAGCAGTACTTCCGATTTTATTGCTTTCGCAGTTAATGTGGTCTTTTCTTTTGTCTCCGCTCCCACCTTTTGAGATGGTGGTTTATTTGCTGGAACCACTGGACATTCCTCTTTGTGTAACAAGGTATTATGCTTCTTGTCACATTTCAAGCAAGCTCTAGAACTACAGTTATGGCCTGGCCGTAAACAATTTAAGCAGAGTTGCAATTGTTTTACCCTTTTTATTCGGTTGAGGATATTGAGTTTCTTGAAACTCTCACAAGCGAATATCTTGTGGGCACCTTCGCAATGTTTACACGGCAATGTGGTTTGTTGATTTTTGGATACTAGTGCAGAAACCTTCCTTTGTGGGGCCTTCTGATTTGCACTACCCAACGCTTCCAAGGAGTGAAACCTCTGTTCCAAAAATACCAAGAACGAATCCAGCGACTGTAGCCCTCGTGGGGACTTTAAGGACTGTTCGTACAAATTATGCGATATTTTGTCAAGCTTCTTTATCATCACATGGAGTAAAAGCGGGTCCCAGTTCGTTGTGTCAATCTTGATATTCTTGAGACCCAAGACACATTCTTTGGTTATGTCATGGCACAACTTGATCGAACGTGCGGATTCGGAGCTGATAGCAGGTTGTGACAGGAGTTTGTCGAGAAGTGCTGTAACCATAAGCCTGCGATTGTCATAACGGTTACGAAGAACTGTCCAAGCATCAATATAATTCTCATCAGAGATTGGCATGTGCTTGATCAGCCGCTCTGCTTCGCCCAATAAGTTGGCCTTGAGATACCACATGTTTTGAGAATTTCCAAGTGGTTGGGAATCAATTATCTGGTGAAACAGGTCATGGAAAGATGTCCACTGCGCGTAGTCTCCATCGAACTTCGGAATTGACATCTCTGGCAACTTGATTGACTGCTGACTGTGAACTAGTGTGCGTGGGGCTGGATCTGTTTTTTCCTTGCCCGTGGCTAGGTTTATTAAGGCATCTTGTATGCACTCTTCTATTCTATTGTATTGATCTTGCTTGTCGCTGGTATTTCCTCCTGGAAATCTGCTTATGGCTCTGTGTAAGTCGCCCAGCTCTTCCCAGTAGCGTGTCAAAGTATTTGACTTGAGGTCGTAATAGACTCTCGGTTGAGAAATTGAAGAGCCATGAATTCCCTCAATTAAATAGTTGATCGAAGCCACTGTGGACTCGAATTGGTTTACCAGTCCCTGTGTGTCGTCTTCTACCCTTTTTGTGGTTGCTGCTTCAAAGCTAGCACCTGCGGTAGCAGCCTTTGGATTTGGGGTTGATGGATCTTCCATAGGCTTCGATTTCAATAGACTGGTTATGGCATCTCTTGCTGTTACGTACTCGCGATGTATAGCCGAAAAATAATCTTTTTCGAAGTGAGGATGATCAGCCGAGGTCTCCGCATACGCTTGAAGCTGCTCGTTTCGCGAGCTAAATGTTTTCCATAGCTAATTTAACTCCGACAATCTCTTGCTCAGGTACACTACCGTCTTCCTGGTGGGACCATCCTTCCGATAATTCGAAATCAATCGTTCTATTTCGAAGCCAGTTATATCCTGTTCCCTGGCTAGATCTTCCATTGCTAACGAACAGGTGTCAACCTTTAATTTCGAAGATTGCTCCACTTAGCAAGGTTTTCGTAATTAGTAAAGTTTTCGCTGTGTGATCACGTCGGGGTCACCAAAATGTTTCTATAGCGACAAAAGACCAAGGGCTTCCAAAACCAAACGAAGTACTTGATAAGTCAGTTGATCAGTTCAATACTGAGACAACTGTTATCAATTATTCCCTAAAGTCGGTCAGTGCAATACTGAGACGACTCAACCAAACTCAAATCAAAAGACGTTTATGGCGTTTAGAATCAGAATCCAGCTTTATTAACAAAACATCTTAATTTATATCTTAAAATCTAATTTGCACCCTTTCCCACGTTCATGCTAATTTTACCTGGGAATTTCTAGACTTTCCCACGTTTATAATAATTTTAGTGTAAAAAGTGCTGACTGCACCCAAGTACACGTCGCGAATTCCTCAGACAGTCTTGAATGTGATACGCGGTGAAATATGACATTCCTTCTGAAAATTTTCCAGACGAGATTTAGGTAATCGTAAGCTGACCTTGTCTGAGGAATTCACGACGTGTGAAAAACAGGTGAGTATCTCCAATTCGGTTTGAGATATTATACATATAGTTGAATAGATTTAAGATTTGAATTATTAACCGAAACATGAAGAACATGAAGAATGCGCATAAATTGCACATGAACTTAGTCCATGTACATTGAAGATGTACATGGACTAATTACATTGACGATGTACATGTGACCATGAACATGGAAAGTACATTGAAGATGTACAAGCACATAACAGACGCCATTTTGTCACAGCTTAAATATTTTTTCTGATCGCTCGGTTAATTGAACACGTGCAAATTAAACACTATTCTTCAGATTTTTATGAAAATCGGAAGAAAATAAGAGTGCCTAGGTTTATTTGAAATGTGTGTCAACCATCAACACGTGTTATTGTGGTTACGAGTATATAGCCATTCAATTGAAGTGGCTATAACTCACTTGATTATATGATTTCCACGAAATATTGTGAGCATGAGAAGCTTATATCAGTCTTTATACTAATAAAATTTTTAGCAATTTAAGGGTATCGTTTTGATTTTATGGGGAAAACGTCAAATTGTCAAATCCTACTATTATTAACAAAGTTGAGTGAATTTTGTTTTCTAGTCTTTTTGTTGTCCTTGTACCTTCCATCGGGTTTTTCAACTCAAAGGTGTTCAATCACGAGGTGGGAGGCACACATTTTTCGTACATTTTGCCGTCCCCTGGACCCCCTGGTATACAAAATGAATTTTTTGTTTCATATTCTAAAAGTGCTAATCAAGACCTGTCATTTGATACTCCACTCATTTACCTTTGATCAAAAATATTTTTAAGGGCTACTTCGTTACCAGGGGGACCCCTCCCCCTTAAAATATTTTGAAATTTTCGATTATAGAGAGAGTTTTAAGAGGCCACGACTTCTAACTTTTTTACAAACTTTGAATTTCCTAGCTGCTATAGTTTCTGAGGAGACTTGCTGTGATTCACGGACAGACAGGATGTGAACCTAGTAGGTCTTTATAAAAAAATGTTTTTACAAAGCCCTAAACATGCGATGGAATTCCGATGATTTATAAAACTAGAATCTACAAGAGAATAGATACACGCTCGACTTTGGCTTTTTAGGATTATGTACTAGGGATATTGTGGATGCCAAATTTTCAATATCCGCCGGTGCGGATGCAGATATTGTTGGATGCAGATGTTGCAGATTTTTAAAGAAAACACTTAGTTTTGAGCGAAACATCAAATTTAAGGTTCCTTTTTATTATAAAAGACCGATATAGTTATTTCATGTTTAATATCAAGATCCATAAATTTAATTTGGAGTAAAGACATCCTTTTTCAGGGTTTCGTATAATAATTTTACAAAACTCTACTAGTTTCGCGACCAGTCTGTCCGTCCGTCCGTGTGTCACAGCAGTTTTTCTCGGAATCTACTTAAGCTAGAAACATCAAATTTTGTGTGTAGGTGTAAAGTGGTGATTTCTTCAAAGTTCAACTACAAAAATAATTTATAAGGTCATTAAGGGGGGTCTCCCCATATAGGAGAGTGACCCCCCGAAAAAAAAGTTTCATTGAAGGTAGCCGATATAGGTATCAAAGGAAAAGTCTTGATGAGAACTTTTCGAAACAGGTCCTAGTTTGGCAAAATTTGCTTTGAGGGGCACACAGGGAGGGGAAATACACGGAAAATTGGTGTCCCGCCCCCTCGCGATTGGACACCTTTGATCCGAAAATTCTGAAAAAAATCAGGAATGTAGGCCTTGGTGAGTACAACACGTACAATACGTTAGAAGTCGCAGTTCACTCAACTTTGTTAGCAATAGTATGATTTATCGATTTTATGTTTTCTTGTTTAAAATCTTAACGGTACCCTTAAATTCAATTCAATTCAATTCAAAAAAAAAATTCAAAAAAATTGGCCATTAATCGATGATAACAGTACAGGAGAGTTGCCCCTGAAAAAAAAATTCATCAAACGTAGCCGATATGAGTATGAAATGAAAGTTTTCATGGGAGCATTTCAAAACAGTTGTTAAACTGTCAGTTTTTGCTTCAGTGGGGCACAGGGGGGAAATACATGAAAAATGTGTTTTCTCCGTCGCGGATGGACAGTTGAAGTAATTATCAAGGGAGATATTTATGAGTATAACAATACCAAAAACCTCAGAAGTCGAAATTCGTTCAACTTTGTTAATAATAGTATGATCTTCGTATTTCATATTTTCCCCAATAAAATCGTCTTGACATGTTTCTTGATTTGATTCGATCTGGTGACTGCATTTTGAAAATTGAATACAAAACCCTTCTGACATGAGCATAGGTCTGTTTACCCAACTAGTTTTTTTTTTCATTACAGAAGCTAAATACTATTATTTTATTTTTAATATCTTAACACAAAAATTTGTGCATTTTTGGGTTCTAATCTGCCTTGCAAATTACCACTGCGCCACTAAATAACGGTTCGCTCGGAACACTCACGAGCGTAGGCAACAAATATCGATGTGCTACGTCGATAACATTTTAAAGCCACTACGATTGACGTTCCATCACTAAATCCTATACAGGAATCATTGGTGTGAACTGATTCTTCCTGGCCCTCATCTTTGCTTAAAGAATATAGCATCATGGCAAGGTCATCCTTTAGTCACGACTTAGAAGAAAAAGATGATTCTGGCTACTGTTTTTGGAGGTCGTGGATTTTGTACTTATATTGTGAGCAGTTTCTAGCATCAAAATTTCATCCTTTATGTTTTCTTCTGTTACTGGTGTAAAAAATTTGTGTTTGTACGAGGGCGAAAATTTTGGAAAAGTGGCAATTTATTTCTCAACACAATCTCCTCTTAGCTCGATACACTTGACCCAGCAATGCTCCGACTTCCTTAACCTCTCTGAAAAATACATTTTCTCAAGGTCTGCAAAATGGGCCCCCATGGCGGCGATGACCTCCTCATTCGACTCAAATTTCTGTCCGGCGAGTGACTTTTTCGAGTTGCGATATAAAAAGAAGTCGCACGGTGCTAAATCTGGAGAATTCGGTGGATGGGGTACCAGTTCATAGCCCAATTTGACCGATTTGATGGCGGAGATGTAACCCGGTGTGTTGTTATGGTAGAAGAGCACTTTTTCTTCGCCAAATGGAGTGACTTTAATTTCTGCCTGATGAGTTTTAAGTTTTTCCCAAGTTTGGAAACAAAAATAAGTTACACGGGGTTAAGTCTCGAAAATAAGTTCGATGGGGCAGGAGTTCGTAGCCCAATTCAACTGATTTGGCCATGACGATGGTGGAGGTATGACCAAGTGCCCTGTCATGAGCACCTTTATCTTCGCCAAATTGGGCCTAACATCGGACTTGCCCAATAATTCGGCATAGTAGAGCCCTGTGACCGTTTTGTCCTTCTCAGGGTAGTCAATGCAGATCACACCTTGTGGATCCCAGAAAACGGTGACCATCCCCTTTTCGGCCAATAGGATCATCTTCACCTTCGTTAGAGCACGTTCGTCATGTGAAATCCATTGTTTCAACTGCTCCTTGGTCTCTGGTATGTACCAGTGGAGCTATGTTTTGTCGACGGTCACAAAACAACACAAAAACTGCTTTGGATCACGCTTAAACAGCATCAAACACCACTTTAAAGTTGTCTCACAGCTGCGTCTGTGGTCTGGAGTGAGCAAACGCGGCAACCATTGCACCAACAGCTTTCTCATGCCCGAAACTTAACCCAGGATATGACCCATGCAGTCTTTTGAAATGCCTACTGTTTTAGCTATCTCGCGCATCTTCAATCGGTGCTCTGCCAATACGAGCTCGTGGATTGTCCCGTAATTCTCCGTGGCAGCCGTTTCCGGGGCACCTGGGCGTGGAACCACGTTGAAACTCTTTAAACCAATTTTTGTGGTCACAATCACAGGAGCAGAGTCACCGTACATAGTACTCAAGCGCTCTTTGATTTCATTGTGTGATTTCCCTACCAAATACAAGAATCGAGTCACCGATCGATATTGCTCTTTCTCCATTTTTCTAAAATCTGTGGACATGCCCGCTTCCAACCACGAGTTCTATTTCGATGATATTTTGATCGTAGCCATCTACAAGAATGTACTATATGATACTGGCACCATCACACGTGAGGCTAAGTAGTTATCGGACCGCCTTCCTATTGAGGGTCCAATAAACAGTGTTTGGCGAATAAAGGGCCCTCTTCCAGGCTCCTCTGAACTAATCAAAAATCATCGAAGTGTCTAGATTATTAGGATCACTGATAAAATCAGAGTTTCAAAGCTGCTTAATTCCCACCAGGCTTCCTGGAAAGGTTTCAAAAATTGACGCAGCACTCTAAGATTTTCCATTCGACAGGTGAAATTTTATCAACATCAATGTTTTGCTCATTTGTTGTGGTTGGAAGCTAAAAGCCATTTACGTCCTAACTATGGGGCTCACATACTTGGGATTGACTGAACTACCCACTGAACACCTTCCCAGTCATCCTGAAAACCTAGCGTGAAACCAAATGACGCATTACTTCGTACCGAATACCGTTTTGCTACGCCGCGAGGCGTCCTCAAGCTAAGGAATCGTTTCTGCGGCAGGAAAGGAGGGACAAGGAGCACCAACTTTTTCAGCAACTGCAATGCACTCTTGTCTTTCAGCACTGCCCAAACATAATGTGCCGCATGGTTCCATTTTTCAACCGATCCATACATCACCACGACTATATTATCCCAAGCGAGCACTACCATCTCCCCGTAGACTCCCCGCTGCATACAAAAAATGTGTCGCAGGCGTTGTTTTCCTCTCCTGGGCAAAATCTACAGTCAGCGGATCGTGACTTACCAATCTTGTACATGTAAGCCTGAAAACAATAATGGGTCAGATAGAAGTTAATTTCATCATGCCTTCGATTTAGCGACTTTCCAACATCCAGGATGAGTCGCGCATTTCACCTTTCCTTTGGTTAATTTACTCAAAACTGTCAATCGTGGTGTGAGCGTTGCCTCTCCTGGCGGGTAATTGTCTCGCTCGTGTCCTCACTTCAACGCAGGTAAATAGGGTGACGGTTTCTAGTAAGGAAATTACAAGATATTATGCCTGCAATAACTCTCACCGCTGGACCAAAGATTGTCAGATATGAAGATGCGATCATAAGCGCTCCTCTTCTCTTTACCTATGACAAGCATTTTCGGTACACCTCATTACTGAGAGCATGTCTTTATTTCTGCTCCGAGCAGTAGCACTAACTCTACAACACTCATCAAGAGGCGTCTTCTTAATAGACTAGGTCCACCTACCTTGCCCATAAGTTGACTCATAGGTAATACACTCGAAGCAGCTTTCTCAGCCGTTACCCTCATTCGCTCAGAGAAACTCATCTTCAAGTCGATCAGTAGCCCTAGGTAATTCACCGCTGGCTTTGATTCGATTGGTATGTATCCATTACTGATCTTCTTTACTCCAGGGGTTTTTGTTAAAATGACCACTTCGGTTTTTTCCAGTGCTAGACTGAACCCAGCATTCATCTAGCTTCCCACTCGACGCATGAGCACACATAATCTAAATTATACTTGTTCAACAGTGCATCAGCGACTAGAGCCACAGCATCATCCGTATAGCTGGTTAAGTGCGACTCATCTTGCATGTCCATTCTCAATAGCCCGTCGTAAGACAAACTCCACAGGTCTGGACCAAAGATAGAGGGCAATACCCAATATGGTGGAGCGACTTGCTCTAAAGCGAAAGTACCGCGAAAAAGATTCCCAGTAACACGAATTGCGCCAGTGAGTGTTTTCCCCTGATGAGTTTTTCTAGCACTTTCCCATCCGCATTTAACATGCATAACGGGCGGTATGCATATGGCAACCCGAATTTACCCTTCCCTTTGCTAATCAGCACTTGCTTCATTGCTTTCCATCGTGCCAGGAAAATCCCGTCCTGTAAGCAAGCGTTGAATGTGCTGAGCAACAAATCAGGACAATCTTGGTAGACAAATCGCAACGACTCAGCTGGAACGCCATCTGGACCTAGAGCCTTCCTTGTTTTCAATGATAAGATTGCCTCTTCTAGTTCTGGCTGTGTGAAGAGTGTGCACTCAATTGCTGTTTCACCGTGGACTCCGTCAATAAAGATGGGATGGGTGGAAAAAAGTGCCCCCACTGTTTCGTCCATCTTTTCCGCTTCATATATTCAAGGCATCCGTAAGGCACCAAGCTTTCCTATAACTAGCTTGTAGCCCCACGTATCCTTATTCACACCCTTCACTAGATCTTGCCAGCAGTGAGCGTTGCTGGTGTTCACCAGTGTGTGAAGGTGCTTAGTGGTCGACATATGCTGTCATTCAGTTGCGTGCTTCATCACGGTTCCGTGCTCGTTGGGCCTGATGACGACGCTTTTGATGTTCCCTTTACTTTTCAGCAATTTCAGTCGACCACCAGTCCACTGGGGGCTTTCAGTGCCGTAATTTTTAACGGAACAAAGAAGCGCTGCGAGCAGTAGTGAAGATGCTCGAAGTTGAGTCTATCATGTCTTGAGCTGTCAGTTCTTTCCTCCCCTGCAAATCACCCTGCAGCGGAGCACCTGCCGTGAGCATCTTGACGAACCTCTCGACGTTCATCCTTCCGATGTTTTGTACAATATTAGAAGACCAAAAGCGTGGATGTTAGGAGGCAACATCGTGAACCTCAAGCAGAATGTACTGATGATCACTGGCAGAGTAGTCCTCTAATACTCTCTTATTGTGAGTCCTCCGTATGAGAAATCCATGGTTATTGTCATGTCCAGTATGGTTCACAGCCAATACAGCTGAAAGCCGGTATTTTTCCGGTGTTTATCATAACGAGCGTCGTCATGACTGCCGTTTCTAGTCTGTGATTGCTTTAGCGTTGAAGTCTCCCCAAACGAGCACATTGCTATCTTTGTTTGAAAATTTAATATGGGCTCGTTTGGCGTTGGATACACACTAAAGCACTGAGTACTGAGCACTGAACCCACACTAAACCATCCCCCCATCAACAGCCCTCTGCCCGGTGGCAGTACCAATTTCATCAGGATAGTGCAGAATTTTGATCGTGGTGTTAATCGCTAAGCAGCAAAAGTCTTCTTCCATATGCCTCGCAAACTGCTCAAGTAGGTTTTGGACGATTGACCTGTGATGTAGGCTTACCGGCAGGATACAGGTCATTAGAGTTCCAATTTCGCCTGGACTAGGGCTTCCTGGAAAACCCAGTACTTTCCTAATTGCAAGACGCGTTCAAGATTGGTCTTGGATCTTGCAAAGGATACCGTGTAACCCCTTCGTATCCTCTTTTCTTTTATGTCCCATTTAGCCTGCAGATTACCCACCTTTTCTTACTGCACACCAATCCAGAAATTATTCGGCTTTCTTTTCGCCAAAACCAATAATGGCTGTGCATTGTCTCCTATGATTTTCTCGTAGTTGCCTAGCTATGATCTTTCCCACGGTAGGGTACTTCTTTCCGATAGCCTCCCCCACCTCGGCCCGTGATGCAATCAATGTCTCTTATTTTGATCGTTGCCATCGGCTCGAGCGAGGCTACAGTTGCGCTTTTGCTGAGAATTTTCTTTGCTGCGTCGCAGAATACTTCTTTATTGTTGACCTGTGCTCCAAATTCGACGAGTTTGTGGCCCAACCGGGTTGATCGTACTGCAATTATTGCTGTGCATCCATGCAAACTTTATTGTCTGGTATTTTTCGAAAGAGATTTTTTGCGACTGTTACTACTGATTTTGTCAGGAATACCTGGAACCACTGATCTTACTTTCTACACCCATCAAATGCCTCTTCTATCCTTCTTTTATCCTGGTCCCTTTCGATTGAGCTAGGTGCCATTCATTTATTGATGATTGATGGTGAAGCTATCTGTATGTACTCTTTAGGCGTTAACGCTCAGCGCTTCTGTAGCTTTCTGCTTTAATTCAGCCTTTTAGTCCTCTCCCGGCTTTAACTAACTCCTGCAGCAATGCCCTATGTGGTCTAGGGGCTCCTCTAGTTCAAGGAGCCTATTCTTTACACCTCTATTAATTTTTGGCGAGTCACATGTTGATTTAGTTTAATTTTAGAAATCTCCTACTTTTGTATTAGCCTTTTTTCTTAGTATTACTACATGACAATCATTCTTTGTGACCTCCTCTATTGGAACAGGTTATCGCATTCCATTTCCGAGTACAGTACTTCAACCGCATTTTCGACAGTGGCGGTGAAATTGTACAACTGCACTTCGTTTGTTTGGTCACTCTTTTTTTTCTGGCGTGATCACTTTGTAGGCTTTAGGATTGCTCGTTATTATTTCGGCATTTAAGACCCTTGTATCGGTCATTTCGCATGGATGAGCATTATCCTGTATGAGCACGAAACCTTCGTCTACGATACTTGCTATACCAACAGATCTTCAATGTATCTTTGGGCGATCAGAGTTCCCAGACTAGACCCTAATATTTACTCAAGCTCAGTTTTGCTTTGAAAGGAAATACGACATCAAACTGGGTATTGACCTACTCTAAATGCCTCTCTTTCTTCAACACAAGCTTGTGTAAATCTTTCTGCATCCACTTTCTTGCATCCATCGTTTCGATGCAGTTTACTTTTACACTCACCCAAGAATAACATGAGCTTCCATTTTTCAAATGACCAATTCACGAGTGCACAAACGAACTAAACCCGCGTTTGGCTATGACCAGAAGTTGATTTGGGTGGATACAATCCTCTTTCTGTGAGCCATCGTCGTACTGTCCACTCACTCACCATGACATTGCGGCAATTACAATGTGGCTGTTCTACATAAATACCTGCGAGATCTTGATTTTATAAGGATAGTGGCACAAGGAAAGATTACCTCGCATAGATGTGGCCCGATTTCTTCCTGAACTCGATCCTTATTTGAAGCTTTTAGTTTCTCTAATGAAGACGTCTAACCACGAAAAGCTTACTCAAGCCATCCTGAGTTAATGCTACAACCTGAACAACCTCAGATGGATTAGCAACCGTCTACATGGAGAATAATTGCACTTAAACTCAAGCTAAATTGGCAATGAACAAACAAGGATAACCAAATTTTAACTAAACAAAGATTTCCCTAACTTTAAAGAAATTGTGGGAAGAGTCGTATCAAAAATGGAAGTTTTCATTCTTTTCCTGTATGTTTTAGTGGACTTAGGCAGGCGTTTCCTTTGCGTTTCTTAGAGAAACTGTGTCCTCCGGGTAAAATTGTTGAAAGGTCGGGTCCGCGGTTTCCGTAATCGACAGTAGAAGCTTTAGTGATTTTCCGAGTTTTACGGCTCCGTCAAGAGACTGCAAGCGTGGATGTGCCTTCGCGTCAGAGAGGGGCCTGGGTGAGTATAAGGAGAGATACTCTGGTAAGTCACGTTCTCGCTCGGTGACTAATTGAGAGTCATAGGCATAAACGAGTGGTACCTACGCCCATCTCCGGGGGACGATTGTTGATTAACAACTTTATGAATTATCCATAATTTGCGACGTGTAGCTACTTCAACTGCTGTAAAAATCCTCATCTCCCATGCAGATAGTGCGAAAAGGAACAGATTATCTGCCGAGAATCTGAACATGCTAGTCTTCCTGCGTTCATTGACCAGGAAGAATGGCTTGAGATTTATACTCTGTTTTATCAAGGTCTAACGTCAAATTTTACGTTTTAAAATATTTTTATGCAACGTAGCTTTGAGCCCCGTTAGCATCAATTCTTATTTCTAAGCGACTGAATTTTGTTGAGTCTGTCTAGAACGTTTATACTGCATTGAATCTTTTAGAATCCAGCAGAATTTTGCATGATCTCATTTTACTTAGTATGCGTTTTTAAAATTATATTTTGCTTAGTAATTGTATTTCTTTTATAGAAATGCAGTTTGATTGTTCTCTTGTTCTTAAAAATAAATATTATTGTTACATGTACAAAGAATTCTGCGAGCTACTGTCGCAATTGTTTTCACAACCATTAAGAACATCAACAAAACGAATTTACTTGAAACCACGAGAACCCACCAAGCATGATCAACATCTGAAAGTGCTCGAATATACCAGGTACCTCTCGGCAGAACATTCGCCAATGTACGAGAAACGGGTTGAATAGGTCGAGACCCTATATAAAGGCGAGCTGAATGGATGGGGGGATCATTCATTCAACCGCGATAGTGTGTGGAGTGCGAATTGAAAAGCGATCAAGTAATAGTGAAGTGATTTTAGAAAACAATTGCGATAGAAATTTACGGACAAGTGGAAGTCAGACTTTTAATAGTTAAAATTAAAATTGTGAAATAGTTAAATAAGTGATTGTGCATTTTCAGGTGATTAAATAAACACTTTTAATTTAATTTACAAGACATTGCGTTTTCACTTTCCCGGAACATTAAAATTATTGGCCGCGTCCCATAACACGCGACATTATATTTATTTTTCTTGAATCTTCATTAACCTCTTTTTTCATTGAAATGGTCAAAACTCATTGTAAATCAGAATATACAATGTTGTTACCAAGTGAATAAATTTAGGTTTTCAAGCTTAGAAGCAAGTGGAGCCGCAAATCAATGAGTCCTGAGACAAAAGTGATGTCCAAACCAGAAAAACACCTCCAATCAATAAAACATAACACTCAACGAACTCAACCTTAAAATATGGGCGAAGTTAATTATTTATAATCAAAGTTTGTGAAAGATGGTAAAATAAAGTCTAAGGTTCAGCTTGCGCACAAAATGTTCTACTCGTTTTTGGATATGCTAAAAGCCAGCGCATAGACAGGAAAACAAAAACCCAAGTGTGTTATGCAAAGGTTAGTTTCATAGTGATTCAGAAGGCAAAACGACTATTATGGCACTCGAATCTTACTTACGAAGACCCCAAAAGGTAGCACTTTCCCTGAAAATAGATAGCTTATCATTTTCATAATATCGACTTAGAATAGGTGAATGATTCTTTAGTAAAGATATATAAGGCAATCTACTAAAGCTATTAAGAAAATTAACTGCTTTAGATTAATAAAATCTGTTTTTTAACCATCCTATATTAACTTAGTTTTCTCATGAAAACTACTATTGCTATCGATCACATGATCAGCGCAACAATAAAACCCATTAATCTGATCATTGCAATAAATCTAGGACTGTACATGTATGTACTCGTATATGTTTTCAACATAAGCTTAATTGAGCCACTACACTGAACAAGAATCTCCATTTAGGCGCGCGGACAATATGACTTGCACCTACTAAAAACGTTAGTGCTTTCTTCGCCACGGCTACCTCCTGCAGTCACTTAATGCACTTTTCTTCTCGATATTATGCATACCTGCTTACGAGCATACTCGTATGCAAGTATCTTTCGGATTCGCTTGCATCTTCTTAACTTGCTCATGCGCCGCGCTTTCGATCGCTTAACCGATTTTAACTCTTGTGACTGCAAAAGGTCGATATCGGTTTTCGCCAGCAATCAATGAACAGACTAAATTAAGTTATCTCTCGCCGAATAAGGTTCCTTTAAGTAATGCACCAAACGACTGCAGTATGCGCGAGTCGATCCGCGGGATCTGCCGCGCCTGCATGCCTCGCATGCATACTCGCTCACTTAGTGGCACTTAGCGAAAGATCCTGTTCAATCCGATCGAGCGACTCGCCGTGCCGACTTGGTGCCCAACTGAAAGATATCCCCCGAAAAGATTCGAATCAGCACAAGATAAATAAAGCCATGTAAATTTGTTATCCAAATCGTGATCTTGTTAAAAGGAAGCAAAATCGCAAAAACGGGAGACTTGCAAGAAAATTCCCGCAACAAACAATACCTTTGTGCGCTTTGTGTCGTGTTTGTATGTTGCATTGTCGCCTCTCTAATTAAGAGAAGTGCACTTTATTTGCGCGACATCATCGTCCCGAATAACAACAACAAGACCGCAGCAGGATAACAACACAAAACCGTACAACGATTGTCAACAATTCGAAGGTGCAGAGTTGGTGCAGCGACCACGTCTTGGCTGGATCCGCTGTTCGTGGCTGGGCTAATGGTCATGGAAGAGACAAAACTCGATCGATACCGAGTCTTGGGAGCTGGGGGGAAAAATCGATATTTTATTATTTCTTTATCTTGGAGATTAAATTCCGATGCAGTTCTTACATTGCTACCGATTAGCGAAATGATATACGACCCGATGACTGCGCAAAGCATGCAGCCCATAACGAGTTGGTTCCGCGCAACTTCTTACTAAGGAAGTGATATGCCAGGGAGTACTGGCGGATCCATGGACTGACTTGTACTCGTATGAGAAATGCAGCGTTTCTAAGACTGCAGATGCAATGCAAGAAACTCTTGAAATTACTTTGCAGATTCAATTAATTATAACAAGCGATTTTACAACGAAGCAATTTATCCGAACTGGCGATCTTAAGTATGTACATGTGTTGCATTCTTAAGGTAGATATTGAGCCCATTAAAATAATTGGCAATAGGTTAAGTAGTTTTTATCTGAATGGAAAATGAAATGCATGAATTCAATCATCCTAGGCTCATATGTGATATCTATCCTATACCTCTGAGGATTGGGTGTATTGAATAATTCCAAACAGATACAGCGTAAGGTATTACTTATTCGAACCCTCAATTCATTTTGTGCAAAAGGACACTCGTTCAAGTTTCAAATTATTTTATACGATTATTGAAATACCCGTAATGCAGTTGAAAACATATTGAAACCATGAAAGCTTCAAACTACATGCGATAGGTAGGATTAAAGATCATTTTTGGGGTATCCAGAGAAACGTCAAGATTGACTATCAGGCGCACTCCTCTCTCATGGGAATGATCAACATTCCAGTGTTGTTAGTTAAATTTTCTCTGATACTTACAGGAGTAACATAGAAACAAGTTGGGAAGACAAACCTACGCTCATGTCCGAAGGGTTTTGTACTCAACTTGCAAAATACAGTCACTAGCAACAAATAAAATCTAGAAACATGTCAAAGACGATTTTATGTGAGAAAATGTGAAATTCGAAGATCATACTATTATTAACACAGTTGAACGAATTTTGACTTCTGTTAAAGTTATACCCATAAATATCTCCCTTGATAATTTTTTCAGATTTTTTAGATCACAGGTGTTCATTCGCGAGGGAAGAAACACATTTTTATGTATTTCCCCCCCTGTGCCCTCACTGAAGCAAAAACTGTCAGTTTAAGAACTTTTTTTGAAAAGTTCTCATAAAGAACTTTCATTTGATACTCATATCGGCTACTTTTGATGAAATTTTTTTTCAGGGGCCACTCCCCTGTTCTGTAATCATCGATTCATGGCCTATTTTTTCGAATGCTATAATGGTTACAAAGCCCTTTTGCTAGGAGCTCTCTTCTGCCTCCTCGAGTTGTTTCACCTATGAGTTTTAATTGTAGGTACTCATCTTCAGTCATTCATTAAATTAAATCAAGCGTTCAAAGCATGCACCGTCAACGTTCAAGTTGGGGAAAAATAACGCAACATTATTCAATCTTGTCATTTAAAACAGCCACTACTTTGTTTTACGATTATACTGATACCACTAGCTGAACCGATTCTCAAAGATATTCATGATACCTATCATTCCTGAAATGTTCATGCAAGTCCTAGCAAACCTGTAGTGTCTGAATCGGTAAAAAGCGCATGTTGTTCCATAGCCATACGAGTATGTTTCCATAGTAATACAGGAAAATTCAAATCGCTATAACTTCGTTAAATATTATTCGTTCTTTATGAAACTTTCAGGGCGAATCAGCCTTAATAATAGTCGTCTGCACACTGACCATATGACCATATTGAATTTAAGGGTACAGTTAAGATTTTATTCAAGAAAACATAAATCGATAAATCATACTATTACTAACAAAGTTGAGTGAATTTCAACTTCTCATGTATTTGTTGTTGTACTCATAAAGGCCTACATTCATGATTTTTTAAAGATTTTTCGGATGAAAGGTGTCCAATCGCGGGGGGGGAGGGTACGCGAAAAGTCCGTACATTTTCCCTTCCCCTGCCCCCCTCCGTACAGATAAGGCCATTTTAAGACTTATTTTGAAAAGAAAAGATGATACCCTACTTGACCACCAATGGTGAAAAAATTTTTTTAAAGGGTCACCCCCCTATATGGAGAGACCCGCCTTAAACCCCTTTGAACAATTTTTTCACCCCAAAACTTTCAAGAAGTCAACACTTCTGACCTTTCCACAAAGTTTCATTGCTGTACCTTCTATAGTTTCGGAGAATACAGATGGACAGACGGACACAGGTCGTGATTGCAATAGGGTTTTGTATTTTAGTACAAAACCCTAAAAAAGATTCTTTGAAGGTCATTGGATCCCTAAATTCTTCACGGAATACCTCCCTGACAGAATAGTTTCTAGATCGAACTCATGCAAGGGGTTTCATGTCAGAGTCCCTGACAACACTGAATGCTAACATTTGCAGTCATTGCTTCCTAAAGCAAATATGGTCCTAGAGGATCAACGAAAATTCTTGAGATTACCTCTAGGATTGCTGCCCATCAGTGGTAAGGTGTGAAAAGCTGCTCAGGGTAAGCCGATTAAAATTGAGAAGTGCACTAATTTTGGCCAAATCAGAATATTCTATGCATATACCTAAATACTGCTTAAAGTAACCTAGTTAATTTTATGTTTGCTAATAAAAATTAGGGGAAAGTATCAAATATATTTTCGGGGCTGCGTAAATTTAGTTTTGCGTCCTGTCTGTCTGTGCGTCACAGTGAGTTTTCTAGTAATCGAGCAGTCACCTCAGCAAACTGCTCGAAAACCGGCATAATATGATCCAAATTTTAATTGCAGATTTGAAAATTTAATCATTTCAATTTATAGTTTATAAATTATAAAATATTTTTTTTATTATAAATAAAAATTTTATGTGATCTTTTCTCTCTATACTAAATTTAAATTTTTCTTTTTAATTATATTCCATATGATAGTTATCTTATTATTATTAGTTAAAATTGTTTCTTTATTAACTTCTATTAGTTTAAAAATACGAGTAGACTGCTATAATGCATCTTATCCATGTATTGCATTGCCGAATGCAATCAAACTTGGCTGAGCTAGAGTTCCGTCTGATTTACCATTGCGACATCGAGAAGTGGGCGACAGATAACAAAAGCGGGAAAAGAAGAAGGTCGTCGAGTTGGGTGAACAGAACTCGTGTGAATTTGCTCCACTGCGCATGCTTTAAAATGTTTCACATAGCAACTATTTAAAAGTTTTTTGTATTTAGTAGATGTCAAAAGCGGTTGATTTCTGTAAACTAAACAATTCCGATTGAGATTAATTAAAACGCTCGGTTGTGCGTGGACGCGAAAGTCGAAAAAAGTACGCAGATGTGGCTTTTGATTGATGAATTGATCATAGGGAGTGGAGGCGTGAAGTGGAGGGCAGAGAAATGTGGTTGTGATTGGTGTATGTCCAATAAAATCATCAATTTATATGAAATTACAGTTTTACAAATAAATTCTCGATAAATGTCATTTCGCAGTAGCAGCAGTGATCGAGTGATTCTCCTCGCATACATTTGCGTACAAATCAAATGAAAATTCACGCGTGAAAAATTCAATTCCGAGTAATATTTACATATTTAAGTTTTGCTAGTTTTAGGTTTATTTATTCATGTCATCAACATAAGAAACGATTTTAGACGATCAACAGGTTGTTTGATCATTTGCAAATTTAACAGCTCATGTGGGTTATTAAAAATATATTCACGACACGTATTAAACTCGGTCAATTCTGCGAAAGTTAATAGGGAGTCGAGCTCGAGAAGAAACATCAAACGCGAATATAGGCAATCAGTTTTGTGCTTCTTATCGTAACGGATATTGGAACCGTATCAAAATTGAAAGCGGATTTGCATTGAAACGATAGAAACTAAAGGAGTGTACTTGTATGTGTGTGGAGTACGAAATTTTGATCCCTTGAAATCGTGCTACATGAAAATAAATTTCCCGTGCAATCCGCGACCAACTTTCACGTATTTCTGCAAACCAAGCAAATGTACCCTTTCCAGTTCATCATTTTTTGCGAGGACTAGTGTGTACTTATTTGACGAAATATGTGTGCTTTAAACTTCTATAATGCCCTTTTCCTTCTATAACGCCAGTTTTAAGATTGGTACTAAATTAGAAAATCATTTATAAGCTATTTATGAAATCTTTAGGGCTGCCGAAAGAGATAACATGAGCTTTACGGTAAACAAAACAAGTCGATAGGAGTTTCGGCTCATAAGCGCTATATGATTGTGGATGAGCATGCATATCTGGGAAATTGCCTTTTATTTCACGATTTCAAAGTCAAAAGAAGAATAGAAAAAGAGGGTGTTGATCCCAAAGTTTATTGTTTTCGAAGAAATTGTTCCTAAATGAACAGAATAATGAAAATGTTCTGTTCGAAAACGCAAACTGATAATCACATTGGAAAACACAAACTGATACTAACGAATGCGAGTGATACGATACTTAATTTAAGATTTAAGGTTCTTCTTCTCCTTCTCAGCACTACAGCCTCCCTCGGGCCTTCACTTTCTGCAAATAGCGCCTTCAATTCTCTTGCTCAATTGAACGCGTCCTCCGAGCAGCGATGAACTGTCTTCCTCAACTGAGTCAGACCAGCATTTCCTCGGTTTCCCCGCTGACTTTTTTGGGTATTCGTTGTTCATCCATACGATTCATGTGGCCTGCCCATTGCAGTTTCTGCAGGCTCACAATCGTTGAAACCTCCGGTTTGTCAAAAATTTCATATAGCTCATGGTTGTTTCGAATTCGCCATTGGTCCCCGTCTAGCTTCGCTCCGATTATTCGCCTCAGGACCCGCCGCTCAAAGGCATTCAATATGTTTGCGGATGCTTGGGTTAGGGTCCGTGTTTCACACATATAGCATAACACAGGTCTTATCACAGATTTGTATACTTGGAACTTTGTTTTCCTGTGTATGCAGCTGGTCTTCAAGATCGTCAAAACTAAATAAAATATTTTATTTGCGAGGTGCATTCTTCGGCGTATTTCGTCTCTTTCATTACTCGTTTTCATTGGTTTTGCACTTAAATACACAAATTCGCTCATATTTTTGATACTGTTTTTAACAAGTGTGATATTTTGTGTATTTGAGGTATGTTTTCTAGACTGCGTCATAAGCTTTGTTTTATTTTCATTAATTTGTAGCCATACTAGTTTTGCTTTGCTGTTGAATTTCAGGAAAAGTTCTTTGGCAGTTTTTAATGACCGTGACAAAATGTTTAGGTCGTCCGCATAGGCTACTACTTGGCTCGACTTGTATAGTAATGTGCCTCGCGTATCGATAGGCAGCTTCCGTATGACGTACTCCAGAGCCAAATTGAATAGCATACTTCAGGAGTGAGGTCAGCAATCAATGGGCGAAAAAATTGACGGGTATTAGCCCACAGGACCCAGATGGCGTGTTTGCGAAAGTGAATAGCATATTCCGCAAGAAGTCTCGAGTGAAGGTATCGAATCTTGAAGTCACTAGTGATGAGATAAATCTTCTCGATAGGGCTGGTATCGAAATTGATAGTACGACTCCGGATAGAAATGGAAACAGGATTATTTGTGAAGGATTGGATAAACTTGCCCTGATTAGAACACATTTTGAATTGGTTCATCTACCAAACCCTGAGCGAGGGAACGAAATTTTTTCAGAAGTCGTTGAAGCAAAAGTTTCCGACTTCAAATCAACCCTGAACGGCCAATCAATTCTTCATTTCAATGAAACATTAACATCTGACCTCATACCGAGCTTGAATCTTATTGATTATTTTGTCAGCTATGAAGACTTGTGTTTCATATTTCAACAAGAAATCATGTGGTACTGATGGTATTCCAAATGTAGTTCTCCGACATTTGCCGGAGGTTGCTATTAGGAACTATTGCATATTGTTCAACAACCTGTTGAGCAATTCATATTTCCCAAATGAGTGGAAAAAGGCTAAGGTATTTCCGATCTTGAAGAAAGGAAAAGAATCTTCATGCCCCAAAAGCTATCGCCCAATCAGCTTGCTGCCTAACATCAGCAAGGTGTTTGAAGTGATACTCAACAGAGCATTAAACGCCCACATTGAGGAAAATGAGTTGATGCCGAATTGCCAATTTGGTTTTCGTGCCAGGCATTCGACCACACATGCAATAACGAAAGTAACCTCAGACATCTGTTGGAAACTTAATGATAGACAATGTGTTGGAGTATGTCTCATTGATATGGAGAAAGCCTTTGATACGGTATGGTTAGATGGACTAATTTTTAAACTCCTTCAGGACAAGTTCCCCAGACACCTTGTCGCCATGATGTGCAATATGTTATACGGGAAATCGTTTGTTGTAACTGATGGAAATCTGACAACAATGCGCGAGTTCAAGGTCTTGAATGGTCTACAGCAGGGAACAGTTACTGCGCCTCCGCTCTTTTCAATCTTCATTCGCAAGCTATTGAACGGCTTTGATTTTCACGTCTCGCCAACGTGATCATTGGTAGCGTTTGCTGATGATCTGATCATCTATACGGCAGACCGAAAAGCTGCAATAGTTCAGAGCAATCTCCAAAAAATGTTCAATGATGTACAGCTGTACACTGACAATTGGCGAACGAAAATCAATGCGCAAAAGTGTGAAACAATCTTGTTTCGGACAACGCTGCAGGGGGTCAGTCAAGACCTGAAACGTAATTGGAAAGATTTCCACATCATGGCTGGTGAGAGTAGTCTAGAACGGGTTCCACATAAATCCTGTGTTCGATACCTCGGTGTTTATCTCGATCAGTATCTGTACTATACTGGACATGTGAAAATCATGCTCAGTAAGGCACTTAAAGTAGTCATGGCCCTTCGAAAGCTCTTTCATTCCAGATACATTGATCAAAAGGTCAAAATTATCTGTTACAAGACCCTGGTTGGACCAGTTTTGACATATGGATGTCAGATCTGGTACAACCAGAGTGCTAGTACTATGGAAAAATTAAGAGTTTTCGAAAGGAAATGTCTTCGTGCATGTACTGGTTTGTACAGAAAGCCTGAGACGGATTGGAAACATTATATATCGAATAGAAGAATTTATCAAACTGCTGAAGTGACGAGGGTCGATATCTTCATATTGAAACTTCTTCGGAATCATATCGCAAGATCTGTGACTGTGAGTGAAAACCCTTGGATTTCACAGCCGTTCCACCCTACAGACGGGTATATAGCGACTTGCCTCGCTACTGGCTTCATTCCTCCAGAAGCATTCGTGTATTTGGACATGAATCGATATGTTTTTGATTCTGATGGCGTCCCAGTCATATATCACATATATCGACGGGCCACCGATAAGAAGATAAAATATCCTCCGAATTTGAGTTCACGAGACCAACGATTTCAATGGAGGTACTCATTTGCTAGATTCGTTGAAGCTGATCGAGTTGAGACGGCGCAATCCAGGTATTGGTGGCTGAATGACAATGTCTAAATTATTCGTGTTTATTTTCAGTTTTGGTGTTCTTCGTTATTTAGTTTTTGAGTTTCAGCTCATTATTGCTACATTTAGTGTTGTTGTTTATTTTTGTTAAAAATTAGGTATAGGTTAGGTATATGTAATGTTTACTATATTCCGTTAGAGATAAGATTAAACACTTAGGTTAGGAACATTGTTATTGATTTTTTAGTATAAGTTAAAGTTTTTGATTGTATTTTATTAGAAATAAGTTACAACATATTAGGTGTAGGAAGTTTCACTGTTGTGTTTTGATTATAAATAATTTTAGGATAGTGCTGATTGGTTTTTTCTCCTTTTTCCAATTAAATTTTAAAAATATGTAATAATCGTAATTAATTGAATTTGCTATAGTTTTTTTTTGATGATATGAGTTAACGATAACGTACAAATTTAGAGAGCCATTTGGGCCATTAAGTTTTTTTGATTGTTATTGTTTGGAATTCGCTTTATATTCTTTTAAAATTTATAACGATTAGTATGAAATAAAGCGCTTTTGACTTTGACTTTGACTTTGGGGCCAGCCCATAGCCCTGTTTTAGTCTGACATTTGTGTCAAAGGCATCGGTAAGTTGGTTATCGATGCGGACTTGGGAGGTCGTCGACGTCATTGTCATTTTGGTAAGATGGACTTATTTGGCTGGGATGCCAAAGCACAACAATATTTGGTACAGTACATACTTTTCGATCAATACTTTCGTATGCTTGCTGAAAGTCAACGAAAACATGGTATACGTCTATGTTGAACTCCAAGCATTTTTCAAGTCCCTGCTTGACTGGGCACAATTGGTCTGTTGGTGATCTACCTGCCCTAAAACCACCTTGATACTACCCAATAATACTGTTGCCGTATGATCCAATTTTGTTTTGTAAGATTTTAGAAAAAATTTTGTACGCCGTACAAAGTAATGATATGCCTCTATAATTTTCACACTGTAGCCCATCACCATTTTTCGGATAGGGAATATAATTGATTGGCTCCACTCTTTCGGTATATGTTCTTGTTGCCAAATGTACTGGATGACTTTGTGAACAGCTTGATGAACACTACTGCCATCATATTTGATGAGCGTGGTGTCGTGTTTAGCTCCGGTATAATGTTAGTTTGCATGAAACGTAAGTCGTCAGTTTATTAGTTGTTTCGGAATTATTGGAATCGTGTTGATATTCTTCTAGGATTTTAAAAGGGCATAAGTATTTGAGATTGGTTGCAGTGGTTGGTTCGAAAAGTGCGCAAATACATCGAAGAGGGTGCTCCCGCCACTTCTCTAGACACTGTATAGTCAGTGCTCATACGTAGTGGAAAAACGGTTCTACCTCCGTATCTTTGTAAAGACCAGAGTTTCTGTAGTACTTCTTATTAGGCCATCGGTACTAGGCAAGGCATTTTCTAAGCATCTTCCCTCGAAGATATGGATTTCTTCGGCAGTAAAAAGCGAGGTAGCCAAGCTGGTAATGCGTAGATAATGATCGGCCTAATAAGAGATTTGTACACTAATACGTTCACTTTAGGTGGACTGATTTCGAGGAAAAGAGGGACGAAATGATGCTGCTTTAGCTTTATTGAAGATTTTCTTGGCATAAGCCGATTGTCAAAATGGACTCCAAAGCATTTGAAATTTTTCCGGGGGGGGGGGGGGGGTAATGATTTAACCAGTAATATTTGCTTGCACATTCCTACTTTGAGACATAACAAAGTGGTGCCCTCTCTCACTGGCATTTCTTAAGCAGATCAGCTCCAATTTGCTAGCATTTGTTTTGAACCCCCAATCTTGTAGATATTGACCGATGTTGTGGACAGAGTATTGGAGCTTTATTTGGACCGTCGCTGGGAAGCTATGAGTAGTAGGGAGGAGGATATCGTCTGCATACATCGTTAATGGGGGAGCAGTTTGAGTATGGCATATCGTAAAGCAAAAAGTTGAACAGGGCGGGACCGAGGATAGAGCTTGGTGGAACTTCCAAGTTGATAGGGATAGGAAGTAAGATTCCCAGTTTAATTAGTGATATTCTACCCGAGAGGAAGTTATATATAATTTTGAGGATTTCGACCGGACAGAATGACATTTTCAATTTGAATTTAGACCGTTGATCCAAACTGAGTTGAATGTTTTTCTCAGGTCTAGCACAGGCCATTGTACACTTCTTCCGCCGATGATTATGGGTGACTCCATTGTACAATAGCATTATTGCTTGCTCTGTGGATCGTTCGCGTTCAAATCCAAACTGAAATCTCGGGATCAGGGGACTAGTAAAATTGCTAGATTTTCGCAGAATAGTCTTTTCAAGGGGCTTACCCATGTTCACCAAAAGCAAGATTGGCCGATTTTGGTATTGGAATGAGTTTACTGACTTTTCAGGGTTTTGGAAAGTAGCCGTTATTAATGCGATTATTGTAACGTTTAATATCGTCTTCTTGAGTATTCTGTTTGGAATGCCGTCAGGGCCGTGAGATAGCTTCCTATTTAAAACGTTCAGAAGATCTTCTACTTCCGTTTTCGAGGTAAAAAATGCGGCAAACACTGGATGTTGGGGAGAGGATACTTTATTTTAACTGGAGAATACAATTAAAGAAGAAATTTGGAACCCTTTGAGCTTGTGAGTTGACCTATAGTTTTAGACGCATCTGAAGATGGTCGCAGTGATCTCAGTCTACTTTTATAGAAGTTGTTAACTACAGATTTGATGCGTTTTTGGATTTCACGGGAAATGCTTGTTATTTGCATTTTAAGTTCTAAATACTCCTCATTGACCCGCATAAATACGCTTAAGACGTTGGAGCATATGCTTCCGAGTTTTTATTAATTTAAGAGTCTCCTGAGTTAGACATGTATAAACGGGGTGCGTGGTTTCTGGAAGGAGGCATATAGGTCTAGACACTCTATAATGGCAGATATTAGTGCCGATATATAAGACTCTATTTTGCATTTGAGAGCATGACATTTTCTTGTGGGAGATTTGGAAAGAGGTCTTTCTGAAGTTTGGCCAGTCTATGCAATCAAACAGGATATGTTGAGAAAAAAGCAACTAAATATGGAGCAAGTTATCTAAGAATGAATTTCCTCTGGAAAATGTTGGGACCCCAGCATTTGCTATGATTTTTCTTTCTGGAGTCCCCCAAGTATTCGTGTCTGGTATTAAGGTCTTCTCCGAGTATAAATGAGTCGTAGGGTCAGGCTGACCTAGATTGCATGAGAATAATAGGGAGTTAATAAGATTTTGGCTGGATTTCCATTGGGTCGTTTGGTGTTGAGAGTTGCTAGCGTACATGAGGAATTATTTTGTTTAAAACGGATTTGATGAATATCTAAATTATCCTGAAATAGATTGCAGTACCTCTGCCACTGCCATTACGATAGATCTCCACACCAACTTTATGCTGAGTGTTAAGAACTGTCTCGTTTAGAGGTAAGATATCGGGTTGGGACGATTTGACCAAATAAGCAATGTAGAGCCTCCTATCATATGAAATTAAGAAATTGATATTTAGTGGAAGAACGGTAAGTCTATTTTCAACTATAGAGATTGAAAAAGGAACTGAGGAGAGCCCTCGGCTTCTCTTCGCCGGAGATGGTGTCAAAAAGGCTTGACTTTAGATAATAGTTCACTGGGAGAAACTTCCAGCCAGTCCATGATTATCTGTTGTAGGCGCTCGAAGGAGTCAAGATTTAATGAAATCAGAGTGTGTTGTGATGTTCCGTTTCTTAGGACTTCTGAATATGAAGTCCATGAGGTAAGAGGAGCGAAGCGGTGTGGGATTGTAGGGGCTGGTGAACTACGTTGATAGTTGAAAAACGGTGAGTACACGATTGATGGTGCTACTCGTTTGGCTTTAGTCCCCATTGCCCTGTCCAACAATCTTTTACATTCTAGTAGCCGGAAAAATTTGCTGGATGTCCATGTGTTTTACACATAGTGCAGAAGAGAGTGGTTTCCAGCTTTTCCATATTCTTCCTGGGGCGATTTTCTGATATATGCTTCCCCCCACATGTTACACACCGCATGCTCAATCCACAATTGGTAGACACGGGCCCGAACCTTCGACAACATGCAGTAATCGAGCAGTCTACGTAGGCAAGCTGCTCTAGGAACCTTCACAATAAGAACTCCTCATTTTCATTTTGGACGGTGCATGAGTAGGTTAAAAAGCGATCTCTGGCAGATCAAGATCAACGCCAACGAAGAAAATATATATCAAGGAAACCTCCTATTGATATTAAGTGAAGCAAAATATAAATATCCTCTTTAAATGTTATTTCATTACGCTCAATAAATCCTTAAAATTATCATTGTTGGAGGAAGCGTGTATATCACTGGAACATTTATCTTTGATATAATTAACCAACTAATTGTTATTTGAATATGAGGAGCTTTTACAAGAGCATTTTCCACGTCACGAAAAGTTGTACATTTTGTTATAATTCAATTTGTTAAAAATATAGAAAGATTGCTAAAGACATTAACAAGAGAAGATTTATTTTATTAAAATATTTTCTATGTCAGTATTGAATTTTTGAAGCGTCTATGCTTTATATATTTTTTTGTTCCATAATTGTTGATAAATTAGCCATAAGGTAATAGTATCTAGAATGAAATCAGTCTTTAATTACTTCTAAACAAATTTGTAACATTTATTTTTTTCCACGAATTTACAGCTAACTTGAGAATTGATAAAAATCTGCTAAAATATTATAATAATTTACCAATCTCAACTAGCGTTTCCTAATTTCGGTGGTGCTAAATTAATTATTAATTTAGAAGCGCTTTAACCACGAAATAGTGTGTATCTGGAAAGTTATAAAACATAAACAAATAGTACACTAAAAACACCAGTACTACGAGAATGCACCGAAGTAGGAATTGCCTTGAATGTGATCCCGTTCCGGCGCGAGAACAAGAGGGACGCAATGGGTCCCGTCGACGACGGTTACCTGTGCTATGGGCAATAAGGAAGAGTTGACTCGAAAACACTAGCGCGGGTAGATCGACGGAGTGTCGGTGTGAACTCTTAGCAATATTTGTTTTTTGATTGAGAATTCCTTATTGTACATTGTGAATAATAATTTGGTCTAATTAGATAATTGATTCAAGAATGTTAAAATTTACAAGCCCTGTAGCTTTAACTGTGCGCGAAAGACTTCCTAACATTTCAACACAAAGTGGATAGTTAAACGTTGAAGGGAAAATATCCAAGTGAAAATGAATTATGATGCGTATATGTTATATCTATTCTGATAAGATTGGTGTGTGTTATTTTCTTGACGAAATATTTTTTTATACATCTATGAGAATTTATATTATTAATCGAAGATTGAAGACGAAATGATTTGATGCCTGATCGAAAGTCCTTTCGATGAAAAATTTGTTTATTGTCGAGTTATGTTTATATAATTTTTGCTTATACTATATTGATTAAAAATGAAAAATCGTGGGGACCCTATTTCAGTTTTGAAATTTGTTGATTTTCTGAAGGATATTAGAAAGCGAAATTTGTAATAATTTTATTTTAAACCTAAAAATAATAAATTTAATGGAATAAAGTGTGTAGTTGATTGAACCCAAAAATTCAGTCTTTCCATTGTTTGAACTCCAACTGAGTGTGAGACTCGCCATGTTGGCTGGCCCCTCCACTTATAACCTAGCCATCGGGTGAGCTCTCCCCTTTTAAGAATTTTGTACTAAAATACAACACCCTATTGCAATCACGACCTGTATTCGTCTGCCGGTCCGTCTGTTTGTCACAGCAGTTATTCTCCAAAACTATAGAAGTTACAACCATGAAACTTCGTCGAACGATCAGAAGTGATGACTTCTTGAAAATTGCGGGGTGGAAAAATTTTTCAAAGGGGTTTAATGGCCCCCCCCCCTAAAAATCGTGGAGCTAGATCCAATCACAAATAACTTAGAGGCTGAAATTCGATGAAATTTGTTTAATAGTATCAGGATTTTACATTTTTATCAGTAAAACTGTATCAGTATTATTAAATTAGATGAAATCAGCCATTTAAGTAGGTCTTCAAAATATCATTTTATTCTATAAGTTTCAATAAAATTTACCGACGTTATAGCCATTTGAATTTCCTCCGATTACAACTATCATGCACAATTTTCCTACTACATGGGCTTTCCATCGAACCAAACACTACTTTTTTGGTTGAGTTTACTCTAAATTTTCAGAAAAGATGAATATACTATATTTAAGATTCTAGTCAGTCGATGATTTTAGTAATATTGGAACAAAATGTTGACTGGTTAAAATGGAGTTCCGTTAAAGGAAGAGTTTATTTGTGTGCATATCATAAACGTTTTTCTTGAATTAATTCATTCTATTTATCTACATATTGTAAGTTAAGTACAAAACCCTTTTGACATGAGCGTAGTTCTGTCTACCCTACTTGTTTGGATTTCGATTGGGTTGGGAGGGGTGCGTGGGGGTACCACCATGATCTGGATGCTCCCCTCTTATTCGTGGACCGTGATAGTCCTCCGCAAGGACGAAATCGATTTGAATATCACGCGCGGTTGATGAGCTATTTGTTGTCACTTTTCTGTTTGTAGTCCCTTTCGATACGTCATTTCGGCCATTGGCACCTTTAGACACCAGCCAATCGGTTCCGCTTTTGACCTCAGCTACCTTAGTATTTGTGAGTGCGAAAATAATTTGTAATGAGATCTTACGCTGTGAGAAAAGAACCACGCCCCACGGTACCGCAACGCTAGTTTGCCAGCGCATTCATCCATCCCCAGGGAAGGCCAATCTAGCTGACCACCGATCTTTCACTCGCTGAGGCAGCAGACCATCGCTGTAGTCCTTAAAGAACAATTTAACATTCGTGTAAACACTACGAATGGTAATATTGGACAAGATCACTCCTTTTTGGGGGTATTTAGCAATGTAGCGCAGTTTTATTACATCGTTCTTATATGTTTCTTAAGCCACTATTAGTTTAAATAAGTATAAGTCGATCTTATTTGCCCTCGAACACACAGTGGTGAGAGGGCTGACAGACTCGAGCAATAACGTTGGTATTTGGTTAGTTATATCCTCTTGGATCGCTTCAGCTTCAAAATCTAAGCTTACACCTCATAGCATCACAACACACTTTTTCCTTTATTTGGGGATGAATGACTACCTCAATACGGTGGTGTTATTAAGAAAATTCATGATGTATTTGTGGGCCTTGAGCCTGTACCCTATGACTTCTAGTCGGTAATTCGACAGCTTTGTTATTCTGTACCATCAACTACCATCGATGGGATATATCTATTGAGGATGTCTTTTACCACTGCAGCCTTCGCATTCTCTACAAAAATTGCGGGAGCCACGCCTTTATCGTTCGAGTGTTATTTGCGGTTGCTTGATTATTTCAGTTATCATTCGCAAGTACGCTGAAAGGATTAGTATTTAGTGTGGGTGGGCTTGGCAAAGCTGCCAGGGTTTTACGTTTTATAACTAATTGATCATTCGCTACCACAAATTCATTTACCTTACAGTTAATTAGGTTAACGTCTTGATTAAAACTTTTTGCTATCGTATCGTCCGCGTCATCCTGTTCGAGGGGACTTCCTCACGGGCGGCTTCGATCTTTGGTTGCTCCGCCATCCTGTTTACTTGTTGACAATAGCTAGTCCATTTTGTCGCCTCTGATATACTGTCCACGGTATAAACGATTTCTGCTTTCTTCTGATCTTCAAATTTCAGTATCTGATGTCAAATTGTAATCGTGACAAATCCGCGTACATGTTGACAGTTTGAATGTCCAAACGTCCGGTCACATCGCTGAAGTCCTTTACAGATTTTTACAACAAATACTCTACTACAATATCCCATCGATAATTATTGCTTAAAACATAGTATATCTTGATGCTGGCCAATAATTCGTGCATTCTAATGCCGGTTTTCCACTAAACAGACAGTTGTGTTTTTGTTTTGTTTCTGTTTTCTGGAGCATGAAAAACAAAAACAAAACTGAAAGAAAACCAAAACTCTTGTTTCCATCAAACGTGCAATATTTTGTTGGAGTTTTGTTTTTGTTTTCTGTCCTTTTCCACTGGCTATCGCGAGGAAATCAAAACAAATTTATTCTTCAATAAGCAACCAACATGTTTAGAGAAGATTTTTTTATTCTTGGTTGTGGCTGGTTGATACTAAAGTCGTTGGAAAAAAAGTAAGTATTTACATGTACGGTGTCAAAACTGGTTATGTTTATATGTGTCTATAAACTAGCCAAGTAAACAGCATAACCGTACATATGTATATAGAATGTTTTGTAATTATGTTTAATTCAGAAATGGCTAAAATGGTATTATTTTTTAGGAGAAAAAGAAAACGCCAACACAGATATTGGGTTCGATTACTCTTATCTAGAAAAGTAAACGATGTTGCTGCACAATTGATGCACGATATCCAAAATGATGACATTGGATTGCATGGAGAACTACCCTCATCATTCCATAATTTTCTACGAATGTCTTCTTCCGATTTTGAAGAGCTTATAACATTAATTGGCGGAAAAGTAGCAAAATCGAACACAAACTTTAGAGATGCAATTTCTTTGCAGGATCGATTAGCAGTAACACTGCGGTTCCTCGCTACGGGGGACAGTTATCAAAGCTTGATGTACTTATGTAAAATATCGGTTACTTCCATATCACGAATTATACCAGAAGTGTGTGATGCCCTAAATGAAGTTCTCAATAATTACATAAAGGTAAGCAATAAAAATGAGTATTTTATTTATAGCTGTTTATTTAGAAAAAAAATCATAATTCATTATTAATTAATTATAAATACACTCGTATTTGTTCAGTTTATTCTGTGTCTTCAAAACATGCTGTAAAAGCTTTTTCTAAAATATTCGCATCTTGGTTGATGTTGTTTACAGCCTCGTTGATGGCAATCATTTGAAATTCTGGGCCGGAACTTGTTGTTAATGTAGAATCGCCAGATAAGGTAGTGGCCCATGACGATAAGGAAGGCGAAGATGACACTGGAGTAACTGATAGTACATTGGTTTGTGGAATGTGGCTCCTCCGAGCATCAAACAATAAATTCGTAATTTTTTGTTGCACTGTAATCTTTGTATCTTCCGATATTATGCTTCTAATGTTATGAGCGACCATTTCTCCAAATACGTCGTACTCATCTCGCTCTCTTTTTTCATAGACACTCTTCATCATTTCAAATACTTGAGAGCTTTCATTGTCCTTCTCCATATTTTTATGGCTTTTCTTTTTCGTATGAATTTTTGGTGTTGCATAATTGTTTTGGTAATCTACACTTTTTGATGCATTTGAGGTTGAAGCCTTTTGCATCAGAAGCCTTTCTGTTTGCAATGGTGGTTCAAATCTAACACCTTCATCTTCAAGGTCACTTTGGATGTGGAACGTGTTTTGTGTCTCCATTTGAGGATCGTCATTTGAAGATTCACTTTCCTAAAAACGAAAAACTTGTACAATTTTATACTAATCTACATAAAGGCTACTTAAATTCTAAAGTAAGTTACCTTATGTCAAAATTATAAACAAATTTAATTTTTATTTTAGGTGCCCAACAACTCAGCCCAGTGGCAAAAGTTGGCAAATGATTATAACACAAGATGGAACTTCCCAATGTGCGTTGGAAGCATGGATGGAAAGCATGTTGTCATACAATCACCCAAATATAGCGGAAGCGAATTCTTTAATTATAAAGGCACGTTTAGCATTGTTCTTTTTGCTATAGTCGATGCGAACTACAATTTCACCTAAATGTACATTGATTGCCAAGGGCGTATATCGGATGGGGATGTTTTTAAAAATACTGGCTTTGCTAAATCGTTGAGCAAAAAAGCGCTTAGCCTGCCCCAAAACAAATCACTTCCAGAGAGACAAAAACCTGTACCATATGTTTTTGTAGCTGACGATGCTTTTCCATTATCACCAAATATTATGAAACCATATTCTGGACACCAGGAACGAGGATCTATGCAACGCATATTCAATTACCGTCTGAGCCGAGCAAGAAGGGTGGTCGAAAATGTGTTTGGGATATTAGCATCTGTATTTCGTATTTTCCGAAAACCTATACTACTTGAACTACAAAAAGTAGAAAAAATTGTGCAGACTTGTGTCTTATTACACAATTACCTGCGCCGTAATGCTGAATCAAAAAATACTTATACACCACCGGGATCATTTGACATAGAAGATATAGATTCGGGAACTATTAGAAATGGATCATGGAGAAATGAACCAACTGAATCGATGTTACCTCTTAAGCCTGTGGCAAGAAAAGCTTTAGAAGAAGCACAAAATATAAGAAACGAATATTGTGAATATTTTATTTCAGACCAAGGACAAGTACCCCGGTAATTAAAATATGCATAAATAAACAGACAATCAAAAAAATCACAAAATATATTTTGGTGTTAGGAATTTGTTATTATTTTTTTTCCAATTTATGACACCCCCCACATGACAAAAGTTTTCTTTGAGGATCATTCCCCTATATAGGAGCCCTCCTTAAAACGTCTCAAAAAATTTTGACCCCTGAACTTTTGAGAAGTCATGGTTTTGACCTTTCCACAATTTGATGACTGCAGCTTCTATAGCTTCCGAGAAAAAGTGCTGTGACACACAGAAGGACGAACGGACGGATAGATGGACATGGGTCGTGATTTCAATTGCGTTTTGTATTTTAGTACAAACCCTTAAAAATGCTTCAAAGAAATGCACATATCCGTATAATATTTGGTTTAAGCGAAAAACCGATTCTACTTCATTTTCTTTCATATTATTTCAACCTACATAAAAAATTTCATATTTCTAGCTTGCATATAGTTTCAAAGGAAACCTGCTGTGACGAACAGTGGGAGGGACAGACAGACGTATAGGTATCGATTTTAGAGGGCTTTTTTAAAATTATTTCAAAAAACCCTAGAAAGCTTACCTCATATTCCCCACCGATCTGTACGCCTTTTCTGGGATTGTTTCGGTCATGCATGAAGCTCATGGCGCTATATCCGAACCATTTCGATGTGAAATACTGACCCGCGCCAGATACTTTTAACTTTTTGTAATTTCGTCGTTCGCGTTGATATTGCGAAATCACGTTTTTAAGCTTTCTTTCCACTTCCGTGCAGTTGGTGCTAAACAATTTTGCAATTTCAGTATAGGAATCGACTTTCATGATTCGGTTTTTATAATTTTTGTCCTTTGGGCACCATAAATTTTTATGTTCCCTGAAGGCTTCAATTAATGAACCGATTTCTGCGGTACTCCACTGCTTTTTGAACATTTGAGCACCTTCAGACATTATCTGGAATAACCAATAAATCATTTAATGGAAAAAATATACATATGCATATGTTTAGAATCATATATATGTATAAACATATATATTTTGTTATATGTACTTACTTTAATTTAAATACAAACTATGAAACACTATGAAAATACCGCAAACACAAACCAAAACAAAATTAAAACACAAACTGCTGTTTCCACTAAAAAGACTTCTGTTTCAAAACACGTCTAATCCTTTGATCTTACCGCTTTCATTCGGGACTCGAAAAACAAAACAGAAACTGTTGCGAAACACAAAAGTCTTCAAAAAGTTGAAGTTTTGTTTCATGCGACACGAGTTTCTGTTTTGTTTCTGTTTTGTCTGTTTAGTGGAAAACCGGCATAAGGGTTGAAAAGTCATGAGTAAAGTTGATTTTCAAGGAGCTAACAACGAACATGAATTCAGTGATGGCATTATCTGCATGAGCATCTAAAGGACGAATGTTTGCAGCTTATAGCCTATTTTACTAATGCTCAATTCAAAAATCATACACAATGATTTATTTGCATAAATTCCTTGCAGGATAAAACCAAAAGGAAGTCAAAACCATGAAACTTCCGTTCATGCTTCTTTGGCATCATCTGTTAAAACTTTGAGAGAAAATTTATTTAATTTAGAAACAATGAACGTAGATGCTGATTGGTAGTTTAAATTTTGTTTGTTTATTAATAGATCGTCATTGCTCGAACCATCTCAAAGAAAGCAAAACCACCAAGCAATATCACCAAAACCAATCACAAGTACAATTCGCAGGTGAGTGATCTCGCCACGGCATACCTTGAGTGTTTTTCCTTTTGCATGTGATATTTAGAGTTCTCTTATTCCTTAACATTTACACGTCTCTTGTCCATATCCATATCATGACTGCGCGGTGGAGAGTCAATAAATTAAATTTGTTGATAGTTGGACAACACGATAATCTTGTGTAGACGTTAAGCGGCAAATTATTTCTGATAAAACACAGAAACTCTTCAATTCTTAATTCTTCTTCTGCCGATGCACCTCGAACTTCGCTGGGACCGTGTAGCATGCAGGACACGCAATCAGCCTTTATTCCCGCGTGCATGACACAGCCAAGGGAACTTCTGCTTTCCTTCTTTCCTCCTTTTTGCATGGCGGCGCGGCGGTAGTGTGCTAACTAATCGCAACGACTTGAATGAATTTTTGCTTGCGCCATTCCCTCAACATTCGACTTGGCTGGCGTGTACCTGCACGGCTAAGGAGGCTGCGCGACTTCTTCGCGTCTTTAGTCAAGAGATCAGAAATTTGATTATGCATATTATTAGCGTGGTCATTTAGTGTCCGATGCGATCCTTAAAGCGTTTTATTTAACATATTCTTTCGAGATCACACGGACATATCGGACTTAGTGAATTATTCGATTATATTTGAAATGAAATTCGCGTTTTAGCGAGTCGATCACGTTGGAATTCGCTAAAGAGCTAGAAGAGCATTTATGTGTGTTTTTATTCATTGGATGAAATTCGATTAAATTGGATTTTAATAATAGTCTGGATGCTGGTGATGCGCTTAAAATTATTTAGATTAAAGTGTTCAAACGGAAAGCGATTTGGGATCTTCTTGCTGGAAAAAGTATTCCAATTTTTAGAAGGACTCAGTGTTAAAATCTATAATTACCATATTAAAATCATCAGAAACAGTTCATTTGTAACTTAATAGCTAAATTTTGATTTATTGATAAATTTGAATTTATCAATTAATTAAGTGAACTTAATTGTTAATAAATTAAGATTGCTTCATATCAAAATTGATTTGACTAGTAAACTCTTCAGCGTAAAACCGTGTAAACTTACAACTTATCAAAATCTTTCTCGCCCATCTTCATACTATTTTTAAATCCCGAATACTGAACATTACTAGAATATGAACAACTCAATAAATTTTAAATTCCTTCTCATTCTCTTCCGATGCATGACATTCCAGCAAACATTTCAGCCCCAACTGCAGTATTAAATTTGAACTCTTGTTGTCGATCAGAATCGATTAATCAAAAGCAACAGCTTGTATAACTTCTTCAACAACAACATTCCTCCGAATCTTCCGTGACGTGACTTACATTTGCTAACAATTCCGCGTGCTCATAGCCCAAGAACATGTTAAACATTGTGCAAAAAGGGATTTTTAATTACAAATCGAATTAAAGTGAAATAAATAAAAGCACACGAAACCATCTGTAACCATTGAATGCGAAAAGCAAAATTCATCCATTGCAGTTTGCGATGCAACGTATTGCATCTGTCTATTTGCTGGTCTCATCGTCGTCCCTGCATACGAGTGCAACCGTGGAGGCTCAGAAAAACGCGAAACAAACTGATTACTGTCCAAAAAAAGATACTCCCTCCTGACTAGTGATTGCCTGCCGTACGAAAAAGTCAGGAGATAGTTTGGCGGGCTGTATGTACAGCCGTCGATGAATGTTTGAATGTTTGTTCGACGACGTGCATATGTTGGCGGTTGCATGCCAAGATGCAACACAATATAAACTGTAATAATAAACGAAAGCATGTGAACCGGTGTGGCATGCATGTAAGTGCAGCTTTGGAAGGTAAAGCTGGAGCTGATGGCGGGATGTTGGGATGCTCTCTCGTGCAACAATTCACCGCGATCCAGGTCCACAGAACCTTAATTCGACTTCTTCTAGCAAATAACCTAAACAACAGCTCGACCACACCTCCTATTTGTTGTCTGTCTGTTAACAGATAGCTAGGCTAGATTTCAGATGCATCAGAAAGCTGGGCTGCCAAGCTTGTAAGTTTATTCTCAACCTTAGTTCGCAGTCTACCTTATTTCCAGTTCACCTGTGCAACTAGTTCTGCGTTTATAACAGTACCAAAACCTCAGAATATCCTCGGAACCAATCAGTTCTCCTGCAATTTAGGATCTTTTGGACTCCAATCCATACTGTTCGACAACACTGCTCTCTCGATGAAGCAGCCTAATCGAGTCGCCAGGTAATTGCTCATTTCAATGTGCAAGCTCAATTGCATTCTCGCACACACATTGCATTGCGCACGGAATAATTGCAATCGTACTCGCTTGAGCCGTGGTGCGCAGTACATGTATCTACAAATTATACTTCTTGTGGATTGCTGCAATTGCAATTGAATTCAGGTGGGTTGCGGGGTTGTCATCGAAGCTACGCTATTAAATCAGCTGCAGCATGGGTTCCATTTCAACTGCAATTGTTTTCCACGAAGTAATGGGGCGTTGCGATAGGAATCTAAATCTCGGATAGGAGAAATGAGTACGATATTGGATGCAGATAAAGTGATTGGGTGGTACTTTAGTTAATTGCAATCGTAGGTTTGGATGAGGTCGATCACCAGCGTTATTGCAATTAATTACATTTATTTGAAAATGCTAAGATTCTCTTTTATTTGTTGATGGAATGAGAATTGTGGGAAAAGTCGGGGCATTATTAGAAAGATTTTCATTGTTGGTAGAGATCGTCCGTAATTTTTTTGAACTGGGCGATCTACGATTGATCAAATAATCTGCATCAAGCAAGGCCTTGAAAAGTGCTCCAAAGTCAAAAGCGTTTTATTCAATACTAACCGTTATAAATTTTCAAACAATATAAAGCAAATTCCAAACAATAAAAGCACTTAAACTTAATGGCCCAAATGACTCTCTAAATTTATACATTATCGACAAAGAACCATTTAATCAAAAAAAAAAAAAAAACAATATCAAATTCAAATTATTGTATATTTTATGACTCCAGCCTCAACGAATCTAGCAAATGAATATCTCCATTGATACTTGAACTCAAATTCGGAGGATATTTGACCTTTTTGTCTGTCGCCAGTCTATATATGTGGATTGAGACACCGTCCAAATTAAAAGCATACCGATTCATGTCCACATATACGAGTGCTTCTGGAGGAATGACGCCAGTAGCGAGACAAATCTCAATATATCCGTCCGTATGGTGGAACGGCTGTGCAAACGAGAGAATTCCACTCACAGTTACAAATCTTGCGATATGATTCCGAAGAAGCTCAATAAGAAGATATCGACTCTCGTCACTTTAACAGCTTGATAAACTTTTCTATACGATATAAAGTGTTTCTAATCCGTCTCAGGCTTTCTGTACAAACCTGTACATGCGCGAAGATATTTCCTTTCGAAACCTTACACCTTACTCAAACTTTGTTCGTGGTGATACTTTGGCTCCGTCTTTTGTCTATATAACCCATGTTCCACCAGTTGCAGATACTACGATCCCTGCTAGTAAGGTAAGTCACATAGATCCACAAAATCCACATTCTATAAAGTTGGCTACGGATATGAAGGATAATCTGGTGAGTAGATATCTACTTCCTAGACTAAGGGACCACAAATTGTTTGACTGTGTTCGACTTTATCTTGCTTACATGCATAAAGCGCCTGAATCAACCTGTTTTAATGGTAAAACCAAATCTAATCTAAAGGTTCTAATTCAGCGAGAAGGCCTACCTATTGAGGTTGTGCCATTGCGCCATCTATTTGTTAAATATCTTGGGTAGCTCGGAATTTCTGCTGACTAAGTAAAGAATGATCTACAAATATACGGTTTGCATGTGAGATCTAAACATGTCTCTATGCTCCGAAAAGCAAGAGAAGAGTTTAAAAAGTATCATTCCTAATACTGATTTACCATTGAATGGTATTAAACTCTTTTACCATAATTTTGGCCGTATGAGAGGGAAAATAAATAAATTATAACTTGACGCTAAGTCCTGCCATTTTAATGTATTGACGTTTATCGAAACCTGGCTACATGATGTAATAATCGAGCAGTCATACAAGCAAACTGCTCGAAATGTTAATGTTATTAAATGTAAATTTTATATCATTTTTTTTTTCTATATTAAATTTAAACGTTTCCTTTTAATAATATTCTTCATATTTAACTTTTTATTATTATTTAAAATCTTTCTCGTTTTTCTTGACTTCTGTTAATTTTTAAAATTCAAATCTGCAAACTAAAATTTAGTACATGAGAACACTGATTTAGTGCATCTCATCCAGATATTGCATTGCCGAATGCAATCTAATTTGGCTGAGCAAGCAGTTGGATTTGATTTACCGTTGCGGCACAGAGGAATCATAGAAGATTTGGACGGATCGAGGAGTCTACTTGCGGATTATCTAGATTGCCGTTTCATCAAATTTGAGATTCCGGGTACGATATGACGCAAATTTGTGAAATTCGTGCAGATTAGAATGATAGAACAAATCGTTTCGTGCAAAGTCGTTGGTGGTGAAAGCACAGTGCATGTGTAATTTGCTTTGTGAGAATCCATTGTTCATTTCTATGTGTGGTTCGCATTGGTTGACGTCAATAGTGTCTGGTAGTCAGTCGGAACGAGGAGGAAGCGATAACAGAATAAACATCAGAGTTCCTATAACGAGAGATAATGCCATGAATGGAACAGATGTGCACGATACGAAATTCAGCCTTATCTCTTTGGGCCCTGTCGTAAGCAGGAAAATGAATTAGAAAAGACTGGAATTCAAACCTCCATTTGGAAGGAAACATTGTTATCGATCTACATGCACGCTTCACTGATAGAAACGAAAAAGATTGTTCAACACTAGAGATAACTGTAATAACGATAAACGAAAATAGTGGAAATGGACCGAATGTTGACATGCGACAGTGCTGACGAAGGATGATCTATTATCTGCACTTCTGCTCCCACAAGAGCCACGAATCTGAAAGGAAATCAATTCTGAATTCTGTTTCTGTAACTATTACTGTGTAACTATTTTCTTTAACAGTTTCTTTCTTATACTTAGTGGAAAGTTTTGATCCAACTTGCTATTGTTTGTTAAAATACTTGTTGTCCTACTTCATAATTCTTAAGTCCTAATCTATTCTTATTATGGAAACCTAAACGTGTTATGATTCTATGCTCTCCTTCCTAGCTCTTTCAAGGATTTTCGGGTCTGCAGATACGATCCTTCCGAAGAATAGCTCAACTGGCTAATTACCAGTCGCCGAGTGTACACTGTAGTTATACTCATGGACCGCTCTTTCTACCAGCTCTTCAGAGGATCTAGGGATGCCATTTGCCTTAAGGCATCTCATAATCTCTGTTAGCGTTGAACGAAATTGCTCCACTTGCCCGTTAACTTCACTTCTGTGGGAAGGAGCCCGGTAAACTTGTATGCTTAACTGATCTTGCATCATGAATGTAATTGATGCTGAGTTCAGAGACTTATACCCACCTAAAACCCCTGCCTTGGTACTCCGAATGAGATCAGTAACTCCTTTAAGGGTCCTCTTATGTCCTGTATTCCTCTAGACTTTAAAATACGCACTGGCGCATACTTGCTGAATTTGTCCAAGGATGTAAGCAGTAACTTCCCTTCGGTCTGATAGATATCTATATGAACTATATTGCCAGGGAATTCAGGGATAGGTGTCTCCTTTAACACAGCGTTATTGGGTCGTCACTCGTACTTATTCTCCTTGCACGTTGTGCATAGCTTGACCAATGCCTGAATTTTCGTGGCCATCTTTGGGAAATAATAGTGCTCTAAAATTTGAATTTTATTTTCTTTCGTATTCCTATGGGCCATATTGTGATAATTTAAAATAATCTCCTCCTGCTCAACATCGTTACCAACATCCGTCACCATATTTTGGGTAAATAAAACTTTGTAGTCCTGAAAGTATATCGGATACACCCGGTAAATAATCCTCATCACGACCTCATCTGCTTTTATCCCATTGGTGACAGCAGGATTTAGATTTCTTTTAAATATGCCTACAATTTTCTCCCGGGTGTAATTTGGCTCGACAAAAGTCTGCTGAAAGCAGTTTGTGAATGGCTTGTCCAACTGATAACTGGTTTCCTCTCCAAACTTTAGAATAATTTGCGTCCTAAACGAATTAAGAGGGGTGAGTATTGGTATTGTTAGGCCATGAAAGGAGCTTTCGTCACTATGAACTGTCATAGTTAGCGAGTTTATGTTAGTTACAGGTGGAATTCTAGCAAGGGCATCAGCCACAATATTCTCCTTTCCCGATTTATACCTCAATTTATGATTGAATTCTTCTAAAATCACCTTCCACCTCTTCATCTTAGCATTGTTTTTCTTGTTGCTTAAGGCGTACGTTAGCGGCTGATGATCTGTAAATATATTAATCCTTTTTTACCCATACAAGTAATCCCGCAACAAAATCAGGGACCATATTATGGCTAACATTTCCTTTTCGTTAGCCGCATAAGACTCTTCTTCAGAGGCATCGATAGTTAGCTCATACTATTTTTCGAAATCAGGATGAGAAAGTAACACCTCTTGAGATATTAGACAGCTCTTAGTTTTGCTAAAGGCCTCCATTGCTTCACCCCCTAGGCTTATTTGTTTGTTCTTCGATTGATATCTGGATGCTCGTCCATCCTCCCCTCTTATGAGGGATGTCAGGGGCTTCGCTATCTTTGCGTTATTGAGCATGAAGCGGTGATAGTACCCTGATATACGAAGGAATGATCTCAATTCCCGTAGCGTCTTTGGAATTGGGAAGTCCACGATAGCCCGAACTTTCTTCGGATTGGTTTGAATGCCTTTTCCAAAATAACAAACTCCAAAAACTCGACCTCCTCCTTCAAAAACTCACATTTATCTAGTTGGGTTTTCATATTAGCTTTTCGAGCGTATTCAGTACGATTTCAAAATTTTGGAAATGTTCCTCTCATCTTTTCCCATAACAATGATGTCGTCTATGTAAATCCAATAACGTCTCCTAATATGATCCCTAACGATGTCATCTAACACACGCTGGAAGGTCGGAGGGGAGTTCTTGTAACCCATGGGGCTGTAATAATTTTCGTTTAACATCGCCCGAACGAAATCGGAACCGACCTCTCATCGGCTCTAGACGTGAAGTCTTTAGACGTGACAGCGGACTGTACCCTACAAGTCGACAAGCCCAGACACAACTTAGTCTACTCCGAGGTGGCTGCTGGCTAGCTAGTTTTGAGAGGAGCTCGGTCGCAGGTCTTACGCGAGCAGACTAAGTCCGAAATACAATAATTCAGCCACCGGTCGACATGCCCGTTTCAAACGCGTCAAAAATTCAAACATACGGAAAAGAAACCTACTTTCCTTTATTCCGTATTCCGTCTTTTCACCCAGCCAACAACAAAAAAACTAGACCCAATTTCGCGTTCCCGAATTTAACCGACGCGGTACCAAAAAATATACTACGTTAATTTAAATCCGAAAAACCCTACTCTAATAAAAACGCAAATCAAACGATGGTACCGCGCACAGCACGCGACACGAAACCAGCCATCCGCGGATTCCTGGAACCCTATCCTTTCAACGGCATACTTACCGTTCGCCGTCACTCCTGCTGAAAGAGAAGGGCAGGCTGGAAAGGAAAAACGTGTTATGATTAGCACTTCATTATTTTTTTCAGTTCATTGTTCCGATACATTCCCAACATGTTTTGAATTGGGCTTGTATAATATAATGTATCCATATATGTAACTTGATTTTGTAACATTATCAATTATAGCAAATGATAATAATAAAGACATAGAGTATATTATCCTAAAATAAATTCATCTCTAAATCTCACTGTGGTGATACCGATGTTGGCAATAAATAGGGACTACATGGTATCTCTGTCCTATCTTAATTCTGTTTTTTTTTTTGCATTTAGAGATTTTTATAGTAATTATTATTTAGCAAAAGTTATTTGATTTATACAACAAATTTCTTAAAAGTAGCGCTATCCAAAACAATTTCATAGATAATTAATTAAGAGCAAAGAAATTAAAATGTAAACTTAGACACTCCTGTCGGTTGTAAGTGTAACCAATCTTGCAATTTCCCAACTTCACGTCCAAGTTTGACCGCCTTTTGCTCTGGGTTCCATTCGCCGATCGAACGACCAACAATGCGATCAACTCTCGGTCGGGTTAAAAATACATGTAATTCATCTTGAACTTTAGAGGTTTCGTCCGGTTCTTCCTGAGAACCACCAACTTCCGTTTTCTTTAATCCTCGACGTACAGGAGAAGTGGCTCGGTTTCTTTCTCGGAACAGGCATTCTACGCTCTGAAATTTCCCAACTCCAAAATGATCTTGATGCTTTATTTTACTTTTTTACTCCTTTCTTCTATCCTCAGATTAAAATCTTGGCGGCATGTTATATAGATTCGATGTTTTTTATTGTTTCAATGTTCAGTGGAGGAACATGTTCGATGAATTAATTTAGAGTCATGCAAAAACGTTGGATGATTTCCATTCCTTATCAAACCAGGTATAAAGAGCTTCTTTTGAAAGAATCAGCCAGCGAACCAAGTTAGCTATATAATTACTGTATTTTTGTTTTCACCCGCTCAATCGAAACGAAAAAGGCAACGCGAAACGTGACTACTTAAATCACCACGAAAATCTATCTCCACTTCAAGGAACTTGAAACTGTTGGCCGTATTTTTTTTTTTTGTTTTATTGCAAATTTGGGACAATTTTGCAATAACTGCGAATTTTTAAGCGAACACACTACTTCCGAAGTTTGCCAGTAAATGAGAAAACGTAAAATTAATATTTTCCGGGATTCAATAAATCGCTGACACGATTACAACGAATGACGAACTGCCCGTTTGACGTTCCCAGACAAAACTGACGTAGGATGGGAAGTCGTCAAAACTGGCGTTAGATAGGACGCCATATGGTAGCGAATTTGCATATGTATTAGTCGGTAGTGGTGTAGGACCGATTCATTACAGGGCATCTTGTGAACTCATATTTTGCATCGTTTACCTGAAAAGCAGTCTTGTGTATATCGTCGTCTCTTAATGGAATTTGGTAAAATCCACTCTTCAAATCGATGATGCTAAAGAACTTATTTTTACCGAGGTCGGCCAATATATAATTAATTGCAGACGCGTCATCCTTCTTTGGGACGACCCACAGGGGTGAATTATATGATGATTGAGATGGTCGTATAATTCCATCACCCAATAGTTGCTTCATTTCCTTTTCAACCACATCCTGTAAGCACATGGGATAAGGTTATGATTTTGAATAAACTGAGGTATCGGTTGCAGTTCAAATTTTTTCCCTGTATTCCAGTTGTATATGTTAGCTTCTAATTGGGCTCTAACAATACTTTTGGACACTTACCGAATATGCCCATCAATCTTTCTGTTTGCTTTTCCGTCATATGCGTTGTTCTGATGTTAATAGCATGGGCGGACTCTGATATTTGTTGCTTCAGAGCAATACGCACGTCAGGATCCATTCTCATGAACCCTCTGCCAGTATGAACTATGCGCCCAGTTCCCTGAGGCTGTCATTACTGATAATGTCATCAAGGAAGCTTAGGCCTTTTAGCAAAAATAATTTCAGAGGTTTTCCCTTATTGAACAGGCCAATAAATGAATGGTGGGTAATCTGGGCACTTCCATTAACAGAACTAATCGTAAAAGGTTTTTCGTTTTGAACAGGATTTCTAATAAATTTAGGTTATACATAACTCTTGTTCGATCCTGTATCGATCAAGAATCTAAACGTTCTATGTTATATGGCTCTTCACCGCATGCTCTATGTAAGGCAGCGAAGGGCTCGCTAATCCAAAAAACAACTTCTTCAGCCGGTCGAACGTATGGCAGACATGTACCCTCATCCTGTTTTCCATCATACTCAGAAAAAGGCTCGCTGTAATTTGCGCCGGTTTCATTGATTTACTGCTCTCCATAGAACTTTCCGCTGTGGGCATCTGGTCTCCTTCGGTGCTAAGGATCCTTTGCACCTTGTAAACCCGTAGATCCTGTCATGGAGGAGGACGTTTACTAGGTTTATTTCTCATTCGAAATTGATTCTGATAGTTAACGGCTCGCCATCTCATTGATTGATCCACGTCCATAGGCTCTGGAGGAGGCTGAGGTTTAGGTGGCAGAAAGGAGGAGCAGGAACAGGTGGGTGCTGCGTTCTATATCTTGGTGGAACCTATGGAGGAATATTTGGATCAAATTTTCGCAGACTTTGTTTCCCGCTATGCGCAGCTTTTTTGCGACATCTCATGTTCTCCATCTTCAAGCATGAAGAGGTTGCAGTAAAGTAACATAGCTGGCTCCTACATACTTAATTGATCGGATAAGTCACCGCGTAGTCCCCTAATAAAGGTATCAAGAGCCCTATCACGATAGCTGCGAGTAAGGACATCCCTAGCTTCTGACGCCATTTCCATACTGGAAACTCTATTCGGAATTAAGGAGAGGTTCTGGTATACCATTTGGTAAAATTCTTGAACTGTATTGTTCCCTTCCGCCAGCGCATTCATCTGGTACTCCAATGTGCTAATGTCCGGTTTATCGGCATAAGGGAGAGTCAGGCAGCTGGAAATCCTGACCCAATTCAATGGGATATTGTAGGACTCAAGCACCATATCTGCTTGTCCTACAATTTCATTTCTAATTACGTTCAGAATTCCGTAATATCTTGGGGTCACACGCAAATTTTCACAAATTTGCAGAACCCTTTCTAAGCTTTTTTCCCAGGAACTAAATTCTCACGGCTGCCCTGAGAACTCTCTGAGGCTCTTCATTATATCAGGAATCTTACTCATTTCGTCAAGATTTCCTCTATATCTCTCCTCTATTCCCTGGTCCATTTCCAAAGTAGGATCCAGATCGGGATATAGCAATCCGTGTAGAATTCTGGGGCGCTCTCGTGCAATTATTCCTTCTATTACGGTCTTCAACTGCCCCGGTACATTCGGTTTAGGTGCCACTGCCCTTTGAGGGGTCGCTGCAGGAGGAGCACCCCTCGGAACATCCTGTTCCTCGGGATTGTTTCCGAACTCTAATATTGCTGGTCGAATGAGGTTCTCCTGCCGCGCCATTATCAATCGACACTACACTTAAACACCACAATCGGAGTTTCGATTTTTGAGAAGTTTTATCAAAAATTTTCCAAGCCTATCAATCAACACTTCACTCTCACTTTTACACCATAATATAAATTTTCGGGAAAGGTTTATCAAAAAAAGAAAAAATTGAAAATCTATTTAAAAATTTTCCTGAAAATAATATGCATTGAAATACAAGTATATGCTAATATAATGAAATATATATGAATAAGGCTCAGCTTTCTAATTCAAAACTAGCTAACTTAATATTCTAAAGAACTTACAATAGCACTATTAAAGTTTGCATAGTAAGGGAGGCAGCTGCAATCCTCAACTGCTCCTTTCTTCGTGTTGCTACTTGGGGGCTTCGTTTCTTTCCTGCATACACCACGGCGCTTTTATATACCGCCCGGGAATTTCTTCTCACTCGTATCTCTCGTTTACTTTGATTTTCGCGTGAAAACTTTCGTAGATCTATTCACTGCAGTTTGCGCTTATTTCGCGCGTATGTTTTACTTTTGTGCGTACGGTCATGTTCGGGTCCCACGTTGGGTGCCAATTATTTAAATCTTCACGAAAAAATAAATTTTATTTTTCGACCATTAATAACAGATGTTCAGCTAAAGACTAATTCTAGATTCTAAATCATAACTTATGCTAGAAACTGCCTCTGGTACGTTGACATACGCGTAGAATCAGCAAATTCCTGATGATCGAATATGAGACAGGTGTCTAGAGATGGTGTCATCATGATTTCTTGTCTCAGGGCCAGGTGAGATGTTTGTTGACTGGCATGTGGCTGGATCGCGTTACATTTTTAGATTCGTAGATTGTTACCTTAACTTATACCAGCGCTATCGATATAAACCAGCCGGCCAACTAAAATCTTGAGCTTATTTTTGGATGCATCAAACATCGTTATCCCCATAGAGTGTCGGTCGTTTTTATCGGTACATTGATTTTAAAATGTTGCCGTCATCATATAGTAGCTGGTTAAATATTCCTATTGTGTTTTGTTACACTTATGGTTACACAGCTTAAAATTTTGGAAAACCGTTAACTGAGCAGCAGGGAGCCGTGACAGTGATTGCAAAGAAGCAACAACTACAGAACCAAAATCTTTTGATGAAGAAGAGTTAAACGACTTGATATGAGAACTTGAGCTATATAAAAAGTCCTCAGAGGTATTGGCTTCTAGGTCAAAAAAAATGTTAACATTAGGTAAAAAAAGCGGCATCCTATTGCACAAGAGAGCGAGAACTGCTACCACTTTCTTATCCAAAAAATGGTACTGTTTTTTTCATTCGGGTGTGCAGGGCCTTATTTTAAAGATTGGTTTTCCAAGATATCAGCCACATGAATGACATTTTTTCAAAGATAGCTTCGAATGTAGATTCAAGTGTGTTATTTTGCATCATTCATCATCGTTGTTGGCATAGCTTTAATTCGGGTCTTCACGTCCACTAGTAGTCGCCTCAAATTTTCACGGTTCTGCGACCGTGTTCACCAAGCAGGGATCTGCTGTCAGCATTGATTGAATCTTCCCAGCATTTCCTCCGTTTTTTTTCATTGGACGTTTCCCTTACACTCTACTCTTCAACGTTCACCTGGAGAGCCTATGCTCTTCGACACTTTACAGATGTCGCGCCCATTGTAAATAACGTAGCATTACGTATGCGAGTACAGGTAGGTTGTCATAAAGATTATACAACTTGCCATTGTCACAAACTCGCCACTCTGATCCATGGTTTACTGGGCCATATATTTTCCGGAGCACTTTGCATTCGAATACATCCAGGGCCTTTTCGGAAACATTTCTAAGGGTCCAGGTTTTACATCCATACAGCAACACAGGTGTTGTTAGTGTCTTGTATGTGCGAATTTTACTTTCTTTGTGAGCATCTCTGAATCTTTGCATAGGAAGTACTGAGGTTTTGCTTGCTGCATTTATTCTTTTCCATATTTAATTGTTTTCTGTCAAAATGGACTCTCAAGTATTGGAACCAATGCCCACTTTCCCGGTTGTAGTCTCCTAAGGTCAGGTTTTGTGGTACAGACATGTCTTTCCAGTTTTGAGTCATGAATTTAGTTTTAGTTTCATTGACCAGGCGTCCAACTCATTACGATTCTAGCTCCAGATATATGAACGCATCCTTTGCATCTAGAATTGATTTGTACATAATATTAACATCATTGGCATTCGTTAATTGCTTGGACATGTAGAGCAGCATGCCAGTGGTGTCTGCTGGCGTTTCTCCCTGCTTTAGGCCTAAGTTTGTTGGAAAGCTTTCAGTCAAATCTCCGTTAACGTCGACCTAAGACTCGTTATTTAGCGTTGTTACCTTGATCATGTGGTACACGAGTTCGTTGGTTGCAACGCCGAAGTTAAGCATTATTTTGAACAGGACATTTTTGTCAACACTTTTGAATACTTGCATGAAGTCTTCAAATAGCTGGTGTATATCTATATTATATTCCCAGCACTTTTCGAGAACCAATATCTGGTCAGTCGTAGACCGTTTATTTCAAAACCCACCCAGAACTGTGAAGTCCAAAACTTGACCCTATATACACATGCAAACATTTACATATACAAACACACAAACGTGGACATTTCTTTAAGAATGCAATAAAATTTCCTTAGACCCCTCCAAACATGAAGATATAAAAAAATCCAGGCTACTGCTATAACTTTCTTAATGAAGAATTATTACCAATTATCACGGTTTCACAAGGCACTATTGTAAGCTGTAATGTTTCAATTCCGCCTAAGTGAGTTTTATTCTAGTTGTAGCCTGTTTCGTTCATTCAAATAGTAATCAGTCGCTAATTCTTAGTTGCATACTTAAAAGTGAGGTCAACTGAAAATCAATTGTTTTACTAATTTACTATTATAGAGTTGAATTCGTTTGTTATTTTCAGCTCAAAGTTTATTTTTGGCAATTTACGTCGATTAATAGATGCGATACATATCATTAATATAATAATCAGTTCATTATGTTAGAATTTATAAGAGTTATTTTTATACAAAATCGTACGGGATATATTTGAAAAAACCGATGCCCATTCATCTAATCCTTCAAACCTTGCAAATTACTTTAGTACAAAGCCACTTAAAAGCAATATAATGATAAGGAAAATTAGAATTTCAAACCATTCCCACCATGTCTGCATGTCATTCCTTCATTACTTCGCCTCATTCCCACATAGAATATTCATATTTTGCTAGTACAAGTCCACACCCAATTTCCTCATTTCAGAAATTCACTTGCCATTTCAAGTTTCAGAATATTTTAAGATGCCGCCATGCTATCGTGGAAACTGATTAAATATTCCATTTCCATTTCGCCAACAACTCGGCACAAAAGACCCAGTCAACGCATCCAGACTTGAGTAATTTCGTCTGAAAAACACATTTTCAAGAACATTCAGCAAAGGCGTCACACAATCTGCTCTGCACTCGAAAAGTGCAAAATTTCTTCTTTATGCAAACTATAATTATCTCCATAAATTATATTACACTTAGAAAACCCCGCCTCGAAATTTCTATAGTTTTCCCGTGCCGTCGCGGACCCTTGCACCCTCCGCCGTGCTCTCGTGCCAATGCAACAACCAAATATCATAGTTGTAGATACGAATAACACTCGAAGATACTAGTACTACTATTTTCTTATCTACCCAGCGCGAAATAGATAGGGAGGGGACCAAGACACGGTTCGCAGAAGAAGAAGAGGCGACCGGAGCGCCGAGGATGGAGGAACGACTTATCTTATTCTTTATTTTTGAGAAATTACACTGGAATCGAAAAGAAACATCAGAGAAGTAAATAAACGTGCTGAAAGAAAAATTCCGACAATGATAGCGTCGAGACTCGAGACGGGTTGCAAGCGCTGGGGTCTGGCTTACATACGAGTACATTACACGTCCCGGCCAGGTGAGGTACGGGTATAATTCTCTCTTTTGCAATTGGTGGGACGAATCACCGTCGAGTCGTTCCCCTACCGAATAACAAACCTTCGAATGCGACACATTCCCTACAATCGTATACATTGAATGTACGTCTCAAATAGAAATACGGAAAATCAGACACGAAAAGGAAAAACCAGAGAAAATGAAAATAAGAAACGCCCATTTCCAGTGTAGATTTTTTACGATTTGACGACGAAATCGAAGAAAGTCGCTGCTCCGCTCCCCGTGCCAGCTGCAGCCTCCCGCGCTCCACGCTCGCAAACCCACTGCTCCATATGTACATAAAATCCATTTTCATTTTCACTGCTCTTTCGAATCCAAACCGAGATCGAATAAAATCACCAGATTTTAGGTGGAAAGCGACATTTGAATGTGTTAGTTGTCACCAGAGCCAGAGCAGGCCAAGTTCCCGAGGAGCGTCATCCCATTCAGTCGGCACCGAATGGAAATAAACTCTTGCAAGAAAGAACGACACACACTCGCGCTCCTGTAGGGATGCGAGTTCACATGCCCCATCCCTTTTCCATTCCGTCCATTTGATTCGAAGCTTGCATACATACAGAGCAGACAAACACCGTAACCTCCACACAAATTCCTTTACAGACGGAATGGAAAAGTTTCCGAGTCCTCGCCAAAGGAAACGGAAAAATCTTCGACGAAAATGTGAAATAGGAAATGTCTGGTTCACATAAACACGGAGAAATATGCACCCGAATCATTGCGAGGCTCTGCTGCGCTCATGCGCATACTTTTCCGATTCATTTTCCAATTTTTTATTTGCCGTTTCATGCGGTGGCAATAAACGGAAAAGCTTCGCAATCCCAAGTGCATGCAAATCTTTAGAAAGCAAAACAAATAGAGCAGAAGGTTTTCGCGGCGATAACCTATGCTGAACGTTTTCTATGTTGCATGGGCTGGGAGTCTGCGGAACGTGATGTACAGTAGCAAAGCTCCACCAGTAGCCAAATCGCAACATCTGCTCGATAAACTACGCTCAAGAAAATTTTCTTAAGTATTCACTCAATTCATCGCGCCAATATCTCAAGTTGCTACCCGAGCCAGTTCCAAGCATGGAACCGTATGGGAATTGGAGCTTTTGCAGCCATCGACTCGCGAACGGACTGGAAGTATTCGGAAGCTAAACGCCCTCCAATGAACGCCCCAAGCCCCAAACTTCCCACTGGAATGGATTTCTTGGCGCGCTTGGAGTTTCTTCGCGCGTTGGCGCTGCCCCTACGCTGCACGCTCGTGAGGTATACACAGCGGAGGCCCCTCCTTAATTTTATTGTGTCGCATTGACATGCTCCCCATAAGCTCCACACGGACTTGTGTAGGCACCTACAAGCGACACACGAGCGCGCGAGTATATTTGTGGAGCAGACAGTCGCAAAAACAATCGCAATTGCATACTAAAAAGTACTCACGTTTTATACGTTTCAGCTCCAATGTACATTGTGTGGTTGTTGACAGAATTCCTCCCGTCGTCATCCACCCACCCACGGGACCTTGTGCCGCGCGGGTGATGTGCAGGATTACTTCCAATAAAAATTGATAGCTTTGCTAGAAATGGATTTCAATTGAAGTTTATTCAAAATAATGTGAAATGAAATTTCAGAAGAATGGAAGAAAAATGAAAGCATTGTGAGAAAAGACGCATTTGCTTTTCATGGATCATCCGCAGGAAGTGCTTGGGATGTCGAAGGTGCTGCGCTATCTTCGCAGCAAGGACGTGAGTTGAACATTGTGTTTGTTCAAAAGATGAAAGCAAGTCATGTATATTTAAATGATTTCAACCTTTAGTTCCGGCTTCCTCTTAGTTTCCTGATAGTGAAGCGGAAGAATTGTTTTTGATGGTACTTGCAAGATATCAGTGTGGGAAATTCTGGTCTCATCAAATAAGGAGAAACGGTGTTTCATTGCGATTAAACTCTTACCGATATATAGAAAGCATTGATGTGATACGTTCTAGTGCATTCAATGCAAAAATGCAATTTCCATTCATTTAATAACTTTGATCCAACAAATTATGGAGCGCTGAAGAATGAAAAATCCTTAAAGAGGTGCCTAAGCATTTAACATGATAATATATTTTGCTGTTCTTTGAAAATATATTCTCATGAAAAACGTTCAGACGTGACCCGAAGTCAACAATTAGACAGACATCATGTAACCCTTTTTTAAGCAAATTATTTGAATACGGACATTTCTCCACTGATTGGAAAATCGTTGTCCCAAGCAAGTTTCATAAATATGTTAGATCTTAATATTTACCAGTTTTCCCATATTAATACGACAATTTATTTGATATTCTTAGCACATCACAGCTAATTCAGTAATTTAATATTGTAATCTCTAATTGAATGATCTTCAAACACCTCAAAACACATTCCCCTGGAGTGTCCCATTTCCAGAATTAGAAATCTTCTGACAAATTTTCAGTTTCTTTGTCATTGTTAAATGAGTAAATAATATATAAATAATACTAAAATACAGTAAGAATCTTTAACAAGTTGGGTAAACAGACCTACGCTCATGTCAGAAGGGTTTTGTATTCAATTTACAAAATGCAGTCACCAGATCGAATCAAATCAAGAAACATGTCAAAGACGATTTTATTGGAGAAAATATGAAATACGAAGATCATACTATTATTAACAAAGTTGAACGAATTTAGACTTCTGAGGTTTTTAGAATTGTTATACTCATAAATATCTCCCTTGATAATTATTTCAGATGTCCATCCGCGACGGAGGAAACACATTTTTCATGTATTTCCCCCCTGTGCCCCCACTGAAGCAAAAACTGACAGTTTGATAACCGTTATGAAAAGCTCCCATGAAAACGTTCATTTCATACTCATATCGGCTACGTTTGATGAATTTTTTTCAGGGGCCACTCTCCTGTACTGTTATCATCGATTAATGGCCAATTTTTTCGAATCCTAGAATGGTTACAAAATCCTTTTGCTAGGAGCTCTCTCCCACCTCCCTTACTTGTTTCACTTATGAGCATAATTTGTAGGTACTCATCTTCAGTCATTCATTAAATTGAATCAAGTGTTCAAAGCATGCACCTTAAACGTTGAAGTTGGGAAAAAATAAATCAAAATTATTCAATCTTCGCATTTAAAACAGCCACTATTTTGTTTTACGATTACTGATACCACGAGCTGGACCGATTCTCAAAGATATATATGACACCTTTCATTCCTGAAATTTTCATGCAAATCCTAGCAAAACTGTAGTGTCTGAGTCGGTAAAAAGCGCATGTTGTTCCATAGCCATATGTTGCCATAGTAATAAATGCAGCGCATATTGTTCCATAGTAATACAGGAAAATTCAAACCGCTATAACTTCGCTAAATATTATTCAATCTTTATGAAACTTTCAGGATAGATCAATCTTATACGTAAATAGACATCTACGTATTGAATTTCATTGAATTTAAGGGTACCATCAAGATTTTATTCAAGAAAACATAAAATCGATAAATCATACTATTACTAACAAAGTTGAGTGAATTGCGACTTCTAACGTATTTGTTGTTGTTGTACTCACCAAGGCCTACATTCCTTTTTTTTCAGATTTTTCGGACCACAGGTGTCCAATCGCGAGGGGGGCGTCACAAATTTTTCGTGTATTTCCCCTTCCTGTGCGCCCCTCGAGGCAAATTTTGCCAAATCAAGACCTGTTTTGAAACCTTTCATTTGATACCCATATCGGCTACCTTCAATGAAACTTTTTTTTCGGGGGGTCACTCTCCTTTATGGGGAGACCCCCCTTAAATGCCTTTTAAAATTTTTTTGTAGTTGAACTTTGAAGAGAGCACCACTTTACACCCACACACAAAATGTGATGTTTCTAGCTTAAGTAGTTTCCGAGAAAAACTGCTGTGACACACGGACGGACAGACGGACAGACGGACAGACTGGTCGCGAAACTAGTAGGGTTTTGTAAAATTATTTTACAAAACCCTAAAAAAAAACAATTATACTTTGAAACGAAATAATTCATTGAAAAATCGGCAAACAAATGTTGTTTACCGATTTGAAAATTGTACAGAAATCACATTTTGAATTGGCGCAGATGTTTAGATCTTAAAACTGAACGCAATCAGTATGAAGTTCGTTCAGTTCCAGAGCTAAGTGGGAATTTGCCATTTTATTTAGTGTGTCCGCTTCGATTGTCAGTGAGTCATGTGTCTTGGCCGCTAGTTGAACCAGTCCACTGGTAATTCTTTTTCGTACTGTTTTAGGAGCTTTAATTACGATGATTGTTTAAAATTAATAACATAGCAAGTATGTAGCCGCGTCTGTTTTTTAAACGTAATATATTTGAAATGATTTTATGGTATTTACATTTATATGTAAAAATGACAGTCCCCTGTCATTTTATAATACGGGAGACTGTTCTATACCACAGGGGACTGTTTCCTTTAGGTATAGTCAAGTGTAAGTTGCCAGACTGCATATTAATGAACATTAACATTAAAAATATCGTCTTTTTTGCAGGATACTAGCCCAAAGCGTCACCCAAAAAGGAGCCATCGAAAAAAAAAAGAAATATAGCAGATACAGCAGAACGTTTAAGGTATCAACGGCGTAAAAATGACCCAAAAAAAGAGAAGAAATGAAAGAAAATGAATGGCAAAAATATCAAATGAAGAAAGAAAAAGGCACAAGAAAATTAGTTAAGGATCTGAGTGCCCGTGAGCACAAGGCTGCAAAAAAAACTTGGAGGAAGCATAGTTCTACATATCGCACAAAAAAAAATTTATGAAAGCAATAACATACACTTTTATCAGGGAAAATACTTTAGTGATTTTAAGTCTAAGTCCGAACGAGGAACCGACCTCTCATCGGTTCTAGACGTTAAGTCTGAGTAGTGCCAACGGATGGTACCAACCGGTCAACCAATCCATGCACCGTAATCCATTTGCGCGGTGGCTGCTTGTCGGCCAGCTAGATCGGAGAGGATTTCGGTCGCGGGTTTCCAAATGGATTACGCTCATCTACAATTTTCAGACACCAATAAATGCCCGCTTCCAAACGCGTCACAAAACACAATCATACGGAGAGGAAACCTACTTTACGTTACTCCGTATTTCTTCATTAAACTAGTCAAAGAACAAAAATCTAATCTTTACTTCGCGTTCCCGAATTCCCGACGCGGTACCGAAAAACATACTACGCTAACTCAAACCCGACGAAAGCTACGCTAATGAAAAGGCAAAACCAACAAAGGTACCGCGTACCGCGCGCGACGCGAAACTGATCTCAGCGGATTTTCTCAAACCCTACCCTCGCGACGGCATACTTACCATGCAAGTTTTGTGTCTAGTTTGACCGAACTATAAAAAAATAAGAAAGTGCTCCGCGCACATCAAGAAATCCAAACACGAACTTTACATTTAACTTTAAGAACTTTATTGATTATAATTTCGTTTGAGTATTCACTCGGACAGCGTAACGTTCTACATCTAATTAGCAAAAACTGAAGGTGTTCATGGATACGCTTCTATTTATTATGCGAAAAATGATGAGTTCGCGACACGTGAATTAATTATGCGAAAGTAATTTTGATTACGATGGAACATGTGCCGCCGCGTAAATTGCTTACCTATTGTCTAGGTTCGGCACATGTCATTTCCGTTGCAGATTCGTTGCATTTGGGTAAATGCAACGTTTGCAGTAATTGATTTATGTGAGAATTATTTTTATAGGAATTCGGAGTAAGCGTATACATGACTTCTCCCCCCTTACAATAAGAACTCTCCTGAATTCTAACCTTTTCATTACAATTTGTTTTAATGTTTTTGTTTACATTCATAATTTCTTTTGTTTTATGTATTTTATAAAAAATGGTAAGTATTGCAAAAATGATACATATAAGTATTGAAATTGTTGTTATTCCTAATATTGGACTTATAGTTTTGTAGAATTTAAGAATTTCTAAAGGTTCCAAATTTTCAATATGTTGTATGGTAATATTTTCAAAATTAATTCTTTTGGTAAAATTAAAATTATAGTCTGCTTCATAATAAAATCTGTCAACAAATTTGATATCATTGCTACTAAAGGTTTCATTTAGGATTTGAATAGTACAATTATTGAATGTTATTAAGTAATTACCGTTTAGTTTTATATATCTGTCATCACAAGAATTTATAATTTGTTGATTTTTCATATTTTTACAAAGTATAGTTTGATCATCCAATTTTTTAATTTCTTGAAGTTTATTTATTTGTGTAAAGCAATTATTTTTTTCAATGCAATTGTTTACAATTTTGAGATCTTTTTCATATTGAATTTCTCCACTATATTGATATTTTGTTTGATTTATTTCAATAACAAATTGATCTTCTATATTAAGTTCTAAAAAGTTTTTATTTGGGATTGGGGTTATCAATTTAAGGTCGACTATTTTGTATTTATTGGGAATTTTGATGGCAAGGGTTAGTTCGTCTTTGTCTAGTTGCAAAAGTCCTGTTTTAGCGTTTTTAAGTCTGTAAAAGTCTAGTCCTGTTGTCAAGATTTCAGTAGTTGTCAATAAACTTGGGTGAACAATACCATGTCGGGTAAATGCTATGCTGTCCATAATTTGGTCTAGTTTTTCTTTAAGCATCTGCAATCTTATCATTTGATCTAACTGCAGTTGTTTTACTATAATTTTTCTTTCGTTAGCAGTTACTTCCTCGTAAGTTTTTGTAATTTGATTTCTATCTGATTCAATGGTGTTTTTAAGAATTTTTATCGAGTCACTGATATGCGAATTGATTTCTATTTGCTTATTTAGGTTACCGATAGTTTTGTCTTCGTTAATTTCTACTGTTTTCATGTGTTCAGTGATTTCCTTTCTATCGTCGTCATTCATGGTACCAAAAAGCCATTTTTCTACTGTACCAACGATATTGAGTAAACCTCTTTTCTTTCTAGGACTAGGTTGAATAGTTTTAAACTTTGCACGAATAGTTTCTAGTTCTTGTCTAATAGTCAAGTCATTCCCAAGGTTCAACCGTTTGATGTTTTCCTCTGCTAAATCGATTGCCTGCCTAAATTCTGTTAAATTGAGTACGTGAATTATTGTCCTAGCATCTTGAATAACCTCCGTTGTTCCCATATTTATTATTGTAAAGCCATTTTCAGTCGATATTGGTTGTATATTTAATGTCCCAGTTGTTGGTTTTACCATAGAGATTAGAAGCAACCATATGATGATTATGACCTAAAATAAGTATTTAATCTTGGATATGTCATAATAAAAAGTAATTGATTTGTTAAGGGTAAATGATTTAAACGACTTAAGTTAAGGTTAAATTATTGAAACTATTGAATTTTGCTTTGCAAAATATCTGCGAGCATTTTCTTCCTTAAATAAACCATGTCCTCTTGGGAAAAATTTGGTTCACAATTGCGAGTTATATGTTCAGCAAATGTGCAGCTAAATACACCACAGTCATATGCATTTGTTTGAAGTGGACCGTTTAGAATTTGCTCCTTTTTCCAAAAAGAAAAATCTAAAACCTCATCTTTCTTATCCATCGATTCTTCCTTGACATAATTTTCTAGTAAATCTAGAACTTCGGTATTTGGAGTCCTCATTGGATCATAATATTTAATGTATTTTTCCTTTGGGCTTATTATGGCTAAGCACCAATGTGTTTGGTTTATGTGAACTGGAATTATTATTAAATCATAGGAGAATATATCCACTTTCCGTGTCCATCTTCGAACTGCACTATATCCTGTTTTGTTTAGGCACAGCGTGAAAAATGTATTCATTGCATACACTTTCGGAAGATTATTTGCATTGTCTAGTGAGCTTCTTTCTACTAGCAAATTTAGGTAAAAGTTAATTATTTGGTCGTTTAACCATTCTTTTCCTAGTAAGGTGGCTGCATCGCTCCTCTTTATTGATAAATTAAATTTCTTTACCAAAACCTCGGAGTTAGGACCTTCTTTAGCTTTTATTTCTGCTTCTAGAATTCTTTTATCCTCTGTTTTAACGATATCGTCTTCTGAATAATCGTTTAGATTTGTATGTTTTAATTCTCTTTTGATATTTGTGGGATGGACATTATGTAATTTTGCCCTTTTATATCTTGGTTTTTCTTTGTGTCTTACAGCTTTATAGTCCTTTATGAATCCAGTCGTCCTAGTTTCCTCGTAGTTTTCACGTTTTTTATTTATTTTTTCCAAATATTTTTGTTTTGCTTCGTTGATGTTATTTTTAATTTTGAAAGCGTCTATTCGTTGTTCCTGAGCATCGATAGGGGTACACTTGATAGTTGAATGATAGCGATTGTTGTAGTTTCTAACAGCCTGTTGTACTATTTGTTTTGGTGAAAAATTTGTTTTATTTAATATTAAAGTTCTGCATATCGAAAGTAATGTGTTGTGAAAACGTTCTACGTCAGCATTACCTGTATGGCTATGCGCTTTTGTTATGTGTAGTTCTATTTCCTCTTCTTTTAAGAATTCCTTTACGTTAATAGTATTTAATTCATTTCCTGCAGTAATTTTCTTGGGTTTTCCTATTTTTGCAAAATGTTCTTCTAAAGTTTCAATGATTGTTATATGATTTTTGTCAGGTAGGAAGTAAGCAGAGCCAAATTTCGAAAATCGATCTATTATTGTTAAGAAATCATATTTCATGAAGGTATGAATATCTATATTGATAATTTCGTTTTTACTGTCGGGTGTTTCTGTGTAATTAAATTTAGGTTTGATCGGTTTTCTGTCATATTTCACCATTTGACAGACATCGCATTGGTTGAGTACAATTTGTATTAGTTCCTGTAATTTTGGATAATAGATCTTGTTTTTTATAGAATTGAAAGTTTCTTGTATGCCGGAGTGCATACTTTCCTTTATGTGATACAGAGATATTTGCTTTACTGCTTCGGTTTCCGTTTTTATATCCTGAGCTCTAAAAGAGCATCGAATAAACTTGACTTGGCTGTCATTTGAGTACATTTCCCTTATTGTTTGTTGCAAGATGTTATATTTGCTGTCTTCAAGTTCCGTATAAATGCCGGTTATCCCCTTCTTTATGTACTTTCTAAGGATTTCGCGTAAATTGTCGAAATCGTATTCCGCTATATAAATTATTCGCTTTTTATGAATAACTTCTAACTCTTGGATCTTATTATTTGTCAATATTAACTGTGTCCTATATTTATTTACAATTTCCTCCTTAATAGGTATATGATCTTGTAGATCTTCTTCCGCAGAATGTTTTGTAGCTATTGTACTATCGTGACTTTCCAAGTTAAATATTATTCCTAAATCTGAAAAAGAGTTTGTATGTTTAAATGAGCTTGTCGACTTTTCATCACACTCCTTAGGTTGATTAGTACGGCTGAGAAAATCCGCTACCTTATTTTCTTTTCCTTTTACGTACTCAATATCAAAATGATATTCTCCTAGTTTTAAGAGCCATCTTTGATGCCTGGGTGAAAGGTCCTTCCCTTTATATTTAGCATGAAGGTATTTGATAGGTTGATGGTCCGTATAAATAGTAAACTTGTTACCATAGAGATACGGTCTGAAATAATTGACCGACCACATAATGGCAAGAAATTCCTTATCAGTAGTGGCGTAATTCCGCTCATGACAGTTTAATGTCCTCGAGGCAAAGCACACTGGATGCCCGTTTTGTGACAAAACGGCACCAATTGCGTACTGAGACGCGTCCGTTGTTAATTGGAAGGGTTTCTGAAAATCAGGAAATCTTAAAACAGGATGTGATATTATAAGGGCTTTTAGTTTCTCAAAAGCGCTAATATAATTTGGATCTTTACAATTAACTTTTTGGTCCTTTTTCAGATACTTTGTTATAGGTTGAGCTACTTTTGCGTAGTCCTTAATAAACTTTCTGTAGTAACCCGTTAATCCTAGAAAGCTCTTTATCTGTTTGTGCGTTTTTGGCAACTCTAATTTTTGTATTATTTCAACCTTTTCGGGATTTGGTTTCAGTCCATCTTTTGAGATAATATGACCTAAGAATGTGGTCTCCTTCTTCATAAAATTGCACTTATCTATCTGGATTTTAAGTTGATGTGCTTTCAAAGTTTGAAAAATGTCTGTTAACGCTTTAATGTGTTCCTTTAAAGAGGTGCTAAAAATCAGAATATCGTCTAAATAAACGACACATGATTTATTTACGAAATCTCTTAACACGTCATTCATTAGGCGCTGAAATGTCGCTGGTGCATTCTTTAGACCAAACGGCATTCTTACAAATTCATAAAGTCCGTGAGGTGTTACGAAGGCTGTTTTATGCCTGTCTTCCTCTTTGACTAGAATTTGATGATAACCTTTTGCTAAATCGATTGTTGAAAAATATTGGGCTCTACCTAGTTTATCGAGGATAGAGTCAATATTTGGCAATGGGAATTTATCATCCAATGTTATTTCGTTTAGTTTTCTGTAATCTACCACTAAACGAAATTTCTTTTCCCCCGAGTTGTCCGATTTTTTCGGTACTATAATAAGAGGACTTGAATACATTGAATTACTCTTTCGAATAATTCCTTGCTTTTCAAGTTCCGCAATTTGTTTTCGGACCTCCGCTTCGTGCTTAGGAGGATACCTGTACAGTTTTGAGTTGACTTGATTTTCGGTTGTAGTCTTTATCTCATGTTTTATTGTGGGGGTACTCGTGAGTTTGTCACCCTCCTTAAAAAATATTCCCTCATACCGTTTTATCAGTTTTATTATTTCGGCATATTCTTCTTTGTTCAGGTGATCTAACTGTAATCTTTTTAGATAATCACCATGCACTTCTTCTAAAGAATTTACTTCATGAAAAGGATAAGGGCTATTAATAAATTTAATGGCATGTCCATTTAAAATAATTAATTTTCTCTCGAAATCTATTAATGTATCGAGATTATTTAGTAAATCAGTTCCGATTATGAACTGATATTTTCGGTTTTGTAACCTATTAACCTTCCACCGAACCAAGGCTCGTGAGGGTGGAGGATCAATTTCTTCTGGCGATGGAGTATGAACTTCATACTCGATCTTATCTTTTCCTGTAATAGTTGAAAATATGATTGGCTTGATTTTCACCTTATTAAATGTATTAATTCGGTCATCAATTACACTGAATGATGCCCCTGTATCAATTAAAGCTACATATTTAACATTATTTATAGTAATTTGAATCAAAGGCAATTGTTCCGAGGCTAGTTGCGAAAAAAATATTCATTTAGGTTAATTTCAGGGGGTGAGTCAGAGAAGGTTTCTTCATCAGATAAATTATTTGATTGGTTTTGGTTTTTAACCTTTTCAATATTTGATCTATGGAATTGCGCATTCTCAACTTCCATGGGCTCAATACCCGGTTGGAGTTTAGACTTCCATGTTTGTTTTGAACGACCTGAAAAATTATTGGCTTTATTTTGCCCCGATTTGTTTGAGTTCTGAGATCTGAAAAATTGATTTTGACCACTATTTTGTTGTCCACTGTCATTGTCTTTTTGTCTGTACTTATTAAATTGTCTGTTTTGTTTTGTATTATCCTCTCCGTCAGAATTTTTGTCAGTCTGTCTGTTTTGTGAGGAATTAGGATTAGAATCCTTGAAATTATTTTTGTGGAATTTAGGTTTGAAAATTTTGACCTTTCTAAATTCTGGTCTGATACATTCATCTTCAAATCTTCTTGATCTCATAATTTCTATTATTTTATCAATATTTGTCTCACTGTATATCTTTTCTAATAGAACACCCTGACTCATTTCTTTCACTACATTTGTTAAGATTGAATTAACATTACTAAGGTCAATAAACATTTTATCCTGATAATAGATTATTAGTTCATCTGCCTTATACTTAATTTTTTGTACTTCCTCAGCCAATTCGCTTACATTGTGCACCTTCAGTTCGTTGATTTTTTTGTAGATTTCCCACGGTTGAACGTCTGGTCTGAAACGTAGCTTTAGCTGATCCTTGATGAGTTGCCAATTATCTGTTTCTGGGATGTTGATGATTGCGTTCTTAGCCTCGCCTTGGATTTTCTCATAATAGATGGTCCTTACTGCTGTTTTCTTTGAATCTTCATTGTCAATTTTGCTCAAATAGTATTCAACACTGCTCAGGAAGCCGTTGATGGTAATATCTCCGACGCCGGTAAAGTTGTTCATATATTTGATTTCCTTTAATATTTTATCGTTATGATCGTTTGATGATTGTCTGTTTGAAATTTGTTGAAGAGCTGTTGCCAACTGTTGGACCTGCTCCTCCCTTTGAGCAAGTTGTAGTTGAAGTTGTTGGAATTGTTGAACCAGTTCTTCCATTCTGTATGCGTCGTTCCGCCCTTGGTTGAAGATATTCCTTCTTCTTGTTCTTCGTCCAGCAGGATCCACGTTTTATATGGAGTTTTTTAAAAATCTTAGGCTATGTTACCTGTTTCCAAGTTTTGTGAAACTTTGTTCAATTTGTCCGGTTTAATTTGTTCGGTTTGAAATGTTGCTTTTCACTTCTTATTAGGAACTTTGTTTGTTTTACACACTTTTTAAATTAATTTATGGGCGATCAGATCTCTACAGCAGCCTCACTGCGAGTTTTAAGCGGACCTTTATGCTTCGTGTGTCTGCTCTGATCTTATTATATAGGTTAATAATAACCGTATTAACCTTCGCGGCTTTCCCGATTATTATTTTGTTTAATATTTATGTGTTTTTAGTTTATCGGCACCTTCGCGGCACTTAACCGATTTTATTTTTAAATAGTCACCACACTTTTTCGTTAGTTCCTTCGCGGATTTTCGAACTGTGGCGTTTACCGACTGCGCCAGTTTTGTGTCTAGTTTGACCGAACTATAAAAAAATAAGAAAGTGCTCCGCGCACATCAAGAAATCCAAACACGAACTTTACATTTAACTTTAAGAACTTTATTGATTATAATTTCGTTTGAGTATTCACTCGGACAGCGTAACGTTCTACATCTAATTAGCAAAAACTGAAGGTGTTCATGGATACGCTTCTATTTATTATGCGAAAAATGATGAGTTCGCGACACGTGAATTAATTATGCGAAAGTAATTTTGATTACGATGGAACATGTGCCGCCGCGTAAATTGCTTACCTATTGTCTAGGTTCGGCACATGTCATTTCCGTTGCAGATTCGTTGCATTTGGGTAAATGCAACGTTTGCAGTAATTGATTTATGTGAGAATTATTTTTATAGGAATTCGGAGTAAGCGTATACATGACTTGCACTCTACTTTGCGCTGAAAGAAAGGAACCACTGGAAAGGAAAGTCGTTGTTACTGTTAGCAATTCATGTTATTATATTTTTTCTAACATAGCTTGAATGCATTCAAAGTTTAAATTTAATTTATTCCCTTTACTTTTTTAAACTTAATCTTAAATATTCGTTTTGCAATTACACTTTAGGACTATTCCGTTTCATTTTTTTTCTTTTAAGTAATTACGAAAGAAATCACCTCATAATCTGCTTGACATCCCTAAGAATTTGATGGTGACTTGATTATTTTTTATAATTACTATTTTTAATTTGCTAACAAATTAATAAATAACAACAATATTAATATGGTGTATAATATATATATAATAAAAATATGAATAAAGATCAAATCCTTTGCTTATTATAACGAAAAAAAAGAAGCGAGGAAAGGAATACTTGTAACTTTGGGAAGAAGGGCGAGGAAAGGGAGTTCTCCTCGGATTAACTATGAAAGAACGGTTTACTAATTTTAATAAGAACGGAAATACTTTGCTAATTTTCTATAAAAAGCGTTGTATACTATCCCTGGAGTCATAATATCTACTATGTAAGAATATTTAGTTACAACCTTTATACATGCGAATCAACGCTTCATTAAATTATAAGTATACAAGAAAAATTTGATAAAAACGGAAAATTGACCTTTCTTCCCCTAATTCTATTCGTTGGTTCAACTTATAACGCTAAATTTTAAAGGTTCGCGCTATTATTTCATTGTTTTTGTAAAAAGCACATTGATTTCGTATTAATAATCAAACAAAGTACAAAAATTAATTCCTTCCAACAAGGAGTTCAACTTGAACGAAAAGCTTAATCTGAATTTATTCTTTAAAGGTGCATAGCACCATTGTACATTTCCGTTTTTACGTATTTATTACAGTAGCAAAAAACGAAAATTATTGACTTTTTATGTGTGTTTTTTTTTTGTTTGTTTTACATGCTAGAAATTCGCCAAGGATTCTTTATCTGTACAATTTTGGTTACTTCTTGTATTGATTTTAGAGATTTACAAATTCCAGGCGTTAGTTGCCGACTATGGGCACAGATTTCTAATAGGGATGTGATTTTAATTGTTTATAAAATATGTATATGGCTCTGATTTGGATTCACCTAGTTTACATTATTTGGCGTCTACTCAAGATATTCTGAATTTCGGATCCATTAAGTTTTGTGGCTAGACAAGAATGATTTCTCATTTGCATTCTTTGTTGAAGCCGATTGAAAATATAATTAAAAACCAAATTGAAATGGTTCAATCACAGCCCTAGCTTAAAGTGAATGTAAGAAATTCCTTCAGTGTTTTATAAAATCCGATTTCTGTCAATTTTGCCCATATTTCCACCCAACATTTAGTAGACACTTTTGACCTGTTAAGTTTTCTACCTTTTCACAGGTGAAGATATACATTAAAATTTTATCAATTAAGTATAGTGTTCAGAACGCGAATCATTTAAAATTCCTATTTACAATTAATATCTCTAATTATTATAATTCCTTATTTTCAATCACATTTCCTTTACAATTGTCCCAACGTGCTTGCTTCCTTATTCAATTGCATTTCTAATTTACAAATTTCAGTTTTTCGTTACTCATTCTATTTTGACTAATGCATTATTGCATTAAAATATCCATTGATCACTTTTTGGCGGGTTCGAGTAAAGGTTTCATTAAAATAAACATAGTTACAGCGAACATAAACTTTTAGCTGTGTCATCTGTGAGATTCTTTAATATCGGGCCTGGTTCTTTAGTCCATTCTGAATCAACCATGACATTCCAACGTTATTTCTATGTTCTTTGTGATTATTTAATCCTTCTGTATGATTACTAGATGTAGTATGATGATCATTAGTTTGTTTGCTAACGTGGTTGCGTTCTAATTGTTGTTTTAGTTGTTCGGTGTGCTTTTTCAGCTCAGCCTGATGCTTTTTCACAATTTCATTGATGTGTGTTGATATAACTTGCTCTACCCATGATCAAATGGTAATGATAAAGCTGATCGTCTGACAAACACTTTCACAACCAGAAATATGAGAAAAAGCAACTCTATTCTTGCGCTTTCCTGACTTGTATGAATGCCATGCGTCCATCACTTTTGACCTGCTTGCTTTTCGGCACTTTCACACACAAAACTAATTGCGCACACGCAAAATTACTGAAATCCGTCAACCGCTCTTGAGTCACGGCCACCACTTACACACTTCACTGCCCCGTGGCTGTCAATTCACCCTGACATCCCACGACAAAATTGACGTGGGATTTGCGCTCGTCACAACCAACATGAAATGACAAACTACCTAGCAGCAAGGTGTGTTGCTAGTGGTCATCAGCGGCGTCGCATGATTCACTACAATACGCCTGATTCGGAGTATTCTGCTTCAGAACCTCCGCCACCTTTGCAAGAAAGAAGCAGGCCAAAAAGAAGCGCGAAAAAATAATGAGAGAGAAAGACCTTAAGATTCAGTATAGTAGTATAAGAAGAGGTTACAGCGGTTAGAAAATAAGTTAGTAAATAATAGCAAAAATACCGAGTCAATAAACACAAAATTAAGAAGAATATGTGATACTCCATCAACTGGAAGAATTTGTTAAAAAGGCTCCGTTCGGGGAAGTATTGAATGAACAATTGAAAAAGAACTTCACAAGTTTAAAAGCGGATAAAGAAAACAAACTTTTTGGAAAGTTATATCTGGTAAAATAGTAAAAATAATACAAACTTTGGAAAAGCAAAGACAGTGCTGTATCATATAAGAGACTTCAGAGTTTGAAAAGTCAGTCAACTTTATTATCCGCAACACGGGCTCGTGTAGGTAGAATTTCATCCGGTCTTATAAAGACAGTGCAAAACTTTTATGAAAATGATGATAATAGCCAAATTGGTGCAGGAAAATGGAAATGTGTGACCAGAAAAGGAGTCAAAAAACAAAAAAGATACTTGTTGGATTCAATCTCAAATTTACACAATAAATTTAAGAGTAAAAACTCTGGTGTGATCAGTTACCAGACATTTTATCGCTTACGTCCTTTCTGGTTGGTTACCCCAAAGGTAAATGAACGAGATACATACCTTTGCATTTAACATACCAATCTTGATTTAAAATTGTCAGCTTTGTACATTCGAAAAATATTGCGTTACGATAATCACAATAAATTACTGGAAAATACTTGTAATCCTTATGATGAGCAATGTTTACCACGGGAGTGCCAGCGCTGTGTCAACAAGAATCTCTCGTTTACAAAGTTTTTGATGATAGCAAGCCTATACAGTTTAAAAAATGAGTAACCGAAAAACAAGATTATATGGATCCTAAATGGAATAAAGTAGGATCTGTAACAAAATATATGAAAAGAACTTTAACAGTTCGTCCAACTGAACTTATACAAGAACTAAAAGATGACTTAGATGGGTATTATAGCCACGAAAGAAACATATTCCATCAGTACAAAGCCCTCAAAAACTTAAAAGAAAATCTTAACGAGTAAAAAGTTGTAATACTTATCGATATTTCAGAAAATTACTGTACCACCAAGTACAGTGAAGAGGTACAGGCATATCATTTTCGGGCGTCTAGACTAATATATAGCGCGTTCATCTGTTCGACATTTAATATCTGATGTCCAATTGTCTTGTACATATGCGCTTTCATTGTCTTCACACCAGTTTCCCAGAGTCCACCAAAATGTGGACTACTAGGAGGAATCAATGTCCACTGTATTCTATTCAACAGCAGAAAGCCTGAAGAGATGCTCTGTAATCTGTTTGCAACTGCTTGTTGGTTCTCAAAGAGTTAGAGCCGCAATCACGGTAGATGACTTTGCACTTTCCACGCTTCGCAATGAACCGTTTGATAGCCGCAATACAGATCGGACACAAGCTTGAGATGAAAGGCCTTTGTAGCCATGCTTGCGAAGTCTGTTATATATTCCTTTGTCGTTTTGGCGCCTCTACCCGCATTCCATCTAACAATGATTGGTCCAGCACAGTCATTTTTAGTGTTAAGGAAAAGTTCTTCGAGTTGTACTCTAGAAGCCGGTAAGTTGCCCATTAGTTGAGTCATGGGTTTAGCCGTCATCTTGAAACACGTCATGCATTCCCACAATTCCTTATTCATAGCCGTACTCGTATGTCCTGATATTATCCAATACTTGAGTCGCAGAGTAGACTACGCCAATTGACTACCAATGTAAATGTAAAGTTTACTGATGAGCTTGTCGTATCAAAAGTGTTGCTAAAGGGCCCTTTGGGATAATAGTAGGGTGTTTAGCTATGTCTCCGATGAGTGCTTAGTGTATGCGACCGCCCATCCTGAGGAATCCGTCAACATCAATCCATGGTGATAAGGCTTTAGTTTTAATTAAGTAATTTAGGTGAATATCCTCCTTGAATGCATGATTCTGCGTTATCCTAATACAGGTGTTGTGCTCAGCTTCTGACAAATTTCCAAACCGTTTTATGATGGGGCGTCTGGTATTGAAGACAAAACGTCGCACAATGCAATAATCCTCTGTAATTTATGAAAGGATGAATACCTGTTCAATATTGTCGACCATTCTTCTGTCGTGACAATTAAGGATATTAATTTAGCTTCTTCTTCTTCTTCATCACTTTTTAGTTGTACTATAAGAGGCATTCAGATAATGAGTGTATTGGGCCAAGTTAGTCCATTCCACCAAACAGTTAAGGTGATAGGTTCCTTCGGATATATTGGCCTCGATGTGATATCAGCTGGATTATCATGAAGGCTAACATGATTCCAGCGTTCAGCTGAGTTATGCTGCTGAATGACATTCATTTGATTGGCAACGTAAACCTTACATTTAGTGGCAGGACTTCATATCCATGACAGTCCAATAATATCTCGTGTTTTTATCTACTCGGTTGATGCTATGATAAGGACGTTCCCACAATTTTGTATGATTGGACGATTATTTCCTTAAATGGAACCCCGCTTTCCTTAGAAGATTTTGAAGATCAGTCTGTAGCTGTAGAAAATCTTCTAGGTTATCTGAACCCATGAGTACATCATCAACGTAGAAATTGTGTGAGAAAATGAATCATATTCAACAGAAGCTGGCTGCTGAAGTGTGCGTATCGCGATATATAGTGCACAGGCCATTCCATAAGTGACTGTGCTTAACTGATAGTTCGTTGGAAATGTTGGTCTTTCTCGTGCACAAAGATTTGCCGAAACATCTTCTCGATGTCGGCTGCAATGACGTACTCATATTACTTCCACCGCATTAGAAGTTGTAATAAGTTTCCCTGGATAGTGTGGCCAGAATGCAGAAGATCATTTAAGGTATTCATTTGAAACCCTTTTGTGACAGGTTTAATACTACCTTTAACTTCGTGGTGCTACTGCTTTCTTTCACCACAGGCCGATGATCATCCTTATTCGATCTACTGGTACTCTAGACATGTGGCTTAAATCCATGTACTCCTGCATAATGCTCCGATACTGCTCATAAAGTACTGGGTTTTGTATCAGTCGACGCTCCAATTGTCTGAATGTTACGTGTGCAATCTTTTGCGTTACACAAATGTCAGAATGAGGATCCAGATTATTTTTAAATGGAACGCCAACAGAATATCTTCCTATTGGGTGCCAAAAAACAGTTTGTTTATAGTAAGCCTCATTTTCTTTCCCTTCGGTTGTAAAATGTTTAATTGATGGAAGTGTCTTTGATTCCAAAAATTGCCGCAGAGTTTCCTCAAGACCTTGAAAGGCAACAGATGCACGTAATTTTGAAGATGACTTGCACGGTACAACACCCATTAAAGTTTGTGTTCTGTGCCATGGCTTCCTAGGTAGATGTCCTGGCAGCAATAGTTGGTCCTAGGGACCTGCTCCTAGGAGGACGTCTACGTTTGATGGTACGTTAAATTATTGATCTACCGGACCACCAACTGTCAATCCCTGTGGAACTGTTAAAGGAATTTCAGTACATGGTAATGGTGCAGTTATTGTTGTAAGAATGAGTGGTGTGAATAGAATCTCCTCGTTATGCCCATATTTAGATTTAACGACAGCCGTAGTTTAGTCTCTCCCCTTGACTTTATGTTTTCAATAGCTCCTATGCCACTAATCCTAAATTTTACCCCAGTGTGTTTTAGAAGTTGCATTCCTACCTCACTTATGAAGAAGCGTTGGGCTCCAGAGTCGAGAGATCCTCGGAATGTCACACTATCTCCATCTAGGTGGCATATTTGTATGTATGCGATTATAAACAATACGTGATTTTGTTTTGTGTAAGTACCGTAGTCTTCCACAATTGACGCAGCTGGTACTTTTTTCTGCAATCGAATTTCTGGGCTTGATGTGTGCAGCAGCGTATCGTGTCTTTTTCCGGAGAGTTTACACCCATGTGTCGAGTTGCATTTGTTGCCTCTGTGTTGACCGAAGCAGTTGAAACATAGGCTTAAAGCTTTGACCAATTCTTGTCTCGCTTGAATTGTAGCTTGTTTGACTGAATTGCATTCAAAAAGCTTGTATTGAGCCTTGCACATTGGGCAGGAAGCTTTCATGTTGACTTGAGTAGTGTTTGCTTTCACCGTCTTTGGTTCCAACTCCCCAGTTGACAAGGCCTCCAGCATAGCAAATCTGTGTTTCAGGAAATCCAAAAACTGTTGTAACGAAGGAATTTCACTTGATTCGGAAATTCTTCGCTGCCATTATTTCCTTGAGTCTTCGTCAAGCTCTTGGTTGAGCATGAAACCAGTTGTTAAGGCGAATGAATCTGCTTTCAAGGTATGGATGCCTGGAAGTAGGTGGTTTATTGTATCCAGCATACGTCGAAGGCCTGATGGTTCGTTGCATGTGCAATGCTCGATATTGAAAAGGCCGTGCATTATTCCTTGATCAATGATGCGGGGTTACTGTATCGCTCACATAGAAGGTTCCATGTGGGATTATAATAACCTTTGATAATGGTGAAATGATTGATGTGCTGCTCAGCTTCTCCGCCAAGAGTACTTCTAAGGTATTTGAATTTTTGTACCATTGTCAATTGAGCATTTTTTGTACCATGCTTTCGAACAATTCATGGAACGCAAACCCGTCAGTGTAACTGCAACTGTACGATGGAATTCTGATCCTCTCCAGCTTTACAGAATCAGGTGCGGACGATGTTGTGGCTACAGCTACATATCCATTGATTTTGGACTGGAAAACCGTGAGATAATCCGTAACTAGGTCCTTTAACCGCTCCAACTCTATAGAATATTGCGAAAGTTGGTCGGCCTTCTGTTTAAATCAGCGGCATTCTGCCTCATGTTGTTCTTCACATCTCTCCCATAATGCCTTTAGTTTTTCAATCCTGGTTTGAAAGTAGGCGAGGTTGTATCGTGGCTCGCTAAATTTATTAAAATTGGTGATCAACCACTGAATTTGTTTCATTGCTGTCTCTTGGGCACTCATTCTGGTGTGCTACTTAGTACTGTTGCAGAATTTCGAATGGCCTTTTCCGATCCCGTGCAAGTGACAACTTCCCTTGTTCCCAATGCTAAGTCTCCTTTTGATGTGGACTTGTTAAGCAACTTTCCGCAGTACAAGTCCTCCTAGAATTGACTCAACACATTACTTTCAGCACCAACTTGCTAACTCCAATTTTTCGTCCAAGTATGGGTAGTACAAATCTTCCTAGTATTGATTTGGTACCTTACTTACAACGCCAAGTTGCTACTTCCAATTGTTCGTCCAGATATGGCTAAAATTGAAGTCCTCTAGAAGCTGTCTCCCCCTGATTTGGATTTGTATGGAAATTTTACATAGTGCAAATCCTCCTAGTATTGAATCACCACTTTGTTTCCAGCGCCAACTTGTTACCGCTAATTATTCGTCCAAAAAATTGAAGTCTTCCAGAGGTTGTCCCCTCCTGCTCTGAGAATCCTTTTTCCACTTGACTCTTGACTCCTTCTGGCTTTCTATCCGGCTCGAAGGACCAAACGTTCCAGTTAAGAAAAAAATATGAAAACGCTTATTAAAACTGAATCAAAATGAATGATTTATTGTCGCCACTCTTGGTTAATTTATCGTAACATTTTGCATATAGTGCATAAATTCTTTAGCTAGCGCGCGGAAAGAATTGTTGCCATCTCAAGTAAGTTCAATATTCTTTGATTGAACTTTAATTGAATTGCTATTTGCTTGTTATGACAGTAATTTTACATTTGAATTATTGAACGTGAAATAATGCTTACAAACCAAAATATACATTTGAAATATTTGAATGTTAATGCAAGTCTCGATTACAGTAATGAACTTTGAATCAAATGAATTGTAGGGTAAATGAAGTGGACTAAGATCTAATTAATCTTAATAATATGTGTATACATGTATATATATATATATATATATATATATATATATATATATATATATATATATATATATATATATATATATATATATATATATATAGGAAAGTAACCAAATATGGAATAGCATCTTAATATGGAATACCTCTTGATTTCTCTGAATAAATAAGTTACAAAGGCAACACGCGACCTCCATCTATTTCATTCGGTCACTTTAGTATCATACTCACGTGAGCGTGTCAGTTGAATGAATGTAGTGCTTGTGATAAAAGTGTTTTTTATTGTCTTCACTGCGAAACTTTAAAACGTATGTTATAAATGAATATTTTTGGTCAATATGTATGTATTGGTACATATGTGTTATACTTTTAAGCGTTGATATAATGTTTGAACCAATATTTTGGATTTGAAATAACGTGATTTGAAAACATATTTATAAAAGTTTGGACGCATATGAAAATCCAAAAATAGACAGTCGGTCGTGGCTACTTACGGAATAGTCCATAATAAGGTCCTACTATGTCAGATAATTGGTACTTGCTATTATTTCTCTTTGTAATATATGTTATTTGTATTTGTAGAATAGCGGCTTTACAATCGACCAAAAAACGTAAGATATGGAATGAAGAAAAAATGGCGGAAGCAATAAACTTCGCTCGATAGAAGAAAATGGGGTATTTAAAAGTGGCCCAGCGTTTTCAAGTGCCTAGGATAACTTTATTTCGTCTATGCCAAAAAGATGAACAGTCCTCAGAAGAGGCAGCAACCATTACTTTAGGAAGAAAGCCAGTATTGGGTGCAAAACTTGAATGTCAGCTGGTAGAGTACCTTTTAATTATAGAGAGCAAGTTTTATGGTTTGACGTGAAACGATCTTCGCAGCATGGCATATGTGCTAACAAAGCGTAACAACTTGCAGCATCCATTCGCTGAATCAGGTATGGCAGGAAAAAAGTGGTTAAAGTTATTTTTAAATCGTCATAAGACGAAGCTTTCAATACGAAAACTAACAGGTACGTCTTTTGCCAGAGCATTTGGATTTCAGAAGGAAAAAGTGGATGCTTTTTTCACTTTTCTCGAAGAAATTTACACTAGAAATAACTATCCACCTAACTGTATATACAACGTGAATGAAACTCGTTTAACAATTGTACAAAGTAAGATAAACTAAATCGTCAAGCACAGAGAGTAGCGTCAGATAGCTTTGCTTACTTCAACAGAAAGAGGATCTTTTATGACAACAGCTATTTGCATGAATGATACAAGTCATTTTGTGGCACCTTTCATTATATTTTCAAGGAAAAATATGAGCGCTCAGCTAATGAAAGGCTGTCCACTATGATCTGTTGGAGTTGCTGAT